>JASJYW010000027.1:67707725-67760467 GCA_030386875.1 Morinoia aosen
CGCCAATTCCAATATTAACTACATCTGTTATTGCTTTGCCTGTAAAGCCTTTCCATTTACCACTTATAACTTGTTCAGAAAATATTTCTACTTGTTTTAATACCTTTTTAATGTTTGGTTTTATGTCTTTATTATTGACTAAAATAGGATTACTATTTTGACTACGCAAAGCGGTATGTAAAAACGGCTCTTTTTTCGGTTTCATTAATTGAGTCGCCTGCAAATTGTTTTTCTATAGCCTCTTTTAAATGACATTCATTGGCTAAATCAAGCAATAATTGTTGAGTCTCTTGGTAATTCTATTTTTAGAGAAGTCAAACAGTAAATCATTCCAAGTAATGCTAAATTTTTTTGAATCTATTTTTATCTTCATTAAATAGATTTTTTAAATGTATGTTATTTACGTAATTATAGTGTTGTTGAAGTTTACTCCATGCTTTCGTGTGTGTAGGATTTATTTTTTGTAACGCATGTTTGTTTACTTTGGTTTTAAACAAAAGTACATTTTTATTATTTAAAATAATTATTAGATTTGCATTCTAGATTTTTGCGGGATGTGGCGCAGTCTGGTAGCGTACACGTCTGGGGGGCGTGTGGTCGCAGGTTCAAATCCTGTCATCCCGACCAATTAAGCGATTGAAATTCAATCGCTTTTATTGTTTTTTAAAAGTTTTAAGCAAAACACTATATTATTATTTTAAGACTTTACAACATTTAGTATATTTGAACAACAATTTAAAAATTAGTATTTTCATGAATTTTCAATTAACCAGAAGAACACCAAATGATTCGCCAAGCAGCTCGGGATTTTGCACAAAATGAATTATTACCCGGTGTAATTGAACGAGACGAAAACCAAACTTTCCCAACAGAACAAATTAAAAAAATGGGTGAACTAGGTTTTTTAGGCATGATGGTTGATCCAAAATATGGTGGAAGCGGACTAGATACTCTTTCCTATGTGTTAGCTATGGAAGAGATATCGAAAATTGATGCTTCAGCTTCAGTAGTCATGTCTGTAAACAACTCATTGGTTTGTTGGGGACTAGAAAAATTCGGGACAGAAGAACAAAAACAAAAGTACCTAACTAAATTAGCTACTGGTGAAATAATTGGTGCCTTTTGTCTATCAGAACCAGAAGCTGGTTCTGACGCCACTTCACAACGTACAACTGCCGAAGATAAAGGTGATTACTATTTACTAAACGGAACTAAAAATTGGATTACCAATGGTGGTACCGCAAGTGTCTATTTAGTTATTGCTCAAACCAATCCTGAATTAGGACACAAAGGAATTAATGTACTTATTGTAGAAAAAGGCATGGAAGGATTCCAAGTAGGTATAAAAGAAAATAAATTAGGAATTCGTGGTTCCGATACCCACTCTTTATTATTTACCGATGTTAAAGTCCCTAAAGAAAATAGAATTGGAGAAGATGGCTTTGGTTTTAAATTTGCCATGAAAACCTTATCTGGCGGACGAATTGGTATTGCTTCACAAGCCTTAGGTATAGCTAGTGGAGCTTATGAATTAGCTTTAAAGTACTCTAAAGAAAGAATAGCTTTTGGAAAACCAATTGCTGAACATCAAGCTATTGCCTTTAAATTAGCCGATATGGCAACCAATATTGAAGCAGCACGTCATTTATGTATGAAGTCGGCTTGGGAAAAAGATAATGGACTAAACTTTGACGAATCTAGTGCAATGGCTAAGTTATTTGCATCTAAAATTGCAATGGAAACTACTGTTGAAGCAGTTCAAATACATGGCGGTTATGGATTTGTAAAAGAGTACCATGTAGAAAGATTGATGCGTGATGCTAAAATTACTCAGATTTATGAGGGTACTTCAGAAATTCAAAAAATTGTTATTTCAAGATCTATTTTAAGAGACTAAAATCTTTTTATAAAATTTAAAAGCTAGGCATTGTCAATTATGACTCCACCTAGCTTTATCAAGCTACTAAAAATTAACTGAAAAAATTATCTTACGGCGCTTCCTCCAGGAAGTGATGTTAAGTTTTGATTTAAGTTATATACCATATGCCCACTAGCATCAGCTGGAACCATTCCTGCTAAAGGCTTTAATAAAAATGGACTTGCACTATTATCTGGATAAGGCTCTACCGAAACAACTACAGTTGCTCCGCTCAAGTTTGTTGGAAACTCTAATCCTGATGGTGCATTTGTTAAGAAGTCTTCTCCAGGAAATGGAGTACCTGGATTAGAACCACTAAAAGGTGCTAAATCGTCTGCCATAGAAACACTCGTAAAAGTACCTGTGCTTACAGGAGTTCCATTGATGACCACCCATCCTTCATATTTCCAACCTTCTTCTAATGTTGGTAAGTTTAAACCTGCTTGTGCTGGATCTGAAGAATTGTCTATAAACCAAACACCACTTAACTCATCTGTATCTGAATCATTAGTTGGTGTTGCTAATAAGTATTTACCTGTAGAACTGGTAAAATCTCCTACAATTCCTGCAGTAACATTAGCTGTTGTTCCTGAAAAGTCTCCTGCTAATATTTTTGTGCTTGATGGAGCTGGGTCATTATCATTTGATGGTTCTATAGATAATACAAATTTGGTTGCATTTGCCAAATCTTGTGCATTTACGGAAAATGTTTGTGGAAATTCTACGCTTGTAAAGGTTCCTGTTGAAACTGGTGAACCCTTTACAATAATCCATCCTTCGTATACATAATCATCACCTAAGTCTTCTAATCCTGTTAAATTTAGTGTTAAATTTGAGTTATTAGAAGAGGTGTCGTCATCATTATTACATGATGTAATTAAGAAACTAGCTAGTGTTAGCGTAATAATTTTTTTCATTTTTCTCAATTATTTTAAGTTTTATACAAACATAAAATACTGCGTTATAGAAAAATGTTAGTCAACTTACATTACTATCTATTTTTTTTAGCAATGTAATTTCTTTTCTATTAAAGTCAATCACTTTTTCGTCTTTTAGTTCATTTAATAGAATGTTTAATGTAGGGCGAGATGTTCCTATTAGAGAAGCTATGTCTTTTTGTGTATATGGGTGTTTTATTTTTACTGTATTGGTTTCGGAGCATTCATAGCCATAATCTGAACATAGTTCGTTTAAGAATTCGAGCAGTCTGGTTTTGGTGTCTTTAAAAAGTAATATTTTAAGTCTTCGTTCTAGTTTTTGAAATTTAAAGCCTATGAATTTATATATTTTAAAGCTTAGCGTTTTATTTTCAAGCATTAAGTCATGAAGTGTGTTTACGTTTATTGGGCAAATGGTTGTATTATTTTCGATTGACTGAGCAAATTCGTTTCTTGTGTTTTTTCCTAAAATTGCATTTTCTCCAAATAAGTCACCTCTAGAAAGTATTGATTTTACGACTTCACTACCATCTTCTGAGTAATAGCCAATTTTGACTTTTCCTTTCTCTATTAAGTAAATTTTATTTGCAAAGTCTTCTTCAAAATAAATATAATCCTTTTTATTATACGTATTGAACGTATGTGAATCTTTGTATTCTTTGAGACTATGAGGACATAATAATTTAAAAAGTTTTGCGTCTTCGAAAAACCAAATGTTATTCATCATTAATTTTTTTATTAAATTTAATCTATCATAAATTGTTCCACTCCATTATATTTTTTAATGTCTATTTGGTTGTCTTGATTAGATATTATTATAAGAGCAGCAATATCCTTATTATTAGCTAAAAATAATTCTGCTTTTTTTAACCCCATAGCCATAATGGCGGTAGCAATTCCATCTGCTTCTGCACAGGTTTTTGCAAAAACAGCAGCACTTAAGATTTCGCTTTGCTCTGGATAACCTGTTGTTGGATTTATGGTATGAACTATTTTTTTACCTTGATCATTGATATAATATTTTCGATAGTTACCTGACGGAGCAAAAGCAATATTTTCTAACTTAAACTTTATTAATACTTCTCGTTCTCCTATACTTTTTAGCGGATTATCTAATCCTACTCGCCAAGGCTCACCATTTTCTTTACTACCTTTAGCTAAAATCTCCCCCCCTATTTCTATTAGATAACTATTAACGTTATTTTTTTTAAAAAATTGTGCAACTTTATCGTTTACATAACCTGTAATAGAGTTAAAGTTTAATTGGTTTTGTGCCTTATTTTTTATGATAGTATTACCTTTTAATTGAATTTTTTCTAATCCTATAAAAGCTTTAATAGAGTCTACTTGCTGTGGTGTAGGTTGATTTTTCACTCCTTCTTTGCCAAAGCCCCAAAGATTAATGAGTGGTGCTATAGATGGGTCAAAATAACCCATGGTTTTTTGATTTATTTGTTGACTTATTTTAAAAATTTCTAAAAACATTCCATCGGCTACAACTTCTTGTTTTGCATTATTGAATGTAATAACATCTGATGAGTCTTTATATGTTGAAACCGCATCATCAAAATCTTGTAATATTTGTGCTATTTCCTTCTCATAGTTTTTATCACCAATATATTTTATTGCGTATGTACTACCAAAGGCATTACCTTCAATGGTTTTTAATGTTGTTTTTTTTTCGCAACTAGTTAATATTAAAATTAGTAAAACTAAAAACGAATAAAGAGTTTTCATATTATAATACTTTATTAAATCCTAAAAATTGAATGGTGTAGTCTTGTTCGGTTGACAAGGGTTTAGTTAGGTCTTCGGCGTTAGCAACACTAACTTTTGCTGTCCAAAATTTAGCGTTTTTTTCTATGGCATGATGCTTTACTTTTTCTATAAGTTTTTCATCAAATAAATCATCCATACTTGGAAAAGCGACTGTTTTAATCATTATAAAAGTTGTTCCTTCTCCTTTTTTATAGGTTACAAATTGTGGGTGTTTTTTGAGGTTAGAATTTACACCTAAAAATTCATAGCCCCTTTTTTCTAATTCTCGTCCAATAAAATTCATGCCTAAGTTATGAATTTCTTGTTCGGTAAGTACGCCCATTTGTTTTTAAATTAATCACCCCCAAAAGTTATTTCTTTTGGGGTGATGTTTTAATGATTATTTTTTTGATTATCCACCAAAATCATCGAATCTAACATTCTCATTTGGTACACCAAAGTCGTCACACATTTTAACTACTGCATTGTTCATTAATGGTGGTCCACAGAAGTAAAATTCTATATCTTCTGGTGATTCATGTTCGTTTAAATATTGGTCTATTACGGCTTGGTGAACGAATCCAACAAATCCGTCTCCCTCTGCTTCCATATTCTCTTTTACTTTCCAGTTATCTTCTTCCATAGGTTCTGAAAGTACCATGTAGAATTTAAAATTAGGAAAGTCTTTTTCTAATGCTTTAAAGTGATCTATATAAAATAATTCTCTTTTAGAACGACCTCCATACCAATAACTTACTTTACGACCTGTTTTTATAGTTTTGAATAGATGGTATAGATGAGAGCGCATAGGTGCCATTCCTGCTCCACCTCCTACATATAGCATTTCGGCTTCTGATTCATTGATGAAAAACTCACCATAAGGTCCCGAAACTATGGCTTTGTCACCTTCTTTTAAGTTAAATATATAGGATGATGCTACTCCTGGATTTACATTCATCCATGCATTGGCTTTTCTATCCCACGGCGGAGTAGCTATACGTACGTTTAGCATAATTTCTCTACCTTCGGCTGGGTATGATGCCATAGAGTATGCTCTTTCTACTGTTTCGTTATTCTTCATTACCAGTGGCCATAGTCCAAATTTATCCCATTCTAATTTGAATTTATCTGGTTCTCCTGGATGTTCTTTTGGGTGTGCTGTAATGTCAATATCTTTAAAGTTGACTTCACATGGCGGTACTTCTATTTGAATATAACCACCTGCTTTATAGTCCATGTCTTCTGGTAGTAACACCACAAATTCTTTTATAAATGAGGCTACGTTGTAGTTACGAACTACTGTAGCTTCCCATTTTTTAATTCCAAAAATTTCTTCTGGAATTTTTATTTCCATGTCCTGTTTTACTTTTACTTGACATCCTAATCGGTGATGTGTGGCTATCTCCTTTCTAGTAAAATTTGGAATTTCTGTTGGAAGAATATCTCCACCACCAGAGAGTACTTGACATTCACATTGTAAACAAGTTCCACCACCACCACAAGCAGAGGGCAAGAATATTTTATTGTTACTTAATGTTGTTAAAAGTGTTCCACCAGATTCTACTTCGATTGGATTTTGGCCATTTATGATTAATCGTACTGGGCCTGATGGTGCTAATTTAGCTTTAGCGAATAATAAAATTCCGACTAAAAATAAGGTTACAACTAAGAATGCGGCTAATGCTGCAGCGATTACGGTAAATGTACTTGCTAAAAATATCATCTTATTAATCTCTATTTTTTATTGTTATATTCTGATTGGATGAAGGCTGCTACTATAATTACTGCTACAGCTAATGCAACTATAATTGTGAGTCCTATTAAAAACGCCATATCCTAATCTTTATTTTAATTATTTTGTTCTGCTTTAGCAATAGGTTCAGCATCGATTTTTTTAGTCTCGATTTCTTTTTTCTTATCTATTGCTGCTTGTTCTTCTTGTTTTGGGGCTTTGTCTTTGTTTTCTGGTAATTTAATTCCACCAAAACTCATAAATCCAATTGCCATTAAACCAGTTAATATAAAGGTTATTCCTAATCCACGAGCTGGTGCTGGAATGTTGGAGTATCTAATTTTTTCACGAATGGCTGCAATGGCTACAATTGCTAATAACCAACCTACTCCTGAACCTAGTCCATATACTGCTGCTTGCCCTACATTGGTAAATCCTTTTTGTTGCATAAATAATGAGCCTCCTAAAATGGCACAGTTTACTGCAATTAAAGGTAAAAATATACCTAGTGAGTTGTATAATGATGGTGAAAATTTCTCTACTATAATTTCTACCAATTGTACCATTGTTGCTACGGTTGCTATAAATAATATGAATGTTAGGAAACTTAAATCTACTGTTTTAAAACTAGGGTCTAACCATACCAATGCTCCTTCTTGTAATACATAGGTGTCTAATAAATAGTTCAACGGAACAGTTACAGCTAATACAAATATTACGGCTGCTCCTAGTCCAACGGCTGTTGATACTTTCTTAGATACTGCTAAGTATGAGCACATTCCTAAAAAGTATGCGAAAATCATATTCTCTATGAAGATTGATTTTACAAATAAATTGATTAAGTCCATAATTTTAGTCTTCTATTAGTTTTCTGTTTTTGGAACGTTGAATCCAAATTAATATACCTACTGTTATTAATGCCATAGGGGCTAATAACATAAATCCGTTATCTTCGTAACCTAGTCCGTATAGCCCTGTTTTGGTTAATTTATCTCCAAATAATGGAATTCCTAGCAGTGATCCGCTTCCTAATAATTCTCTTAAAAAAGCTATGATTATTAGGATTAATCCATACCCGAAAGCATTCCCTATTCCATCTAAAAATGATTTCCAAGGTCCGTTACCTAAAGCAAAAGCCTCTAACCTACCCATTACTATACAGTTGGTTATAATCAATCCAATAAACACAGAGAGTTGTTTGCTTACGTCGTAAGCGAATGCTTTAAGTACTTGGTCTACTATAATTACTAGTGTTGCTACTACAACTAGCTGTACTATAATTCTAATGTTGTTAGGTATTAAGTTTCTGATTAATGATACTACTACATTACTACCTGCCAATACAAACATTACCGAAATTGACATTACAATAGCTGGTTCTAGTTTTGCAGTAACCGCTAATGCTGAACAAATTCCTAATACTTGTACAGTAATTGGGTTGTCATCGTTTAACGGGTCTGTTAATAATTTTCTATTTTTTTTAGAAAAAAATGGTTCTTTTTCTTTTTTAATTTTTTGAGTTGCTTCTGCCATTTTTCCTTTTTTTATTGTTGTTTATTTAAATAAGGTAGATACATTGCTATACATTTTTGTATCATATCTGTTACTCCATCACCTGTAATGGTTGCTCCAGCAATTGCATCTACAGCATTGTCTTCTTTTCTTGTGCTGTTTGGGTCGGCATTTCCTTTTTTAACGGTTATTCCTTTAAACTCGCCTTCGGAATTTTTTAGGTGTTCTCCTTTGAATCGGTCTTGGAAGTACGTCATGGTAATTTCGGCTCCAAGCCCTGGTGTTTCTGAGGCATGATCGAAAGTTATTCCTTTTTCTACAAATTTATTATTGATAGAAATGAATCCCCAGATTGGACCCCATAGTCCTGTTCCTCTTAGTGGTAGTATGTATAATATTTCGCCGTCAACCTCTGCTTCGAACAATGGTAATTTGCGTTCGTTCTCTGGTTTAGCTAATTCTTTTTTGAAATCAATACTAAAGGCTTCTTTTCCTTCAACTATTACTTCACCTTTATTATTTACTGCAAGTTGTTTTTTAATGATTTCATCAAATTTAGCAGTGGCATTGTCTCTGTCGACTTCTATTCCTATAGCTTTTAATATGTTTTGTCTTTTTTCGTTTTGAACATTATTTTGTTGCATTGGCTTTAATGAACTTGCCGTAAATGCTAGCAAAGTTGCTACTACAACTACCATAATTACTGCAAACAGTATAGTATATATATTGGTGCTTTTAAAATCTTTAGCCATAATTATGCGTTTTTTACTTTTATACGTTTTAGTCTTTTATTAATGTTGGCTTGTACTACATAATGGTCTATGGTTGGTGCAAAAACATTCATTAATAATATAGCTAGCATTACTCCTTCTGGGTATGCTGGATTAAAAATTCTAATTAAAATACATAGAATCCCGATTAAGAATCCATAAATCCATTTTCCTTTATTAGTTTGTGCTGCTGTTACTGGGTCGGTTGCCATAAAGACTAAACCAAAAGCAAATCCACCAACTAATAAGTGCTTCCACCATTCAAATTGCATTAGAGCACTATTGTTTCCAAACTGATTGAATACTAAACCCATTACAATACCTCCTACTAACATGGATAACATTACACGCCAACTAGCAACACCTGTTATTAATAATATAATGGCTCCTATTCCAATGGCTATTATAGATGTTTCACCTATGGAACCTGGAATATAACCTAAAATTAAATCTAAGGTTGAATAATGTACTTCATGATTTGCGGCTAAAGATCCTAATACTGTTTCTCCCGAAATGGCATCAAGATTTGCTCCTCCTAAAATTTCTTTACTGCGTTCTACTGCTCCATGAACCCATACTTTGTCTCCACTCATCCAACCAGGGTAAGCAAAGAATAAAAAGGCACGAATGGTAAGTGCTGGATTTAATATGTTCATACCTGTTCCACCAAATACTTCTTTTCCTATAACTACACCAAAGGCTACAGCTACAGCAAGCATCCATAATGGAATATCTACTGGAACGATTAGAGGAACTAACATTCCTGTCACTAAAAATCCTTCATTTACTTCGTGACTTCTTACTATTGAAAAAATAAATTCAATGGCTAAACCTACTCCGTAACTTACTGCTACAATAGGCAATACTTTAGTTAACCCTATGCATAAGTATGGCCACCACATACCTGTTTGGAAAGAGGCTAATAGTTTTGGTGCTGCACCGTTTTGTGCTACCCAGCCTGCATCTAAAGCATAGGCTTGGTATCCTGCATTCCAAATACCAAATAATAGACATGGTAATAGTGCTAGAATAACTGCCGACATGGTTCTTTTTAAATCTACCGCATCACGTATATTAGCGCCATTGGTAGTTACTTCATTAGGAACATATAAAAAAAGTGTGCAACGCATTAAATGCTGGAGCCCATTTTGTTCCTTTGAATTTTTCTTTTTGTTGATGTAATATATCTTTTAGTGCCATTTTTGTAATTGAATTAACCTACTTCTTCTATCATTAAGTCTAATGATTTACGAATTAAATCTTGGTGGTTGTGTTTTGATACGTCTATGAATTCTGTTAGTGCAAAATCTTCAGGTGCTACCTCATAAATTCCTAATTGTTCCATAGCATCTATATCTCCAATCATACATGATTTTAATAGTTGTAATGGAAATATATCTAACGGAAATACTTTTTCGAAGTTACCTGTTAATACATAGGCACGATGTTCACCATTGGTATTAGTATTAGCAACGTATTTCTTTTTACCATTTAGTGTTTTAACTAACCAGTTCAATGCGTCTATTCTATAGAATGAGAACTTGTTTGGACGTGGCAACTGCCAACCCATAAAATCGTAATCATCTCCTTCTGGTATTATCGTTAACTGATTGACTTGCTGACCTAAAAATCCATCAGGAGCAACTTTTGAACCTGTTAATACATTCCCGTTAATAATTCTGTTGTTATCACCATTTATATTTACTAAGGCTAAAATATCTTTTATTTGAGCACCCCTAATGGTGTTTACATAAATTGGATTTTCTACTTGCGACCCTGTAACTGCGACCATTTTTGCAGGGTTATATTTTCCTGTTTCAAAAAGCTCACCTATCGTAGCTACGTCTGCTGGATCTACTACCCATACTACTTCGCCTTTGTTTATTGGGTCTATTTTTGCTATTTGAACACTAGCTGTTCCTACGGGATGAGGACCATATGCTTTGTGTTTTTCTACGTTTTCTACTTTCCCAAATGGAGAATTTTCAGCTGTATTACTGGCAATTGTTAAGTGTACTTTACCTGTGGTTAACTTACTTAACACATTAACCCCCAATTGAAATTGAGCTTTCTTGTCTTTTAGCAGATAGTCATAGTCTGGAGCTAATGGTGAACTATCATGAGCTGAAATGAAGATAGCCTTAGGTAAGTCACTTAACTTTGCGGTTACGTCATAAGGTCTTCTTTTAATCATTGGCCAACAACCGCCTTTGCATATAAAACTTACAATATCTTCGCGAGATAATGCATTCACATCTTTACTACCAAAATCAACAGCAGTTTGATTTGCGTCTGGTAAAATTCTAATTTCTAAAATCTTACGTTTTGCTCCTCTAACAACCTCAGCTACCTCACCGCTTACAGGCGATACAAATTGTATTTCTGGTTCTGCTTTGTTGTAAAATAATGGTGAACCTATTTGCACTTGGTCTCCTTGTTTTACTGCTAATTTAGGTGTTGTACCATGAAAATCACTAGGTGAAACAGCAAATACGTTAGAGAATTTTGCACCTTTAACTACTTTTTCTGCCTCGCCTTTTAATTTTATATCTAAGCCTTTGCTAATACGTATGTCTTTTGACATAATAGAGTATGTATTTTTATTATTCGAGCAAAAGTAAATACAATGCTATCAATGGACAAATTTTTAGACTCAACTGTGATTCTATTCATCTTTTTTTTGTTAATTTATAATTATTCTAAATTACGAATGTTGATTTTACAGCTAAAAACTATGCTTAATTCTAACTTTCTTTTTTTATTATTACATAAAAAATAAATACAAATGTTTGATGAATACATTGCCTACCTAAAAGAAAAATCCATTGAGGTTAATACAACTTTACTAGAAACTATTACAACACATGTTAATGAAAAAAAACTAAGTAAAGGCGAATTGATTCTACAAGCTGGGAATATTTGCCCACACACCATATTCATTTCTAAAGGCCTTCTTCGCTCCTATTCCATAGATAATTTAGGAAAAGAAAATGTAATTCAATTTGCTCCCGAAAATTGGTTAATTTCAGACAGAACTAGTTTTTTGTTTAACGAACCTTCTGCATTATATATTGAAGCTCTAGAAGATTCAACTGTGATTTTACTAAGTGAATCTTTTTTTAATGAAGCCAACTCTAAAAGCTCCTCTTTTAGGGAATACAATTTATTTGCACTCAATAATCACATTAGGCAGTTACAACATCGTATCCAATTACTATTAAGTGCCACGGCAGAACAACGTTATTTAGACTTTATTGAAACTTATCCGAATCTTTTATTACGTGTTCCTCAGTGGATGATAGCCTCTTACTTAGGAGTTGCTCCAGAATCTTTAAGTAGAGTAAGGAAAGAATTAGCCAAAAAGAATTTTAAGCTTTAATGTTCTTCGATTAACTCTTCTTAACACAAATCAATGCACAGAAAGTTTTAGCACGTTACTTTTGACAATATTAAAATTAAAGTAATGGAAAACACAAAAAACATAGAATTAGTACTGGCTCCCCCTGCACCACATATGGTAGGCGACGGATTTCGTGTACACAACTTTATTCCTAGTGGTTATCATTTAGACATGGAACGCATGACTCCTTTTATTATGCTAGACTATAATGCTAAATATTATGTTCCTGCTTCAAAAGTTCCAAAAGGTGTAGGAGTTCACCCACATCGTGGCTTTGAAACCGTAACTATTGCGTACAATGGAAGTGTTGCTCACCATGATAGTGCGGGAAACAGCGGTATTATTAACCCAGGAGATGTACAATGGATGACTGCCGCGTCTGGCGTTTTACACAAAGAATACATAGAAAAAGAATTCATAAGTAAAGGTGGTGATTTTCAAATGGTTCAGTTATGGGTGAATTTACCTGCCACAGCTAAAATGACAAAACCAAAATACCAAAGCATTAAAAATGAACAAATAAATAAAGTTAACTTAGCAAACAATACTGGAACTATTGAAGTAATTGCTGGAGAATATAATGGATCCAAAGGAACTGCCAAAACTTTTACCCCTGTTCATTTATTAAACGCAAAACTAAACAAAGGAGGAGAGGCTACTTTTAATTTTCCTGCAAACTATAACACCGCAGCCATAGTTATTCAAGGGAGTATAAAGGTAAATGAGGAGGAGAATGTGCCTACCGATTATTTTGTTTTATTTAAAAATGAAGGCGAAACATTTAGTATTGAAGCCACAAGTGACGAAACCATTGTGCTTATTTTAAGCGGAGAACCTATCAATGAACCCATTGCTGCTCACGGACCATTTGTTATGAACTCGCACCATGAAATTATTCAAGCTTTTGAAGATTTTAATCTTGGAAAATTTGGATATTTAGAAGAATAAGTTGAACTAAATTTACAAGAATTATGTCGAATAGAGAATTAATAATAGTAGAACGATCAAGAAAAATTGGAGATTTTTTAGTAGGACGATTATTACCTTTTCGTGAAAAAAAATCCGTTGGGCCATTCGTTTTTATAGACCACATGGGACCAGCGTTGTTGAAAGAAAATGAGAATTTGGATGTTCCTCCGCATCCGCATATTGGCTTATCTACCTTAACCTTTTTACTGGACGGTAACATGATGCACCGTGATAGTCTAGGAAGTACTGTTGAAATAAAAGCTGGAGATGTAAACTTTATGACAGCAGGAAAAGGAATTGTTCATTCCGAAAGAACACCTGACTATTTACGAAAAATAGAAAAAAACTTGCATGGTTTACAAATTTGGATTGCATTACCTAAAGCACTTGAAGAGATGGAGCCATCTTTTCATCAAATCAAAAACAAAGATTTACCTTGTTGGGAAAATAATGGTTTGTGTTTTACCTTAATTGCAGGTAAGGCTTTTGGTAAAAAATCTGCTGTTCCGGTATTTAGCCCTTTGTATTTTATAGAAATTAAATCAACCAAAAAAACGTCTGTTTCACTAGTTAATGAGCTATATGGAGAAAGTGGAATTTATATTTTAAAAGGTTCTATTACTTGTGGTGAAAACACTTTTGGAGCTAAACAGCTACTCGTTTCTAATAAAAATAGTTTGTGTGATTTTACAATAGAAGAAGAAACTATTTTATATGTTTTTGGAGGCGAACCTTTTCCTGAAGAACGCTTTATTGACTGGAATTTTGTTGCTACTTCTAAAGATTTAATAGAGCGTGCTAAGGAAAATTGGCAACACCAAAGGTTTAAAATGATTGATGGCGAAACTGGTTTTGTTCCGCTACCTAGTGGAAAGCTTCATTGAGTTTATTTAATGATTGTTCGTAATCATGTTGTAAATCTTCATGCAATGTATTCGTTAATTTTTGTATTGCTATAATTTGCCTATTGTAAATATTTGTTAACGGTATACTATTCTTAATACTTGGTGTTAGTTTAATTAATTTTTCACAGAAATAAAGTAATAATTCTATTTCAGTCTCTTTTTTAAGGGAATATCTGCTATATTTTTTTATGATGTTTAAAATCTTCCGAACACTTTTTTTAACATAATAGTAGCTTGTTGTATTAATCGTAGCAAACTGTTCATCTATTACTTGTTTTACTGTTGTAAGGTAAGCGTCTTCATTTTCTGATTCAAACAATAAATATGTTAGTAATTCTTTGTTTTCTTTTTTGAATTTAGATAACCGCAAGCAAAGTGCGATTAATTCTTCTGAAGAACAATGCTGTAATTCTTTTTTTATAGCAACCAAAGAAACCGCCTTCATAAATATAGTTTTTGAGCAATTTAGTATTTTTAAAATAAATTAACGTTTAAAAAACTATTTACCCTAAACAATCATTTATTATTTTTGAAAAAAATAACATCCTAACTAAATCCTATGAGAACTTACTACATTATAATTTTAATATCTCTATCTTCTTTAGTCAAATCACAATTTAATGACTTATCCTCCCTTTCTAATGGGGAGATTTTAAACTTTCAACCTATTTTTGATAAGCAAGAAAAGATTTTTGGCTATCTCGGAATTTATGAATTGGAAAAGATAGATAACGATATTAAAAATTTTGAATACTTTTTTTTAGACAAAAACTTAAATAAAGTTTCTAATCATAAGTTCGAGGGCAATAAAAACAACCTTACCTATTATGGTTATTTAGATTACAAAAACACGCTAAAACTTATACCATATAATCTAGAACTACAAATTAAATTAAATTTGTATGAGCAAGACTTTATTCCTGGAACACTTAGTATTGACTTAAATAACAACACTATTAAGGAAGAAAAAAATTATCTATGTTATGAAAATAACACCATTAAAGACTGCCCTATTAATCTGGACTTTAATGCTATGCGAGCAATATACAAGGAAAACAAAAAGAAAAGAAGAAAAGGTGAATTTACTATAGAAAGTTCTGTTTCTCGACTAAAAGACAGTTCTTTTATAGTTTATAACTATGAACAACATAAGAGGTTTACCGCTAACAATCAGTTAATAAGGTTTGACAAAAAGAAAAATAAAATTTGGGAATTTAACTTTAATCAAGAAGCTGACAAAAAGAACAGAGAAACCCTATTTCTTATAAATCAAGAGGAAGATTTTGCCCATTTTATTAAAAGCCACAAAATAGACCAAAACAACTTCTACTATTACCTAGTACTTGATATGCAAACAGGAAAAACAGTAGTAGAAAAACCGATGCTTGAGGTTTTACCTGATTTTAAGCCCTTCCATTTAGTAGATTCATACCATGATTCACCTAAGCATTTTAAATTTTTAGGTCGCTTAGTAAAACCCTACACTAGTTACAATATTGAGAATTTAGGCTATTTTACTTTCACCTTTGACAAAAACACCCATGATGTAGCTATACAGAAATTACATTATAGAGACCTAAAGCCCTTTATAGACATTTCGGACTATGGGAAATTTAGAGATGGTTATAGCCTCAATCTAAAAGACGTGTACTATATGGATAATGGAAGTTTAGGCTTACTTACCGAAAAAACTAAATTCAAAAATAATGGAAAAATACTAACTACAGATATGGTTATTATTCCACTTGATAAAGACTTAGTACCATTTGATGTAAAAATATTAGAAAAAGAAAAAACCAAGTCCTTCTTTTTTACCGACTATCTTTTTTCTCAATATATAAACGACAATAATGGTGTTGTTTTCTTTTATAGAGACTACCAAAAAGACAGTGAGACTAAAGAAAAAAACTGGACTTTATTTATTAATACTATTATTGATGGTAAATTTAAACAAGAATCCATACCCATATCGTCAGAGAATAACTTTATAAGTCCTTATATTGCTAAAGAAGGTTACATATTGTTAAGAGAGTACAATAAAAAGGTGAAGTACAACCAAATTCGGTTAGAACGACTAAACTATTAATCTAAATGCTTAGCATTGCTATAAAATTCAGCAATATTCTTAATTTCATCTAAAGAAAGGTTCCACATAAACCCTAAAAATTGTTGGTAACTAATGGATTGTTTGTTAGGTATTAACTTATCTAGGTATCTGTTTAAGGTATAGTTTTTTCTAGCTTCATATACTTTCATAAAACATTTCCCTAGCCAATCTTTATAAAACAAATCGTCTGGATTCTTTTGTAATTCTATTAACGTCATATAAATTGCTCCTCCATACTCTTCATTAAAATACATATTGGGTATTCTTTCGTAAGTTGCTATTTTATTTACTTCTTTAAATTCGGCTAAAGGTGGTTTAGGCTTTCCAAAGTTCATAGTTTTGAACTCAGGATAAATCATTTTTAAATGGTTTATTCTGTTGTTAGTCTCTGGATGAGAGGCAATAGAATCCTCATCTATTTCATCATGGTACAAGTCATAATTATATGCCGAAAAGTCTTCTGTAAACAACCATTTTTCTTGAAAAGGCTGATTAGGCAAATCAAAAAAAAACTTATATGCTCCTGATGTTAAACCCCTTAATCGAATAGTGTCATTCAATTCAATAATTTTAAAAGCATTAATATATTCTTCCTTCTTATATTTTGACTTTTTATATAACGTATAACCTAAAGAATCTGCTTCTAACTCAAAAATTCTACTCTTTTTACCAAGAGTATATAACTGTTCTTTAAGTAATTTTAAAGCTCTCTCAGCTTTTTTATATTTATTTTTGCTAATTTCTCTTACTTTTTTCTTGTTTTCCTTTTTTATACTAAAACTTTGATTCATACTTTGGGTGGTGTGTTTTAACAAATAATGTGCTATTTCATGTGCTAAAATACTAGCTATTTGATCTTCATTTTCTAAATAATAGAATAGTCCTAAATTAATAAGTAATGTACCATCTCCTGCACTAGCTGCGTTTGCAGAACCATCTCTCAACACATAAAATCTTAAATCATTAGGAATTCGAGCATTACTTTGCCGTAAAGAGGTAATTATTTCGGTGATTTTATTGTTAATAATTTCTGACTCTAGTACTCTCCCTTCTTTAATTTCTTCTTCTAACTCCTCATACAAATGTTCGTACCTTTCCTTATAATAGTTGCGTAATTTTTTGTCAGAATATTGGTCTAACTCTTCAAGAAATACTTTATTCTGATTTTTAAAATTTTTAAGTATATTTTCTCTAAAAAGGTTATTTGCTGTGTCTATTGGTTGGTATATTTGAGCCACAACTGAGTTTAAAGTGAATAATAAAAAAAGTGCTATTTTCATTATAACATATTTTCATTTAAATATTTGCCCAATAATAATTAAAAAAATATTCATAACAAAAGAAAGCTTAATTCAACAATCATTTATTATTTTTGGTAAATGAAAAATCTACCTTCCATAGTAAGCCTATTTATTATGTTTAATATTTATGCACAAGAGTACAGTAATATTTCACCCCCTGCATACATTAAAACATTACATTGGTTTAACCCACAAACCAATGACAACACACCCATTATAGCACTAAACAAAGAATATTTAATTCTTTCTTTTGATGATTTAAATGCTCAATTTCAGAAATACTATTACACTGTAGAACACTATAATGCTGATTGGACTCCATCGGGTATATTTAAATCAGAATACTTAAACGGTTATACCTCAAACTACGTTACTCAAGCTAGTAGGTCATTCAACACTTACACCAATTACACCAACTACCGACTCCAAATTCCAAACAACGAATTCCAACTCAAACTAGCAGGTAACTATGTTTTAAAAATATACACCAACGACGAAGACAAGCCCTTGTTCACCAAACGATTTGCCATATACGAAAACAACGTTACTCTAGGAATAACCGAAGATCGTTTTATAGGTAAGGGTGACTTAAACCAACGGGTTAATGTAATAGTGAGCAGCAATCGAGTAAACTTAACCGAGTCACCCAATGGTGCAAGACTATTCATTATGAAAAACGGTAACTGGAATGATAATCTAACACTAACCTCACCACAGTTTAGCCAACCATACCAACTAACCTATAACGATGCTAACAACCTTTTTGAAGGCAATAGCGAATACCTTTGGTTCGACACCAAAAACATAGAAACCCCGTCTCTAACAACCGAAAAAGTCATTCATCAAGACAGTATTTTCCATACTGTTCTACGTCCCGACTTTATTAAAAATAACCTCGGCTACTATGACCAACCAGACATCAATGGTAGTTTTTACATACGAAACGCTAGACTCAATAATGAAGCCTTATCTTATAACGAAGCCGATTATACTTGGGTACATTTCGCACTAGAAGATTTTGATTCTAAAAATGGAACACAAGAGGTATACGTAGTAGGTGCCTTTAACAACTGGGAATTACTACCCGAATACCAACTAAAAGCAAGCGAAAACAATTTATATGAAGTCTCTATTTTTTTAAAACAAGGTTATTATAATTACCAATATGCAGTCAAAAATACAACTACCGAAAAAGTTAGCTTATCTACCATAAATGGCAGTTATTGGCAAACCGAAAACTTGTATCAAGCCCTATTTTATTACCGCCCTTGGGGTGTTCGCTACGATGTTTTAATGGGCTATGGTGAACGAAATTCAAGGAATTAGTTTGTGCGATATTTTCTCATTTTATTATTATTGATTTTTTCTTGTAAACAAGAGAAAAAACATGCCATAGATTTTTATTATTGGAAGAGTAATTACAGCATTAATGAGGTCGAAAAACAGACTTTTAAGCAATTAAATGCTAAAAAATTATATACCCGTTTGTTTGACATTGACAAAAACAAATCTACTCCAAAGCCCATAGCTATTATTCAAAACTTTAAGGCAAACTCTTTGTCTGCAGAATTTATACCCGTTGTATTTATTACCAACAGAACCTTTCTTAATTTGTCTGTTGAAGAACGTAAAAAATTGGCGAAAAACTGCTGGAAAAACATAGAAAAAATACTAAACGAAGCAGGAGTAAAAACATATTCTGAAATACAAATTGATTGCGATTGGACAGCTAGCACTAAGTTAGATTATTTTAATTTTTTGGAGGATTTAAAAAAAGAGTCTAACAAAAAAATAACTTGTACTTTAAGGCTTCATCAAGTGAAATATAGAAACACGACAGGAGTTCCGCCTGTTAGTAAGGTATACCTAATGTGTTATGCCACCTCTAATCCTACTGAGGAACAAACCCAAAATTCAATTTTAGATTTACCTACTTTAAAAGACTATTTAAAATCTATAAACGATTATCCTATCCTTTTCGATGTAGCCTTACCTATTTATTCTTGGGGTATTGTTACCAATCATTTAGGACAAAAAAAATTAATTAATGGACTATCTAAAAGCGATTTACCAAAAGATGAATTTAAAAACATTAGCACCAACAACTATCAACTCACCAATGATGTATTTATTAATGGTATATATTTGAATGAAGGTTTTTATATAAAAATTGAAAACATAACACCTCAACTATTACAAAACACCAAATCTTTTCTAAATAAAAAAATAAATAGACCTTACCGTATTGTATATTATCATTTAGATAGTACCTTTATAACAGATTATAAATTAGATGATTTAAAATGAAAAACTTAGCAACATTTTTTACTATTATTTTAGCTTCAAAACTATTCGCCTGTGGCCCTGATTATTCTGAAGAGTTCTCTTATTTTAATCTTTTTACGCAAGAAATTATAGATGACCCACAATATTTTCCTTTTTTATTAACCTACGACGAGCCTTATTACTCATCTACCACAACAGAAGAAATCACCAATGAAAACATAGATGATTGGCAACGTATACTAGGCATAAGCTATTCGCAGGCATATTATTTGGTTTTTAAAGCTCAAAGAGAATCTATCAATAACTTAATCAAAAATAAAGTAACTAATGATGAAAAATTAAAATTTATTACTCATGAGTTTATAGCCAACAAAAAACAAGAACTATTATACTTAGCATATGCCAAATACTTAGAACCATACATGGCGTATCACTATATAAGTTCTGACGATGACGATAATTGGTATTACTATGACCGACCTAAAAAAACAGTAAACGATTTAGATTATGACAAAGTATTAACCGTTTTAACCAAAAGTTGGAACGCCGAAACCAGTAAAGATTTAAAGTTACGTTATGGCTATCAAATTGTAAGACTAGCACATTATAACAATAAATTCAACACAGCCATTCAGTATTTTAAGAAGTATGTAGAAAGTTTAGATTACAAACCCATTATGTATTATTATGCCTTAGACCAAAAAGCAGGAGCAGAAAGAGCTATTGGTAATTATATGGAGGCTAATGCCAACTTTTTTGAATTCTTTAGTCATACCAAAAACAGGAAGGAAAGTGCTTATTCCTCTATGAAGACTACACAAAACTTAGACTTTGAAAGAATGTTATTAAGTGTAAAATCTACCAACGAAAAAAACAACATCTATTTATTACTAGGTTTTAGATCTTTTAATAATCCCATAAATGAAATAAGAAAAATAATACAAAATTCACCCGACGCTATTCAAGCTAAAGTACTTATGGCGAGAGCTATAAATCAAATAGAAAGATATTATTTTCCCGAAAGTGTTTATTGTAATAATGATGACTGCTTAAATAACTTAGAAGAACACAGACTTCCTATTGCTTTAGATAAAACGAATCAAGAATTTCTTCAAAACGCTTTGGCTATCTCTATTCAGCAACAACAAAATACAAAAGAGCCTAATTTTTGGAATCTAAGCACCGCCTACTTATATTTTATTCAAAAAGATTTTACAAAAGCAAAAGAACACCTTGCAAAGGTTAAAAACAGCAATGAGCTATACCAAACGCAAAAAGAAAAAATGAAAATGCTCATTGAGCTACTCGAACAACCAACCATTACAACAGACTTTGAACTCACTTTTTTTAACAAGTATAAACAATATTTTGAAGAAAAACCGACTCAAAGAGATTATGATTCAGCTTACTCCACACAACTCTTTATAAACGATATTTTAGCCAATCGTTATTTTTTACAAAAAGACTATGCCAAAGCTTATCTATTACATAATGACATAAAAGGACTTGAGTACAGCCCTAACCTTAACTTAATCAATGACATTGAACAACTTTACTACAAAAAAAATAAAAACGCTTGGGAAACCTATGTAGCTAACAAAATAGTACCTTATGTTTATATAGAAAATGAAGGAGGACTCGTAAAAGATAAAAAATTCAACTTCAAAGATTATGTAGCCAATATGCGAGGCACCATTTATTTAAGTAACAATGAGTTGGAAAAAGCTCAAAAAGAATTCGAAAAAGTAAATGATAGCTTTGCTCTCATCGATTTTATTTCCACTTATGACTATGGTGGCAGCTATGAATATATCACTATTCAAAACCCAAAAGAGAAAGGTTACTATGACGGTTATTCTAACATATCTTCCAATATATTTGGATTCAACAAAATAGAATGTTTTGACTGTAGTGAAGACGTGGTTATGCAAACCGATTTTTTAAATGACTTCCCATTCATTAAAAACAAAATGAATAAACGTGAATTAACCAATGCTTTAGTCCAACTTAAAAAAATAGGCAATAAAAACAACGAACTTGCCAGCAAAGCCAATTATTTACTAGGTAATTTTTATTTTAACACGACTACCATAGGTTACTTTAGAGAACTTTTAACCTTTGACACAAATAATAGAAACGGCCCAAAGTTCCATGATTATAGCTATAATTACTATTATTACTCTTCTCAAAAAACTCCTTTTGTTTTTTATTACAAAGGCTATAGTTGGAACGCAACATACAGCAATAATTTTTCTACCTCCATAGAATACCTAGAAAAAGCCTTTAGCAAAGCAGCGTCTAACGAAATGAAAGCCCAAATATTATTCACCCTTTCTAAATGCGAACAAGGTGAATTCTACAATGCTTTTGACACCAACGCCGAACTAAAAGCAATTCAAGAAAGAGATAGAATAAAATACATTCCTTATGAAGAAAAAGAAACGCTAATCCTAGCTGTTAAAACCCGCCAATACCGAAAATACTTTAAAGCACTAAAGCAATATAAAAATACCGCATTTTACCAAGAAGTAAAATCAAATTGTAAATACTTTAACTATTACACCTTAAACTATTAAAATAATTACCTAAAAAGATTCTTTCTATATTTGACACCCCTTTAGGAATCAACAAAAATGAAAAACAAATACCTCCAGCTTTTCTTACTTGTTTTATGCACAAATTTAACACTGGCACAACAACCCAATAAACCAAATACGGTTGACATATACCAATCCATTAAAAAGCTAAATTTTTTAGGTTCAGTACTATACATTGCCGCACACCCTGACGACGAAAACACACGTCTAATTTCCTACCTAGAAAATAGTATCTATGCAAGAACAGGCTACTTGTCATTGACTCGTGGCGATGGCGGTCAAAATTTGATTGGATCAGAGCTAAGAGAACTGCTGGGCGTAATAAGAACCCAAGAATTGCTAGCTGCAAGAAGAATTGACGGGGGAGATCAGTTTTTTACACGTGCCAATGACTTTGGTTACTCAAAACAGCCCAACGAAACGTTTAGTATTTGGGACAAAGATCAAGTATTGCAAGATGTTGTTTGGACTATTAGACAATTTAAACCCGATATTATTATTAATAGATTCGACCACAGAACACCCGGAACTACACATGGTCATCACACAGGTTCTGCTATGTTAAGTGTAGAAGCTTTTGAACTTGCCAATAATAAATCTAGTTATACGAATCAATTAAAATTTACCGAAACTTGGCAACCCAAACGGCTATTTTACAATACCTCATGGTGGGCATATGGCGGTAAAGAAGCCTTTGATGAAATAGACAAAAGTCATTTGATAAAATTAAATACTGGCGTTTTCTATCCGCATAAAGGACTAAGTAATAATGAAGTTGCAGCACTTAGCAGAAGTGAACACAAATCACAAGGATTTGGTAGTACTGGATCTAGAGGCGATGATTTTGAATATTTAGAATTACTTAAAGATGTAAACAATAATAAAAATACTGACTTATTTTATGGTATTGATACGAGTTGGAACAGGATTAAAGGTGGATCAGAAATAGGAAATATATTATATGATGTGGAAAAGAACTTTAACTTCAATAACCCTTCAGCATCTATTAATAAACTTGTAGAAGCCTATCATCTAATTCAAAAATTAGATGATTCACATTGGAGAACTATAAAATCTGAAGAAATAAAAGACATCATTCTAGCGTGTGCTGGACTATATTTAGAAGCTGTTACTAACGAGGCTTCTGTTACCCCAAATGAAAAAGTTAATATAACTATAGAAGCTATAAATCGTAGCAATATAGACATACAGTTAAAAAGTTTTTCCATTAATGAGTCTGTCTATCATAAAAATATAACTCTAAGCACAAATAAAGACTTTACATTTAAAGAATCTTACCAAATATCTAATAATGAAGAACCTTCTACGCCTTATTGGCTAGTAGAAAAAGGCACTTTAGGCATGTACAACGTTAAAGACCAATCATTAATTGGCAAAGCCCAAAGCCCAAGTAAAACCAATGCAACGTTTACATTACAAATAAACAACACCAGTATAACTTTTACCAAGCCAGTAATCTATAAAACCAATGACCCCGTGCTAGGAGAAGTCTATCAGCCATTTGTAATTATACCCGAAGTATCTTCTAAAATAGAGCATAACGTATTAATTTTTGAAGATGAAAAACCAAAAAAAATAAACGTTTTAGTTACCGCAGGTCGTCATACCATAAATGGTACATTAAGTATCAATTACCCTAAAGAATGGACAGTTATACCTGAAAGTCAACCCATAACAATTGAAAACAAAGGACAACAAAAGAGTTATACTTTTACGGTAACACCACCCAACAAACAAAGCGAAGCCTACTTTTCGCCCCAAATTACCATTAACAACAAAACCTATAATGAGGAATTAATTAACATTGATTATGCTCACATACCAAGTCAAAGTATTGTACTACCTAATGCGAGTAAATTGGTTCGATTAGACATTCAAAAAAAAGGAAATAATATTGGTTATATAAATGGTGCAGGCGACTTAATTCCTGAAAGTTTACAACAAATTGGTTACCATGTTACCCTAATAAATCCTAATGAAATTACCGCCGAACATTTAAAAACATTTGACGCCATTGTGCTTGGAGTTCGTGCATTTAATACCATTGACGAATTAAAATTCAAACAAAATATTTTGTTCGATTATGTAAAAAATGGTGGCAATTTAATTACACAATACAACACCAACCATAGTCTTGTTACCGAGCAAATTGCACCTTTTGATTTAAAATTATCGAGAGACCGAGTAACTAACGAAAACGCAACTGTTACTTTTTTAACACCTAATCACCCCGTATTAAACACACCTAATAAAATCACCCTTAAAGATTTTAATGATTGGACTCAAGAAAGAGGACTCTACTTCCCTAGCCAATGGGATTCTGCATTTACACCTATTTTAGCTATGAATGATGATGGAGAAAATCCCTTAAAAGGAAGTCTTTTAATTGCACAATATGGTAAAGGATATTATGTGTATACTGGTCTTAGCTTTTTTAGAGAATTACCCGCAGGCGTACCAGGAGCCTATCGTTTGTTTACCAATTTAATATCTTTAGGAAAATGACAAATAACAATTCCAAATGGTTAAAAATTTATAGTATTGTACTATTAGCCAACCTGCTCTACTTTGTTTTATTCTATTTTTTAATGAACGCCTTTTAATATGCAAACTATAGATTGGATTGTACTTACACTTACACTTTTAAGCATTGTTATATATGGTGTTTGGAAAACCAAAAACAAACAAAATACCGAAGAATTTATTAGAGGCGGAAGTAATTCCAAATGGTGGACAATTGGGCTATCAGTTATGGCAACACAAGCCAGCGCCATTACATTTTTATCTACACCTGGGCAAGCCTTTTTTAGTGGAATGGGATTCGTTCAATTTTACTTTGGTCTACCAATAGCAATGGTTATTATTTGCATGGTTTTTATTCCAATTTACCATCGATTAAAAGTATATACTGCTTATGAATTTTTAGAAAACAGATTCGATTTAAAAACAAGAAGTTTAACCGCTATATTATTTTTAATTCAACGCGGATTAGCCGCTGGAATCACTATTTATGCACCTGCGATAATTCTGTCGGCAGTATTGGGTTGGAACTTAACCACCCTAAACATAATTATTGGCGTATTGGTTATTATTTATACTGTTTCGGGTGGAACAAAAGCCGTAAGCATTACTCAAAAACATCAAATGACAGTTATTTTTATTGGTATGTTTGCCGCTTTTTTTCTCATCATAAATTATTTACCACAAGGCATTACTTTTAGCAAAGCTTTGGAAATAGCATCGGTTAGCAATAAAATGAAAATTCTCGATTTTTCTTTTGATTTAGAAAACAGATACACCGTTTGGAGTGGTTTAATTGGTGGTACATTTTTAATGCTTTCTTATTTTGGAACCGACCAAAGTCAAGTACAACGTTATCTTTCTGGGAAATCAATAAAAGAGATTCAATTAGGCCTTATTTTTAATGGCTTACTAAAAGTACCTATGCAGTTTTTTATTCTGTTAGTTGGGGTAATGGTATTTGTGTTTTATCAATTCAATCCGTCACCCTTAAATTTTAATCCTACCGCAGAAAAATTGGTTATGGAATCTTCTTATGCTAATGAATACGAAGAATTAAATAGTAACCAACAACAGATTTTTAATCAAAAAAGAGTAGCTATTAATGAGTATATTCAAGATAACACAAATAAAACCGATATTGAATTGACAAATGCTCTTTATGATGAGAATAGAATTACTGCTACTAAAATTATAAATAGTGCCGCTAAAGAAAAAAATATAAAAATAGAAACCAACGACAAAGATTATGTATTTATACATTTTATAATCAATAATTTACCTAGAGGTTTAATAGGCTTATTATTAGCCGTAATTTTAAGTGCTGCCATGTCTAGTACCGCTAGCGAACTGAATGCTTTAGCTAGTACAACTTCATTAGATTTATACAAACGAAACTTTGTTAAAAACAGAGATGATGACCACTATGTTATTGCTACTAAATGGTTCACCTTCGCTTGGGGAATCCTAGCTATTCTTATTGCCTGTGTAGCTTATTTGGCCGATAATTTAATTCAATTGGTAAATATTATTGGTTCTATTTTTTATGGTAATGTTTTGGGCATATTTTTATTAGCATTCTTTTTTAAATTTGTAAAAGGAAACGCTGTTTTTATAGCAGCTATTATTACACAAATAATAGTTATTATAGGTTGGTGGTATGAATGGATGCCATACTTATGGTTAAATTTATTTGGTTGTTTATTAGTTATTGTTATTGCTACTATTATTCAACTTATAAAAACTATATTCAATAAAAAAGGCACTTGAAAATCAAATGCCTTTATGTTTTTTGTGTAATTAAAATGCTTATTTAGCTCCCCATTCTTTTAAAGAATCTTTATTCATTTTAACATAGTCTGCATTACCTGCTTTTTCGGCACCAGCTAATGATTTTTTAGCTAAAGCTATTGCTCCTTTTTTATCACCTGATTTTTCATAAATCAAAGACTGTTTTCTTAATTCCCAAAATTTAGGCTCATCATTACCTTTCATGGCTAAGTCAATCCATTCTTTTGCTTTTTTAATATCTTTTCCTTCGTCTAAATAATATACCGCAGCAGCGTAATAGTCATTAGAACTTGGTGTACCATTCATTGCTTCACTAATGGCACTTTCAACTTTTTTATCGGTTGGTACATTAATTGGAATTCCCACATAAACGTTTTCCCCACAATAAACCTATTGCAGCAGAATTATTAGACAAGTCATCAATAGAAATTGTAAATGACTCTATTTTCATAGGCATATTGTAAGCCTCTGTAGTTAATTTAGCAGCAACTTTACTGTCATCCCATTTTTCAGGAGTTCCCCAATTTTCAGTATCTGAATAAAAATACACTTCCCATGATGATTTACCTGGCTTAGTAAATAAAGCATATGAACCTGCCTTTAAAGTTTGTCCAGCAACAACAACATCATCACTAAAAGTTACAATAGTATTTTTGTTAGCACCTGTTCTCCAAACTTTACCGTAAGGCACTAGATCACCAAAAATAGTACGCCCTTTCATACTTGGACGAGAAAATTCTATACTCATTTCTGTTAAACCAATCGTTTGCTCTATTTTGGAAGCTGGACTAGGTTGTGGGGTTTTAATTTGCCCAAAGGCTGTAAAAGTAAAAACTGATAGAATGGTTAGTAACAATTGTTTTTTCATAATTATGTTTTTTTTGATTGCTGTAAAATTACAAAAGCATAAATCAAATAATACTATTTAAATACAAAATGATTTTAAATGTTTAAAGCTGGAGTATAACTCTCTGTAAAAAAATCCGTAAATTAGCACTTTATAAAAATTCATAAAATAATAACAATGCCAAAAGGAATCTTTCAAGTGCCATTTGTGGCAAACGAAGAAGTAAAATCATACGCACCCGGAACACCCGAACGCGAAGAACTACAAGCTACCTACAAAAAAATGTATGCCGAACATATTGACGTTCCACAATACATAGGAAGTGAGGAAATTTTAAGTGGTAATAAAAAAGAAATTCGTCCACCACACGATCATCAAAAAATAGTAGGTCATTACCATGAAGGTACACAAGAAGATGTAAAAAAAGCGATAGATGTAGCCTTAAAAGCAAGAACTGACTGGGCTAATATGCCGTGGGAACACCGTTCAGCAATTTTCTTAAAAGCTGCCGATTTACTTGCTGGACCTTACCGTGCTAAAATCAATGCCGCTACTATGATTGGTCAATCTAAAAATGCATTCCAAGCTGAAATTGATGCTGCCTGTGAATTTATAGATTTTTTAAGATTCAATGTAGAATTTATGACTCAGATTTATGCCGACCAACCCATTTCGTCAGATGGAATTTGGAATCGCCTAGAGTACCGACCTTTAGAAGGTTTTACTTTTGCCATTACGCCATTCAATTTTACAGCAATTTCTGGTAACCTACCAGCCTCTATGGCTTTAATGGGTAACGTTGTAGTATGGAAACCTTCAGATAAGCAAACTTATTCCGCCAAAATAATTATGGAGGTATTTAAAGAAGCAGGTCTACCCGATGGCGTTATTAATATGGTTTTAACCGATGGTGCCGAAACTGCAAAAACATGTATTGAACACCCAGACTTTGCAGGGCTTCACTTTACAGGATCTACCTCAGTCTTTAAATCATTATGGAGACAAATTGGTGAAAACATACACAAACATAAAACCTACCCAAGAATAGTTGGTGAAACTGGAGGAAAAGATTTTGTAGTTGCTCACCAATCGGCCAATGCAAAAGAAGTAGCTACAGGTTTAGTTCGCGGAGCTTTTGAGTTTCAAGGACAAAAATGTTCGGCTGCCTCTCGTGCCTATATTTCGGAGAGCATTTGGAACGATGTAAAATTAGAAATGGGAGAAGCTTTAAAAACCATTACCGTTGGTAGCCCTGAAGACTTTTCTAATTTTGTTACTGCTGTTATAGATGAAAATTCTTTTAATAAATCTAAAGGGTATATAGAGCGTGCAAAAGCAAGTAATGATGCTGAAGTTATTTTTGGTGGAAAGTGCGATGATTCAAAAGGATACTTTGTTGAACCTACTGTAATCTTAACAACCAATCCACAATATGAAAGTATGGTTGAAGAGATTTTTGGGCCAGTATTAACCATATATTTATTTAAAGATTCAGATTGGGAAAAAACACTAAAACTAGTAGACTCAACATCAGAATATGCTTTAACAGGTGCCGTTTTTGCTAAAGACAGGTATGCGTTAAACTTTGCTGTAAAAGCATTAGAAAATGCTGCTGGTAATTTTTACATAAATGATAAACCAACAGGTGCTGTAGTGGGTCAGCAACCTTTTGGTGGAGCTAGAGGCTCTGGAACAAATGACAAAGCAGGTTCTGCTATGAACTTATTACGTTGGGTTTCGGTAAGAACCGTTAAAGAAACCTTTGTTCCCGCAAAAGACTATCGTTATCCCTTTTTAGGATAAAAATCTATAAAAACTAGCTATAAAACCTCATAAACCTTACATTTATGAGGTTTTTAATTAAGCATGCAAAATAAAACAGCAATACACACATCAATTTTTAGCATCATAGGAAATCTTCTTTTGGTGATTATTAAAACTATAGCTGGAATTTTAGGAAATTCCTATGCCCTAATTGCGGATGCTATAGAATCTACTACTGATGTTTTTTCATCCATATTAGTATTAATCGGTTTAAAGTATTCTACTCGGCCCGCCGATAAAAATCACCCATACGGACATGGAAGATTCGAGGCTATATCAACTTTTATTGTTATTGGTTTCTTAGTTATTTCGGCTACTGTAATTGCTCACGAGAGTATAAAAAATATAAGAACCCCTCATGCCCTACCCAAACCTTTTACACTTTTTGTATTAGGTGGCATTATTCTTTTTAAGGAATTCTCTTTTAGATTTGTAAAAACAAAAAGTAAGGAAACTAATAGTTCCTCTTTAAAAGCAGATGCTTGGCATCATAGAAGCGATGCTATTACTTCTTTAGCTGCATTTATGGGCATTGGCATTGCCTTACTATTAGGAAAAGGCTATGAGGCTGCTGATGATTGGGCTGCACTTTTTGCATCATTCATTATAATTTATAACGCTTATAAAATTTTTAAACCTGTTTTGAGTGAGATTTCTGATGAACAGTTATATGACGACTTAGTACTAGAAATTAGAAAAGTAGCACAAAACGTAGAAGGCGTTGTAGATACCGAAAAATGCCATGTTAGAAAAATGGGTATGACTTTTTATGTTGACTTACACCTAATTGTAAATGGCAATATTTCAGTTATTGAAGGACACCAAATTGCTCATAACCTAAAAGATGAAATTATGTTACAAATACCACATATTGCTGATGTTTTGATTCATACTGAACCTGATAGAATTAATTTCTAAAACTTTAAGTTATCTTTTGTAAATTTGTTGTCAACTATAAAAATTCAACATGAAAAAAATTACCCTAATTACCTTAACCCTATTGATGAGCTCATTTACTTATGCTCAACTAGGAAAATTGAAGATTAACAAAAAAGCAACAGATGCAGCAGTATCTGGTGTTAAAGCATTTACTTTCAGCAATGAAGATGCTATTAAACTAGCAAAAGAAGGTGTAGAATATATGGATACTCACAACAAAGTTTCTGATGCAAACAGTCCATACACTAAAAGACTAAATAGATTATTTGGCAAGCACAAGTCTGAAGACGGTTTAAACTTAAACTACAAAGTATATGAAGTAATTGATATTAATGCCTTTGCTTGTGCTGATGGAAGTGTAAGAGTTTTTTCTTCTCTGATGGATATTTTAACTGATGATGAACTACTTGCTGTTATTGGTCATGAAATTGCACATGTTATAAATGAAGACACAAAAGACGCCATAAAAAATGCTTATAAAATGGCCGCTTTAAAAGATGCTGCTGCCTCACAATCTCAAACAGTTAGAACTTTAAGCGAATCAGAATTAGGAGAAATGGCTAACGCTATGATTAGCTCTAAGCACGATAGAAAACAAGAAACTCAAGCCGACAATTATTCATACGATTTTATGAAAAAAACACAACTACAATGTAGTTGGTGCATATACTGCCTTTAAGAAATTAGCCTTATTGTCTGAAGGTTCAACTGCTTCAAAGTTCGAGAAAATGTTTGCTTCTCATCCAGATAGCGAAAAAAGAGCTGAATCTATTAAAAAGAAAGCACAAAAAGATGGTCTTTGGGCAGATCCAGGTGAAGTTACCTTACCTGCAAGTCCCATAAAACAAGATTAAACACAATTTATAATAACAAAAAAGCCAGCTTAAAAAGCTGGCTTTTTTGTTATCATTGTTCTGCGACATCCTAAAATAATGATGGAAAATTATTTGGTTTAGCCTCTTGCATTAAAGCGTATACTTGTTCCACAATATCGTCTACTGAAGGTTTAGAAAAGTAATCACCGTCCGTTGCATAAGCTGTTCTATGTGCTTTTGCCGTTATGGTCAATGGTTTACTGTCTAATTGATGGTATGCATCTTGTTCCTCTAAGATTTGTTGTAAAATAAATGCCGATGCACCTCCTGGAACATCTTCATCTACTATTACTAAACGATTGGTTTTTGCTAAACTTTTAACAATGTCATGTTTAACGTCAAATGGTAATAAAGATTGAATATCTATTACTTCTACACTAACGCCTAAAGTTTGTAATTCTTTAGCAGCTTCAGTTACTATACGCCATGTGGAACCATAAGTTACTAAGGTTACGTCGGTTCCTTCTTGAGTTATTTCTACCTCACCAATTGGTGTAGTAAATTCACCTAAATTAATGGGCATTTTTTCCTTTAATCTGTATCCATTTAAACTTTCTACCACAATGGCTGGTTCATCGGTCTGTAATAGGGCATTATAAAAACCTGCGGCTTTAGTTAGGTCTCTTGGTACTAAAACTAACATTCCACGTACTAAGTTTAAAATACCTCCCATAGGTGATCCTGCATGCCAAACTCCTTCTAGTCTATGACCTCTTGTTCTAATAATTACTGGTGATTTTTGACAACCTTTTGTTCTATATAATACGGTAGATAAATCATCGGACATTATTTGTAAACCGTATAATACGTAATCTAAGTACTGAATTTCGGCTATAGGTCTTAAGCCTCTCATAGCCATACCTATTCCTTGTCCTACTATGGTTGCTTCTCTAATTCCAGTATCAGAAACTCTAGCTTCACCAAATTTTTCTTGTAAACCTTCTAGTCCTTGATTTACATCACCAATATTTCCTGAATCTTCGCCAAAAACTAATACGTTTTCGTGTTGTTCAAAAATCTTTTCAAAATTATTACGTAATACTACACGTCCGTCTTCCATTACTGGTTCAGTAGCGTATATAGGTTTTATGTTGGGTACTTGTTGGGCATTCCATTCTGATTCGCTATATAGGTGCGATGAAAATACATTTTGTTGTATTTCTTTTTGTTCGTTATACCATTGGATTAATTCGTTTTTAGCAGAATAATTCTCGCCACGTGTTAATCTCATTACTTTTCTAACGGCCACAAAAACATCTTTTTTAAAGGGTGTTTTTTTTACTTTTTAATTGATTTATTTCTGTTTGAATAAATGTTTTATTTGGGCTAACCTCAGCTAATTTTGTTAACAACTCAATGGCTTTGCTCTGTAGCTCTAGCATTGGGTTTAAATAACTTTCCCATGCTTGTTTTTGCCCCGTTTTTACTTCTTTCTTAGCCTCCTTTTCTATGTTTTGTAAATCTTCTTCGGTAGCTAGCTTTTCGTCTACTGCGTCAAAATTCAAAATCCATTCTCGGAATTTCTTAATACCATCAAATTCACTTTCCCAGGTTAACCGTTCTTCTGATTTATAACGTTCATGAGATCCGGAGGTTGAGTGCCCTTGTGGTTGAGTACATTCTTGTACGTGTACAATTACGGGTATATGTTCTTCTCTTGCAATTTTTTCGGCTTGTGTATAAGCTTCAATTAAAGCTGTGTAATCCCATGCTTTTACCGTAATGATTTCATAACCTTTTTCGTCTTCATTTTTCTTAAAACCACTCAGTAATTCGCTTAGATTTGTTTTTGTACGTTGGTACTTAGCTGGTACCGAAATACCATAACCATCGTCCCAAATAGAAACAATCATTGGAACTTGTAATACACCTCCTGCATTTATAGTCTCCCAAAACGCTCCTTCGGATGTACTTGCATCTCCAATAGTTCCGAAAGCTATTTCATTTCCATTCACAGAAAATTGTTTTTCCTTATCGGCTTGTGGAATTGCTCTATAATATTTTGAGGCTTGTGCTAGTCCTAGTAGTCTTGGCATTTGCCCAGAAGTTGGAGAAATATCTGAACTCGAATTTTTTTGTTCAGTTAGATTTTTCCAAGAACCATCTTCATTTAAAGAATGAGTAGCAAAATGCGAAGTCATTTGCCTACCTGCAGAAGCGGGTTCATCATCGATATTAGTAACAGCATATAGTTGAGCAAAAAATGCTTGAATACTCAACTCACCAATAGCAAACATAAAAGTTTGATCTCGGTAATACCCTGAACGAAAGTCTCCATTTTTAAAAACTTTAGCCATGGCTATTTGTGGTAGTTCTTTTCCGTCTCCAAAAATTCCAAATTTAGCTTTCCCTGTTAATACTTCTCGACGACCTAAAACACTTACTTCTCGAGAAATAACAGCTAACTTATAGTCCTCTAAAATTTGATTTTTAAATTGTTCGAAAGTGAGTTTATTGGTTTGTAACGTTTCCATTTAATACTGTTGTTAAAGTTACAAAAGTAACAAAAAAATAATCTTACTTAGAATTTAATCTTATTATCTATTTGTTTTTAATTAAAAAAATATTAACTTAGCTTCACTAATTAATTAAATTAACATTATGAAAAAATTCTATTTCTTAGCACTTGCTCTATTTACAATAGGCTTAAGTGCACAAATTATTAATGATGACTTTGAAAGTTACCCCCAAGGACCTTACTCTGGTGGACATTGGGGCACTTGGAGTGGTAGTGCCGCAGAAAATATTGTAATTTCAACAGATCAAGCCGCATCGGGTACAAAATCTGGACACATTGGAAACGACAAAGTACAAGATGCAATGTTAAAACTAGGCAATAAGTACTTCGGTACCTATACTGTTCAATGGAAAATGTATATTCCTGCTGGAGATGTAGGCTATTATAACTTCCAAGAAGATGAAAACACGAGTGATGGCATTTGGGCATTAAATTTTCAATTTAATAATAAAGATACTGGAGCTACTCCTGGATCTGCTGAAATAACAGATGATGCAAATCCCGGAAATGTTGTAAGCACATTCAATTACCCAGAAGACACATGGTTTACTATGACGCACGAGGTTAATTTAGACAACGGTACAATTATTGTTAAGATTGACGGTACTGAAGTTTATAATGGTGATTTCTTCAGTCAAACGTTTACACTAGGTGGAGTAGACTTCTTCTCTGTTTCCGACAAAAACAATTATTACATAGATGATGTTGTTTTCGTAGAAGGACAATTAGGAGTGTCAGACATAGCTTCTAAAACTATAGCGACATACCCAAATCCTGTACAAGATTTCTTATATGTGAACGCTAAGGCTGATGTATCTGAAGTGACTGTTTACAATACTGCAGGACAACAAGTTTTAAAGGCTAGCCCTAAATCAAGTACAGCTAAAATAAACATGAGTAGTCTAGCTTCTGGTGTTTACTTAGTTAAAATTACAGCTGGTGGTGAAGTTAAAACAAGTAAAATTGTAGTAAAATAAATTACTAAACTTTTTTAATAAATTTGCTCAAAATAAGGTTGTCTAAAACTGACAACCTTATTTTTTTATTACATTTAAGCATTTAGTATTTGGCTATGTAAAAATGTATTACTAAATTTGCAGCCCGATTTAAACATCAGGAGTACTAATATATAAAATTCAATACAGTGGATACGTTAAGTTATAAAACGAAATCAGCTAACAAAGAAACAGCTCAAAAAAATTGGGTTGTTGTTGATGCAACCGACCTAAGTTTAGGTCGACTAGCTTCAGGTGTAGCAAAATTAATTAGAGGAAAACACAAAACAGACTTTACTCCACATGCAGATTGTGGTGATAATGTAATTGTGTTGAATGCTGAGAAAATTCAATTAACAGGTAATAAGTGGGAGGATAAATTATACATTCGTCACACAGGTTATCCAGGTGGACAACGTTCGCTAACCGCTCGTCAGTTATACGATAAAGACCCAATTCGTTTAGTTGAGAAGTCAGTTAAAGGAATGTTACCAAAAAATAAATTAGGTAATAAATTATTTACTAATTTACGTGTGTTTTCAGGTTCAGAACATGACCTAACAGCACAAAAACCAACAGTAATAGACATAAACGCATATATATAATTATGGCAATAATTCACAAAATAGGACGTAGAAAGACATCAGTTGCACGTATATACTTGCAAGAAGGTAATGGAGAAATTTTCATTAATGGTCGCGAATTAAAAGCATACTTTCCTACCGAAGTATTACAATACAAAGTAGAACAACCTTTAACTATTACTGGTACAAAAGGAAGTTACAATGTAGATGTAAAAGTATTTGGCGGTGGACATACTGGACAAGCAGAAGCTATACGCTTAGCTGTTTCTAGAGCCTTATGTGAAGTAAATGCCGAGTATCGTTTACAATTAAAACCAGAAGGATTACTAACACGTGACCCAAGAATGGTAGAACGTAAAAAATTCGGACAAAAGAAAGCACGTAAGAAATTCCAATTCTCAAAACGTTAATCATCAATTAATAATTATACCCATTTTCCGGTTGGTTTAGCATCCAAATTTTTGAGGCGAGAATTCCTTTCAACCACTTAAAAATTGATTGCAGATTAGACGGAACGTAAACTAAAAAAAGAAGAAAATGGCAAAAGTAAATGTAAAAGAATTGTTAGAAGCTGGAGTTCACTTCGGGCATTTAACAAGAAAATGGAATCCCAATATGTCTCCATATATTTTTATGGAAAAAAATGGCATACATATTATTGACCTACACAAAACCTCGGTAAAGCTAGAAGAAGCAGCTACTGCATTAAATAAAATAGCAGCATCTGGTAGAAAAATCTTATTCGTAGCGACAAAAAAACAAGCTAAAGACGTAGTAGCAAAACATGCTGAAAGCATTAATATGCCTTATATTACAGAGCGTTGGCCTGGCGGAATGTTAACCAATTTTATTACCATTCGTAAGGCTGTTAAAAAGATGAATTCAATTGACCGAATGAAAAAAGATGGTACTTTTGAAACTTTATCTAAAAAAGAAAGATTACAAGTAGATCGTCAACGAGCTAAATTAGAAAAAAACCTAGGCTCAATATCAGACATGACTCGCTTACCTTCTGCTATATTCGTAGTAGATACTGTAAACGAACACATTGCCATTGCTGAAGCTAAAAAATTAAATATTCCAATTTTTGCTATGGTTGATACTAATACCGACCCTAGAGAAGTTGATTTTCCAATTCCAGCCAATGATGATGCCTCAAAATCAATAGACATTATTTTAAGTAATATTGCAGATTCTATTAAAGACGGCTTAAGCTCTAGAAAAGCAGAAAAAGAAAAATCAAAAGAAGAAGGGGCTACAGAAAAAGAGACTCCAAAAACAGAAGAGACTGAATCTTAAAAAAATAAAATTAAGATGACTAAAACTTCATCTTAACTTAATAAAATATAGTAGTTCACTCTTTTAGCGTGAACTACTTTTGTTTAAACCAAAAAACTGAATACAATGTACAAAGCAAGTGCTGCTGAAGTTAGCAAATTAAGAAATGCCACAGGTGCTGGTATGATGGACTCTAAAAAAGCTTTAGAAGAAGCTGGTGGTGATTACGAAAAAGCCGTAGAGTTATTACGTAAAAAAGGTCAGAAAGTAGCGGCTAATAGAGCCGATAGAGAAAGTACTGAAGGTGCTGTGATTGCAAAAACAAATGCAGACTATAGTAAAGCAGTTATTATATCCTTAAACTGTGAAACTGATTTTGTTGCTAAGAACGATTCATTCGTAGCCCTAGCTCAAAAATTATCTGACATTGCTTTAGATTACGACACCAAAGAAGAATTTTTACAAGCTAGTATAGACGGTTTATCTATTCAAGAAAAAATGATAGAACAAACTGGTGTTATTGGTGAAAAGATTGAAATTGGAACTTTCCAAGTTTTAACTGGTAAATTAGTAAATGTTTACATTCATGCAGGTAATAAAATTGGTTCGGCGGTTGCCCTATCAGAAAATGTGGCTGGTGCTGATGAACTAGCTAAAGAAATTGCTATGCAAGTTGCTGCAATGAATCCTGTTGCTTTAGATGAAGATGGCGTTTCTCAAGACATTATTAATAAAGAATTAGAAATTGCTAAAGATCAACTGAAACAAGAAGGTAAGCCAGAAGCCATGATTGAAAACATTGCTAAAGGAAAACTACAAAAATTCTTTAAAGAAAACACTTTAGTTCACCAACCTTTTATTAAAGACGGAAAAACAAGTGTTGCCGATTATGTAAAGTCAGTAAATGAAAATTTAACTGTAATAGGATATATCCGTTATAGTATATAAATCGACTGATAAAAAATATGAACCTTAAAATAGCATCAATCCATAAAACTTGATGCTATTTTTATATCTAAAAAACTTTAAATATTTTACTTATTTTATTAAAATAATTCATTAAATTTGCAAGGTATCATTAAGCAATTATGAAACAATTTATACTTATTTTTCTTTTATTATGTAGTACTACAGCCGTTTTGGGGCAATCTAAAGCATTGGTTAGTGCTTCGCAAGAAACTATTTTACAGGAGAAGAAAGTTAAAATATCTCCTAACCCTGCTACTGTAGAGGTTCAAATTAAGTCAGAATCAAACCTTAAAATTACCAATGTTTCTATTTATACTATTATTGGTAGCGAAGTGTTAAATAAATCTTTTGATAAGAAGAATGAATTAACTTTAAACGTTCAAAATCTTAAAAAAGGTAAATATATGATTCGTGTTCAGTATGAAAACGGATTAACCGAGGTTACTACGCTTATTAAGCAATAACTCTCTTTTAAGTCTCGCTATTTATATTTTCAAAATACCGTAACTAGTACAAAAACGTTATTATTTCTTGTAATTTACCACAGCCTCAATAAAAGCTTGAGCATTCTCTAATGGAATATTAGGTAAAATTCCGTGCCCTAGATTAGCAATGTATTTATACGTACCAAAATCATCAATCATTTCTTTTACCATTTTTTGAATTTTTTGGGGAGATGAATATAAGCGTGCTGGATCGAAGTTCCCTTGAAGCGTTTTTCTAAAACCTGTTAATTCTCTCGCTATTTGTGGTGATATAGTCCAATCTACACCTAAGGCTGATGCATTAGATTGACTCATTTTCTCTAACGCAAACCAACAGCCCTTAGCAAATATAGTTACTGGCGTTTTTGGTGCTAAAGCATCTATAATTTGTTCTAAATATTGCCAAGAAAATTCATTATAATCTACTGGTGAAAGCACTCCACCCCAACTATCAAATAACTGAATAACATCTGCTCCATGTTCAACTTTTTTACTTAGGTAAGCAATGGTAGTGTCTGTAATTTTTTGTAGTAATCGGTGAGCTGCTTCGGGTTGTTCAAAGCAGAATTTTTTAGCTACATCAAATGTTTTAGAACCCTTGCCTTCTACAGCATAGCACAACAATGTCCAAGGAGAGCCGGCAAAGCCAATAAGTGGAATGCTATTATTTAATTCTTTTTTTGTTAAATCTATGGCTTTAAAAACGTATGCTAATGATTCCTCTACTTCTGGCACAAATACTTTATCCACATCAGCCGCTGTTCTTATAGGATTTTCTAACCAGGGTCCTACATTGGGTTTCATTTCAAAATTCATTCCCATAGCTTGTGGAACTACTAAAATGTCTGAAAATAAAATAGCCGCATCTAATGGGAATCTTTTGGTGGGTTGTAGAGTAATTTCGGTGGCTAATTCTGGGGTTTGACAACGGGTAAAAAAATCGTATTTTTCACGTAAGGCAATAAACTCAGGTAAATATCTTCCAGCTTGACGCATCATCCAAACGGGTGGTCGGCTTACTTCTTCTCCACGCAATGCTTTTAATAATAAATCATTAATTGGTGTCATACGTTTTTTTTATGTTTTCAATAATGTCTTCAACCGTTGATAAGCTGGAGGTTATAATTGAATGATTAGTATATTTTTGAACTTCAAAAGTAGTGGTTTTTCCTATGGTAAAAATAATGGTATTTGATGATATTTGATTGTTTTTAAAAAATGTTTTTGCACTTAATGGGCTTAATAATACAATGGCATCAAAATTTGAATCAAATTTTTTATTCTGAGCTATTGATTGATAGCAAACAATCTCATGAACTTTATGGTTGGCTTTGGTTAGTTTATTGATTAACTCATCCCGTCTATTATTGCCACAGTAAAAATTCCATGTTGTGGGTTTTATTTGCTGAATAATTTCAGTTGCTAAGTCATTTGCTGTAGAGGAACATAATGTTACTTTTTTATTCCATTCTTCTAACTGATTTTTACTTTTTTTACCCACAACAAAAAATTCTCCTTCTATTGGAAGAGATTTAATTGTAGCCAACGCATTTTTACTGGACAGTAAATGGTGAGAAACTGTTAAATCTACATTTAATGATTTAGAGTCTAATGTTTTTATTGTTAGAATATTAAAAAACTCTACCTCGGCAAATCCTTGTAGTTCAACCTGTAATTTGAATGGGATTTTTTTAGTAAATAAAATCTTTACCATTAAGGTTCTAATTGTGATTTTATAGTTTTAATTAGATTATCTGCTCCTTGGTCTATACATTTTTGAGCAAATTGTTTACCTACTTGTTCAAAATCTGTTATTGAAAAGGATTTTTTTACTTCAATTTTTTGCGTTCCGTCTAACGACAATACAGCTCCTTTAAAGCTATATTCATCATCATCCAAAGTAACGCATGCACCAATTGGTGCGGTACAACCACCTTGTAAAACGTTTAAAAATTGACGCTCAATTGTAGCACTTATAGTAGCTAATGAATTGGCTATAGAAGGTAGTGTTGTGTTTTTATTAGCTGTTACACCTATAATTCCCTGTGCTGGTGCCGGAATCATCCAGTCTAAAGATTTGTATTGTAATCTTATATTGGTTAACTCATTAAGTAGGTTACTTCGGTGCAATCCTGCGTAGGCAAAAATAGCTGCGTCCCAGTCATTTTTTAATAATTTTTCTAATCTTAATTGAACATTCCCTCGTAAATCTACTATGGTATGATTAGGGTATTTATTTTTCCAAAAAGCAGCCCTTCGTAAACTACCTGTTGCAATGGTTCTATTTTCTTGCTCAAAAACCATTTCATTTTTATAAACTAAAACATCTACTGGATTTTCTCTTTCTAAACAAGCTATTAATGAGATTCCTTTAGGTAATATGGTTGGTACATCTTTTAGACTATGTACAGCTACATCAATAGTTTTGTTTAGCAATGCTATGTCTAATGATCGTGTAAAAACGCCTGTAATTCCTAGCTCGTATATAGGCTGTGTTAGATTATTATCTCCTTCTGATGTTATAGGAATAATTTGGGTTTCTAATCCTTGTTTTTGATATTGTTTAGCTACAAATTCAGCTTGCCATAAGGCTAACGGACTTTTACGAGTACCAATACGAATGTTTTTCATTATGAATTGTTTTTCAAGTGAAAAATATCATTCATTAAGGCTATGGCATCGTCTGCTTGACAACTGTTTTCTTTTAAATAGGCCGCAAATTGATTGGTGAGTTTTTGAACTAATTTTTCCGCTAATATGGTTTCTTTTCCGTTTATTAATGGATTTTTCTTTTGTAAGTTTTGTAACTCATTGGTTTGCAAAAAAGTTAATCTTTCTTTGAATGAATGTATAGCAGGTACTAACTCTCTAGTTTTTAACCAATCATAAAAATCATTAGATATGTCATTAATAATAGACTCTGCCTTTGGTACTTCTGATTTTCTATGGTCAAGCGTATCGTCGACCATTTTGGATAATCCATCTACATTTACCAATTGGATTTTTTCGCGTGAAGCCAAGGTGTGCGAAACATTTTCTGGAACCGATAAGTCTATAATAGTCATAGCTTTATCATATTGAATCATAGCTTCGGTTATGGTATGACGGTTTGACCCTGTTGCAACAATTAATATGTCTGTTTTATTTAATTCTGATTCTAATTGGTTAAAGTCTTTAACTATAACTTTATATTTTTCACTCATTAAATCGGCCTTTTCTTTAGTCCTGTTAATAAGTGTTATATGGTCATTTTGTGTATGTTTTACTAAGTTGGTACAAGTGTTTCTACCAATTTTTCCTATTCCATACAGTAAAATATTTTTTTCTGCTATATTCTCTTGAGTTTGTAGTATATACTGAACGGCAGCAAAAGAGACTGAGGCGGCTCCATTGGTTAAACGAGTTTCTGTTTTTACTTTTTTGCTAATTTGTATGGCTGTACTAACTAACCTTTCTGAAAAAGCGTCGGCAGCTCCGTGTTTTTTAAAGCGTTTAAACCATGTTTTTATTTGAGCTATAATTTCAAAATCGCCTAAAATTTGACTTTTTAAACCTGCTGCAACTTTAAATAAGTGATGAACTGCATTCTTATCTTCCTTTACCATGACAAATGGTTGTATTTCCTCTGCTGTTCCTTGAGTATACTTACAATATAGTTCTATAAGTGTTTGAGCATCTTTAGCAAAACCATAAAACTCTGAACGATTACAAGTAGATACAATAAAGAAACTTTCTATTCCCTTTTGTTTTGCTTCTTTGGTAAATGCTTCAACGCTTTCTGGAAAAAATGTAAATTTACCACGTGTTAATGCATCAGCCTTTTCGAAGCTAACACCTATTACGTAGAATTTTTTATGACTAATTGTGTTTATCAAGTCTTATTCTTAACCAAGGCACAAAAGTAAAAGGCTTTTTATATTAAAAATAACATTTTTAGGAAAAAAATACCCGAAAAAGTAAAGAGTATTCTTTTTAGATTAATTCTAAATAAAACTTATTAGGTTGTTAGGTTAGTAAGCGTTTAATAGTTAATTTTACTACTGTTAATATTATAGTTATAAACCAATACAAATGAAACTCTCCATTAAAAATACCTTTAAAAGTAAAATTTCTGAATTTAAATTAGATAGTGATTTGTACTTAGCTTATATTGACAACTTTACATCTTTAACAGATACAATTACCAAAGGTATTGACAAGCGTTTTATACAATTTTATTACTGTACAAAAGGTGGTTTAACATTCAACTTCAATAATGGGAATTATAAAATTAATTTGCTAGATGGTTCTAGTTTGTTGCTTTTTAACCCTACCATGGAATTACCTCTAAATTTAAGTATTAACGCCAACTCTAAAGTTTGTATTGTTGTTGTATCAATCGAAAAACTACATCAATTGTTTAGTAAACATAATATTGAAACTGCTTTTTTAAGAAGTACTACTCCTAACAAATATTACAAACAACAGGATTTTTCGGCAGCTATTCGAATGACTATTAATCAGATAGAAAACAATCATTTAAGTGAGCATTTTAAAAATCTATATCTTTTAGGTAAGGTGTATGAGTTATTTGCTTTATATTTTTCTGAAGCTGAAGAAGCTCAACATGAAAATTGTCCTTTTTTAGATAATGAAAAAGATGCTAAAAGTTTAAAAAATGCTAAATCTATTTTATTACAAAACTTAATAAATCCTCCTTTATTAAAAGACTTAGCTAAACAAAGTGGCTTGTCTGAATATAAGTTAAAAGAAGGGTTTAAACAGGTTTATGGAACTACTGTTTACGGTTTTGTTATGGATAAAAGAATGGAAATTGCTCGTGAAAAATTAATTTCTAATCAAATGAAAATCAAAGATTTAGCTTATGAAATGGGCTACGAGAACCCTTCACATTTTATTGCTGCTTTTAAAAGGAAATTTGGTATTACCCCTAAGCAATTTACCAAAAATAGTTAGCAGCCTTCTTCGTAGTGTAGTTTGATTTTAATGATTTTATTATTGTAAAGTTCAAACTGTAAAGATGTATTAGCATCATAATCAGATAAATTAAAAACTCTTCCTTTTTCTGATTGCCCTTCGGTAGATTCATCCCAAGTTTTCCAAATAGAAATATTATAGTTTTTATATGCCTTCCATAAATCCTCTAAAGTAGATCCTACCTTAATACCCGATAGTGTTTTAATATTTGGGCTTTCGGTTTCTATTTGTGTGAGTTTATAAACCATTTCTTGCGTGTCATCATCTTTATAATTATAGAAACTTAATAAATATTTTACATTTTTGTGCGTAAATTTAGATTGATCATAGCCATACTCATCAGTTTTAGGAACAAAATTAATTTTTTGATTAGTTACTTTTTCAATCTCTTTTAGTGTCATTCCTAACTTTATGTCGTCCATTCTTGTGGTAGAGATGGTTTGAGCGTTGAGCGTTAACAATATAATTGTTGCAATAAGTGTTAGTGTAGGTTTCATGTTGTTTATTTTGTTGTATAAATGTAATTATTTTTTTTTTACGAATTTAATATTTCTTGTGAGTCCTTCGTATTTAGTTCGTTTAACTGCCGATTTTTGAAATACTTTAGCAAACACCTCTGCTGTAATTTCTTCCCAATCTTTTTTATTATATTTTAAAATAGCTTCATGCGGTGTAAATTGTGGTTCTGAGGAAGGTAATGAGAATCGATTCCATGGACAAACGTCTTGACAAACATCGCAACCAAAAATCCAATCGTCAAATTTATTTTTCATCTCTGTCGGAATTTCCTCTTTCAACTCTATGGTAAAATAAGAAATGCATTGACTACCATTTATCTCCTTATTAGGTAATATAGCTTGAGTTGGACAGGAATCAATACAACGTGTACATTCCCCACAATGGTCGGTTTTTATAGGCTCGTCATAGATTAAATCAACATCTAAAATAATTTCGGCTAAAAAGAAGAAAGAACCTTTTTGTTTGCTTAAAGTTAGTGTGTTTTTACCTACCCAACCTATGCCTGATTTTTGTGCCCAAGCATGTTCTAGTATAGGTGCTGAATCTACAAAAACACGTCCATTTACCTCTCCAACTTCTTCCTTAATAAAAGCTAATAACTCTTTTAGTTTTTCTTTTACAACGTAATGGTAGTCTTTCCCGTAAGCATATTTTGCTATTTTATAGGTTTCTTTAGGTTGATTTTTTTTGGGATAATAATTATAGGCTAAAGAAATTACCGATTGTGCATTGTCTACTAACAACTTAGGGTTTAGTCTTACCTCAAAATGATTCTCCATGTAAGCCATTTTACCGTGGTAATTGTTATTTAGCCATTTTTCTAACCTAGGAGCTTCTTCTTCTAAAAATTCGGCTTTGGCTATACCACAAGCTAAAAAACCTAAAGCTTTTGCTTGCTCTTTGATTTTATTAGTTATTGTTTGATTTTTATATTTTTTATTCAAATAATCCACCCTGCGGATTGTTTTTTATTTTACCTAAATGCTTATATGCTTTTTCGGTTGCCTCACGCCCACGTGGGGTTCGCATTAAATAACCTTCTTGAATTAAATAAGGCTCATACACCTCTTCTAATGTTCCAATATTTTCTGCTACTGCAGTAGCTATGGTAGAAATTCCAACAGGACCACCTTTAAATTTTTCTATAATGGTTAATAATATTTTATTATCCATTTCATCTAAACCATTTTGATCAACTTTTAAGGCTTTCAAGCTAAAATCGGCAATGGCTTGGTTTATTTTCCCATTTCCTTTGATTTGTGCAAAATCACGCGTTCTTCTTAATAAAGCATTGGCAATTCTTGGGGTTCCTCTGCTTCTACCTGCTATTTCTATGGCAGCATCATTATCTATTACGGTGTTTAAAATTCTTGCGCTACGCTCTACAATAGTGCTTAGTAATTCTACATGATAGTACTCAAATCTAAAATTGATTCCAAACCTTGCCCTTAATGGTGCTGTTAATAACCCCGAACGAGTAGTTGCTCCTATTAATGTAAAAGGATTTAGATTGATTTGAACTGAACGTGCATTGGGTCCAGACTCAATCATTATATCTATTTTAAAATCTTCCATAGCGGAGTATAAATACTCTTCTATAACGGGTGACATTCTATGAATTTCATCAATAAACAAAACGTCATTTTCTTCTAAATTAGTTAATAAGCCTGCTAAATCGCCTGGTTTATCTAATACTGGCCCCGATGTTACTTTTATACCCACTCCCAACTCATTGGCAATTATATGTGCCAACGTTGTTTTACCTAAACCTGGTGGGCCATGCAGCAATACATGATCTAATGCTTCATTACGTAATTTAGCTGCTTGTACAAAAACACTTAAGTTATCTAATACATGAGCTTGCCCTGCAAAATCATCAAAACTTTGTGGACGTACTTGTTCTTCTATTTTTATTTCTTCTTCCGAAAAATTGTCTTTATTGGCATTTAATAATTCTGACATAAATGATTGGGTTTATGTTTTACAGTACCACTTTTTTATTATCTAGTTATATTACCGTATTTTTACGCCACAAATTACGCAATTATTTATTAAAGCATTATGATGAAGAAAGGAGTATTATTAATAAATCTAGGTTCGCCTGAAAGTCCAACACCAAAAGATGTTAAGCCTTATTTAGATGAATTTTTAATGGATGAATATGTTATTGACGTTCCTTTTTTATTAAGAGCTTTAATAGTAAGAGGAATTATTTTACAATCTAGACCTAAAAAATCGGCATCAGCTTACCAAAAAATTTGGTGGGACGAGGGTTCTCCACTTATTGTTTTATCTAAAAGATTACAAAAAAAAGTTCAACAACAAGTTGGCGTTCCTGTTGAATTAGCTATGAGGTATGGTAACCCAAGTATAGAAAGTGGCTTACAGAAACTAAGTGATGAAGGTATTACCGAAGTTTTACTGTTTCCTCTTTATCCACAATATGCTATGGCTTCAACAAAAACTATTTTAGTACTAGCCGAAAAAATTCGCAAAAAGAAGTTTCCACACATAAATTTCACGGTAGTTCCTGCATTTTATAAACAAAAAGACTATATAAGAGATTTGTCAAATTCTATAAAAAATCATTTAGAAGGATTTGAATATGATCATCTACTCTTTTCATACCATGGTATTCCAGAGCGTCATATCCGTAAAACAGACATAACAAAAAATCATTGTAAAATAGACGGAAGTTGTTGTATTACCCCTTCTCCTGCTCATGAGTTTTGTTATCGCCACCATTGTTTTGAAACGACAAAACAAGTGGTTGAATTTTTAGGTATTGAAGAAGGTAAATATAGCCAAACATTTCAATCACGATTAGCAGGAGATAAATGGTTGGAGCCTTACACTGATGTTGAGATTAACAAAATGCCCGAAAAAGGAATTAAAAAATTAGCTGTTGTTACACCTGCTTTTGTCTCTGACTGTTTAGAAACTTTAGAAGAAATAGCCATGGAGGCCAGCCATCAATTTAAAGAACATGGTGGAGAAGAGTTTTTAGCTATTCCATGTTTAAATGATAGCGAAGACTGGGCTAACACACTTTCTAAATGGTTAAATCATTGGGCGAATCAAACAGAATTAACAACTTAAAAGATGATTCAGGTCATTTAACTATTTTATAAAAAATTTATCTTTGCGGATTAAAAAACCAATTTAAACCAAAACAATGAAAAAATTAGTAGCAATTATTAGTGTATTTATGTTTTCATTTGCATTTACCCAAACAGTAGATGCTAATGGTAACCTACAAACTAGTAGTAACAAATCTTTAGAAAGTAAATCTGCGGATGGGAGACAACCTGGTTGGTTCAAAAGTGGAACTAACTCGATATTATTTGGACAAAGTTCTTTTTCTGATTGGCAAGCTGGTGGAGTAAACTCTATTGCTTTAAATGCTAATGTAGATTACGAATTTAACTTAACACGTGGTAAACACATTTGGGACAATCGTATTATTTTAGGATATGGCGTCCAAAAAAATGAAGATGAAGAATCTAGAAAAACAAACGACATTATAGATTTAACCTCTTCTTACGGTTATGAATTTAAAAAGCATTGGTACTACGCGGCTGCATTAAATTTTAAAACTCAATTTACCAGTGGTTATGACTATTCTACCAACCCGAGTACAAAAATATCTAACTTTATGGCACCTGGGTTTTTACAGTTAGGCGTTGGTGTAGATTACAAACCATCTGAAAACCTACAAGTTAACATACACCCCGCAGCAGCACGTATGACTTTTGTGTTGGATGAAGACTTACAATTTGCAGGAAACTATGGTTTAAAAGAAGATGGTGATGCTAGTGTATTTGGACTTGGTGCTTACTTAGGTGCACGTTACAAATTCAACGTATTAGAAAACGTTTCATTAGATAATCGTTTAGGAATTTATTCAGATTATTTAGACAAACCTTTGAATATGGACATCGCTTTTCAAAGTGTGTTAGACTTAAAGGTTAATAAATTTATTTCGGCTCAAGTTGCTTTAAATTTATTGTATGATGAAGATCAAATTAAACGTACACAAGTTAAACAAACATTAGGCGTTGGTTTTACTTATAAGTTCGACAATAAAATGAGTGCCGAAGAAATTGAGGCTTTAAAAGCAGCTGAAGCTGTTGATGCAGTAGTTGAAGCTGCAGATTAAAAAAGAACAACATAAAACAACTCGAAAAACACCTCTAAAATGAGGTGTTTTTTTATTTCTATTAAATACTTTTAACAAATATTACAATGTATTAATTAACGTGGTATTTTGCAATAAACTACCTACCATAAAGCTTTTTGAGGTGGTTAAATTATATGAGTCTTCTATTTTTTCTATAATTACTTGGTCTTCAAAATAATCAGAATGAAAAAAGTAGAGTTGATTTTCTTTCTTAAGAATAAATCCTGTATGGTAATCTAAACCTATGATATAAATATCAAGTGGAAGTCCGTTTGTTTTTATATGATTTGAAAAAGAATTTATACTAGAGAATCGTTTAATTGTGTTGGTTCTACATAACTTATTTATCATTTTAGAAGAAACCGCTTGTGCTAATTGTATTCTATTTATTTTTAGGCCTAAATCTTCTAAAATAGTTGTTACCAAATAACCGCAAGCTATGCTTCCTTGCTGAGGTTCTTGAGTTGTTCCATTAAAATCCCAATCAGTTTTGCACCAATAAGAGGTCATATTATTATACATTAGATTAAAAACAATGTTCTGTTTTTCTGCTGTAGATTTATTCTTTAACTTTTCTGGTATAGTTTTAAGAAAATCAGCATAACTTAAAGAGTCTGTAACTAATGCTTTTTCGTCTGTTTTATTAGTATCTAATTGTTGTATTGTTAGATTGGGTTTATTGTCTGTTAAACAACTTATACTAAGTATAAAAATAATTGGAATGGTTATGTTAATTATTTGCTTAATCACTAAAATTTCATTCTTAATTTTAAATTCAAAAATCTGCCTGTTAATCTATTAGGAACGCCATAAATGTTATTTGAATTTACGTCTCGCACCCAAGTGTTACTAATTTTATTTCTAATGTCGAAGATGTTAAAAACGTCTAATCCTAAAGAAAGTTCTTTAAAGTTCTTCCAAAAATCACCTTTTGCTATTAAATCTTTTTGGTTGATGAATTCTTTCATAAAACCAATATCTACTCTTTTATAATCGGTTAAATAACTAGTGTATTGATAGGGGTCGGTTAATGGTGGTGCCCCGTTTGGCAAGCCCGATGCATAAACTACGTTTACGTTTACTTTAAAAGAAGGTAAAATAGGCATGTAATCTTGGAAAAAGATTGAGGCTTTGAATCGAGGGTCGGTTGGTAAAGGTATGTTCCCTTGGTTGTCTATGTTTTGAAATGCTCGTGAATAACTTAGACTCAGCCATGATTCAATTCCGGGTACAAATTCTCCATTTAATCGAGTTTCTAGTCCATAAGCATAGCCTTCGGCATTATTATTAGCTGTATAACGGATTCTCACATTGTCTACAAAGTAAGGATTGAGGTTATTAAACATTTTATAATATGCTTCGGTGGTTAATTTAAATGGTCTATTCATCATTTCAAATTCGTAATCGTTACCCAGTACAAAATGTATAGATTGTTGCGATTTTACGTCTTTTACTAATTCACCATTTAGGTTTCTAACTTCACGATAGAATGGTGGCTGGTAGTAAATACCCGAGGCAAACCTAAAAGTCATATCCAAATCCCAGTCAGGCTTTATGGCAATTTGCGCTCGTGGACTTATGTTTAATTCTTCATTATAATCCCAATAAGTAGCTCTTAAACCTACATTTACCATGACTTTAGCTTTATTCCAAAAGAATTTTTTAGTGTATTGCCCATACGCTGAAAAGCGATTTGACTTTAAACTATTTTTAGCATTTACACTTCTATTTAAAATCAAATTGGAATTATTTACGGGTACAGCATAACCAGTAGAATCTAGGTATTGCCATTCGCTTAATAAATCTCTAACATCTTCTTGTTGAACTTTTACGCCCCACTCAATGTCGTTATTTACATTAATTTGGTAACGACCACGGTGTTGTACTCCTGCTACTAATACATCAAAGTTATTACGTGCGTGGTCTATTTGACTTCCAATATCATAAGTTTGTGAGGCACTACCGTCATCATTAATTTCACTAATCAAGTATGCCCCATAAATGTCAAAATACTCTTGTTCTTTAGAATGAAATCCAAAGGCATCTAATGTTAAGTCTAATCTTGCATTTGGTTTATGATGTAAGGTTAAAGCTGCTGTTTCTGTTTCAAAACTATCTTCTTCTTTTCCATCATAATAAACGGTTAATTTTAAAGGATTTTCTAACGTTCCAAAGGTAGTTTCACGATTTTTAGGTTCTAAATCAAATTTACTTCTTGTTACGGTTCCTAAAAAATTAATATTCCAACGACTGTTAAACCTATAATTTATGTTGGTTTGTACATCATAGTATGTTGGATTAAAGTCACTTTCGCCATCTAAGGTATTTAGAACTAAATTTCTGTTTTGATACCTTGCACCCACTATTGCTGTTAGTTTTTTATTGTTAGAGGCTCCACCTACCGTTAAGTTTGCGCCCATTAGACTTAGCTCTAGAGTAGATTCAAATTTTCGTGGAGATTTATAAATGATGTCTAATACGCTCGACATTTTATCTCCATATTTAGCTTCCCATCCACCAGCCGAAAAATTTACGCTGCTTGTCATGGCTGGATTTACAAAACCTAAGCCCTCTTGTTCACCCGAACGTATTAACTGTGGTTTATAGATTTCTATGCCGTTTACATAGATTAAATTTTCGTCATAATTACCGCCACGAACCATGTATTGCGAACTTAATTCTGTGTTAGAACTAACTGATGGCAAGGTTTTTAATAAATCTGTTACCCCTCCTGTTAAGCTAGGTAATGTTTCCATTTCTTTTGCATTTAACGAGGTGCTTGTTAGGGGTTTTCTTGATTTTTTAGATTGAAAATCAACAGCTTTTAACTGCACATTATCATTAAGATTAGGAGCTAATAATATATTTAACGATTTATTCTCGCCTGTAGCTATGTTTACCGTTTCTGAATAAGTGTTTCTACCTTCTTGAGAAAAGGTTACTGTTACCTCTTCATTCGTTGGAATTTCTAAAGAAAATGCTCCACGACTGTCTGTTTCTACAATTATTCCATTGGCTTCAACAGTTACTCTGTCTAAGGGAGTTTTGTATTCGTCTACTACTTTTCCTGTTAATATAGCTTGTCCAAAAACATTGGCTGCAAAAATAAATAAAGCTAAACTAACTACCTTTTGTAAAGTTAACATTATAGGTGTTTGTATTGTTTTTTTCATCCCAAACTTTTTATTTCTAATTGGTGTTTTCCTTTCGTGATTCCTTCTTTTTCTAAATCGATGCTTAATCCATTTGTTTTTTTGTCATACACAGCTAGCACCCATTTTCCATCAATATAAGCAGAGAAATCTTGTATACCTGATTGACTATCTGAAATTCTAAATCGAATTATTGTTGACTTGGTAAATGTACTATTTTCTTTAATATTCAAAGGCGTAATAGTTGGTTTATTGTTGTCTACCTCAACGGAGAACACTCCAAAGTCTTTGGATTGTCCTACAATAAGTCCATTTTTATATTCTCCTCCTTCGTAACTTTTCTTCCAAGAGCCTCGTTTTTGGTATTCTCTTACAATCACGGCTTTATCTAACTGAGCGGTAGGTATACCTTGTGGTTCTATGCTTATGTTAAAATAGGAATTTAATGGTATGTTCCAATCTCCTAAATTGTGTTTATTAGAGTTGGTTTTACTATAGGTTAGTTCTAAATCTTCGTACAGTATATTTTTAGGAAAATTTACAGTTATTCCTTCTGCTTGAAAATGATTTTCTTTATTCCAATATAAGTGATTTTGACTTTTTTGCTTTTCTACTTCTGTAGGCGGGGCTTTACCAATTAAGGTATAAGTAGCTGTGGTTGTATTACCTGCGTAGTCTGAAACCACAATTTTTACGGCATATTTTTCGCCCTCTTTTAAGTCTATAATTCCATTATTTTTAAGGTTCGAAAACATTTGTAGTTGATTCCCTTCATCTTTATATAATTGATAGACCCAACTATTCCTCTTCATAATATCTTCAAAATCACATAAAGCATTTATAGCTCTTGAGTTGTCGAATGAAAATCGACTTGCGGTATAAGTAAAGGTTGGCTCGCCATTTACGGTAACATCTATTTGATGAACGCCATTATTATTACTTGCTCCATTATGTTGGTCGTACGCTTTTACTCCTAGACCTACTTTGCCTGATGCATAAATTGGACTATTAAACGTTAACCCTTGTGGTAATTGTAAGCGGCTATTTTTGCCTGAAACATCTCCATTTATAGGGTAAATATATAGTCCATTAATTTGTGGTTTTTTGGTGTCAGGTATAGCAAATCCAAAGTAAAAATGGATTTATAGGTTCTTCTGATTTTGTATCTCTAATTTCAAAATGTAAATGTGGCCCACCAGATCCACCTGAGTTTCCAGAAAGTGCTATAATATCACTTTTACTTACGGTAAGTTCATTTGGCTTAGGGTAAACTTCTACTCCAAATTTTTCGTGTTTGTATTGGTATGCTCTTACGTAATCCTCTATTTGCTTATTGAATTTTTGTAAATGTGCATAAACCGAAGTATATCCATTGGGGGTGATCTATATAAATGGCATTACCATAACCACGTGGCGAAACATTAATTCTAGAAACATAACCATCACCTACTGCATAAATATTATACCCCTCTTTTTGATTGGTTTTTATATCTAAACCTCCATGAAAATGATTAGCTCTAAGCTCAGCAAAATTACCAGATAAATAGTTCGTTATACCTAATGGGTTTCTAAAGTCATTACTTGGATAATTTTTGTTTGGTGTTGAACTTTCAGGATTTTGTGCACATAGATTTAAACTTAACAAAACTAATCCTGCTACTATTTTTTTAATCATTCTTAGGTTTTTATAAAAAACAAAAGTAATAATATCCTATTACATAAGCTATGCAATACAAAAACAAAGCACTAATTTGGTTTACAAAGTTTGAATTATCATTAAAAATAATTACTTTTGCCTTTAGAGTTAAAGCTAAATGCTCTCTTATAATGAACATGAGTAAAACAAGCCTTACTAATTTGGAAGAAAAGCTCTTACAATTAGTAAGTGTATATAACAATTTAAAAAAAGAAGTACATTCACAACAAGAAGAAATAGAAGTATTGAATGAAAAATTAAAAAACAGTAGAATACAAATCAATACTTTAAAAGACGAAAATGAAAGACTAAAAGTAACCAATGCAATGCTAGGAAGCAGTGAACATAAACGTTTGATGAAAACCAAAGTCAATCGATT
>JASJYW010000027.1:67760967-67830780 GCA_030386875.1 Morinoia aosen
ACCCCGATGCAGAAGAGTTTCTAAACATAAAAAACATAGGTAGTCCAATTCAAAATCTATTCAATGCCGTGTGTGTTCCTGACTATTGGATGCAAGAAATGATTGATGGAGATATAGATAAAAGAAAACTTTGGGCTAAAGTGCTAGAAAGTCGTCAACAAAAAGGATTGCCTTATATATTCTTTTCTGATAACGTAAACCGAAATAAACCACAAGTTTATAAAGACGCTAATATGCGTATAAATTCAAGCAATTTATGTTCTGAAATTATGCTACCATCAAGCGAAGACGAATCATTCATTTGCTGTTTATCATCCATGAACTTGGAATTGTATGACGAATGGAAAGATACTGAAGCCGTAAAACTAGCCATATTCTTTTTAGATGCTGTTTTACAAGAGTTTATAGAAAAAACCGAAGGGAATCACTACTTAAAATCAGCCAATACCTTTGCTAAAAGACACCGTGCATTAGGATTAGGTGTATTAGGTTGGCACTCATATTTACAAAAAAATATGATTCCTTTTGAAGGACTAGAAGCCAAAATGATGACTAATGAAATCTTTAAAAACATTAGAGGAAAGGCCGATAAAGCAACACAAGATTTAGCTAGAATTTATGGCGAGCCAGAACTTTTAAAAGAGTATGAGCGTAGAAACACAACCACTATGGCCATTGCTCCTACTACTTCATCCTCTGCTATATTAGGGCAAACATCGCCCGGAATAGAACCTTTTAGTAGCAACTACTACAAAGCAGGTTTATCTAAAGGTAATTTTATGCGTAAAAATAAATACCTAAAAAAATTACTAGAAGAGAAAGGTCTAGACAATGAAGATACTTGGAGAAACATTATGCTAAATAATGGAAGTGTTCAACAATTAAAAGAATTAAACGAAGAAGAAAAAGCTGTATTTAAAACATTTAAAGAAATTAGTCAATTGGAGATTATACAGCAAGCATCTATTCGACAAAAATACGTAGACCAATCGCAAAGTTTGAATCTAAATATACCTTCTAATTTACCCATTAAAGAAGTGAATAATTTATTAATTGAAGCTTGGAAATTAGGTGTAAAGACTTTGTACTACCAACGTAGCCAAAGTGTTTCTAAAGAGTTAGTAACCAACTTGGTAAGTTGTAGCAGTTGTGAAGCTTAATAGAAATTAATATCACTTAAAAATTTAAAGCGACTAATTATTAAATAATTAGTCGCTTTTTTTATCTCTTTCATTAACTTGATTTGTAGTAGTTACTATTGTTTTTTGAGAATGAATTCCATGGTAAAAATAAATACCGCCATAATAATAATAAAGACACCAAATGCTTTTTTAAGCCATATGGCGTTAGCAAATTTAGCTAGATGAGTTCCTATAAAAATACCAATAACAGAGATGCTTATAAATACAAGTATAAAGTCCCAGTCAATTTTTATGTGAAAAGCATCTCCCAAAAAAAATCCAACTAAGGAATTTAAGGCTATAATTGCTAAAGATGTAGCTGTTGCTTTTTTAACGTCTAGCTTAGCAATAATCATTAATGCAGGTACTATTAAGAATCCGCCACCGGCTCCAACCATCCCTGTTAATGCCCCTACAAAAAGTCCTTCGCTAATCATTAACCAATGAAATTCTGGTTTGGTATTATTTATGGGTTTTTTCTTTTTTTTGCTTAACATGGAGTACGCTGCTAATAGCATTAATACAGCAAAAAGTCCAAACATACCCATTCTACGAGTAAATTCAAAACCGTGAACTCTAAACAAAACATCAGGTAAAACTGGTACAACAACGGCTCTCATTATTGTTACACCAACTACTGCTGGTAAGCCAAATGCCAGTAAAGACATTTTATCTACCACACCGTTTTTCGCTTGCCTTAATGAGCCTAACAATGCTGTAAAGCCAACTATAAATAATGAGTAGGCTGTTGCTATTTTTTCGTCATAATGAAATAAATAAGCTAAAATTGGAACCCCCAATATTGAGCCTCCTCCTCCTAAAAGTCCCATAACAAGACCTATAAGAAGTGCTCCAAAGTAACCTATAAATTCTAAAATAGTCATATTCTAGGGTTGAATTTATAAAAAAAGTCTTAATAGCAATTAATACTATAAGACTTTTTTATTATTTTAAGAATTATTCCTTTGTTTACTCTGGTTTTGGTAATAATACTTTTCTAGATAGTTTCATTTTCTTTTTATCGTCGTAGCCTAAAAATTTAACTTGAATTTTATCACCTAATTTTAAAGCATCTTCTACTTTTTCTAGTCTTCTATGTTCAATTTCAGAAATATGAACTAATCCTTCTACACCTTTAGAAATCTCAACAAAAGCACCAAATGGTTTAATTGATTTTACAACCGCTTCATAAACACCATCAACTTCTGGTACAAATGCTATTTGTTTAATTCTGGCTATAGCGGCATCTATTTTTTCTTGTTCAACACCTGATATTTCTACACGACCAGCAGTTTCAGTCTCCTCTATTGCTATGACTGTTCCTGTTTCTTTTTGTAATTCTTGAATTATTTTTCCTCCAGGTCCTATTACTGCTCCTATGAATTCTTTAGGAATTTCTATAGTTACCATTTTAGGTGCATTTGGTTTTAACTGAGGACGTGGTTCAGGTAATGTCTTTAACATTTCACCTAAAATATGTAACCTTCCTTCACGTGCTTGTTCTAAGGCTTTACTCATAATGTCCATGGTTAATCCTTCGATTTTTATATCCATTTGACAAGCGGTAATTCCATCTTTAGTTCCTGTTACTTTAAAGTCCATGTCACCCAAGTGGTCTTCATCTCCTAAAATGTCTGAGAGCACTGTCCATTTACCAGATTTTTTATCAGTAATTAAACCCATTGCAATACCAGAAACTGGCTTTTTAATTTGAATACCTGCATCCATTAATGCTAATGTAGCTGCACAAACAGTTGCCATAGATGAGGAACCGTTTGATTCTAATATATCAGAAACAACTCGAATGGTATATGGTGTATCATCTGGTAAAATTTGTGCTACTGCTCTTTGTGCTAAATTCCCATGACCAACTTCTCTACGTGATGTTCCTCTTAATGGGCGAGCCTCGCCTGTTGAAAATGGTGGAAAATTATAATGTAAGAAAAATCTTTCTTCATGTTGACTGGCAACGCTGTCTATTTTATTGGCGTCTACTGAAGAACCAAGCGTTACCGCTGTTAATGATTGTGTTTCTCCTCTTGTAAAAATGGCTGAACCATGTGAGCCTGGTAAGTAATCAACCTCAGTCCAAATTGGGCGAATTGTTTTGGGGTCACGCCCATCTAACCTTACGCCTTCTTCTAAAATTAATTGACGTACGGCTTCTTTTTGTACATCATGAAAGTAGGTTTTGGCAAATGGTTTTATTTCTTCTTGTTCTTCTTCTGAATATTGTGCTAAGAATTCTTCTAGAATTGCTTTAAAGTTCTCTGAACGTTCGTTTTTATCTGATGGTGCTTGTGCAACATCATATGCTTTTTGGTATGCGAACTCCCACATTTTCTCACGAATTTCTTCGTTGTGTGTTTCGTGTTCATAAAGTCTTTTTGGCAGTGTATTTCCTACTTTTTCTGCCAAACGAACTTGTGCGTCTACTTGTTTTTTTATTTCTTCGTGTGCAAAAGTAATGGCTTCTAACATTTCTTGTTCGGAGATTTCTTTCATTTCTCCCTCTACCATTACCACAGATTCTTTGGTTGCTCCTACCATAATATCTAGGTCGGATTGTTTTAATTGTTCTCTGTTTGGATTTATGATTAGTTCACCATTTATTCTAACCACTCTAGCTTCGGACATGGGTCCATTAAAAGGTATATCTGTTATGGCAATTGCTGCTGATGCTGCTAAACCAGCTAGTGATTCTGGCATTACTTTATCGTCATAAGATATGAGGGCTATCATTACTTGAACTTCGGCATGAAAGTCACTTGGAAATAGTGGGCGTAGTACACGGTCTACTAATCTCATTGTTAAAATTTCGTCGTCCGATGGTCTGGCTTCTCTTCTAAAAAAATTCCCAGGAATTCTACCGCCTGCATAAAATTTTTCTCTATAGTCTACTGTGAGTGGTAGAAAGTCTACGCCTTCGTTGGCTTCTTTGTTTGCTACTACGGTGGCTAATAGCATGGTGTCGCCCATTCTTACTACTACCGAACCATTGGCTTGTTTGGCTAATTTTCCTGTTTCAATGGTTATTTCTCTACCATCGGCTAAGGTGATTTTTTCTGAGATTACTTGTGGAATCATTCTTTATATTGTGTTTAATTCGTCTAAAAAATAAAGCCGTTTGCTTTATTTGTTTTTGGTTAAATACCAAAAAAGGCAATTTTGGAATTGCCTTTTTTGATGTTGTTGTTTTGTTTTGTTATTTACGAATGCCTAATTCTGCAATTATGGCACGGTATCTTTCTATGTCTTTTTTCTTTAGGTAATTTAGTAAGCTTTTTCTTTTACCTACAAGTCTTACTAGTGATTTTTCTGTGCTATAGTCTTTTTTGTTAGCACGTAAGTGTTCTGTTAAGTGGTTTATTCTGTATGTGAATAAAGCTACTTGACCTTCTGGCGAACCTGTGTCTTTTTCAGATTTACCATGTTTTTTAAAAATTTCTTGTTTTTTTTCTATTGTTAAATACATTCCAATATTGTTTTAAATGATTATTATGTACGAGGGTGCAAAAGTATGATTTTTTTTTTGATAAAAAAAATAGTGCATCAACCTTTAATGGGGCTAACACACTACTAATAGCTAGAGAAAGGTTTATTGGTTGGTTTTGTTGGGTGTTTTTCTCTAGTTAATAAAAATTTAGGTTGGTTTTAAGGTTTAGGTAAGTGTATGTTTTTAATCTAGTATTTCTATTTTTTGATTATTTATTTTCTTTATTGGATATATTATTTTTTCAGTTGGTGTTTTTAGTATTAAGCTAATATTATTTATTGCTATTACTATTCCTTCTTTATCGTCTATTCTTATTTTACTTCCTATTTCTATGTTTTTTTTGGTGTAGAACCCTAGCATAAGTCTATATATTACATCTCTTGAACCTAAACCAAATGCTATTGAAAATGCTAACAATACAGCTCCTAGTATTAGAGTTATATTTACTGTTATAATAGAGGTGTCTATTCCCGCTTGGTTAAGTGCTGCTATGGCAAACATTACTACTAAAAAATAGAACAACATATTACTGATTAGCTTAGAGCCATTTAAGTCTATTGATTTTAAGGTAGTATACACTAGTTTTTTTAGCAATGATGATAAGTAAATACCTCCTGCCAGTATGGCTACCACGCTTATAAAGCGTGGTATATAGGCTATTAATTTTGCTATTTCATTAGAAATGATTGTTAGTCCTAAAACTTCTGATCCAATTATAACTAATACTAATATGGTAATCCACTTTACAAATCCTAGTATAATTTTAGATAGATTAACTTTTATTTTATTGTTTTGAATAAATTCACTCTCACTAATTATTGCATTTAGTTTGTCTACTTTAGTAACTTTTAATAGTGATTTTACGGCAAATAAAATAATCTTTAAAAATACCCACCCTAATATTAAAAATAAAATACATCCTAATACTAGCGGTAACGACTGTTTTACTTGAGTTAATAAATCTTCTACTAAACTTATATTAATTGCTACTGCCATCTTTTTTATTTTTGCCGTTTTTGTTATTAGTTTCGTTTAGATTCATTAGTTCCGATATGACTAAAGGATATTTAATCAAAAATAAATCCGCTATATCCAATGAAACTTTTATTAACGCAATGTCATTCATTACCTTTTCTCTTAGTACTTCAGGTACTTGTTCGTTTTGGATTATATTTTTAAACGGATTTTCCATGAATCACATTTTGTTATATAGCTTTACTAATTTTGCTTTTGAGCGATTTAATCTCATTTTTACTGCACTTTCGCCTATGGTTAAGGTGGTTGCTATATCTTTTATTGAAAAATCGTCTTGATATTTCATTAAAAGAATTGCTTTACTCTCTAAATCAATCATATTTAATGCACTCGCTAGCTTATCGGACTTCATTTGATAAATTTCATTATCAAAACTCTCGTCTTCATCCTCTACCTCATCTTCTATTTCTATTTCTAAAGAGATATTATTCTTTAGTTTTTTAAGTTTTCTTTCTACATGATTTACGCAAAAATTATATACTAATGAATAAAACCATGTTTTAAATTTTGATTCGTTGTTAAATGATTTTAACTTTACAAAGAGCTTCACAAAAATATCTTGTGTCATGTCTTGTGCTTCTTCTCTTGAGTCTACAAAACTTAAACACTTATTAAAAACTAAGCCGGCATAGCGGTCATATAAACATCCAAATAATTCAGCATTGTTATCTTTTACAATCTTTGAAATAAGTTGTTCATCGTTTAATCCATCGCTATTTGTAACTACGTTTAGCAAGTTTTTAAGATACTTTCTATGTGTTTAGACACGTGATTTTTGAATAGGTCACATTTTTATTAAAAAAACCTTCTACATTTATCATACAGAAGGCTTTTATATTTTAATCTTTAAAAGAAAAACCTTATGGCATTTTATATAAAATTGCGTTAATGTTCATTCCAGCTCCTACTGAACCCATAACAATATAATCTTTTGAGTTAAATTCATGGCTACCCAATTGTTTTTTGGCGATTAAATCATACATTGTAGGTATGGTTGCCACAGATGAGTTGCCAAATTTTTGTACGGTCATTGGAGCTACCCCTTCTACAGGTGTTTGATTATATAATTTAAAAAGTCTTTCTACCATGGCATGATCCATTTTAGCATTGGCCTGATGTAACAGTACTTTATTTATTTTGGTAATGTCTACATCTACGCTATCCATAACCCTTTTAATTAGGGCTGGGACTTTACGTAAGGCATATTCATATACTTTTCTACCTCGCATACTAATGTTTGTTATAGAACCTGTGTAGTTTTCGTTAAGAGAAGGAGAGTTTACTAAATAGAATAACTCGTCACCATTGTCTGATACGGTATCGAATGCAATTATACCTGCTTTCTCATTACTCTCTTGTGCTTCTAGAACTACGGCACCTGCCCCGTCGGCAAAAATCATAGCACTTCTATCATGAGGGTCTATTGTTCTCGATAGTGTTTCTGAACCTATAACTAGGATTTTTTTAGCACTTCCTCCTTGTATTAATTGGTGTGCTAGTATTACACTTTCTATCCAACCTGGGCAGCCAAAAATCATGTCATATGGTCGACAAGAATTATTTTTAATTCCCATTTTGTTTTTTACTCTTGCAGACATGGATGGCATTACATCGGTTTGTCCATTAAGAGGATCTATGTCTCCATAATTACTGGCTACAATTACATAGTCTAAATCTTCTTTATTAATGGCAGCACTTTCAATTGCTTTATTACCTGCTATTGTAGCAATGTCTGAATTAAAAAGGTTTTCTTCTATGTATCTTCTTTCTTCAATTTCGGTTATTTCTTTAAATTTTTGAATGATTTCTGTAATGGGCTTTTCTATTTTACTCCTTTTTTCGTCATAAAATTCATGCTCTAAAAAATAGTCATTTTTTATAATTCTAGTTGGTAAATAATGCCCAGAACCTGTAATAACCGTGTTTATCATAATTATTATATTAACAATAGCTAATACAAATGTATAAAATTAATGTAAAATTAACGGCTCATTATACCAAAAGAATGTTATAGTAAAAGTCATTTTAATTATTTATAATGTATATTACCTTTGTAATATGAAAAAAAATCCATCTTTTATTGGCTTTATTATAGCTATTAGCATTGTTATTTTTGCTGTTGGCATTTATTTGTTGTTCTTAGATAAAAAAGATTTTTATTTGATTGATAATCCTACTGATTCTCAACTAACTTTAACCATAGACAAACAATCTTTTAGTATTGCCCCAAATCAAACAACAGAATTAAAACTAAGCAAAGGTGAACACCGTATAAAATACATCTTAAATAACAAAAACATTGACACCGTTTTTACTGTTAGCAAAGCCTTTGGTTTGTTAAACCCTACTCAACAAGAATATTATGTGTTTACACGCCCTTATGGCTTCTCTAGAAACATAGACTCTTTATTTACCTCACAAACTATTGAAATTGATAAAAAGATTTATTTTGGAAATATTAAAAAAATCAACCATATTTATATAGAAGATTTTTATTACAATTTAAACCAAGATTACCCCAAGTTCTTTTATAAAAGTGAACGTAAAAGTGATTTACCTAAAATATTTTCTAAAGAAGATTTTAAACAGTTTTACTTTCAATATTATGAATAATTAAAGGATTCCTTACATTTGCAAACTATGAACGGAGCAGAAGCAGTAAAACCATATTCAGAATCTCAACTTTCTAAAAAAGAACAAGTTGCAGAAATGTTCGACAACATATCACCTAAATACGATTTATTAAACCGTATTTTATCTATGGGGATTGACGTAAACTGGCGTAATAAAGTCGTAAAAATAGTACAACAAAGCCAACCACAAAATATTTTGGACATTGCTACTGGAACAGGAGACTTAGCTATTACTTTAGCCAACAAAACCAATGCAAAAATTACTGGATTCGACTTATCCGAAGGGATGCTAACAGTAGGTAGAAAAAAAATTAAGGAGAAAAATTTAGAGCAAAGAATAGAAATGATTCAAGGCGATGCCGAGAACATGCCATTTGAAGATAATTCTTTCGACGCCATTACCGTATCCTTTGGAGTTCGTAACTTCGAAAACTTAGCAAAAGGGTTAAATGAAATTTACCGTGTACTAAAACCAAATGGCACATTTGTAATTTTAGAATTTTCGCAACCCGAAAAATTCCCAATGAAACAATTATACAGCTTTTACTCTAAAAATATATTACCTGTCATTGGAAAAAAAGTTTCAAAAGACGCTGCTGCTTACACCTATTTACCTAACTCAGTAAAAGCCTTTCCGTACGGTAAGCAAATGAAAAGAATATTAATAAACTCAAAATTTAAACAACCTAAAGATAAAAAACTTACTTTTGGTATTGCGAGTATTTACAAAAGTTCAAAATAAAACAGAATAAAATTCGTTAAGGAATAGATTATGAAACAACTATTAACAATTATATTAATCGCTTTTACAGCTAACTCATTTGGACAATTTAGGTCTGACACAGATAAAGCATGGAATAGAGAGAACTACGAGAACTCAAGATTTAGTTACGGTTACTATTTAGGAACAAACTTGATGTTTTTCAAAGTAATACCTCAAGAAGAAGGAGTAGCAGACTTCGGAAGAGTTTATCTAAGGCAAGTACCTAAAATGGGATTTTCTGTAGGTTTAATGGGTAAAATGAGATTAAACGATAACTTTGACCTAAAGTTTGAACCTGGAATCCATTTTGCAGAGCGATCACTATACTTTGGTAATATAGATGGTGAGCAAGACAGTACTCGTGTAATAAAATCATCTTACATAGACTTACCTTTATTTTTAAAAATACATGGAAACCGTTGGGTAAACACTAGACCTTACTTACAGGCAGGTGTTGGGTATGCCGTTAATTTACAATCTAACGAAAAGAAAGAAGAAGATAATGCCGACAATATTTTTAGAATGAAAACACATAACTTTAACTGGCAAGTAGAAGCAGGTGTTGAACTTTATTTTAAAAAATTCAAACTAACGCCATCCGTAAAAGGTATATTTTTCTTTAACAATGAACTAGTTGCCGATAATCCTACTACAAACACACAATGGGCAAATTCCTTAAGGTCTATTACCACAAGAGGTGTTTTCTTTTCGTTAAAATTTGAATAAACACTTCAACTTTATTAACATAATAACCTTTAAAAATCAAATTCTGTCATTTTGGCAGTAGATTTTAAATGGTTTTATTCTTGCTTTTAATCCATTCAAAAACCACAAAACAATGGATTTCAATCAATTTACAATAAAAACAAAAGAAGCCATTCAAAAAGCCCAACAAATCGCACATGGTAATGGTAACCAAGCAATAGAACCTTTACACTTACTAAAAGCAATATTAGAAGTAGACAATAACGTACTCCGCTTTATATTAGAAAAACAAGGTGTACAAACAACAAACATTCAAAATGAGTTAGAAGTTCAACTTAATAAACTACCAAAAGTACAAGGAAATCTAGGGGAACATTTCTCTAATGCAACATCTAAAGCGTTAAACACTTCATTAGATGAAGCAAAAAAAATGAAAGATGACTTTACCAGTATTGAACACGTACTATTAGGTATTTTGAAGAACAACTCAATCGCATCACAGATACTAAAAGACAAAGGAGTAACAGAAAAAGACACGCTAACTGCTATGAATGAACTCAGAAAAGGTCAAAGAGTTACATCAGAAAATGCAGAAGAAACCTACAATTCATTAAACAAATACGCAAAAAATCTAAACGAATTAGCTAGCCAAGGTAAGCTAGACCCTGTTATTGGGAGAGACGAAGAAATTCGTAGAGTTCTACAAATCCTATCACGCAGAACCAAAAACAACCCTATACTAATTGGAGAACCTGGGGTAGGTAAAACGGCTATAGCCGAAGGCATTGCCCACCGAATTATTAAAGGCGATATTCCTGAAAACCTAATCGACAAAAAAATCTATTCATTAGACATGGGAGCCCTAATTGCAGGAGCAAAATACAAAGGTGAATTCGAGGAACGACTAAAAGCCGTCATTAAAGAAGTAACCCAATCCAATGGTAATATTATTTTATTTATAGATGAAATACACACACTCGTGGGAGCTGGAGGAGGTGGAGAAGGTGCTATGGACGCTGCAAATATTCTAAAACCTGCCTTAGCGCGTGGCGAACTAAGAACCATTGGAGCTACCACCCTAAATGAATATCAAAAATACTTTGAAAAAGACAAAGCACTGGAAAGACGATTCCAAAAAGTGTTAGTAGAAGAACCCGATGAAGAATCAGCCATTTCCATTTTACGAGGCATAAAAGAAAAATATGAAGTACATCATAAAATTGGTATAAAAGACGAAGCAATTATCGCTGCTGTACAACTATCACAACGTTATATTTCGGATAGATTTTTACCCGATAAAGCCATTGATCTAATGGATGAAGCTGCCGCTAAACTACGTATGGAAATGAACTCTAAACCCGAGGAATTAGACACCCTAGACCGAAAAATAATTCAATTAGAGATTGAAATTGAAGCCATAAAAAAAGAAAAAGACGAAAAAAAGCTAATCCTTTTAAAAGAAGAACTCGCAAACTTCCAAGAACAACGCAGTCAGCTCAATGCTAAGTGGATGGAAGAAAAAAGCAAAGCTGATGAAATACAAAACACCCGCCAAGCAATAGACCAACTAAAAATAAAAGCAGAACAAGCCCAACGAAATGGCGACTACGAAACCGTTGCTAGAATAAGGTATGAATCATTAAAACAAGAAGAAGAAAAATTACAAAAACTAGAAAAACAGCTAGCCAATAATAAAAATAATAAACTAATAAAAGAAGACGTTGACGCAGAAGACATTGCCGAAGTCGTATCAAAATGGACGGGCATACCAGCTACTAAAATGATGCAAAGTGAACGTGAAAAATTATTACAACTAGAAGATGAATTACACCAACGCGTACTAGGTCAAGACGAAGCCATTCAGGCGGTTTCTAACGCTATTAGACGAAGTAGAGCAGGGTTAAGTAATGAAGATAAGCCCATTGGATCTTTTCTGTTTTTAGGACCCACCGGAGTTGGAAAAACAGAACTAGGAAAAGCTCTTGCACAATTTTTATTTGACGACGAAAACGCCATGACTAGAATAGACATGAGCGAATACCAAGAACGACATTCGGTAAGCCGTTTAATAGGAGCACCTCCAGGCTATGTAGGCTACGATGAAGGAGGGCAATTAACCGAAGCCGTTCGCCGAAGACCTTATTCTGTAATTTTATTAGATGAAATAGAAAAAGCTCACCCTGACGCTTTTAACATTCTATTACAAGTCTTGGACGATGGTCGTTTAACCGACAACAAAGGCCGAACGGTTAATTTTAAAAATAGCATAATTATTATGACTTCTAACTTTGGGGCACATACCATTTTAGAGAATTTTGAAGACTTAAAAAACAAAGATGAACATCATATTTACCAACAAACCAAATCACAAATTTTTGAAGAATTAAAACGTAACTTTAGACCCGAATTCTTAAATAGAATAGACGAAACTATTTTATTTCAACCTTTATCTGAAGAAGAAATTAAAGGCATTGTTAGCATACACATTAAATCCTTAGCTAAAAAATTAGCAAAAAGAGACATTACGCTAGATGCTACTCCAGAAGCCTTGGCTTATATTGCACATAAAGGTTATGATCCACAATTTGGTGCAAGACCTTTACAACGTGTTATTCAACATAATGTATTGAATGAACTATCTAAAGAAATCTTAAAAGGTAATATAACCGATAATAGTGTAGTACTTGTAGACTATTTTCCCGAAAAAGAAGGAAATCAAAAACTTGTTTTTACCATAAAATAAATCCTTATCAATAAACCTCAATTATTTGGGGTTTATTTGTTTTGACTCTTTGGTTATCTGTAAAGGGCCATCTAACTGTAGTGTACGCATTGGAAAAGGAATTGTAATACCGTTCTCGTCAAATTTCTTTTTAATCAACATAATGGCTCTACCTTTTACAATAGCAGCATCTAAATCTTTGGTAGATTTAACATAAAATCTAATTTGGAAATTAATAGAACTATCAGCAAATTCTGTATAAAAAAAAGTAACTCTTGTGGCGGCTATATAATCTGCTAATTCTTTATTTATAGCTTTTTCAACTAAGTCTTTCACAAATTCTAAATCTGAATTATAAGCTACTCCACAGGTTAAAATAATTTGTGTTTCTTTGGTTAATGAGTGATTTTTAATACTGCTTTCTACAACCATTTTATTAGGTATAGAAACAAGATTATTGTCGGCCTGTTTAAGCGTTGTTGCTCGTAAATTAATATCTACAATTTCACCAGAAAAGTTATTAGTTTCAATCCAATCTCCTAATTTTACAGTTTGTATAAACGATAATAAAATACCCGAAAAGGTGTTAGAGAGTGTTCCTTGTAATGCTAAACCTATTGCTAAACCAGCAACTCCTGCTGCTCCTAAAACGGTAGTTACAATACCTTCTAGTTTTAGAACATTTAAGATTAAAAATACTCCAATACTAAAAACAAAAACTGCCGATAGATGGCCTATTACTTTTTTGGCAGACAGTTGCATTCGGCTTTTAGCTAATAGTTTAATGATTAGCTTATCTACATATCGTGCAATAAATATGGTAACAATTAAAATTAAAATCGCTAATAAATAATTAGGAAAATTATTTAGGATTGCGTCATACCAAACACTCATTTTTTTTAAAATTAAGTTGATTGATTTTTCAAACTTTCCTATAGAATCCATTACTAATATGCTCATAGTTAATAACCGAATTTTTTTAAGTCTGTATCTTTTTTACGCCAATCTTTTTTTACTTTCACAAATAGTTTTAAGAAAATCTTTTTACCAAAGAATTTTTCTAAGTCTTCGCGGGCTTCCTTGCCTACCCTAGACAAAGAACTGCCTTTATGACCAATAATTATTCCTTTTTGAGAGTCTCGTTCTACAAAAATATCGCTTTCTATATGAATTATGTCTAATGATTCTTTAAACTGTTCCGTTACAATTTCTACCGAATAAGGCACCTCTTTTTCATAATGTAATAGTATTTTTTCTCTTATTACTTCGTTAACTACAAAACGTTCTGACTTGTCTGTTAATTGATCTACTGGATAATATTGAGGTCCTTCTGGTAACAAATCTATTATTTTAGATTTTAAAAAATCTACATTCACTTTTTCTAAAGCCGACAAGGGTAATATTTCTGCATCAGGAAATTGTTCGTGCCAATACATTACGGCTTCTTCTAGTTTGTCTTGCGAACTTTTATCAATCTTATTAATTAAAACTATAACAGGTATGTTTGTTTTTTTAAGTTTTTCATACAACAATTCATTTTTCATGCGTTGTTCACCAATTTCTATCATGTATAGAATAATGTCTGCATCTACCAATGCCTCTTTTACATAATCCATCATTTTAGATTGGAGTTCATACGCTGGATCTAAAATTCCAGGTGTGTCTGAATAAACAATTTGATAATTTTTACCAGAATCTACCCCTTTAATCCTATGGCGAGTAGTCTGTGCTTTAGGCGTTGTAATAACTAGCTTTTCATTCATCAAAACATTCATTAAGGTAGATTTACCCACATTAGGATTACCTATAATGTTTACAAAACCTGATTTATATGAATCTTTTTCAAACATAAAAACAAAGGTAGTGAAACCACTTGTTATTCTAACCAAATCTAAAAAAGTATTCTTCAATTTAGGTAGAATAAATCCATTAAAAAAATGGAAAAAATGTATCTTAGCCACATGAAAACGCGTAAAGATTTATCACAACTTGTTTTAAGTAAATCAAAACTAAAGCAACATAAAACCAGAAAAACTATAGAAATTGATGGTTTAGAAATGTATGATAATTATATATATGATGATGTAAAGGAACTAAAGCAAACAGAATACTTATCAGGTGTTGCACCTTATATTCGAGGACCTTATTCCACCATGTATGTTCGTAGACCATGGACTGTTCGTCAATATGCTGGCTTTTCTACCGCCAAAGACTCTAATGCTTTTTACAAACGGAATTTAGCCGCAGGTCAAAAAGGACTTTCTGTTGCTTTTGATTTAGCCACACACCGTGGGTACGACTCAGACCACGAGCGAGTAATTGGAGACGTTGGTAAAGCTGGCGTTGCTATAGATTCAGTAGAAGACATGAAAGTATTATTTCATGACATTCCTTTAGACGAAATTTCCGTTTCTATGACAATGAACGGAGCGGTACTACCCATTTTAGCTTTTTATATTGTAGCGGCAGAAGAGCAAGGAGTAGCACAAAACAAGCTAAGTGGCACTATACAAAACGATATTCTTAAAGAATTTATGGTGCGTAACACCTACATCTACCCACCTACTCCTTCTATGAGAATTATTGCCGACATATTCAAATACACCTCACAACACATCCCACGATTCAACTCTATCAGTATCTCTGGTTATCACATGCAAGAAGCTGGAGCCACACCTGTTTTAGAAATAGCATACACTCTTGCCGATGGCTATGAATATGTAAAAACAGGTTTAGCTGCTGGACTTAATATTGATGAATTCGCACCCCGCTTGTCATTCTTTTGGGCTATTGGGATGAATCATTTTCAAGAAATAGCTAAAATGCGTGCAGCACGAATTATTTGGGCTCAAATGATGAAAGAATTCAATCCCCAAAATAAAAAATCACTTCTATTAAGAACACATTGTCAAACTTCAGGTTGGAGCTTAACCGAGCAAGAACCTTACAACAATATAACCCGAACTACCATAGAGGCTCTAGCCGCTGCATTGGGTGGAACACAATCTTTACACACCAATGCTTTAGATGAAGCCATTGCTTTACCTACTGATTTTTCAGCTAGAATTGCTAGAAACACGCAACTTATTTTACAAGAAGAATCTCACATTTGTAAAACCGCCGACCCAATAGGTGGTAGTTTTATGATAGAATCATTAACCAATAAAATGGTTAATAAAGCATGGGAATATATACATGAAGTAAAAGAATTAGGCGGAATGACCAAAGCCATTGAAGCTGGAATTCCCAAAATGAGAATTGAAGAACAAGCCGCCAAAAAACAAGCCAAAATAGATAATGGAGAGGCTAGCATTATTGGAGTTAACACCTATAAAACACAGTTAGAACAACAAGCGTTTGACATTTTAGAAGTAGACAATACGCTAGTAAGAGAGCAACAAGTTAAACAATTAGCTAACATACGTGCTACTAGAAATAATGAAGAAGTAAAAATTACTTTAGATGCCCTTACAAATGCCGCTAAAAACGGAAAAGGGAATCTACTAGATTTAGCCATAAAAGCTGCTAGAAAAAGAGCTTCATTAGGTGAAATCTCAATGGCATTAGAGGCAGTATTTGGTCGTCATCAAGCACAAACTAAAAGTGTACAAGGAATTTATGCTATGGAAGCAAACAAAACTCAATCATTCGAAAAGGCACAACAATTAACACAACTTTTTGCCGAAAAAAAAGGACGAAGACCCAGAATTATGGTAGCCAAAATGGGACAAGACGGACACGATCGTGGGGCAAAAGTAGTCGCAACTAGTTATGCCGACATGGGCTTTGATGTTGATATAGCTCCTCTTTTCCAAACCCCTGCCGAAGTCGCTAAACAAGCCGTTGAAAATGACGTTCACATTCTTGGAATCTCTTCTTTAGCAGCCGGACATAAAACCCTAGTGCCTGAAGTGGTTAAAGAATTAAATAAATTAGGGAAAACCGACACGCTAATTGTTGTAGGTGGCGTTATTCCTAAACAAGATTACGACTTTTTGTATAAAAATGGAGCCAATGCTATTTTTGGACCAGGCACAAATCTTTCCGAATCGGCCATTGATGTACTAGAAAAACTACTTAAAGACTAATATTTTTGAAAACATTTTTACAACATTCTAAAAAATACGTAGCTTGGCTTTGCTGGCTAATTCTCTTATGGTTTTTAATTTATTTTTTTGCTGGAGACAAAATACCATTAGATTTTTGCGACCCTTGCTTTGCTTCTTACTTTCCGCAAACACTCGTTTTCACTACTGGTGCCGCCATTTATTTACTATTTATTTTATGGGTAAACCTAAAACACAAATGGTTTAAAAACTTACTTAAATTTTTTGGAGGATTATTATTCTCCCTAATACCCTTTTTAATTTACCATGGTGTATTTTTTAATCAATGTAAATTCTGGAACAATAGAATAATCGATACTCAAGTATTGTACAAAAATAAATTTGTTGAAGACTATAACATTATTGCCATAAAAAAGCAATGTACCATTAACAACACTATTACAAATGACACCGTAAGTACTAGAAGATTATTGCCTTTTTTAAACCTAACGCAACCAATACGTAAAATAGATGACTTTGAGTGGATTAAACATTAAGTCCATTTAACTAACCTCAATTTGAACATAAAACCCTTCATGATTTCTAACATTCCAAACGGTATTGTCTTCAAAAATCCAATATTGCCCTTTTATGCCTACTAGTTTACCTTCGTAGCTTTTTGCTTTTGCTAGTTGTAATGATTTAATTTTGGTTGGATAACTCAATACTGGAAACTCAAAAGTATGAATGGTAGAATCATTCACAAAAAACGATTCCTGTTCCTTAGGAATAAACGATTTTAAGTTAGATTTAATTTGTAGTAAATCAACCGCTGGAATCTCATTTTTTAACATTCGTTGGTAATTAGTTTTATCAGCAATATGTTCTTTTAAAGCAACCTCAATCATTCCAGCTTCATATCTATTAGTCGTTTTAGCAAAAATTATGGCGTAAGATGCACCTTGATCAATCCAACGAGTTGGCAATTGTTTTTCACGCGTTACGCCTACCTTTACTCCCGACGAAACTGCTAAATACACAATATGTGGTTGTAATTCAAAACTTTTTTCCCAAACCAAATCTCTAGTTTCAATACCCAAATGTGCTTGTGAAAGTTCGGGCCTAATAACACTTTCATTAGCTTGTGGTAAGGTAAAAAAGCATGATTTACAATAACCCATTCTATATATATTTTTATCTAAATCACAACCCAAACATTGATTATGCAAGTATGTGATTTTAATTGATTGATTAAGTTGTTGATTAACCGCTAAAAAATCATTCTCTAGATTTAAATAATACTGAATTGGATTCCCGTTTTCGGTTAACATTTTACGAATCTGTCCTTCAAAGTGCATAAGCAATAAAAGTTTGTTTAAATTTGTGTCTAAACTACAAAAATATGGCTAATTTAGGTTTGGTTAATAAAGTCATGGAAATTGTGATGCGAAAAAGAATTCGTCAGATTGAGAATTTTATTCAGCACCCAATAGAAACACAAGAAAACATTTTATTCTCTAATTTAAACGAGTCTCAACAAACCGTTTATGGTAGCTTGTACGGTTTTAAAGACATTAATACCTACAACGACTTTAGAAATAATGTACCCTTAGTTACCTATGAGCAATTTGAACCTTTTATTGAACGTGCTCGTAAAGGTGAAGAAAATGTGAGCTGGCAAGGTAAAATTAAATGGTTTGCCAAATCATCTGGAACAACCAACGCCAAAAGTAAATTTATTCCTATTAGTGATGATTCATTGGAACACTGCCATTATGCTGCCGGAAAAATGATGTTCGCTTTATACTTGAATAATTATCCCAATACACAAATCTTCAAGAATAAAAACCTTAGAATTGGTGGTAGTAGTGAAATTCATCAAAAACATGACACGCTGTTTGGTGACTTGTCTGCCATTTTAATAGATAACCTTCCTTTTTATGCCGAATTAAGAAATACACCTAATAAGAAAATCTCTTTAATGACTGAATGGGAGAGTAAAATGCAAGCTATTGCCAATGCTGTAATTGAGGAAGAAATTGGTTGTTTAACGGGGGTTCCGTCGTGGATGTTGGTTTTGTTAAATCACGTATTAGAACAAACAGGTAAAAAATATATTGATGAAATTTGGCCTGATTTAGAAGTCTTTTTTCATGGTGGTATTAGCTTTAAACCTTATCAAGCAAACTATCATCAAATCACCAAAAAAAACATTAATTATTTTGAAATCTATAATGCTTCCGAAGGTTTTTTTGGACTACAAGATCAAAAAGATTCTAAAGACTTATTATTATTGCTAGACAACGGAATCTTCTATGAATTTATTCCTATGAATCAATTCGATTCAAACAATCCTGTAGCCATTCCATTACAAGAAGTAGAATTACATAAAAATTACGCCTTAGTTATTTCTACCAATGGTGGTTTATGGCGTTACATTATTGGCGACACCGTAAAATTTACCTCGCTAAACCCTTATAGAATTATCGTTTCTGGACGAACCAAACATTACATTAATGCCTTTGGCGAAGAACTAATTATTGAAAACGCCGAAGAAGGCTTAAAAAAAGCTTGTGCAGCAACAAAAGCTATTGTAAAAGAATATACCGCTGCACCTGTTTTTATGACGGGAAACGAAAAAGGAAAACACGAATGGTTAATAGAATTTGAACAAGCACCCAATAACCTTACTGAATTTGAGCATTTACTAGACCTACAATTACAATCCTTAAATTCAGATTATGAAGCCAAACGTTACAAAAACATTACGCTAAATCCATTAAAAATAAATGTAGCTAGACCTAATTTATTTTATGATTGGATGAAAAACAGAGGTAAGTTAGGTGGCCAACACAAAGTACCTCGTTTAGCTAACACAAGAGAATACTTAGATGAATTATTAGCTTTGAATAACAGAACTACTTGATTTTAAAAGATCCTTTTTTTGATAAAAAATTAAATTTAAAACCCTATAATAACAATCTTTCTTAGAAAGAATTTCTTAATTATAATACTTTTTAACTTTAAATAAACCTCATATGAATATAATTAATTTTATTTTACTCTTCGCTACTTTTAATGGCTTATCGTTTGATAAAAATGTATATACTGTAACATACAAGTATACACAACAATTAGACATGAATGATGAGATTAGGAGAACATACCCACCCGAAATAATTGATCAAATACTTGAAACAAATAATCAGTCTTATGATTTTTTAATGACTACTAATGAAATAGAATCAATCATTAAGCTAGTACCCAAAATTTCTAATTCTCAATTGAGCATTGGAGTTAAAGTTGAGCCCGATTTAAAGTGGACTTATAAAAAATTAGATGAAAATTATTTTGTTAATCTTGTAGAGTTTGGTGAAAAATACTTCGTTAAAGATTCCATTCATAAGCTAGATTGGATAGATACTAATGAAGAGAAGGAAATCCTAGGTTATCAAGTAATAAAATATTTAAACGAAGAACGAAACTTAGAAATTTGGTGTGCTAAAACAATTAAAATCCCAAATGGCCCTTTAAACTATGCTGGGTATGACTACCTAGTTCTTGAAGCCAATATATTAGCTAATAAAACTTCAAATCATTCTTTTCATTTTATAGCGACTGATATTTCGATTGACAACAAGTTTAATTTTAAGGAAGAGTACCCAACAAAAATTATAAGTAAAAATGAGTTTAATAAAATCTTTACTCAACAAAGGGTGAAAGAAAAAGAAATGAATGAAAAAATAGATTTAGATTGAGTAAATTATGAACACCTTTGACTGTCATTTTTCAATGAAGTGATTTAAATTTTTATCTTTTTCAAGCATATTTAATCTCATAAATAGGTTTATATAGCATTTAATCTTTATCAACACCACCACCAAACATTTCTTTTAGCTTTTTTTCTTGTAAATTAACTAGCTCTTCAAACTCTCTTTGGTTAATTTTTTGTCCTTTTGTAGGTTTTTTTATATTTACCTCTGATGTTTCTTCAATTTCTGTTGCATAAAAAAGACTGTAACTATTTGGATTTGATCTGATTATTTTTTTTAACTCAAGGATTATACCTGGTAATCCAAAATAGCCATTTGGACCAAATGGAGAATTTAATTTAGGAGTAAACCAAGCTTCTATTTCATAAATTTCATCAACATTAGAAACGGCTTTTATCACTTGATAACCTAGGATTTCCTTTTCTTCCTCTAGAATAGTCCATTTATATTTGATAGGTGAACTATTTACCAAATAGTGCTTATTATCCATAATTATTTCGCTTATTTGAATGTTTTCTCCAATATCCTGATATATGACCTTTTGTTCAAATCCACCAATGGTTTTCATAACAACATGTACTTCGGTTTGTTCATTGGAAATTTTATCAATTTCTTTATAGAGAGAAGCTGAATCACTAATTGAAAGAGAAAAAAAAGTTGGTTTTTTATACTGTTCAATTGTAAGTTTTTGTCTTTCAGTAAGATTTTCACCCCAATATAATATTTTTGATTGTTCATATTCAATTTTATAATTTGTTTGAGCCAAAACTGAACCAAAAAAAAGCAGTAAATAAAGATTAATATAATATTTCATTTTTTAATGTTTTTTAAGTTGTGAGATTTCTTCTTCCAATTTTTTATTGTATTTTAGGATAATGTCTAGTATATAGTCAGGTATGTTTACATAGTGTATTCCGATAGAATTGTTGTTGAATGTACAATTGTCATTTTTTAAACTAGTTATTTGATTATCTTCTTTGAGATCTTCAATTCGCATATCTAAAACACTTGCAATACGTGCCCACTCATCATCTGTAATAATCGAAATACCACGTTCTTTTCTTGAATATGTTGTTTGTTCCATTGCTACTATTTTCGCCATTTCTGCTTGAGATAAGCCTTTTGTTTTTCTATTTTTTATTAATTTTCTTTGAATCATTTTCTAAAGTTTTCTTATCAAATATAATATTAATTTTTATTTATGCAAAATTATGCAATAATATGCATAATGAAATTCCTAAAAAAATCATAAGATAATTTTGAGATTTTAATATTCAATTTCGAAATTTGAAATCTAACCGATAAATTTTTTATTATGAAAAAAGAAAACAATCAAAAAACTTCACTTGAAAGTTTAAAAAACAAAAGTTTAGGGAATCTTAAGGACGTTTTGGGTGGACAAGGAGGATGTGGGGGAACAGGTACTGAAGACGACCCAATCCAACTTGAAACTGTATCTATGCCTGCTGGCACTTCTGATGGTTGTGATGATTGGTAGTTTAACTAAATTATTAAACACCCCCTTTTCTTAGAATATATTAGGAAGGGGGTGTTCTTTAAAATGATTCTGATATTATCCACCAATTTTGACGATGACACCAATCTCGTAATTGAGCATTTAACTAATTTAGGAGAAGAATATATCCGTTTAAACGATATTGATTTTTTTAATGGTAAAACAAAGTTATATTTCTCATTAAATAATTACAGTACCAATCTTTTTGTAGAAAATGAAAACATAGGAAAGGTAAACTTAGATGAGGTAGAAGTTGTTTGGTTTAGAAAATTTGGTTTTTTTGAAGAATATTTGAAATTATTACCTAGTAATCTTTTAAATAATTTTGGATTGTTAAATTATTTGCATTCAGAACACAGAGTTACATTAAGTACAATTTTATTTTTTTTGAAAAACAAAAAATGGCTTAATCACTATTTGGTTCTTGAAAATTTCAAGAAAATTGAGGTATTGCAATGGGCAGTAAACGTAGGGTTAAAAATCCCAAAAACTTCAATTTTTAATGCTAATGATGAATTTACCCAATCTCAATTTGATAACTCTATTACTAAAAGTATTAAAAATGGAGCATTGGTAAAAATCAATCAAATTCCGTTTTTCTTTATGACAAAAGAACTAAAAAAAAATCCACCCAAATCATTTTTCCCAAGTTTGATTCAAGAAAGAATTGACAAGGAATACGAGTTGAGGGTTTTTCATTTAAAAGGAAAAAACTATGCTATGGCTATTTTCTCACAAAACGATAATCAAACAAAGATTGATTTTCGTCAATACAACTATAGAAAACCTAATCGCTGTATTCCTTATTTACTACCTTATAAGGTTGATAAAAAAATAACATCTTTAATGAAGGTATTGAAATTAGATACGGGTTCTGTAGATTTGATTAAGGGGATTGATGGCGAGTACTATTTTTTAGAAATTAATCCGTCGGGGCAATTTAGAATGACTTCATTCCCATGTAATTATGATTTGCATTATCAAGTTACTAAGACACTAATAAAAATGAGGAATGAATGAGTAAAAAAAGTATTAAAGAATGTCTTAAAATAAAACGAGAAGAGTTGATTCCTCTAATTTTTTCGGAAACATATGAGTTTTCTAAAAATGAAATGAAAAGAGAAAATCCTTTCAGAACCGTATCTTCCACATTTTATCAATCGGATATTTATTGTTTAAGAACTTATAAAGATGGAATCAACATATCTACTGAATAACATAGATAAAAAGGTGTTTACTTTTAGTTGTTGTATTCCTGTAAAGGGATGGAGTAGAGGTGCTATCTATGATTTACAAAGGGAAACCATTGAATTCGTTCCAAATTCAATGATAGATTTTCTGCATTTCATAAATTCAAAAGATGTAGCGAGATTAATTAAAGTGTTTAATCAAAAATATAATACTAAAACTGTAAAAGAGTATGTTGACTTTCTAATAGAAAAAGAATTTATATTCTTTTCTAAGTCAAATAATTTTCCGACTTTAAATCTTTCTCACTTTAACGAGGATAACTCAAGAATTGAGTATTTGAATTTATGTATTTCTGACAAGGCAATTAAAAATATTGAGTCAATTTTAATAACAATTGAGTCGCTTGGAGTTAAAAGACTGCACTTGAATTTTTCAAACCCTAATATAGTTCCTCATTTAAAGACTATATTGGACAAGCTTAAAAAATCGAGGGTTATCAATCTTTCAATTTCACTTCCGTTTAAGGCATTTTCACCTAATTTAAGCTTTGAAGATGAAAGAATTAAAAGTGTTTATATATATGAATCTCCAACGAAGAAAATTGAGAATATAAATTATCGATTGAATTATTTTTTTCAGACTAAGAAAATGCCTGAGTTGTTTGAACAAAATGTAAATTTTGACTTAATAGCAGTTAACACAAAATCATTTTCTCTTGCACAAGAATACAACACAGGGCTTTATAAAACCATATTGGTTTTGGACGATGGCAATATTAAATTTGATTATAATGAGAAGGCTAACTACGGTAATCTGTTCGATAGGAAATCTCTGGAAATTGCAATCAAAAAAATGAGTAAGTTGTGGTCAATTAATAGAAATCAATTAATCCCATGTCGAGACTGTGAACTTAAGTATGGTTGTACTATAAATAAAGTACCTGTAAAAGTTGAAGAATTTTATGAAATAGAGTGTAATTATAATCCTTATACAAATGAATTACAATAATATAAGTCTAGTGATGTTATTTATAACAACTTTGTTTATAGGTTGTGTATCTTATTCTGACAACCATATGAGTATACCAAAAAAATGGAATGACTATTATTTATATAAAGATGAAATAATATCTGACACTATCAAATTAAAACTACCTAGTGATTATGGTTTTGAAGCTGATAAGAAAGAGTATATTTATTTTAAAAATAGACAAATAACCAAATTATTAAGACAAAACATAAATCAAAAGCCAACAGAGCAATTTTTATTCTGTTATACTTATATGCCTATCTATATAAACCTTTTAGGGTTTTATTATGAAAATTTGAGTTTGAGTGAAGTAGAAAAAAGTTATTTTGGAATTCCGAATTTTGAGCATAAAAATAATGGAATAGTATATTATTACAACTTTGAAGAATTTCAGGTGGTGGATGCATATAAAAAATGGGGTAATGGGACTTTAAGATTTATTTCTGTGGACAACCCTAAAAGCAATAATAAATATGAATTGGAGACTGGGACTTTTTTTTATTACAACAACCATTTATGGGAGTAAGCATGGTTATTACTTATGTTTAAAAAAAACTTCCCACACTACAAACAACCCGATACCAAAGACTGCGGGCCAACCTGTTTACGCATTATTGCCAAATATTATGGCAAGGTAATTTCATTACAACAAATTCGTAACCTTTCCGAGACTACACGAGAAGGAAGTTCCTTATTAGGCTTAAGTGATGCCGCCGAAAAAATAGGTTTTAGAACCTTAGGGGTAAAAATCAATTATGAAACCTTATTAAAAGAAGTTCCACTCCCCTGTTTGATACATTGGAACAAAACACATTTTGTAGTCGTCTACAAAATCAAAAAAAATCAAGTATTTATCTCAGATCCTGCTTATGGTTTAATCCAATATTCCAAAGATGATTTTATAAACAATTGGATTGGAAATAATGCCGATGAAAGCACCGAAGAAGGCATTGCTCTACTGCTAGAACCTTCTCCTAACTTTAAAGATGAATTATTCGATGATGACGAAAAACCCAACAAACGTAGTCTTTCTTTTCTGTTTAGGTATTTATTCAAGTATAAAAATTTGGTGTTTCAACTGGCATTGGGTTTAGCAACAGGTAGTTTATTAACCTTAATTTTTCCTTTTCTTACCCAAAGTATTGTTGATGTTGGAATCCAAAATCAAGACATTAATTTTATTTACCTTATTCTAATTGCCCAAATCATGCTCTTTTTAGGTAGAATAAGCATAGAAACCATTCGTGGTTGGATTTTATTGCATCTGAGTACACGCATTAGCATTTCTTTAGTTTCTGATTTTTTTATAAAACTAATGGCACTACCCATAAGTTATTTCGACACAAGAATGACAGGCGATATTATGCAACGCATTAATGACCATAGTAGAATAGAAAGTTTATTAACCAATACCTCTTTAAACACGTTATTTTCTTTTATCAATATATTAGTTTTTAGTGCTGTGTTAGCCTTTTATGATTGGCGTATTTTCATCATTTTTCTATTAGGTAGCACATTATACTTAAGTTGGATTTTATTCTTCTTAAAAAAACGAAGAGAATTGGACTACAAAAAATTCTCACAAGTAGCACAAGAACAAAGTAAAATAATTGAGTTGGTAAATGGCATGCAAGAAATAAAATTACAAAATGCCGAAAAACAAAAACGTTGGGGTTGGGAATTTGTACAAGTTAAATTGTTTAAAATCAGTATGAAATCTTTAGCGTTGGAACAAACACAAAGTGTAGGTTCAAATTTCATCAACCAATTAAAAGATATTTTTATCACGTTTATGTCGGCAAGTTTGGTTATTAAAGGCGATTTAACTTTAGGGATGATGTTATCTGTTCAATACATTATTGGACAACTAAATGGCCCGTTAACCCAACTAGTAAGCTTTATACAACAAACACAAGACGCTAAAATTAGTTTAGAGCGTTTAGGAGAGATTCATGATAAAGAAGACGAAGAACCACTTAATGAGCAAAAAATTCACAACATTCCTTTAGAGGACATCAACATCACTAATTTAGAATTTAGATATACTGGTTCGCTAGAACCTGTTTTAAAAGAATTAAACTTAACCATTCCTATTCAAAAAACAACTGCCATTGTTGGTGCTTCAGGAAGTGGGAAAACAACTTTGATGAAGTTATTAATGAAGTTTTATGAACCTCAATCGGGCGAAATAAAACTAGGAAAAATAAAACTAAGTAATATTTCTCAAAAATCATGGCGATCCAAATGTGGGGTAGTCATGCAAGAAGGCTATGTTTTTAACGATACCATTGCACAAAACATAGCGGTTGGAGAAGATTATATTGATAAAGAAAAACTAGAAATGGCTGTAAAAATTGCCAACATAAAGGAATTTATAGAAAGTTTGCCTTTAAGCTATAACACCAAAATAGGCAACGAAGGTATTGGTATGAGCGGTGGTCAAAAACAACGATTAATGATTGCTAGAGCGGTTTACAAAAATCCCGATTTTATTTTCTTCGACGAAGCAACTTCTTCGTTAGATGCCAATAATGAATCTACCATAATGGAAAATCTTAATCATTTTTTTGAAGGAAAAACAGCCGTAGTAATTGCCCATCGACTGAGCACAGTCAAAAACGCCCACCAAATTGTAGTAATGGATGATGGTAAAATTATAGAAAAAGGAAATCATACAGAACTAATACAACAAAAAGGGGCATACTATAACCTAGTTAAAAATCAATTGGAATTAGAAAAGTTAAATGGATAATCACTTAGACAATATAGAACTTCGTTCAGAATCTGTACAAGAGGTACTAAGCAACCCGCCTTCTTGGATTATACGTTGGGGAATAACCGTCGCTTTTTTAGCTGTTACATTTATTATCATTGTTTCCATTTTTGTGAAGTATCCTGACTTTGTAACGTCACAAGCCATTATTACTACCCAAAATCCACCCGAAAAAATAGAAGCTCGAAGAAGTGGAAAACTTGAACACATACTGGTTAAAAATCAACAAGACATTACCAAAAATGAAGTATTAGCCTATATTGAGACCAGTGCCAATTACAAAGATGTTTTAAGCTTAAAGTCAATTTTAGACACCTTTAGACCTACTGCACAAAACTTTAATTTCCCCATTCAAAAGACAATGGCACTTTCTTTAGGCGAAATAGAAACCAATTACATTCAATTTGAAAAAGCTTTCACTGATTATTCTTTACAAAAGGAATTACAACCTTATGCAATCGAAAAAATAGCAGGACAACAAACACTTTCTGAAATCGATAACCGAATACAAGGCTTACAAGCTCAAAAAAAATTAGAAGCCTCTAAATTAAGTGTTGAAAAAAGCAACTTTAATAGAACACAAAAACTTTTCAATGAAGGTGTTATTTCTGCACAAGAATTAGAAATTAAAAGGCTACAATACTTACAGGCACAACAAAACTATCAAAACATAGATATGTCAATTTCCCAATTGTATGAAAGCAAAGTTAATACGCATAAAGGCTTACGAGGGACAAACATTAATCAAAAACAAGATGAAACCAACCTATTAAGAGCAGTATTACAAACGTATGATGAGCTAAAAAGAGCAGTTTTAGATTGGGAGCAAGCTTATTTGTTAAGGTCATCAATAAATGGAAAAGTGAGTTTTCAACAATATTGGGGTGACAATCAATTTGTGAAATCTGGAGAAGTCATTTTTACGGTTCTACCATCTAATAAAGAAAATTTACTCGGAAAATTAGTTGTACCTGCCCAAAATTCAGGTAAAATTGCAGCAGGACAAAAAGTCTTGATTAAACTAGATAATTACCCTTATCAACAATTTGGAATTGTGGAAGGAAAAGTTAGAAACATATCATTATCTCCTAATCAAGAAGGTAATTATTTTGTAGAAATTAGTTTACCTAATGGATTAAAAACTTCACACAACAAAATGCTTACTTTTGACAAAGAACTAAGCGGTTCTGCCGAGATTGTAACAGAAGATTTACGCTTAATTGAACGATTTTTTTATCAGTTCAGAAGTATTTTCCAAAATCAATATTGATAAAATAATCACCCAAAACTTTCACACTTTTATAAGCCGTATTATCTTTGCCAAACTTTGGAACATAAAAGTATTACTTCCGTCTTAGCAAAACACGAATCAGCAGATTTTGTGCGACATCTTATTACCCAATTTAAAAAAAATCCACAAGAAAAAATCAACCTAAAAAATAGCATAGGTTCATCTATTTCTTTTGTTATAGGTCAATTATACCAACAATTAGAACGACCTATTCTATTCATTTTAAACGACAAAGAAGAAGCTGCCTATTTTTTAAATGAATTAGAATCTCTATTCTCAAAACAAGATGTGCTATTTTTACCAGGCTCATACCGAAGACCTTATGAAATTGAGAGTACCAATAATGCTAATGTAGTATTACGAACCGAAGTTTTAAACACCTTAAATGGTGCCAAAAAACCCAGAATTATAGTCACTTATGCCAATGGTTTATTAGAAAAAGTAGTTACCCGAAAAGTACTAACTAAGAACACTTTACATATTTCAGTTGGCGATAATCTAAATACTGATTTTATAAACGAAGCCCTTTTTTCTTATCATTTTAAACGTGTAGACTTTGTAAACGAGCCAGGAGAATTTTCTATTCGTGGTGGAATCATAGATGTTTTCTCTTATTCAGACGAAGAACCCTATCGTATTTCGCTTTTTGGCGACGAAGTAGAATCTATTCGTACATTTAATGTAGACACACAACTATCTAAAAACAAAGTAACCACATTTACCATTGTACCTAATTTAGAAAACAAGTTTACCAATGAAAAGCGCGAAAGCTTTTTAGATTACATTTCAGAAAAAACACTAATAATTGCACATGATTTACATTTAACACAAGCTTCTGTACAAAAGAATTTTGACTTAGCCCAAGAGGCTTTTGCTCAAATAAAAAGTGAATTAAAACATAGCCAACCTTCTGATTTATTTTTAGATAAAGATTCTTTACTAAAAAAAATAAATGAATTTGGATTAATTGAATTAGCTACCACACCTTACTTTAAAGGCATTGAAATAAAAACCAATCAAAAACCACAGCCAACATTCAATAAAAATTTTGATTTATTAATAGAAGATTTAAATGCCCATTCTCAAAATGGATTTACCAATTATATATTTTGTAATAGTGAAAAGCAAATTCAACGATTCAACGAAATTTTTGAAGACAAGCAAAAAAATGTACAATTTACACCCATTGTAAACACCATACACCAAGGATTTATAGACGAAGACTTAAAAATAACCTGCTACACCGACCATCAGATTTTTGAACGATATCATAAATTCAACCTACGAGACACCTTTACCAAAAAAGATGCAATAACCCTAAAAGAACTAACCTCCTTACAAATAGGAGACTATGTAACACATATAGACCACGGCGTTGGAAAATTTGCAGGATTAAAAAAAATTGACGTTCAAGGCAAACAACAAGAAGCCATAAAGTTAGTCTACCAAAATAACGATATTTTATACGTAAGCATTCACTCATTACATAAAATAGCAAAATTTAAAGGAAAAGACGGTTCAGAACCTAAAATAAGCAGACTCGGTTCTCCCGCATGGCGAAACCTTAAAAAGAAAACCAAAGCCAAAGTAAAAGAAATTGCTTTTGACTTAATAAAACTATACGCCAAAAGAAAAACACAAAAAGGATTCCAGTTCAGCCCAGACTCTTATTTACAAAACGAATTAGAAGCATCCTTTATGTATGAAGACACACCCGACCAACTCAAAGCCACACAAGACGTAAAACAAGATATGCAAAGTGAACGTTCCATGGATAGATTAATTTGTGGCGATGTTGGCTTTGGAAAAACAGAAGTAGCCATTAGAGCCGCATTTAAAGCCGCAACCGATGGCAAACAAGTCGCTATTTTAGTACCCACAACCATACTTGCGTTCCAACATCATAAAACATTTACCGAACGACTAAATGATATGCCCATAACCGTAGCTTATCTTAATCGATTCAAATCAACCCAACAAAAAAAAGAAATTTTAACACAATTAGAATCAGGTAAAATTGACATTATTATTGGTACCCATCAACTCGTTAATAAAAACATAAAATACAAAGATTTAGGACTTTTAATTATAGACGAAGAGCATAAATTTGGTGTAGGCGTAAAAGACAAACTAAAAACACTACGTGCCAATATAGACACCCTTACACTAACCGCCACTCCTATTCCAAGAACATTACAGTTTTCACTAATGGCGGCAAGAGACTTGTCTATCATAAAAACACCTCCACCCAATAGACAACCTGTAGAAACAAAATTAATAGGTTTTAACGAAGAACAAATAAGAGATGCCGTTTTTTATGAAATACAACGCGGCGGACAAGTATTTTTCATACACAATAGAATTGATTCTTTAAAAGAAATTGCTGGAATGATTCAACGCCTAGTTCCTGATGCTAAAATAATAACAGGACACGGACAAATGGATGGTAAACAACTAGAAAAAACCATGCTAGACTTTATGCATGGGAAATATGACGTATTAGTCTCTACAACCATTGTAGAAAGTGGATTAGACGTTCCCAACGCCAACACTATTTTAATTGGCGACGCACAAAATTTTGGACTTGCCGACTTACACCAAATGCGTGGCCGCGTAGGAAGAAGTAACAGAAAAGCTTTTTGCTACTTAATTTCACCCCCTACCTCAACCCTAACCAATGAAGCACGTAAACGCCTACAGGCTATAGAACAATTCTCAGACCTTGGCTCAGGATTTAACATAGCCATGAAAGATTTAGAAATCCGAGGAGCAGGGAACTTATTAGGTGCAGAACAATCTGGGTTTATATCCGACATTGGTTTCGACACCTACCAAAAAATACTCAACGAAGCTATTGAAGAGTTAAAAGAAACCGACTTCAAAGAGTTATTTAAAGGTGAAATCAATGAGAAAAAAGAATACCTAACAGATGTTAATATAGATACTGATTTACAAATTTTAATTCCCGATGATTACATCAACAACGTAGAAGAACGACTAAACCTTTATAACGAACTAACAAAAGTTGACTCACTAGAAAAGCTTGAACAATTCCAATCTAATTTAACAGATAGGTTTGGCACATTCCCAGAGGAAGTACAAAACTTATTAGAAAGCGTTCAACTAAAATGGATGTCCAAGAAATTAGGCTTCGAGAGAATCATCCTAAAACAAAACATTATGTTGTGTTACTTTATAAGCAATCCACAATCAAACTACTACCAAACTAAAACATTCCAACACATTATACAATACTTACAAGAAAACCCTCGATTTGCTACTTTTAAAGAAAAGCCAGCCAAAACTAAAGACGGGACTAACAGTTTAATGCTTCGATTTGAAAAAGTAGATACAATTAGCATTGCATTAGAAAAATTAGAACAGTTTACCATAAAAGAAGATTTAATTGTTTAAAACTATCTATCCTTAAACCTTAAGAATAACATAAAAAACTTATCTTTACTTCTCTAAAAAATCAAACAAAAAATGTTAAAAGAAGGCGATAAACTACCCATTTTTGAGGCACTAGACCAAGACGGCAACACTATAAAGTCTACCGACTACAACAACAAAAAACTCGTTGTTTTCTTTTACCCCAAGGCAAGTACACCTGGCTGTACCGCCGAAGCTTGTGATTTAAGAGACAACCAAAAAAACATTACAAGCCAAAGGTTATAACATTATAGGCGTAAGTGCCGACAGTGTAAAAAAACAAAAAAACTTTGCCACAAAACATCAACTACCATTTCCATTATTGGCAGATGAAGACAAAAAAATAATAAATGCCTTTGGCGTTTGGGGCTCTAAAAAATTCATGGGGCGTGAATTCGATGGAATTCATAGAACCACCTTTTTAATTAATGAAGAAGGAATCATAGAAAATGTTATACAAAAAGTAAAAACTAAAGCACACGCAGAACAAATTCTCAACAGTTAAAATAATAAATAGATTTATACCCTACAAAATGAGCGATAAAGACAACAAGAAAAAAGCACTACAATTAGTACTCGACAAAATGGACAAGGCCTACGGAAAAGGAACCGTAATGCGAATGGGAGATTCTGCCATAGATGACTCCATAAGTGTAATACCTTCAGGTTCATTAGGGCTAGACCTAGCCTTAGGCATAGGCGGCTACCCTCGAGGAAGAGTAATAGAAATATACGGCCCCGAATCTTCTGGTAAAACAACGCTAACGCTACACGCCATTGCCGAAGCACAAAAAGCAGGTGGTATAGCAGCCTTTATAGATGCCGAACATGCTTTTGATAGATACTATGCCGAAAAACTAGGCGTAGATGTAGAAAATCTCATTATGTCACAACCCGACAATGGCGAACAAGCCCTAGAAATTGCCGATAACCTAATTCGTTCAGGTGCTATAGACATTCTAGTGATTGACTCCGTAGCCGCACTAACACCCAAAGCCGAAATTGAAGGTGAAATGGGTGATTCCAAAATGGGACTTCATGCAAGATTAATGTCGCAAGCTTTAAGAAAACTAACCGCTACTATTAGCAAAACCAAATGTACCGCCATATTCATTAATCAATTAAGAGAAAAAATTGGTGTTATGTTTGGCAATCCTGAAACCACAACAGGTGGTAATGCTTTAAAATTTTATGCTTCTGTTCGATTAGACATTCGACGCTCTACACAAATTAAAAATGGCGATGAAGTAACAGGAAATAGAACACGTGTAAAAGTAGTTAAAAATAAAGTTGCTCCGCCATTTCGTCAAGCAGAATTTGACATAATGTACGGCGAAGGAATTTCTAAAGTTGGTGAAATTTTAGATGTTGGTGTAGAAAAAGAAATCATTAAAAAAAGTGGTTCTTGGTACAGTTATAATGACAACAAATTAGGACAAGGACGCGATGCTGTAAAAGAACTTTTAAAAGATAATCCTGAATTATTAGAAGAACTAGAATTAAAAATCAAAGAAATTATTGCCTAAATCATTGAAAAATAATATATTTATCCTTCAAAAAAAACAATATGAGAAAACTATCCCTATTGATTATGATGATTGCGGCAAATATTTTTGCACAAGATTCTTTTAAGAAAAACGAAATTTTAGTTCAGTTTGCACCAGATGTTACCGCTAACACCTTCCAAAGAAACGGGCTAAATATACAAATAAATGATGCTGAATTAATTTCGAGCATTATGAATATTTGGAAATTAACGGTAAATACAGATCAATTAACAGAAAGACAAATCGTAAATGAATTATATAAAAGTAATCAAGTAGTGATTGCACAGCCTAATTATATAGTTAAACTTCGTGAAACTACTCCCAACGACGAGTCTTTTGATCAACAATGGCAGTACTACCAAGCGAACGACAAGGACATTGATGCTGACTTAGCTTGGGATATTACAACTGGTGGACAAAACACAGATGGAAAAGACATTGTAGTAGCCGTAGTAGATGATGGACTTAATACAGAACACCCTGACATAATAGACAATCTTTGGATAAACCCAGGTGAAATAGCAGATGATGGAATTGATAATGATGGTAATGGATTAATTGATGACATCTATGGCTGGAACTTTGCTTTAGATTCAAATCAAGTAAACCCCCCATCTGGTGGTGGACATGGCACACCTGTAGTTGGAATTGTTGGAGCAGTTGGTAATAATGGAATAGGTGTTACAGGAGTAAACTGGAATGTGAAAATAATGCCAATCGTAAATCGTGGTGCTAGTACTTCAGAGGCAGGGCAGGCCTCAGTAATACAAGGCTATGATTATGCCTTACAACAAAGAATTAAATTTAATGAAACTAATGGTGAGGAGGGGGCCTTTGTTGTTGCTACAAATTCTTCATGGGGTATAGACAGAGGGAACCCTGATGATGCACCGCTATGGTGTGCCTTTTATGACACCATGGGAGAACATGGTATTCTAAGTGCAGCAGCAACTGCTAATGCTAACTTTAATATAGACGAAGTTGGCGATTTACCAACAGCTTGTGCTAGTGAATACCTGATAGCTGTAACGAACACAACCATGAACGATGTAAAACTAACGAGCGCGGGCTATGGACTAGAAACCATAGACTTGGGAGCCCCTGGTCAAGGTACATACACCCTTACAAAAACTAACTACGGTGGCTTTGGTGGTACATCTGGTGCTACACCTCATGTAGCAGGAACCATTGCATTATTATACTCTGCTCCTTGTAGTAATTTTACTACCTTGTCTAAAGAAAACCCTAAGCTAGCGGCCCAAAAAATAAGAGACTATATACTTGAGGGGGTTGACCCTAACCCATCATTAGAAGGAATTACCGTAACTGGCGGAAGACTAAACGTAAACAATGCCCTACAATTATTAATGGCTGATTGTGATGATGTATTAGCTATTACTGACAATAGCTTAACTGACCTAAAAATTTACCCAAACCCAGCTAGTGATGTATTAAAAATTCAAACTAAAAATAACCAATCAATAACTAATGTTGAAATTTTTGCAATGGATGGAAGATTAATAAAATCTAACTTAAATAATAATACTTTAGACGTTTCTCAACTACCATCGGGTGTTTACACTTTAAAAATTCAAATCAATAATAAAACTTCTGTTGTTAAGAAATTTATTAAAAAGTAATTACATAACTTATATCACTTAAAACCTCAAAAAAGTATTTTTTTGAGGTTTTTTTATTATTCACTGTCTTGTCCTGAAATAGCGATACACAAATTTCATCGTTATGGAAAACCTTCAAGAAACTCGCTATGTAAAGCGAACACAGAAAGATTACACAAGATATTGAGTTCAATAAAGGAAAAACCGTGTTAGAAGAAGCTGGAAAATCTTTTGAACATACTACTAATCAATACCATACAAAAAAAAATCAAAGAGATTCTCAATTAAACCATTCGAAAATATTATATTTAGCCTCAAAAAAAAAAATGAAAAAACTATCCCTATTGATTATGATGATTGCGGCAAATATTTTTGCACAAGATTCTTTTAAGAAAAACGAAATTTTGGTTCAGTTTGCACCAGATGTTACCGCTAACACCTTCCAAAGAAACGGACTAAATGTACAAATAAATGATGCCGAATTAATTTCGAGCACTATGAATATTTGGAAATTAACGGTAAATACAGATCAATTAACAGAAAGGCAAACCATAAATGAATTATATAAAAGTAACCAAATAGTAGCTGCACAACTAAACCATTTAGCTACACTTCGTGAAACTATACCTAACGACGATTCTTTTGATCAACAGTGGCAATACTACCAAGCAAACGATATTGATATTGATGCTGACTTAGCTTGGGACATTACTACTGGTGGACAAAACACAGATGGAGATGACATTGTAGTAACCGTACCAGATAGTGGAATTGATTTAATCGTAAAAGACGGTGAACCCGATGAATTCCACCCAGATTTAGCCGATAATGTTTGGATGAACAAAAGCGAAATAGCAGGTGATGGAATTGATAATGATGGTAATGGACTTATTGATGACGTCTATGGTTGGGACTTTGGCTTAAATGTAAATAATATAAATCATGATCCTGGCGTTTTTAGTGGACATGGTACAAATGTTTCTGGAATGATTGGTGCCGTAGGTAATAACAACATAGGTGTTACAGGGATAAATTGGAAAGTAAAAATTATGACGCTAAAATCAGTTGGTCTTAGAAAATTTGTGAATGGAGAATGGGTATATGCGGAAGATGAAATAATAGCAATGTATGATTATGCTGTACAACAAAGAATTAAATTTAATGAAACTAATGGTGAGGAAGGATCTTTTGTTGTTGCCATAAATTCTTCATGGGGTGTAAATAATGGTAAACCCGAAGATGCACCGCTATGGTGTGCCTTTTATGATACCATGGGAGAACACGGCATTTTAAATACTGCAGCAACTGCTAATGAGAACCTTAACGTAGACGTAGTTGGCGATTTACCAACGGCTTGTACTAGCGAGTACCTAATAGCCGTAACTAGTACAGATATAAATGATAAAAAAGCAAGAGCTGGTTATGGGTTAGAAACCATAGACTTAGGAGCTCCTGGAGAAGGAATATATACTACTAGAAAAAGGAAGCTTCTAGAAGATGGTTCTGCAGACCCTGCAGATAACCCTTACGAATTCACTAGTGGTACATCTTTCGCTGCTCCTCTTGTAGCAGGAACCATTGCATTATTATACTCTGCTCCTTGTAGTAATTTTACTACCTTGTCTAAAGAAAACCCTAAGCTAGCGGCCCAAAAAATAAGAGACTATATACTTGAGGGGGTTGACCCTAACCCATCATTAGAAGGAATTACCGTAACTGGCGGAAGACTAAACGTAAACAATGCCCTACAATTATTAATGGCTGATTGTGATGATGTATTAGCTATTACTGACAATAGCTTAACTGACCTAAAAATTTACCCAAACCCAGCTAGTGACGTGTTAAAAATTCAAACTAAAAATAACCAATCAATAACTAATGTTGAAATTTTTGCAATGGATGGAAGATTAATAAAATCTAACTTAAATAATAATACTTTAGACGTTTCTCAACTACCATCGGGTGTTTACACTTTAAAAATTCAAATCAATAATAAAACTTCTGTTGTTAAGAAATTTATTAAAAAGTAATTACATAACTTATATCACTTAAAACCTCAAAAAAGTATTTTTTTGAGGTTTTTTTATTATTCACTTTAGATTCATAATGTTATTTTTGCCAAATGTTATTAGTACAAAATTTAGGAGTTCATTTTGCGGGAAGTTATTTATTCGACAATGTATCGTTCCGAATAAACAAAGGAAACCGTGTAGGCTTAGCCGGTAAAAATGGAGCAGGAAAATCTACACTATTAAAAATTTTAGCCAAACAACAACAAGCCGACGAAGGTGATGTAGTACATGAAGGCGAAATAAGCGTAGGTTACCTTACACAAGATATTGAGTTCAATAAAGGAAAAACCGTGTTAGAAGAAGCTGGAAAAGCTTTTGAACAACTCAATGCCATACAAGAAAAAATTGATTACATTAATAAACAATTGGCCGAACGAACTGATTATGAAAGCGATGAATACAGCCAACTAATAGAAGACATTACGCACTATACCGAAAGATTTACTCTTTTAGGTGGTTATACCAAAGATGCCGAAATTGAAAAAATAATGGTTGGACTTGGCTTTAAAACTACCGACTTTCAGCGACTAACCGACGAGTTTTCGGGAGGCTGGCGAATGAGAATTGAACTTGCCAAACTCTTATTACAACACCACGATGTACTTTTATTAGATGAGCCAACCAACCACCTAGACATTGATTCTATTATTTGGTTAGAAGAATTTTTAGTAGACTACCCTGGTGCCGTAATTTTGGTATCGCATGACAAGCAATTCTTAGACAATGTTACCAATAGAACGCTAGAAATTTCTAATAAACAAATTCACGATTACAAAGCCAACTATTCTAAATACATAGAACTACGTAAAGAACGTCGAGAAAAACTAATTCAATCTCAAAAAAATCAAGAGCAATACATCAAACACACCCAGCAACTAATAGATAAATTTAGAGCTAAAGCTTCTAAGGCTGCCACAGCACAATCTTTAATTAAAAAATTAGACAAGTTAGAGGTTATTGAAGTTGATAATGAAGACGTTCATTCTATGAACATTAAATTTAGCTCATCGGTTATTCCTGGTAAAGTTATTTATGAACTGAATAATGTAAGTAAATCTTACGGTGATAAAACCATATTTTCTGATGTTTCTTTTTACATCAATAGAGGAGAAAAAATTGCTTTTGTAGGACAAAACGGACAAGGTAAAACAACCTTAGCCCGCGTAATGGTTAATGAACTAGAACATACTGGCGAGGTAAAACATGGGCACAATGTACAAATTGGATATTTTGCACAAAATCAAGCCGAAGTATTGAACGAAAAATTAAGCGTTTTAGAAGAAGCCGAAAATGCAGCAACCGAAGAAACTAGAAAAAAAGTTCGAGACTTATTAGGTTCCTTTTTATTTGGTGGCGAAGCAGTAGAAAAGAAAGTTTCAGTACTATCTGGTGGTGAACGAAATAGACTTGCATTATGTAAACTATTACTAAAACCCTTTAATGTATTGGTAATGGATGAACCTACCAATCACTTAGACATTCAATCTAAAGAAATTTTAAAAAGAGCTTTACAAAACTTCGACGGCACACTTATACTCGTGTCGCATGATCGTGAATTTTTAGATGGATTGGTTGATAAGGTTTTTGAATTTAGAGATGGTAAAGTAAATCAATTTTTAGGAGGCATTAATGAATACCTAGCCGAAAGAAAAGCCGAAGGATTTAGAGAAATAGAAAAAGTAGACATAGTTAAAACCGAAAAAGCAAAAGCTAAAACAAACTTAAGTTTTGAAGACGCTAAAGAACAAAAACGAATTAAAAACAAAATTAGTAATGTTGAATCTCAAATATCAGATTTAGAAAACAACATAAAATCTTTAGAAAAAAAGTTTGAAAGTGAGCAAAATCCTCAAGATTTAAAACAATACGAATCTTTAAAAAATAAACTCTCCAATACTTTAAAAGAATGGGAGAGTTTAATGGAACAATTGATAGAAGAATAATTTACCCTACCTATTAATTACTGCTAACAGTAACTATTTTTTAACTAGTTTATATAGTGGTTTTAATTCACCTTCTATTTCCTTACCCTCTATGTCCAACTGTTCAACATATCCTTTTCCTATTTTGTACATACTTGGAGCGTCTTTTGACAAAGTAATTTTATCATCCCCTATGCTATACGTTCCGCTATCTTTAAATACTTGCTCCTCGTTTCCTAAGTATACACTCTCCAACGTATAAGTTTTATCTTCATTTAAAATTAACGTTTGGTTAATCCCTGAACAACTAGCACACGGAATTGTGCCTTGATAGGTTCCAAACTCAAATTGAGAATCAACTTCTACTGCCGAAGATTGAGGGCTTGTAGAGTCAGTTAAATTTTCTTGTTTTTCTTTACAAGATGTACTTAATAATACTAACCCTAAAAAGACTACTGATAATGTTGTTTTGATCATTTTATATTTTATGTTTTATATTGATTTTAGCCATAAGCAAAAACCCTGCCAAAAATGACAGGGTTTTTTATTTTATAAATTAAAAAAGAATTTATACTAAGCGTCTCCGTCTTCCATTCTTTTCTTTAACTCAGCTAATTGGTCTATGTCACCTAAGGTAGATGTTTCTACTTGTTGGTTTTCCATTACTTTTTTAGCTTGTTTTTCTTCTTCTTCACGGAATGTTGCTGTATGAGACACTACAACTCTTCTAAATTCTTTGTTAAATTCGATTACTACAAATTCAATAGATTCGTCTTTTTTAATGCGTGAACCATCTTCTTTTTCTAACGTACGTGATGGAGCAAAAGCTTCAACCTCTGCGTCTTCAAATTGAATAGTAGCACCTTTATCAAATACATCAATAGCAACTCCTGTATGGTGTGTGCCTATGGCATATTTAGCTTCGTAAGCATCCCAAGGGTTATCTGTTAATTGTTTATGACCTAAACTCAAACGACGAGCTTCTACGTCTAATTCTAAAACAACAACGTCTAATACGTCATCTACATTACAAAATTCTGATGGGTGTTTAACTTTCTTAGTCCATGATAGGTCTGATATGTAAATTAAACCATCTACTCCTTCTTCTAATTCTACAAAAACCCCAAAGTTTGTAAAGTTTCTTACTTTTCCTTTGTGTTGTGAACCTACAGGGTATTTAGTGGTAATGTCTGTCCATGGGTCTGGTGTAATTTGTTTTACGCCTAAAGACATTTTACGGTCGTCTCTATCTAATGTTAAAACAACTGCTTCTACCTCGTCTCCTACTTTTACAAAGTCTTGTGCTGAACGTAAGTGGGTTGACCACGACATTTCAGAAACGTGAATTAATCCTTCTACGCCTGGTGCAACTTCTACAAATGCTCCATAATCAGCTAAAACAACTACTTTTCCTTTTACTTTGTCGCCTACTTTTAAATCGGCATTTAAAGCTTCCCATGGGTGTGGTTCTAATTGTTTTATACCTAATTGGATTCTTGATTTATCTTCATCAAAGTCTAAGATTACAACGTTTACTTTTTGACCGTCTTCTAAGATTTCTGATGGGTGATTGATTCTACTCCATGATAAGTCGGTAATGTGTATTAAACCATCTACACCTCCTAAGTCAACAAATACTCCGTATGATGTTATGTTTTTAACCTCACCTTCTAGTACTTGTCCTTTTTCTAATTGAGCAATGATTTCTTTCTTTTGTTCTTCAATGTCTGCTTCAATTAATGCTTTGTGTGATACTACTACGTTTTTAAATTCTGGATTAATTTTAACCACTTTGAATTCCATAGTTTTACCTACATATTGTTCGTAGTCACGAATTGGTTTAACGTCTATTTGTGAACCTGGTAAGAATGCTTCAATGCCAAATACATCTACAATCATACCTCCTTTGGTTCTGGCTTTTATAAATCCGTTTACAATTTCTTGTTCGTCGTGTGCTTTGTTTACTGCACTCCAAGCGTTTAATGAACGTGCTTTACGGTGAGAGAGTACTAATTGCCCACTTTTGTCTTCACGTAAATCAACCATTACTTCAACAATATCACCTTCTTTTAGGTTAGGGTTATAACGAAATTCATTTAACGAAATAACGCCTTCTGATTTAAAGTTGATGTCAACAATTGCTTCTTTGTCGGTCATACGAACTACTTTACCTTTAAAAACTTCGTTTTCATTAAGTTCTCCTAAGGTTTGGTCGTACATTTCTTCTAGTTCAGCTTTTTCTTTACGATCAGCTTCATCTAGACCCGATTCAAAAGATTCCCAATCGAATTCTTCGGTAGATTGATTAGCGTTTAGTTTTGGTTCGGCGATTTTTTGTTCAACTACTTGCTCTTCGGCTTCGTTGTTTTCAGTCTCTTTAGACATAATTTAATAGTTTGTATCTCAATTAAAATCAACAGAAATAAAAAGCGGTGTTGTTTTTTTGAGAGTGGTTTAACGTAATTTTTTGATTATTAAGCTTTTTTCTAAAAACCGCTAAAGCGGGTGCAAAGGTACGGTTTTTTAATTTAACTTGTAGTAAAAAATTAAGTTGGTATTAAAAATACACCAACTTAATTAAAAAATAGTTAAAAGGAATGAGGCTTTAAAACGAAGATTTAAATTGGCTAAGCCTCATTTAATGGTGTTTTTATAATTCTTTTGCAATAGAAAAGTCTATGTCTACTTGTGTTAAATTGTGTAGGTAATTCATGAATACTTTGTCTGCTACTGCTAAAACTACATCTACTAAAGTTGCTTTGGTATAACCTACGTTAAAAAAATCTTGAAGTGTTTGTTCTTCAACTCTTCCTTTATTTAGTGTAATCTCTTTTGCGATTTTAACAAGTGCATCAAATTTTTCATTACTTGAAAAGTACCCTTGTCTTAGTTCTAAAACCTGTTCATCTGTAAAGCCATTAAGTTTACCGATAACGGTATGAGCTGATTGACAGTATCTACATCCATTTACTTGGCTAACCACTAAGTTTATTACTTCTTTTTCTTTAATAGAAAGTGATGTTTTAGCATTTTGAAGTTGAAGATAGTTCCCTAGAGCAGTTTCTGAATAAGCAATAGTTGCATACAAATTAGGCACAAAACCTACTGCTTTTTCTAAGCTATTAAAGATTTCTCGATTGTTTAATGAAACTTCTTCTTTTGTTGGAACATTAAAATGTGACATAATGTTTGATTTTTTTTACGATTATTTATCATGCAAAGTTGCCAACAAAAGCCACCATGCTGTTAGGTGATTCTTCCTTATGTGTTGTCAATTTATCCTACAATAGATTTTTCTCTATACTTTGAAGGTGAAACACCTTCTTTTTTCTTAAAAAATCGACTAAAAGCTTGAATATCATTAAATCCAACTTTATACGCTATTTCTTGAATCTGAACATCTGTATAATAAAGTAACCTTCTAGCTTCTAGCATTTTACGATCTTGTATGTAGCTTAGTGGTGTTTTTGAGCCCATTTTGGTAAAGATGTTAGCTATGGTTTTAGGAGATTTAAATAGTAACTCGGCGTATTCTGCCACTGTATGCTTAGTGTTAAAGTGTTGTTCTACCAAAAAGTTAAACTCCCGTACAATGTCGCTTTCTTTTTTTATACTTGATAAACTATGCTGTTCTTTATAAAGTCGCGTACATAAAATAAGATAACGTTTAAGCATCATTTGTAGCATACCTATTTGTAAATTGTCTTTGGATTTCATTTCTATATTAAACATCTCCCAAAGCGTTTCAAAATTTTTTATTTCTTGATCTGGAATTGTAATAATAGGTAATTGTGATGCTCCAAAAAACAAAACGCCTTTACAACTTATCTCTACATCATGATCAATAATGCAAAAAAATGGTCTATTAAACCTTAAGTAATTAGACGCTTCTTTATTAATCACTTTTATTTTATGAAACTCCGTAAAAAATACAATTTGATTCTTTTTGAAAGAATAATCTACCCCATCGACAACGAAATGATTGTTATTATTTTTAAACCAAATTATTGTTAAGCTGCCTAATTCAGCATTATTAAAAACATTATTGATGTTAGCTGACAGTTCAGTGAGTTCTATAAACTCACCTGTTTTTCCTATTATTTTCATCCCCCCTTAAAAAATAATTAATGTGCAAAATTAGTCAATTTTAAACACACTTAACCAGTTAATTTTAAAATTAATACAAAAAACACTTTATTTTAAATAATGTGACTTTTTCTTAAGTTAAAATCAAATCAATAAAAAATGTAACTTTGCAAAAATTTATTAAAAATGAAATGTGGCATTGTTGGCCTACCTAATGTAGGCAAATCAACTTTATTTAATTGTTTATCTAACGCAAAAGCACAGTCAGCCAATTATCCTTTTTGTACGATAGAACCTAATGTAGGAACCGTTCAAGTTCCCGACCCAAGGTTGTATAAATTAGAAGAGTTGGTAAACCCAGAACGTGTTTTACCCGCTGTAGTTGAAATTGTAGATATTGCTGGGTTAGTTAAAGGAGCAAGTAAGGGAGAAGGATTAGGCAATCAATTCCTAGGTAACATTAGAGAATGTAATGCCATTATTCATGTATTACGTTGTTTCGAGAATGAGAACATAACGCATGTAGATGGCATAATAAACCCTGTTCGAGACAAAGAAACAATTGATATAGAGCTACAACTAAAAGACTTAGATACCGTTGAAAAACGATTAGACAAAGCTAAAAAAGCTGCTAGAACAGGTAACAAAGATGAGCAAATAATGCTAGATTTACTAAATCGTGTAAAAAGTCATTTAGAAGAAAGTAAAAATGTACGTGAAATAATTATAAATGATGATGAAAAAGAACTTTTAAATGAACTACATTTAATTACCAATAAACCTGTATTATACTTATGTAATGTTGACGAAAGCACTGTAAAAACTGGAAACAACCATGTAAATGCAGTAAAAGAAGCCGTAAAAAATGAACAAGCCGAAGTATTGGTTTTAGCCGCACAAATAGAAGCCGACATTGCAGAGCTAGAAACCTTTGAAGAACGTCAATTATTTTTAGAAGAATTAGGATTAGATGAGCCTGGTGTTAACCGATTAATCCGTTCGGCCTATCATTTATTAGACCTACAAACTTACTTTACCGCAGGTGTAAAAGAAGTGCGAGCGTGGACCATAAAAAAAGGATTTACAGCACCACAGGCTGCAGGCGTAATACATACCGATTTTGAAAAAGGATTTATACGAGCCGAAGTTATTAAATATGATGATTATATAGCATTTGGTTCAGAAAACAAGGTAAAAGAGGCAGGAAAACTATCGGTTGAAGGAAAAGAGTATGTAGTAAACGATGGTGATGTAATGCATTTTAGATTTAACGTTTAAGAGCTTTGAATCGTTTTGCTAAAAAACACCATTTATTATTTCTAGGCTCAGCCTTATTTTTAATTGTACTTTATTTTTTGACTTGGCAAGTTCCTTTTTTTTGGGATGCTGTTTCAAGTTCATTAAGAAGCACTTGGTTTTATAACAATCATTTTTCACAATGGGTTGTGCCAACTGATATAAACGCAGGGCATCTACCACTTTGGGAACTTTTATTAGCTTTTTCTTGGGAGTTTTTTGGTAGAACACTACCCGTAAGTCGGTTATTATTATTAGTGTTCAATCTTTTACTTTTTTATCAACTCATCCGATTCATCAATCACAATAGAACAAAAAATATTCCTTTTTGGGCCTATGCATTGGTATTACTTGAACCAACTTTAATTGCACAAACAACCATAATTAACAATGACATTATGTTATTGTTTTTTACGTTATTAGGTGTAAATTCGATCTACAAAAACGAACGTATATTATACCTAATTGCATTAATAGGTGTTTTGTTTTCAAACCTCCGTGGAATCCCTGTTTTTGGTGCTTTATTTATAATAGATGCCTTATTTTCTTATTTTAATTTAAAATCGAATAAACAAAAATTCAATGTTTATATTTTTATTTTACCGTTACTTTTATTTGGGTTATTCTTGTTTTATCAATACCAAATATTAGGTTGGATTCTAAAAATACCTAACAACTCTTATAGAGAAATTGCTGGGCCAAAAATGTTACTAAAAAACATTGTTATTATTATTCGTTCATTTATAGATCATGGAAAACTATTTCTATTCATAGCAATATTTTTATTATCTATTCAATTTTTTAAGGTTAAAACTTTAAAAAACATATCAAACCACAATAAACGATTATTGATTGTCTTTACTACTTTTTTCCTATGTTTCTCTATGCTGTTTGTAGTAATGAGCAATCCCATCGGCATTCGTTATTATATGGTTTGTTACCTAGTGGCTATTATCATTTTTATACATTTATTGTTTTCACTTATAAAGAGTAGAAGTTGGAAAAAAATAAGCCTAGGTTTTATTGCAATTTCGTTAATTACTGGACACTTATGGGTGTTCCCTCCTACCGTTGCACAGTCTTGGGACAGTTCATTACTTTATTTAAATTATTTCCCGCTTCAGCAAAAAATGGATGACTATATTGACTCTAATCAAATCAACAAAAATGAGATTGGCACTAATATGTCTTTAAATATTCCCGAAATCAAAAAACTAAAAGAGCCCTCTACAACAAAGTTTGCTGAATTTAATACTCAAAAAAACAAATATATTCTTTATTCTAATATCGAAAACACAACCTCAGATGAAGACATTATTTTATTACAAAAACATTGGATATTGGTCGAATCCTTTCAGCAAATGGGCGTTTTTATAAACCTTTACAAAAACCCAAATTTAGTAGCAGTTCCTTAGTTTTTTTATTTTTCTTTTTTGGGATGATTTAATAATCAACCTATAATCTAATTACATTTTACTATTTTTGTGGGAATTTTAAAAATTCCTACAAAGAACATGTCAAAAAACACACCCGTAAACTATACAGAAGACAATATTAAAACACTCGACTGGCGCGAACACATTCGTATTCGCCCTGGAATGTATATTGGTAAGTTAGGTGACGGTTCTTCACAAGATGACGGTATTTACATACTAATTAAAGAAATTATAGATAATTCTATAGACGAATTTGTAATGGGTGCTGGTAAAACCATAGAAATTGCACTTAATGAGAATCAAATTACAATAAGAGATTATGGTCGTGGTATTCCACTAGGAAAAATGGTTGATGCCGTTTCTAAAATGAACACAGGTGGTAAATATGACTCACAAGCCTTTAAAAAATCAGTTGGGCTAAATGGTGTAGGTACAAAAGCCGTAAATGCACTGTCATCATACTTTAAAGTACAATCAGTCCGAGACGGAAAAACAAAAACAGCTGAATTTGCCTTTGGTAAAATCATCAATCAAGAAGAAGAAAAAGAAACAACCATTCGTAAAGGAACTAAAATTACCTTTACGCCCGACAATGAAATTTTTAAAAATTATATTTTTAGGACTGAATATATAGAGCGAATGCTCAAAAACTACGTATATTTAAATCCTGGGTTAAAAATAATATTTAACGACAAAGAGTTTTATTCTGAACATGGTTTAAAAGATCTATTAGAAGACAGCATTGACGAAGAAACTTTTTATCCTATTATTCATTTAAAAGATGATGATATAGAGTTAGCACTTACCCATAGTTCAAAATCATATTCAGAAACCTATTATTCCTTTGTAAATGGACAAAACACAACGCAAGGCGGTACACACCTATCTGCCTTTAAAGAAGCCATTGTAAAAACCGTACGAGATTTTTATGGAAAAACTTACGACCCTAGCGATGTACGTAAATCTATTATTGCAGCAATAGCCATAAAGGTAATAGAACCCGTTTTTGAATCACAAACTAAAACCAAATTAGGTTCAACCGACATGGGTCCAGAGCTACCCACAGTACGTACTTTTATTAATGATTTTATAAAAACTAAGCTCGATAATTTTTTACATAAAAATCCAGCAGTAGCACAGCAGCTAGAAAAGAAAATAAAACAATCAGAAACCGAACGAAAAGAACTTTCAGGGATACGAAAACTAGCACGAGACCGAGCCAAAAAAGTAAGCCTACACAACAAAAAATTACGCGATTGTAGACAACATTACAACAATCAAAAATCAGTAAAAAGATTAGACTCCACTATATTTATTACCGAGGGAGACTCAGCTAGTGGATCTATTACAAAAAGCAGAGATGTAGAAACACAAGCCGTTTTTAGCCTACGTGGAAAACCCCTAAACTCATATGGGTTATCTAAAAAAATAGTCTATGAAAATGAAGAATTTAATCTATTACAAGCAGCCTTAAACATAGAAGATGGACTAGAGGAATTACGTTATAATAATGTAGTCATTGCCACCGACGCCGATGTTGATGGAATGCATATTCGCCTATTACTCATAACATTTTTCTTGCAATTTTTTCCAGAATTAATTAGAGAAGGACATCTATACATTTTACAAACCCCACTCTTTAGAGTACGAAACAAGAAAGAAACACGGTACTGTTACAATGAATCAGAACGTATTAATGCCATAGCTAAACTAGGAAAAAATCAAGAAATAACAAGATTTAAAGGATTAGGTGAAATTTCACCCGATGAATTTAAAAACTTTATTGGAAAAGATATTAGACTAGAACCTGTAATGATTGGAAAAGATACTACCATAGAAAATTTATTGCAATTTTATATGGGTAAAAACACACCCGATCGTCAAGAATTTATAATTAACAACCTCGTTATAGAGACCAACGAAATAGACGAAAGCATATCTACTAAATAAAAACTAACACAATGAGAATTAACAATAAACGCATAAGTCCAATTATAGAAGCATTTTATTCATTGTTATTAGTTGGGTTTTCAGTCTCATTAATTTTACATATTATACCAGTACCACAAATAGTAAGGGTAATACCACCCTATTTAATGAATGTGGTTTTTTTAGTTTTTTTAATTATTTTTTACAAGACAGGTCCGCAACATTTTGAATATGATAGTAATGGAGAGGCTCTCAATATTAAAACCAAAGATGTTTTTTTAGGTAAATATTTTAGACGATTTATTAAAAATGTAGACTTTCCTAAAAAGAAAATTGTTTCCTTTAAAATAGAAAGGTTTTTACTATGTCGTAAATTAGAAATTATTTTAACTAGTAAAAGATCATCCAATGGATATACTAAACTAAAATTCAATATTAGCTACCTAAGTCGACAAGAAGTTAATGATTTAAAAATATCCCTAACCAAAATTCTTAAAAATAATAAAAACATAATTGAAGAAGCCAATAATGAATAATGCAGAAGAAAGCCTAAGGAAAATATCTGGCATGTACCAATCGTGGTTTTTAGACTACGCTTCATATGTAATTTTAGAAAGAGCCATACCCTCTATTTATGACGGTCTAAAGCCCGTACAACGTAGAATTCTACATTCTATGAAAGAACTAGAAGATGGTCGCTACAACAAAGTCGCCAACATTGTTGGTAACACTATGAAGTATCACCCACATGGCGATATGGCAATTACCGATGCCATGGTTCAACTAGGACAAAAAGAATTATTAATAGACACCCAAGGAAACTGGGGTAATATACTCACAGGCGACCGAGCAGCAGCCTCACGTTACATAGAAGCACGACTAACCAAATTTGCATTAGAAGTCGTTTTTAATCCCAAAACAACACACTGGCAAAAATCATATGATGGTAGAAATAACGAACCAATAGACTTACCTGTAAAATTCCCCCTACTATTAGCGCAAGGCGTGGAAGGAATAGCCGTAGGTCTATCTACTAAAATACTATCGCACAACTTTAATGAGCTAATAGACGCCTCAATAGCCTATTTAAAAAATAAAAAATTTCAGCTATACCCCGACTTTCAGTTAGGTGGTTACATAGACATTAGTGACTATAATGATGGCCAACGTGGTGGACGTGTAAGAGTAAGAGCTAAAATTCAACAAGAAGACAAACAAACCCTTAAAATTACCGAAATACCCTTTTCCACTACAACAGGTTCACTCATAGACTCTATTATAAAAGCAAGCGATAAGGGAAAAATAAAGATTAAAAAAATAGAAGACAACACCTCTCAAAATGTAGAAATTTTAGTTCACCTAGCCCCTGGTGTATCACCCGACAAGATGATTGATGCACTCTACGCCTTTACCGATTGTGAAATATCACTCTCACCCAATGCCTGTGTTATTAAAAACAATACACCCGAGTTTTTATCGGTTACAGAAATTTTAAAATTCAATACCGACAACACCGTAAATTTACTTAAAAGAGAACTAGAAATTGAACTTGGAGAACTCCAAGAACAATGGCACTTTTCTTCTCTAGAAAGAATTTTTATAGAAAATAGAATTTACCGAGACATAGAAGAAGTAAAAACATGGGAACAAGTAATAATAGCTATTGATGAAGGATTAAAGCCACACACCAAACACTTATTAAGAGAAGTTACCGAAGAAGATATTATACGCTTAACCGAAATTAGAATTAAAAAAATATCTCGATTCGATTTAGACAAAGCTCAACAACACATACAAGCCCTAGAAGACAAAATAGAACAAGTAAAATACAACTTAAAAAACCTAACCGAATACGCCTTACAATACTACCAATCACTCAAAGAGAAATATGGTAAAGGTAGAGAACGAAAAACAGAAATTCGAGTATTCGACAATATAGACGCAACCAAAGTTGCCGCAGCCAATCTTAAATTCTATGCCGATTTTAACGAAGGATTCATTGGAACATCACTCAAAAAAAATGAATTCTTGTTTGAATGTTCAGACATAGACGACATTATTGTCTTTAGAAAAGACGGTGTTATGCTCGTCACCAAAGTAGACTCCAAAACTTTTGTAGGAAAAAATATACTCCATGTAGCTGTATGGAAAAAGAAAGATAAACGTACCATTTACAACATGGTTTATAGAGATGGGAAAAATGGCCCTAACTATAAAAAAAGATTTTCTGTTACTTCCATTACTCGCGATAAAGAATACGACTTAACTGCAGGAGGTAAAGGTTCAGAGGTATTATATTTTTCTGCTAATGCCAATGGAGAGGCCGAAGTCTTACAAGTTATTCTAAAGCCTATACAACGCATTAAAAAATTAAAATTTGAACTCGACTTTGCAGAACTAGCTGTAAAAGGAAGAACATCAAAAGGAAATATCGTATCCAAATACCCTATCAAAAAAATTGAATTAAAAGAAGAAGGAATATCAACCTTAGCTCCACGTAAAATTTGGTTTGACGAAACCGTAAGAAGACTCAATGTAGAGGGACGGGGAGAACTATTAGGAAGCTTTAAAGGGAACGACAAAATACTAACCATAAACAACAATGGAGAAGCCAAATTAACCACATTTGACCTCATCAATCGTTATGATGAAGAATTGATTGTTATAGAAAAATGGCAGCCTAACAAACCTATTTCTTGTATTTATTATGACAGCTTAAAAGACCGTTATTATGCAAAAAGATTTTTACTAGAAGACACGCTAAATCCACAACCATTCTATTTTTTAGAAGATGAAAAATCTTTTATTGAATTAGTTTTTACCGATCAAAAACCTGTTATAGAAATCATTTTCCCAACCGTAAAAGGAATTCAACGTGACACCGAAATCATAAATGTAGAAGAGTTCATTAGCATAAAAGGAATTAAAGCACAAGGGAATCAATTAACAACCTATAAAATAAAACAAATTAACCCCTTAGAACCTTTGGTAGATGACGATAGTGTTGAAGAAATTATAGAAGAAAACAACGAACAAAATGATACCGATATTCCCTTAGGAGAGCAAGGTAACTTGTTTAATGAATAAATCTAACCCAAGAATAAAACTATGTTTTCATCAATAGCCATTGTAACCCTTATAATTATTGGACTCAATATCGCCATTTCTATCAATGGATTTAATAATTTAGACTTTTTTAATCGTTATAAGTTTAACACAAAAGCCATTTTAGTCAATAAACAAATCGATAGAATTTTAAGCTCTGGGTTTTTACATGTTGATTTTAATCATTTATTATTCAATATGTTAACCTTGTATTTTTTTGCTAACCCTGTTATTGATTTTTTCTCAAGTCCAAATATATTTATGCAAGGCTTTGCAGTACAACAAAATAACATAGGGTATATTATGTTTGTTTTGTTGTTTATTTTAGCAATATTGGGTGGTAATTTTTTAGCATTATACTTTCACCGAAAAGAACCTTACTATAGTGCCGTTGGTGCTTCTGGAGGAGTGTCGGGTATTTTATTTGCTGCCATTGCAGTAGATCCAAATATGATGCTGGGTGTGTTTTTTGTAATACCTATGCCTGGCTGGATTTTTGGAATCTTATACTTAGCTTATTCGGTTTATGCAATGAAAAAACAATTGGGCAACATTGGACATTCGGCTCATATTGGAGGTGCCTTATTAGGGCTTTTAGTTCCATTGTTTTTTTATCCTCAAGTTATAGAACAAAACTTGTATTATATTTTAGGAATGTTATTACCTATTGCTGCTTTAACTGTAATTACTGTACGAGAAATTAAAAACTAGTTATTGACTCAAAATCATCCCAAAAATTAGGATACGACTTTTCTACTACATTAGCGTCTTCTATGGTTAATGGTAGTTTTAAAGCTAATGGAGCAAAGGCTAATGCCATTCTGTGGTCGTTATAGGTTTTTATACTTATGTTTTGATGTGGTTGTTTAAAGTCTTCCAACAATAAAGAATCGTCCGTTATTGTTATTACTGCACCTATTTTTTCTAATTCATTTTTAAGAGCCAACAACCTATCGGTTTCTTTTATTTTTAGGGTGGCTAAACCTGTTAATCGAGCTTTTATTTTTAATGCTGCACAGGTTACCGCTATGGTTTGTGCTAAGTCGGGAGTATGATTTAAGTCTAAATCTATCTTTGTTTTTTTAACATAATTTTTATTTTTAGATAGATGAATTTTTCCTTGATTATAAATGGTTTTAACACCAAAATGAGTTTCATAGATTTGAGCAACAGCAGAATCGCCTTGTAAGCTATTCTCATAAAAGGTTGATAGGCTAATTGTGGCCGAATCACTCAATGCTAACATACTGTAATAATACGACGCCGAACTCCAGTCTGACTCTATTTCTATTACTTGTTTTTCAATACTTTGACTAGGCTCTACCTTTATTATATTTTGATTAAATTGAACTTTAACACCTATTTTTTCGAGCATTTTTATCGTCATTTCAACATAAGGCAGCGATGTTATTTTACCCTCTAATCTTATTTGCAAACCTGTTGGCAACTTGGGTGAAATTAACAGCAATGCTGTTAAATACTGACTGCTTATATTGGCGTTTAAAGTAACTTGCGATTGGGTAATTTTTTTACCTTGAATTTTTATAGGCGGATAACCTTCGTTTTTTGGGTAATCTATCACTGCTCCTAATTGTTTTAACGCGTCTACCAAAATTTTTATAGGTCTTTCTTGCATTCTTTGTGAACCTGTGAGCGTTATACTTTTTCCTTCTTGACTAGCTAAATATGCGGTTAAAAAACGCATGGCTGTACCCGCATGGTGAATATCTATTATCTCTTTTTTACTAGCTAATGCCATTTGCATGACTTGAACATCTTTTGCATTAGAAAGATTTTGAAGTGATATTTTATGAGGATATAGTGCATCTAAAATTAACCAACGATTGGTTTCACTTTTAGAACCCAAAATCTTAATTCGATTAGGTTTAATACTTTTAACTTTAGCTAAGTCTAGATTCATCTATTTTAGCTTTTGATTATTTTGGTGACGATCATGGTCACGTTTGGTCTTTAGTTCTAGTTTTTTATTAAATGCTTGTTCTAAATCTACTCCTGTTTGATTGGCTAAACATAAAACAACAAAAAGCACATCGGCAAGTTCTTCACCTAAATCTTTATTTTTGTCGGATTCTTTCTCCGATTGTTCTCCGTAACGGCGAGCAATAATACGTGCTACTTCACCAACCTCTTCGGTTAGTTGTGCCATATTGGTGAGTTCATTGAAATAACGAACACCATGTGCTTTAATCCAATCGTCTACTTGTTTTTGACTTTGCTTTATGTTCATAATAAGATTAATTATAAAAACTATTCTTTGTTTTTTGAATCTATACAAATAGTAACTGGCCCGTTATTTAGTAATTCTACTTGCATATTGGCTCCAAAAATTCCTGTTTGTATGTTGCCAATATATAATTTTTTTAATATTTGTAAAAACTCTTTGTATTGATTTTTTGCCATAATTGGTTTTGACGCCTTTAAATAAGAGGGTCTATTTCCTTTTTTGGTAGATGCGTGTAATGTAAATTGACTTACTACTAGGAGTTCTCCTTGAACGTCTTTCAATGAAAGGTTCATAATGTCATTATCATCATTAAAAATTCTTAATTGTATAATTTTGTTGGCTATCCACGTAAAATCATCTTGAGTGTCTTCGGGTTCAAATCCTACTAAAATTAATAATCCTTCCTTTATTTTCCCTACTATTTCTTCGGCTACTTTTACCTGTGCAAACGTTACTCTTTGTATAACTACTCTCATAAAATTTCGTTTAAAAAATTTATATAATTCTCATAACGAGAAACAGCAATTTTTTTTGTTTCTAGTGCCTTTTTAATAGCACATTTAGGTTCATTTAAGTGTAAGCAGTTGTCGTATTTACATTGATTTTTTAATTCAAAAATTTCTGGAAAATAACCTTGCATTTCTTCCTTTTCAATGTCTATTAAACCAAATTCTTTAATACCTGGCGTATCTATTATTTCTCCTCCAAAGGGCCAATTGTATAATTCGGCAAAGGTTGTGGTGTGTTGCCCTTTATTATTAAAGTTAGAGACTGTTGCTGTTTTTAGATTTAAATTAGGGTATAATGCATTTATTAAAGTAGATTTACCAACGCCTGAATGGCCTGATATTAAACTCGTTACCGATTTTAGTTTTTTTTGCAATTCATCTAAATTATAACCTGTAATGGCTGATATTCTTAGGGTTTTATAGTTTATATTTTGATAGATTTTTTCATAATGTTCTAACTCTAATAATTCTTCATTAGTATATAAATCTACCTTATTAAATAAAATTACAACAGGAATATGGTATGCTTCGGCAGTAATTAAAAATCTGTCTATAAAACCAAAAGAAGTTTTAGGCTGATTAAGTGTTGCTACTAAAAAAGCGACATCTATATTAGAGGCAATTATGTGTGTTTTTTTAGAAAGGTTTACCGATTTTCTAATAATGTAATTTTTGCGTTCTTTAATGGTATGTATAATGGCTAACCCGTTCTTATCTAAATCAAAATCAACCCAATCTCCAACTGCAATGGGGTTGGTATGTTTAATGTTTTTGATTCTAAACTTACCTCGTAACCTGGCCTCATATATTACATTATCTTCTGACTTTAGTTTATACCAACTTCCCGTAGATTTTATGACCCTTCCTAGCATTAATTTTCCATTCTTTAGCAATTATTTTACACAAAAATACGTTTTTTATACTTTGATTTTAGGAGTTTACAGGTATCTTTAACCTTTATTTTTAAAAATGATGACTAAAAAGGAACGCACCGCCTATGTGGCTAAAGAACTCGAAAAACTATATCCTAATCCGCCTATTCCATTAAACCATACCAATGATTTTACTTTATTAATTTCTGTTTTACTTTCGGCACAATCGACCGATAAAAAAGTAAACGAAATTACACCTCAACTATTCAAAAAAGCTAGTAATGCATTAGCCATGAGCAAGCTAGAAGAAAACGAGATTAAAGAATTCATTAAACAAATAGGACTCTCTAATACCAAAGCTAAAAACATTAAAAAACTGTCTCATATTTTGGTTGATGAATACGACGGTGAAGTTCCTGCTACTTTTGAACAGCTAGAATCTTTACCTGGTGTTGGTCATAAAACAGCATCAGTAGTAATGGCTCAAGCTTTTGGGCATCCTGCATTTCCTGTAGACACTCATATACATCGCCTAATGCAACGATGGAAGTTAAGCAACGGTAAATCTGTAGAGCAAACCGAAAAAGACGCTAAACGTATTTTTGACAAAAAAATTTGGAATAAACTTCATTTACAAATTATTTATTACGGGCGTGAATACTCCCCAGCTAGAGGTTGGAGCCTAGAAAAAGACTTTATAACTGCAACTATTTTAAATAATCACTAATCTAAATCAATCTATAAAAGATTTACAATAAATTATTAATAGCTTTGTCTAAACTAAATTTTTTTTTAAATGAAAAAACACTTATTATTTTTTAGCACGCTTTTAAGCACACTTTCATTTGCACAAATTCCTGATGGATATTATGATTCCGCCCAAGGGCTGCAAGGTTTTGAACTCAAAACAGCACTACATAACATTATAGATAACCATACGGTTTATACTTATGATCAGATAAAAGACCTGTTTTCGCAAACCGACGAAGACCTTTACTATGAGTCCGATGGTACCGTTCTAGATATGTATTCAGAAAAACCTACAAGTGCAGACCCTTACAATTATAACTTTACTTCAAGTGACCAATGCGGTAACTACAACTCAGAAAGTGATTGTTACAACAGAGAACATATTTTTCCGCAAGGTTTTTTTAACCAAGCCTTACCCATGCGTAGTGACTTACACCATGTTACCCCAACCGATGGCTATGTAAATAACAAAAGAAATAATTTTCCTTTTGGAAAAGTTGGTTCTGCCTCTTGGATCTCACTCAATGGGTCTAAAGTAGGTAATAATACAAGTGGTGGCTTTACTGGAACCGTTTTTGAACCTATTGATGAATTTAAAGGCGACATTGCTAGAATCTTATTGTACTTTGCCACTAGATATGAAGATGTAGTTAACTCTAATAGTTGGGATAATCATGATTCTGATGTTAGTAATCCATTAGACGGTTCAAACGACCAAGTATATGAAGACTGGTATATTGACTTGCTTTTAAGTTGGAACTCGCAAGACCCTGTAAGTCAAAAAGAAATTGATAGAAATAATGCCATTTACAATTTACAAGGTAATAGAAACCCATTTATTGACAACCCCAATTATGCCAATTTAATTTGGAATCCTAGTTTGTCCATAAACGATTTACAAACTACACAAATAAAAATATATCCAAATCCAGTAGAAAATATTTTGGTTATTGAGTCTGATGAAAAAGTAACTTCAATTAGTATTTATAATTTAAGTGGAGCTAAAGTTAAAAGCGAATTTAAACAAGCTCGTAAAATAAGTTTAAATGTAAATGATCTTTTGGCTGGCACTTATTTAGTTACTATAAAAACTAAAAACGCTAATAAGACTATTAAATTTATTAAAAAGTAACAAAACAAAAAATCGCCTAAAAGTAACTTTTAGGCGATTTTTTGTTTTGTTAGGAAATTAATTACTATGATTTTATAAACTTTAGGGTTTCTTGTTTACCATTCTCTAAGTTTACAATAATAATATAAGTTCCTGTGCTTAATGAAGTAGTGTTTACTTCCATAGTTATTGCATCAGCTTTGTTATACTCATTTAAAACTAATTTTGCATTAGTTGAGTAAATGGTTGTAGAAATTATTTTACTTTCTTTATTTTCTACAAATAGTTTTTCGCCAACTGGGTTTGGATATATCGTTGTTGATTTTTTAGCATTGTTTATATCATCTACACTAGCTGTAGGTGTGTTATCATAAGCTGAAATTCTAAATTTACCAAATTGTGCAGCCCATCCCCAAACTCTTACAAAAACAATATCGCCTGGTGTTTTGTCTGTAAAAGTAATACCTGCGTAAGCATTTCCTCCAATAACAAATTGTTCATTACAATAAGCTTGGCCTTGATTTGGGGGTGGTAGTTGATAATAATATGGAACTAAATCACTACAAGAACCTGTATAAGTCTCCATAGCAGTATCTACTAAACTTGAATAAGTTGTACTTTGATATTCTCTTGTTTCTATAATTAAATTTCCAGATTCTGGTATAACGGCATAAAACCATACATCTCTAGAGTTTTCTTCGAATTCTAATTTACCACAACTAGGAAGAGGATCATTTCCTAAATTTACCGTTGCAGAAACATTTGTGCCTATCAGCTCATTGTCTTCAAAAGTTTCACCTGTTACTAACTCTAATGAATTAACACATTCATCATTCTCAGGTGCTGGTGGTGATGCATAAGCACATAATGAATAATTGACTGATTCACTTGTATTAGGTGAAGAAGTAAGTATTATATAATACGTTTTACCAGCCTCTAAATTAACTAATAAGATTGGGTTGTTAAAGTTATCGGGGATTTCTATTAATGCTCCAGGCGTTCCTTCGTATATAGAAATATAGGTTAATGATGGCCCATTTAATATAGTTCTCTCAATAGTATATTCAGCCGTTTCTGATGGGGTGAACTTATACCAAACATCATTGTAAGTTGCTGGACCACTTGATTCAGAAGAGTGAGTTGATGAAGTTGTTGTTCCTTCTAGTGCATTTTCACACACATCATAGGTTGATTCTAATAAGTCAAAAGCACCTGTTGCCTCATCATTAGCAGGTACTTCAGGAAATTTGTATATACATAATTGAAATTGTTCACACATTCCTCCTCCAGAATCTCCATTAGTATCAGATTGTATTGATATGTACAATTCATCTCCTTGAATCATATCTTTAGTAGTGTGTCTTGTAGCACAGCCACCAGACAATGCTGTTAAATTACCAGGCGTTCCGGTGTATAGTCTAAAGCTAGGGTGTCCACCTGCTAGTGATTCCGCATTAAAAGAAAACTTACCGTCTTGTGGGGCAGTAAATTTATACCAAATGTCTATGTCATCATCATAAATTCCAAAGTTACACGCGTTTTCTTGTGAGTGCGTTGCGGTTGTAAAACTCTCAATAACTGCATTATTGCAGTTGTAATCATCCGAGGCAAAAATTTCTATTGCGTCGGTAGGTTCGTCATTAGATTGTGAAAAAGTAATACTCCCTAAAAGTACCACTAATAGTGTTAAGTGCTTCATATATGAATTTTAAATTTTAATCAAAAATATAAAAATTAACTACATTTAAAGTATAAGCCATATGAATAGATATTAATTAAATATATTTGTGTAAATCTTTAAAGTTAAACAACTAAACAAACACATGAGAAAAATTTTATTATTTGTGCTGCTTAGTTTACATTTTTTGTATGCTCAAGTAGTAACTATTGGTACTGATACTAATGAATTCCAATCATTGCCCATTGACCCAGCCTTTGGCTATACCTACGCTCAAACTATTTATTCAGCGAGTGACATAGGAAGTTCAGGAGAAATAACTTCTATTTCTTTTACCTTTTCTGGAACAGAATTAAATAACTCTAATGAATGGACTATTTACATGAAGCATCGCTCCTCGAATGCTTTTATTTCTAATTCTGATTGGGAGCCTGTTATGGCGACAGACCAAGTATTTAGTGGAACTGTATATTTTGATAACAATAATAAAGTAACCATTGAGCTACCTACACCCTTTAATTACAATGGTACTGATAACCTTCTTATAGCTATTGATGAAAATAAAGAAGGATTAGATACTTTTGCAAATGATTTTTACTGTTCACAAGGCATTAACGGAAACTCAATTTATTATAGAAACAATTCTATTAATCCAGACCCCCTAGCTCCCATAGCAGGTGTTTTGGCCTCTTTTTTCCCTAATATAGATATAAGTTTTAACGCTATACTATGCTATACACCGACTAATTTATCGGCTAATAATATTACTTCAACTAGTGCTAATATAACTTGGGAACATGCAGTAGGTCAAAACGATTGGGAATATATAAACCAACCTGCCGGAGCAGGTTATCCAACAGGTGTTGGTATAGCAACTAATAGTGCCTCTATTTCACTAGAAAACTTATCCCCTGGAACATATTATGAATACTATGTTCGTACAGTTTGTGGTTCAGACAATTATAGTGCATGGGCTGGTCCATTTTCTTATAGCACAGAATGTTCAGTTATTAACGATAACTATTGTACTAATTTTGATTCAGAAGCCATTAACGCACTACCCTACTGTTGGTCTACGTATAACAGCACTACTAACGCAACAATTACTGTAGGAACCGACTCTTCTGCCCCATCTAGCCCTAATGTTATTAATTTAAGAAATCTAAATAACACGAGTAATCCAAATATTATATTAATATCGCCCGAAAGTACCAATACTGGAGATGGAATGCATAGAGTTCGCTTTCAAGCTAAAGTATCAAGTACTTCTGGTGGAACAACCTTAGAAGTTGGAACACTTAGCGATCCAACTGATATTTCTACTTTCACATCATTAGAATCCATTACACTTACAAATACTTATGAAGAGTATAGCGTAATTTTCCCTAATAATTCAGCAAATTATTTTGCTTTTAAACACGGAGCAGAATCTACTTATAAAACAATAAGTATAGATGATGTTTGTTTAGAGGATATTCCTTCTTGTTTATCAGTATTAGATTTAAACCTATCAAACCTATCAAACAATTCTGTAGACGTTTCTTGGACTTTACAAGACAATGGACAAGACACTTGGGAATATATTGTTCAAGCCGAAGGAACAGGTGAACCTGCAACTAATGGTACAGAAACCACAAATAATCCTGTTTCCATTTCTGGTCTAAATTCTAATACCGCTTACGAAGTTTGGGTAAGAGCAAAATGTAACACCAATGAATATAGTATTTGGCGTGGCCCTATTACCTTTAACACATTATGCGAAGCATTTACCGAAAACTTTTGTGAAAACTTTGATACTACTGATGATGGAGATGTACCCAATTGTTGGTCTACCATACTAAATACAACTTCAACAGGTAGTGCTGTAGTAGACTCCGACACTTCATCTGTTTCACCACCTAATGTATTTGACCTTACTAATGCTGCTGACAGCGAATCAAACATTTTACTCGTTTCTCCTGAAAGTTCATTTGCTACTGACGGACTACATAGGGTTCGTTTTCAAGTCAAAGGAAGTACAGGAACACCAATAGAAGTAGGAACCTTGTCTGACGTAACAGACGCTAGTACATTTACAACAGCTCAAAGCATTATTACAACAGGTGATTGGACTGAACACGTAGTTCTAATTCCTAACACGACTGATTCCTATTTCGCTTTTAAACATGGTAATGGCGGAACATATAAAACCATTTCTATTGATAACATTTGTGTAGAAAACGTGCCTTCATGTATAGAAGTCATAGACCTTGCCTATTCCGATTTAACAAGCACTAGCATAAATGTTGGATGGACTTCACAAGACAACAACCAAGATACTTGGGAATATGTTATTCAAGCCGAAGGTATAGGTGAGCCCACAACTAACGGCATAGAAACTACCAGTAATCCTGTTTCTATTTCAGGTTTAACTCCTAATACTAACTATGAAGTATGGGTAAGAGCAAAATGTGCAGATGATGATTATAGTATTTGGGAAGGACCTTTAAATCTAAAAACATTATGCGAACCATCTAACGAAGCTTTCTGTGAAAATTTTGATGATTATGAACCTGGAGAAATAGCAGACTGTTGGACTAGGATTGTAGAATCTACCAACCCTTCGGCGAAAGTAGAAATCAAAAATAACTCTTTAGCACCATCTAACCCAAATGCATTAGAACTCTTTAATTCAAATGACTTAACATCTAAGCTATATGCAATATCACCAGAAAATACATTAGTAAGCGATGGTAACCATAGAGTTGTATTTTCGGCAAGAGGAAGTTCAAACGGCGTTCAATTAAAATTAGTAACATTAGCCAACCCAGTTTCTACCGAGTTAACAGAGATTACAACAATTACTTTGAGTAACTCATTTGAAACCTACCGCATATTATTGCCCGAAGGAACAAATAACTTTTTTGCTTTTGTACATAGTAATACCGAGACATATAAATATATTTATATTGACGACGTATGCTTAGAAGAAATACCTTCATGTATTGAAGTAATAGACGCTCAAGTAAATAATATTACCGCAAATACTGCCGATCTTTCTTGGACAACCCAAAACAATGAACAAAACACTTGGGAATACGTGGTACAACCATTAGGTACTGGAGAGCCTACAGCAGATGGAGTAATAACCAACACCAATCCAACAACCATAGAAAACTTAACCCAAAATACTATGTATGAAGTTTGGGTAAGAGCCAACTGTGGCGATGTTGATGGTAACAGTATATGGACTGGACCTGTTGCATTCACAACCTCATGTGCTCCTTATACCGTAACGTTTGAAGATAGTTTTGAAGTAGGTGCAATGAACAATCAAACTGTATTGCCCTGTTGGAGCATTTACCCAGAAAACGCTAACATAAAAACCTATGAAGGAAATACTGTTAATCCTAATCCAACCCATGGTGAGTTCTCTCTTAGAATGTATGGAAACTTAGACACTGATATTGTTCTAATATCACCTGAGTTTTCTGACATGAGTAACACTAAAAAAATTGAATTTCAAGTATATGACAAAGACAATGGAGAGTTAGTCATAGGTACTATGACCAATCCCTCAGACTTAAGCACATTTACTCCGTATTATACTTTAACTGATGAAGATATGGCAGATGACGAATGGGTACTAAAAAGCTATACATTTGATTCCTATACAGGCTCAGACACCTTTATTGCTTTTAAATTTAATCCATCAGCCAATAACAAATCTATTTACATAGATGAGTTCGCTTATAGAGAAACAGCTTGTTTACCAGTTTCAGACGTAGTAATAAATAACATAACAGCTAGTGGAGCAAAAGTTGAATGGCTGTCAGGAGACAATAACACTACTTGGGAAGTTGCTTGGGGAGAGACTGGTTTTGACATAACCAACCCTTCAAATACGGCAATAACAGGATCTAATCAATATATAATCAGTGGACTTTTAAACAATACTACTTACGATGTGTATGTAAGAGCTATTTGTGGAGACCCTTCTGGAGAAAATTATAGCGAATGGAGCGAAGTTACCAGCCTAACAACTTGTGATGCATACACCATTGAGTATGTTCAAAATTTTGATGAAAACTCAACACAAGAAGGTGATGTAGAAAACTGTTGGAGCAAACTATCTTCAGATGCAAATATTGTAACCTTTATGGGAGATGGAATCAACAATCCAATAGCCTATAATGGTGACTATAGTATTAGACTTAAAGGAAATTTTGGAGAAGAAATGCTATTAATTTCACCACAATTTTCGGATTTAGATAATACTAAACAAATTAGATTTAGCGTATACGACAAAGACTATGGAAAATTAATTGTAGGTACTATGGCTGACCCTTACGATTCTTCTACCTTTGCACCATACCACACCTATAATAATATAGATATGGCTGACGATGAATGGGAAGAAAAAGTATTAACTTTTGAAGACTATACAGGAACTGATAAGTATATAGCATTCCAATTCATTGCTCCATTAAATAACAAATCATTATACATTGATGGTTTTGTATATGAACTAAATGAAACTTTTGCAACTGGCGATATTGATTTAACCAATACTACATCAATCCATCCTAATCCAGTAAAAGATGTTATCACAATTAAAGGAAATAGTACCATTAAAACAGCTACTATTCTAAATACAAATGGTAATAGAATAAGAACAGCTAAAGTAGTAAATAACACCATAAATGTACATGACTTACCTAGTGGTGTTTATTTATAGTACTCAATACAGATAAAGGAAAAAGCTATACTCATAAATTCATTAAAAAAATAGTTTTTCACAAATTATAGGTTAGCAAAAAACCTCAGTAAAATTTACTGAGGTTTTTTTGTTATTTTAAAGATTATATTAAAATAATTCTCTACCCGAAAAATGGAAAGTACTTTCAATAACTGCATTATCATCACTATCTGAACCATGAACGGCATTTGCTTCAATAGACTCAGCATATTTATTTCTAATTGTACCTTCGGCTGCTTCTTTGGGGTTCGTAGCACCAATTAAAGTTCTAAAATCTTCAACAGCGTTTTCTTTTTCTAAAACAGCGGCTACAATTGGACCAGAAGTCATGAACTCAACTAATTCGCCATAAAAAGGACGATCTTTATGAATGGCATAAAAGACCTTAGCGTCATCAGTTGTTAACTGTGTTAATTTTAAAGCCTTAATTCTAAATCCAGCATTAGTAATATCAGCCAAAATACTCCCAATATGTCCGTTTTTTACAGCATCGGGTTTAATCATTGTAAAGGTAATTTTTCCTACCATTTGTATTTTTTCTTTATGTTTAGCGGCAAAAATAACGTAAAAATTATAAAAAAGGAAGATTTAATAACTGTGTTAGTAAAATAACAATAACGTTTATGGTTATTTTTATATCTTTGGCTTTCTGTGGTAAAAAATTCAGCAAATGAAAAAACTCTTTCTTCTAACTCTAATTTTAAGTTTAGTAGCACTTAATGCCCAAAAAATCACACTAGAGAATATATGGGGAGGTAAATATTATCCACGCTCATTGTCAGGTATAAATTCCATGAACGATGGTGAAACACTATACCGTATTAGATCAATTAGGATTACAAAAATTCACCTATGAATCCTTTTTGAATGACGGAGGAGAAGAAAAAAAATCAGAAACCATAGCAGTAGGAAATTTTGACGATTACCAATTTAGTGCTAACGAAGAATACGTACTTTTTAAAACAGAATCAGAAGGCATTTATCGCCACTCAACACTTGGTAAGTGGCAAGTATATACCTTAGCCACTCAAAAATTTCAACCCATTTTTGATGGCAAAAAAATTCAAGAACCTTACTTTTCGCCCGATGCCACTAAAGTAGCCTTTGTTTTTGAGAATAATTTATATTACCAAGACTTACAATCCAATAAAGTAATACAAATTACATTTGACGGTAAAAAAAAATAACATTATTAACGGAGTATGCGATTGGGTGTATGAAGAAGAATTTGGATTTGTTCGCCATTTTGATTGGAATGCAAACGGAACAGCCATAGCCTTTGTTAAAATTTAACGAAAGTAAAGTAAAGGAATTTTATATTCCAATTTATAAGGAGTCGCTATACCCAACAGAAATGCGATTTAAATACCCCAAAGCAGGTGAAGAAAACTCAACAGTAAGTTTACACGTGTTTGATTTAGTTAATAATAAAACAGAAGAAATTCCACTAAACACCGTAGAAAATTATTACATACCCAAAATACAATTTACTAAAAAAAATGATGAATTAGCGGTGTTAACATCCAATAGGCATCAAAATAAAGTAGACGTTAACTGGGTTAATTACAAAACAAAAAAAGTAAACAAACTCTTCTCTGAAACCGACAAAGCTTGGATTGATGCTGATAACCTTACATTAGCTTTTTTAAATGACAATTCATTTATATGGTCTTCGGAGCGTGATGGAAATCGTCATTTATACCATTATTCAGATGCTGGAAAACTCATTAATCAAATCACAAAAGGAAACTGGGAAGTAACAGAATACTATGGGCTTGATGAAAATACTAACACGGTATATTACCAATCTAACGCGTTTAATGGCAAAAGAAAATCTACCGAAAGGCAAGTATTTAAAATAAACTTAGACGGCAAAAATGAACAAATGTTGACCGAAAGACTAGGTGTTAACTCAGCATCATTCAGTAAAAACTTCAATTACTTTATCAATAATTTTTCATCTACTAATACTGCCTCAACTTATAGACTAAATAATGGAAAAAAACCACAAGAATATAGCGAAATATTAAGCAATATTGAAGCACAAAAAAGATTAGAAAATGATGGGCTAGGCAGTAAAGAAATACTAACCATAACTACTGCAAAAGGACACGAACTTAACGCATGGATTATAAAACCCAAAGACTTTAATCCAAACAAAAAATACCCTCTACTACTTTATCAATACAGTGGGCCTGGATCACAACAAGTAATGAACCAATGGCATAGCATGAACGATCAATGGCATTTTATGCTTGCACAACAAGGCTATATTGTAGCATGCGTAGACGGTAGAGGTACAGGAGGAAAAGGTGCTGAGTTCAAAAAATTAACCTATATGAACTTAGGAAAACTAGAGGTAGAAGATCAAATAGATGCCGCAAAAGTATTTGCCAAATATAAATATATAGATAGTGAACGAATTGGCATTTGGGGTTGGAGTTATGGTGGATTTATGTCAAGCAATGCCATTTTAAAAGGAGCAGACGTTTTCAAGACAGCTATTGCCGTAGCACCTGTAACCAATTGGCGATTTTACGATACAGTTTATACCGAACGATTTATGCGTACACCCCAAGAAAACCCATCAGGGTATGACGACAACTCACCCATACATTACGCAAAAAACTTAAAAGGAAATTACTTATTGATTCATGGAACAGCTGACGATAACGTGCATTTCCAAAACACAATGGAAATGAGCGAAGCCTTAGTACAAGCCAATAAACAGTTCGATATGGCAATATATGCCGATAAAAAACCATGGAATTTATGGAGGAAACACCACGCCTTCAACTATATACCAAAATGACAAACTTTATATTAGAAAAAATTATAAATACATCACATGAGTACATTAGCAAAAAATAATCAACAAAAAGAAATGTTTGGACACCCAGTAGGTCTTTATGTGTTGTTTTTCACAGAAATGTGGGAGCGATTCTCTTACTATGGAATGAGAGGTATATTAGTACTTTATATGGCAACATCTGCTACTGCTATAGACCCAGGCTTGGGATGGTCAAATAAAGATGCTATTTGGTTATATGGTTGGTACACTATGCTAGTGTATGTAGCGTCTATTCCAGGAGGGTGGATTGCAGATAAATTTTTGGGTCAAAAAAAGACTGTAATGTTAGGAGGACTTCTCTTATGCTTTGGACACGGAATTTTAGCCATTCCCCAAGATTGGGCATTCTTCACAGGTTTATTATTAATTATTTTAGGTGTTGGTGGTTTAAAGCCCAACATTTCTACTATGGTTGGAGGACTCTATAAAGAAGGTGACATAAGAAGAGATAGTGGTTTCACTATATTTTATATAGGAATAAACATTGGCGCTTTCTTAGCAAGTATAACAGTAGGTTTAGTAGCCTACTATTATGGGTGGCATTACGGATTTGGGCTAGCAGGAATCGGAATGTTATTAGGTCAAGCAGTGTATATTTGGGGTCAAAAATACTTAAAAGGAGTAGGAGAATTTACAGGTGGAAAACAAGCAACAGAAGCAGAAAGACTAGGAGCAAAAAAACCATTAAACAAAATTGAAAAAGATAGGGTAATTGTATTATTAATTTCATTCTTAATAGTTGTTGTGTTTTGGGGAGCTTTTGAGCAAGCTGGAGGACTGATGAATTTATATACAGACGCTAAAGTTGATAGAACAATAGGTTTCTCTTGGTTAGAAGAAATACCAGCAGCAGTATTTTCAATCATTAAACGCAGGGTATATAATTATTTTTGGAACCATAATTGGAGGATTCTGGATTTGGTGGAAAAAATCAGGAAAAGAATCATCTTCGCTTTTTAAAATGGCAATAGGAACTATTATTATGGGGCTAGGCTATGTTTTTATGATGTTTGCCTCAAAAGAAGCCAGTGCTGAAACTTTTGGTAAAGCAGCAATGATCTGGATTTTTCTTGCCTACTTATTTCATACCATAGGAGAGCTTTGTACATCACCCGTTGCACTCTCGTTTATCACAAAATTAGCACCATTAAAATATGCCTCAATAATGATGGGTATTTATTTTGCTGCTACAGGATTTGGAAATAAATTAGCAGGTTCTATTGGAGAATCATCACAACTTGAACCATTTAAAGGAAAAATGATTGTAAATAAACAAGACGTATTACCCTTTATGTCAAAAGACTCTATAGAAATTAAAAATAGTGATAAAAAAATAGTAACAATTTTTGATTACCCAATTAATGAGGATAAAAACTTTAGTATAAAAGCCAAGGTATAGAAAATGGATCAGTAGTATATAAAGAATTAGAAAGCAATAAACCGTTAAATAACTTATTTGAACTTTCTAAGAAAAAAGATTCAAATACACATGAATTACTAGCCGAATTAAAGGAAAAGAAAGTAACAGCAAATAACCCGTATCACGCTAAAATAGTATTTGAAAAAGACAAAGACAAATCTCAAATTATAGAAAATAAAGGCGATGGAAAAGATTACGAGGTCTCTTTTGTTTTAGAGGAAGAGCAAAGCCAACAAGAATATAAAACCTTTATGTGGCTAACTATCTTTACCGTATCGTTTGGTGTATTGCTTATCCTATTTTTAAAGTATCTAAAAAAGTTAACCCACGGAGCAGAAGATAACGAAAAAGAAATAAGCGAAGCAATAGCCGAAAACTAACATAAATAATGACTACAACATATGGATTCAACAAAACAAAATTTTTTCGACACTAAAGTATTAGGTCACCCGGCAGGGTTATTTGTACTATTCTTTACTGAAATGTGGGAACGATTCTCCTATTATGGCATGCGAGCTTTATTAGTGTTATTTTTAATAAGTTCTTTTGGTTTAGGAGGTTGGGAATGGCCTAGAGAACACGCCTTGTCATTATACGGAACTTATACTGCATTAGTTTATTTAACCCCTATTCTAGGTGGGTATTTAGCTGATAAGTTTATAGGATATAGATGGGCAGTAGTTATTGGAGCCTTAATTATGACCCTAGGGCATGCCTCAATGGCACTAGAATTTAACCCTATATTTCTATACATAGGCATTGGGCTATTAATATTAGGAAATGATTTTTCAAACCCAATATGACGTCTATAATTTCGCATATGTATAAAGATTTTCCAGAGAAAAAAGATGGAGCCTATACCATATTTTATATGGGAGTAAATGCAGGAGCATTTTTAGGAATCTTATTATGTGGATATTTAGGAGAAAAAGTAGGATGGTCATGGGGCTTTGGATTAGCCGGTATTTTTATGTTTTTAGGAATGGTTCAGTTTTATTTTTCACAAAAAATATTTGGAGATATAGGTAAAAAACCCGAAAAAGAAAATAAAAATGCCCCAACCAATAAATTAGAATTTGAAGGCGATAAATTAAATCCTTTTACAATATTCGATTTAATTCTAATCATAATTTCGTCTATCGTAGGAATTATTTGGGTGCTAAACGATCCTATTTCTAAAATATCAGGCAAAAATATTTTAGCTTTTAATGACATCGATTACTCCAACCATTTCATAATCTTTGGGTTAGGTGTTTTCTTATTATTACTCGTTACAAGAATATTAAGATACCCAAAAGTAACTCGCGACAGAATGATAGCTATTGTATTCTTTGCTGTTATGACTGTAATATTTTGGATGAGTTTTGAGCAAGCAGGAGGTTCTATGAACATCTTTGCAAAAGACTATACCAACAGAATAATGTCTGGAAATTATTACTACATATATTTAGTGCTAAATATTCTTATTACCATTGTTCCTTTAGGAATTATTACTTGGGTTTTAATCAGCTTATTTAGAAAAACTTTCAAACACATTAAAATTGCTAACCTTATTTTAAGCATAAGCTTTATTATTATTTGGGGAATTGTTATATGGATGATAAATAGAGACTTAAACTCCTCGTCTTATATTGTTAAATATGATGCTATTAAAACACAACTCACACAATCAGACGTTAATAAATCAACAGATAGATCATCTAGTTTTAAAGAAAAAATAATTGCAGGAGTCTTTATGACTAATCAAGACGAAGAAATAAACATAGACAGTATTTCTTATAACAATACCATTATTAAACACCAAGAGTCTAAACTTGAAAAACATTCAGAAAAACACTTAGAACAACAAAAATTAGATTCATTATATTATACTCAAATCGCTACATTTAATGATTATATTCCAGCTAAAGCTTTCTATACAGTTAAAGAGTATGATAAAAACGAAGGTAAATTTAAAAAAACAAGCAAGAGTATTTTATTAAAAGACCTATACTACACAACAACTATAAATAGAGAAACTAAGTTTGCTAACAATGAAAATATAATACAAAAAGAAATTACCATTTTAGACCCTGATAGACTAAAAGAAGGAGATAAAATACCCATTTTAGATTTAGGAAAAGGTAAATTCATATATCTAAAACCAGAAAAAGAAAAAGAAGTAATAGCGAAAGCACAAGAAAAAGGAGTAGACACTAAAATCATTCCGGCTACCATTTCTTCAATTAAAAAAGGAGAGGTAGAAATTCCTGCTACGTGGTTTTTAATACTAAACTCACTATTTATTATTTCATTCGCTCCATTGTTTTCTAAATGGTGGGAGAGTAAATACAATCCAAATGCAAGTTCTAAATACGGTATTGGATTAATTCTACTAGGAATAGGTTTTGGAGCTTTAGCATTTGGCTCTATGGGAATTGAACCAGGAGCAAAAACAGCAGCTGTAAGCCTTATTTGGTTAGTAATAGCTTACCTTTTCCATACATTAGGCGAACTTTGCTTATCTCCAGTAGCACTATCATACATTAGTAAACTAGTTCCTGGTAGAATGATTGCTTTAATGTTTGGTGTTTGGTATATAGCCATTGCTATTGGTAACAAACTTGCAGGACTTTTAGGAAGTAAAATAGACACTATTACTGAAAATTATGACATGATGACTTTTTCTTAATATTTACGATTGTACCTATTGGTTTAGGTTTAATAGGAGTAGCATTAGGTAAATTAATAAATAAACTAATGCATGGCGTTCGATAAACCTTTGGTATAACTATTGCTAAAAGTACCATAATTAGAAAACAAAAATCATGAAAAACACATTCATTATATTATGCCTATTATTGACAGGATTAGCCACTGCACAAGAAATAAATTGGCTAACACTTGAAGAGGCCGAAGCGGCTTCAAAAGAATCACCCAATAAACCTTTGTTAATAAATTTTTACACCGATTGGTGTGGTTATTGTAAATTAATGGCATCTAAAACGCTGACTGATGGCGAAGTAATTGAATTTGTAAACGAAACCTTTATTCCTGTTAAG
>JASJYW010000027.1:67831280-67877303 GCA_030386875.1 Morinoia aosen
AAAGTAGGTCATATAGAATCAGAAAAAGCAACAATAGTAGCGGGAGTATTATTAATAGCCTTTTTGTTTTTTGGAACAAGCATTCTTAAATTTATAGGAGTAGATGTACAGTCTTTTGCCGTGGCAGGAGCATTTGTACTATTTGTAATAGCGTTAGAATTAATTTTAGGCATAGAAATACACAAAGACACAGAATCAACCTCAGCTTCAATTGTACCCATTGCTTTTCCATTAATTGCAGGAGCAGGTTCATTAACCACGGTACTTTCTTTACGAGCAGAGTTCCGCCCAGAAAACATAGTAATTGCCATCATTTTAAATATGATAGTAGTATATTTGGTACTAAAGTTTGCAGGAAAATTAGAAAAACTATTAGGACCAAACATAATGCCAGTACTTAAAAAAGTATTTGGAATAGTGTTGTTATCTATTGCAGTTAAGCTATTTACCTCTAACATAAGTTATTTATTTATTCAGAATTTTTAAAAAATAGGAACATGAAAACGTGGGCATACATAATATTAGTTGTTATAATAGGGTCAATAGTATATAACTTCATCAAGATGGACTATAATGAAACATGGTCATCTACCGAAAATCAACCTTATGTAATGGGCTTGTGTGCAGGATTTTGTGGACTAATTTTAGCCCTTATATTAATTCGTTATCAGCAATTAACAAAGCATTTAAATAATCGAGCAAAATAAGCATACTCTTTTCTATTTTGTGGTAATCAATCATCTCATTAGTATTGTAAATAAACAAAACAATCATTTTTTTATTGGTAGGATTTAACTTATGTTGATTAACACGGTACGACTCTTTTATTTGCCGTTTAATTCTGTTTCTGTGTACCGCAAGCTTAAATCTACGCTTGGGAACGCTCACACCAACCCTTATATCAAAAAAATCAGCATCATTAGCTAAAAAAACCACCCTAAGAGGAAAAACATTTTTGCTTTTGCCTTCAGTAAAAAGTAACTCAAATGCCTTTTTGCTTTTTAAGCGTTTATTTTTACCCAAAGTCAACTTCATCAAATAAGATTATTATAGTATAATAAAAATCAAAGGTAAGTATTCTAAAAATACAAACGAAGTACCGTATATTTGACAATAACAAAAAAACAAATAAAATGTACCCAGAAGATATTGTATTGCCTATGAAGGCACAACTAACAGAAAACGGATTTGAAGATTTAACTACTGCAGAGTTGGTAGAACAAGCACTACAAAAAAAAGGAACAACATTGGTAATGATAAACAGTGTATGTGGCTGTGCAGCAGGAAGTGCTAGACCAGGCGTTTTAATGTCATTAGATAGTGAAAAAACACCAGAAAATCTTACTACTGTTTTTGCAGGGTTTGATAAAGAAGCAGTAGCCAAAGCAAGAGAATATATGGCACCATTTCCACCAAGTTCACCTGCAGTAGCTTTATTCAAAGATGGAGAACTTGTTCATATGTTGGAACGTCATCATATAGAAGGGAATACAGCACAAGTAATTGCAGAAAACTTAAAACAAGCTTATAAAAAATACATATGATGAAGATTCAAAAAACAATAGTATTTGTTGCTTTTTTCTGTGCAACAAACTTTTTTGCTCAAAACTCCTATCAAACGATAGTAAATCAAGTAAACTACGACAGTATATACAACCATTTGGTAGAGTTTGAAAATTTTGGTGTAAAAGAAATGGGAACAACAGCTCAAGTAAACACATTAAATTGGTTAAAAGAAAATTATACCCAAATGGGATATACCAACATTGAAGAACAATCAGTTTATGTAAATAACACAACAGGATATAATTTAATTATAACCAAATATGGAACGGTTTACCCTGATACCTTTGTTATTGTAGATGGACATTATGATACTCTTAGAGGAACAGGAGTAAATGATAACGGAAGTGGTACAGCGGCTATTTTAGAAATAGCTAGAATTTTAAAAGATGTACCAACGGAATACTCTATTAAATTTATACATTTTACAGCAGAAGAAATAGGTTTAATAGGTAGTCAAACCTATGTAGAACAAATTGCTGTACCTAATAACCTAGACATTAGATTAGTTTTTAATATAGATCAAGTAGGAGGTGTTGCTGATGAAGTCAATAATACTATTGTATGTGAAAGAGATCAAGATAGCCCAAACTCAAATAATGAATCATCAAATACTTTTACTAATGAATTAGCTCAGTATATGCAAAGCTATTCTAACTTAAGTACAGAAATAGGACCAGCATATTCTTCTGATTATATACCTTTTCAAAAAGCAGGATTTATCATAACAGGTCTATATGAGTCTAATGAGTCATCATACCCACATAGTTCAAATGATAATTTAGAAAATATGGATCCACAATACCTTTATGAAGTAACCAAAGGAGCAACAGGGGCGGTATTGCATTTTGCCAAAGCACAAGAAAATCTTTTAGTAGAGGCAACAGCCTTAAATGAACTAAAAGTTTACCCCAACCCAGCTAGCGAGTTTTTAACTGTTGACTTAGGCGACAATAGAGGTAAACAAATTGAGTTTAAATTATATAACCTATCGGGACAAATAGTTTATAAACAAAAGGCTCAACAAAATATAAACAAGATAGAAGTAAAGACCATACCATCGGGAACCTATTTATTAAAGGTATTAATAGATGAAAAGCTACTACAAAAAAAGGTTATAATAACACACTAACAATAATATGTTTACAGGAATTATAGAGGGAACAGCTAAACTTCTAAAAATAGAAAAAGACCAAACAAATATTCATTTTTGGCTTACCTGTAATTTTGTAGAAGAATTAAAAATAGACCAAAGCCTTGCCCATAATGGCGTTTGTTTAACAGTAGTAGAGGTTAATAAAAACCAGTACAAAGTAACAGCAATAGAAGAAACATTACTAAAAACTAATTTAGGAAGCTTACAAGTAAAAGACTATGTAAACATAGAACGCTGTATGCCAATAAATGGTAGGTTAGACGGACATATAGTACAAGGGCACGTAGATCAAATAGGTAAAATAAAATCAATCCAAAATAAAAATGGAAGTTATATTATTACCATAACCTATGATGAAGAAAGTACCCAAAACGTAACGGTAGAAAAAGGCTCAGTTTGCATAAATGGAATAAGCCTAACAGTAGTAAATGCCAAAATAGGCGAATTTTCTGTGGCAATAATACCCTACACATGGCAACACACCAACCTCCAATACGCTAATGTTGGTGATTTTGTGAACTTAGAATTCGATATATTAGGTAAATACATTAGGCGATTAATGAACCATTACTAATGAACATTTACTATAAAACAAGCTTATCTCAGCGTATTTTTGGAGCCATGTTTTTGGTCTTACTATTTACGTCGGTTTCTATTTTATTCATAACCATATATCACTTTAGAGCACAAACCCAAAAATATCATGAGGATTCCTTACGTAGAAAAGAGCAAGCAGCCCTAACTGCTTTTGACTACGAAATGGAAAAACACCCAGAAATGGTTACAGATGATAATGTATATAATATTTTAAAAGACGCCTACCTTGTAGTTGCCGACGTAAACAATATAGACATTAATGTATTTGACATTAGAGGAAACCTAATGTTTTCAACAGAACCCGACGGAGTAGAAAACAAATTACTACCAACAAGAGTATTAGACAGTTTAAACAGCAAATTAGACTACCTAGAAATACCCGCCGAAAAAGAAGGAATAGGATACATGACCACGTATAGTTACTTACGTAACATACAAAACCAACCCGTAGCTATAATTAATCTACCATACCATTCCAACGAATCCTTTTTTAAACAAGAAATGCTCTCACTATTAAAAAGATTTGGTGGAGTAATGCTATTTGTATTAATTGTTGGGGGTTATTTATCTTGGGTTATGGCCAATCAAATTACAAGAAAACTAAGAGTAATAGCCGCAAAAATGGAACAAACCCAAGTAATGGCAAGTAATAAACCCATTGTTTATAATGATAATGATGAGATTAAAGTTTTGGTGGACTCATATAATCAAATGTTATTAAAATTAAATCAACAATCACAATTATTAGCTCAAACCGAACGAGAAGAAGCTTGGCGAGAAATGGCAAAACAAGTGGCACATGAAATAAAAAACCCGCTTACTCCAATGCGTTTATTGATTCAAAATTTTGCAAGAAAATTTAACCCTAACGCGGAAGATTTAAGCACTAAAGTAACTGATTTGTCAGAAACGCTAATTACCCAAATAGACACCATGTCATCTATAGCCGAAGCCTTTTCTGATTTTGCTAAAATGCCCATTCGTAAAGACGAACTAATAGACATTGTTAATACCATAGAAACTACACTAGAAATTTTCCCAGAATCATACGTTTCTTTTGCAAGTAAAGAATCAAAACTATATTTACCATTCGACAAGATTTACTTATCAAGGATGATTACTAATCTTACAAAAAATGCCCTACAAGCAATTCCTAGTAATAGAGAACCAAATGTTTTAGTCACGCTACAAAAAACCAGAAAAAATATAGTTATAAACGTAACCGATAATGGCGTTGGTATTCCAAAAGAAGTAGGAAACAAGGTTTTTGAACCTAAATTCACCACCACCACAGGCGGAATGGGATTAGGCTTGGCCATGGTAAAAAAAATAGTAGAAGAATACAACGGAAACATATCATTCATTAGCAATGAAGGACAAGGAACTACATTTTATATAAAGTTACCAAGGCATGAAAAAGCCGTTTAAATTTAAACAATTTAGTATTCAACATCAGCAGTCGGCAATGAAGGTAGGAACCGATGGTGTATTGCTAGGTTCTTGGGTAAATCATAGAAACCCTACAAAAATTTTAGACATAGGAGCGGGTTCGGGTTTAATTACTTTAATGTTAGCTCAACGATTTCCTTTAGCAAACGTAACAGGCATTGAGTTAGAACATTTAGCAAGCGAAGAAGCAAAGTTAAACGTAAATCAAAGTAAATTTAAAGACCGCTGCACAATCATACACTCACCAATACAAGAATTTAATCTTATTGATTCTTTTGATTTAATTGTAAGCAATCCTCCTTATTTTAGTGAAAACAAACACTTAAAAATAGGTGAAAGAAAGGTAGCTCGAGAACAAACCCAACTCACATTTAGTCAACTTTTATTAGAAACAAAGAAACGTTTAAATCCGTTAGGAAAAGCAGCGTTTATAATTCCGTATTTACAAGAAAATGATTTTTTAATGTTAGCAGAAAACAATAAACTATTTCCTGAAAAAATAACGCATGTAAAAGGAAATATTACCGCTAATGTAAAAAGAAGCTTATTGTTGCTCTCAAACCAGCCCAAAGGTAAACTTCAACAAAATGAATTAATTATTGAAACCGAAAGACATCAATACACAAAAGAGTATAAAACATTAACAAATGATTTTTACTTGTAGGTTAAATTTAAAGAATAATGCTTACATACCACTACAACAAGACTGTGCGTTAAGCTCTAAAGCGTTTCGTTCAGGCGACAAATAGGGAATGCCTAAGTCTAATCCTCGTAAAATAAATAAAAGTCCTAAAACAACTAAAATAACAGGAAATACTTTTAAGATTTGTTGCCTTCTTTGAAGAGTTACAAAGTTGCCAAACAAAACAGTAGCAAACATTAAAGGAATTGTTCCTAAGCCAAAAATAAACATAAATGTTGCACCACCAAGTAGACTTCCAACAGCAACCGATGCGGTAAGTGCTGCATAAACAGGACCACAAGGTAATAGGCCGTTCAATAAACCGGTTATAAATAATGAAGAGTAATTTTTTTTACGCATAAACCTACTCAATCCCATTTTTATTTTTAGCATAATGCTAGTAAATCCTTTTATACCTAAATTTTTAGCACCTAAGTCTTTGGGTAGTATAACCATTAAAATCATTAAAACTCCAACAGCAATGCTTAAGGGCTGTTGTAAGCCAGCCAAAGAAAAGCTTTTGCCAATTAATCCTAAAATTGCACCTAGTAAAGTATAGGTGGTAACTCTCCCAAATTGATAAGTAAAGTTTTTAAAAGTGAACTGTATTTTATTTTCTGGGTTTAGACCTAACGAGAAGGCGATAGGGCCGCACATACCTACACAGTGTAAACTAGTGGCTAAACCTAAACCTAAGGCAGCTAATATTACGGCATTTCCCACGCTACAGACTGTTTAAATTTATACAATTTTTGATTTTGAGTCCAAGTTAAAGTAACCTCATAAGGTCCTTTTTTAAGTTTTACGCGAGGTATTAAAGCCTCGTTTCTGCTGTTTAATTTTAAGGGTATTTTTATGTCATTTTTGCTGTTGTCTGAACGTAAAAAGAGAGCTTCTCCACTTTCTATGGTATTGGGCAATTTAATTAAAAACCCATTAGCTTGTTCTATAATTTGAGGTGGGCTTGAAAGGTCGTGCGTTCGTTTGTAGGCATCTATTTCGGTTTGGTATTCAACCTCTTTTTTATAGTAATTTTCTGTTACTAGTTCGCCAGTATGCCCAGCAAAAATAATTAAGCATACAATAAAAATCATAAAGCAAACGAGTGCAGTCATTAATCCGTGAAACCATGTAAACTTCATATGTTTGTTTTTTTAAAAAGGTGCGGCAAAACTGGTAGTGTAATCGTCTAATTCTTTATTGTTTTCATTTACTGCGTTAAGCACTAATTTTTCTTTGTATGATTTTAATTCCTCTCTAGGTATTTTCACCTCTAAAACGCCTTGTTTAATTTCTCCTTTTTTTATTTTAATAAGGCTTGGCCCAGTTAATACAGCTATAACTCCATCTTCATGTGATTTTATTTTAAACTTTACCTGTAGCGAATCATTTGTTTTATTGTACAATGTATATTGGTATTGGTTAACAATATAGTTTTTTTCTACCGTAAAATCTTTACCTGGAACACGTAAAAACTTGACCTCTACATCTCCTCTGTTTATTAAGAAGATACCCATTGCTGAAATTAATATAACTAAAGCTAATGTATAAGCAATAACACGACTGGTTAATTTAAATTTAGTTCCTTGTTGTATATTATCGTCAGAGGCATAACGAATTAAACCTTTAGGAAGATTTATTTTTTGCATTACCTCGTCACAAGCATCAATACAGGCGGTACAATTAACACATTCTAGCTGAGTTCCATTTCTAATATCAATTCCTGTTGGACAAACAACTACGCATTGTTTACAGTCTATACAGTCTCCTTTTCCTACGGCAGTTCTATCTTCTCCCTTTTTAAATTTTGATCGACCATTGATGCCCTCACCTCGTTTATAGTCATAAGAAACATTAATAGTTTTTTTGTCGATTAATACGCCTTGTAGTCTTCCATAGGGACAAACTAGGGTACAGGCTTGCTCGCGGAACCAAGCAAAAATAAAGTAGAAAAAACCAGTAAATATAATTATTCCAATAAAGGTACTCATATTTTCTAGTGGTCCTTCTTTTATAAGTTTGTACAAAGCATCTGCCCCAATTATATAAGCTAAAAATATGTTGGCTATAAGAAAAGAAACGAGTGCAAATAGTGTCCACTTTAAGGCTCGCTTTCTTATCTTTTCTTCATTCCAAGGTTGTTTGGCTAATCGCATTTGTTTGCCTCTGTCGCCATCTATAGCGTATTCAATTTTTCTAAAAACCATTTCTAAGAATATAGTTTGTGGGCAAACCCAGCCACAAAAAATACGCCCATATACTACGGTAAATAAAACAATAAAAATAATGCTTGAAATCATTCCAATAGCGAGTAAAACACCATCAGAGGTAAAAAAAGGAAATCCAAAAATTATAAATTCAGCCTTAAGTATGTCAAATTTAAAAATAGGGTTTCCGTTGGGTAAAGTAATAAAAGGGGTTACTATTAAAATAGCTAAGAGTAGCCAACTTACATAGGTTCGGTAATTTGTGAATTTACCACTAGGTTTTTTGGGGTAAACCCAACGACGTTTACCCCCTTGCTCCATAGTACCAATACTATTTCTAAAAGCCTCTTCTTCTTGATCGAGTTGTTGGATGATCTCATCATCTATTTGATCATTTTTCATGGTACTTAATTTTTCAACAAAGATTAAATGCGTTTTGTAAAACAGAGTGGAAGTTTTTTTATTCCGTTGGTTCTACAATTTTTACGCTATCTACTTTTGTTTGATTATTGGCTGGCACCTCTCCGTTTTTGTTTTGCGCCCATGCAGGAACAAAGTCACCTTTTGGTTTAGCGCCACCTTCTGCTTCGGTAACATCGGGTAAAACTTTATTGATATAGTATACGTAAGAAGCTATTTTTTCTATAGCTAAGCCCGTGAATTCCTTACGCTGACCAAACGCACGCATGGTAGGGTCGTTTGGACTTCCATTGTAAACCATGTCATAAATATTATAAAATAAGCTATCTTGTTGTTGGTTAATCCAATAATCGTCTGTTAGATTAGGGCCAATTCCTCCACCACCATTTTTAGTGTGACAAGAGGCACAAACAGACTCGAAGGCTTTTCTTCCTTCAGCAAGAGCAGCTTCGTCTTGATATTTATTTACGGCACCATCTATTGTAATATCGTTGTTTTTAATCCACTCCTCAATTTTTGGTACACTATATTCAACATCCTCTTCGTATTCTACAATAGGGTGAGCAAAGTCTGTAAAGCTATAGGCTAAAACATAAACTACCATAAATACAACCCCCATATAAAACATAGCTAACCACCATTGTGGTAATGAGTTATCCAGTTCTTGAATGCCGTCGAATCCATGGTCTAATATAAGAGCTTCTTCTTCTTCTTCAGTTTGTTTTTGGTGGCTACTGGTAATCAATCTTTTAAAGTACCCTACTTTTGAACGTTCTATGTATTCTTGTTGTTCAGCAGGACTTAGTTTTTTAAATTTTTGACTTTCAACAACTTTATTGATGGCATTAATGATTAAAAGCATAACGAGAGTTATGGCAAAAATACCTAGTGCAATCCCATTTGAGAAAACCTCTATAAAGTGTTTAAAGAAGTTAGAAAAGAATCCTCCAATACCTTTCTGAGGTTCAAATCCAGTAGGCGTAACCATCATTAGTGCTACAACTAAAGCGATTAAAACAATTGGAATAAGTATATATCCTGGTGTACGTTGTTTCATAGTTTAAAAGAGTTTATCGTTGTCTTCTAATGGCAATTGTTCATCTTCTTGGTAATAGTTTTTGGGTCTTTTCCAGATGAACCAAACTAGTGCAACAAAGAAAATTACAAACAATAGCAAAGAAATGGTTTGTAATTCCTGTGCATAATTATAGTTGGTGAATGCTTCTTTGAAGTACTTTAACATAAATTAATTACTTGTGGTTTGTATTTTCTCAGTTGAAATATCTGTTCCTAATCGTTGTAAATAAGCAATTAGGGCAGTAATTTCTCTATCTCTTAATGGCACAAAATCTTTTCCATTTTTCACCATTTTTAAAGAATCTTTAGTATAAAGTTCCTTTAAGTCATTTGCTTCGTTAAAAATATTTTGTTCAATAGCCAAGGCTTGTTTATCCATAGAGTAAGACATACTATCAAAATCTTCATCTTCGTACGGAACACCTAAACTTACCATAGCATCCATTTTAGATTTGGTTAAACTACGGTCTAACTTGTTATTAATAATCCAAGGATAACGAGGCATAATTGATCCTTCGGATGTACTTCTTGGATCCCACATGTGTTTGTAATGCCAAGAGTCGGGGTTCTTACCACCTTCTCTGTGTAAGTCAGGACCTGTTCTTTTTGAACCCCATAAGAATGGGTGGTCATAAACGAACTCCCCTGCTTTTGAGTATTCTCCGTAACGTTTAACCTCGTCTCTAAATGGGCGAACCATTTGTGTATGACATGCGTTACATCCTTCACGAATATAAATATCTCTACCTTCTAATTCTAGAGGAGAGTAAGGTTGTACAGCCGAAATGGTAGGTACGTTTTCCTTAACAACAAATAAAGGTACAATTTCTACTAAACCTCCTATTGCTACAGCAAAGAATGAGAGTATAGTTAAAATAGTGGGCATTCTCTCAAGCCAAGTATGTGTTCCTTCTCCTTTTTTACGCATAGAGGATATTTTGGTCAAGGCAGGAGCTTCAACTTCTTCGTTGGCAACAAAAGAGCCTTTTCTTACGGTCATAAATACATTAGCTACCATCATTAATCCACCAATTAAGTAGAGTGTTCCACCAAAAGCACGTAAAGGATATAAATAATCTCTCAGAATGGTTACTGTTTGTAAGAAGTTTCCGTAGGCTAGTGTACCATCTTCATTAAACTGTTGCCACATTAAACCTTGAGTCCAACCAGCTACGTACATAGGAATTACCCAAAATAAAATACCAAAGGTTCCAATCCAAAAGTGGGCGTTAGCTAATTTGTTTGAGTATAATTTTGTGTTGAATAGTTTAGGTACAAGCCAGTAAATCATACCAAAAATAATGAATCCATTCCACCCTAGTGTACCAACGTGAACGTGTGCAGGTACCCAGTCAGTAAAGTGGCCTATTTTGTTTAATGTTTTGGTGGCGAGCATTGGCCCTTCAAACGTTGCCATTCCATAGCAGGTTATAGCAACCACCATAAATTTAAGTACAGGGCTTTCTCTTACTTTATCCCAAGCACCACGTAGTGTTAAAAGTCCGTTTAACATTCCACCCCAAGATGGAGCAATCAACATTATGGAGAACCCTGTTCCCACTGCTTGAACCCAAGCAGGTAGAGAGGTGTATAATAAATGGTGAGGACCAGCCCATATGTATATGAATATAAGCGACCAAAAGTGTATGATTGATAGTTTGTATGAGAATATAGGACGATTAGCAGCTTTTGGAACAAAGTAATACATTAGTCCTAATATAGGGGTTGTTAAAACAAAGGCAACGGCATTGTGCCCGTACCACCATTGTACTAGAGCGTCTTGAACACCAGCATACAATGAGTAACTTTTAGGTGACATCATACTCCAAGTTACAGGAACTTCGAGGTTGTTGAAAACGTGTAACATAGTTACAGCTACCCAAGTTCCTAAGTAAAACCAAATGGCAACATAGAGGTGACGAACCCTTCTTTTAGCTATGGTAAAGAACATATTAACTCCAAAAAGAATCCAAACAATACCCATTAAAATATCAAGAGGCCATTCATGTTCAGCATATTCTTTAGAGGTGTTAAATCCTAAAATAAAAGTAACAAAAGACAGCACAATAAATAATTGCCAACCCCAAAAATGAACCCAGCTTAGCACGTCACTACCCATACGAGTTTTTAGTAAACGTTGCATTGAATAGTATGCACCCGCAAAGAAACCATTACCTACAAAGGCAAAAATGGCGAATGTGGTATGAATCATTCTTAAACGACCATAACCTGCTGCACCTTGAGTGTTTGAGAGGCTATCTATTCCAGTACCAAATAGTGAGAAAGCAATTGAGCCATCGTCTGAACCAAAAAGGTATTCGGGTAGTTTAGGGAAAAACAATAAAGTAGCTACTGTTACTCCAAACGTAAATGCCATAATAGCCCAAAAAATGGTGGCATAAACAAAGTACTTGACGATTTTATTATCGTATTTAAAAGTTTGCATTTGCATTATTTGTCCGTTTTTGTGTGTTTAGAATCGTCAAAAAGCATACGTACGGCGGGTGATTCGTCTTCGTCAAATTGGCCGTTTTTTGCACCAACTAAAAAAAGAAATAAAAACACCGCAGCAACAGAAACACTTACGATTACCATTAAATATACTATTCCCATAGTTCTCGCAAATTTACAACGGCTAGCCATTAATTGGTAATGATTTTAATCACAGCAGCGTACAACGGTCTAATTTATAACAATTCTAAATTAAAAATGTAGTTTTCCTGCAATTCTTGTGCTTACTAAAGCAAAAAATACAACCGATATGGAGCTTATGGGCATTAGAATGGCTGCGACTACTGGGCGTAGATTTCCCGTTATAGCAAATGATAGTCCTACAATGTTGTATAAAAAACTAATAATAAAAGCGACCCAAACTAGCTTCATTGCTAGCTTAGATAGTTTTAGGAATTTGGATAAATCTTTAAAACGGTTGGCGGCTAAAATGGCATCGCAAGAGGGTGAAAAGTTATTTAAATCTTCAGAAACAGCAATGCCAACATTACTTTGTTTTATGGCTCCAGAATCGTTTAAACCGTCACCCACCATAAGTACTTTTTGTTTATTTTGCTGTAGCTCTCTTACGTGACTTAATTTTTCTTGCGGTTTTTGATTAAACTTTATGTTTACCGAGCTAGGAAAGTAAGTTTGTAAGCTTTCTTTTTCTGAATCATTATCGCCCGAAATCAACCATAGTTTATAGTTGTTTAATTGTTTAATTAAAGATTTTAAACCTTTTCGGTATTTATTTTTAAAAATAAATTTCCCCATAACTTCCCCATTAATAGAAACATATACTAATGTTTTATTTTGTTGGGATTTATTTTCTAGTCCAACAAACTCAGCAGAACCAATTTTTATGTTAACGGCGTTAACCAGAGCAGACTGTCCCTTTCCAATAAACTCTTTGTAGTTATTAACTTCGTATGAGTCATCGAAAGGAATAAAAGAAAATAAAGCACGGCTAAGTGGGTGGTTGGAGTTTTTTAATACAGATTTTACGACAGTTAAATTTTGGTCAGTCAAATTTTTTCCTTCGTAATGGATTTTAGAGGAATCGTTTTCGGTAATAGTTCCTGTTTTGTCAAATACAATAGTATCAATTTTTGCCATAGACTCTATGGTGGCTGTGTTTTTTATGTAGAATTTTTTTTCGCCAAAAATACGCATCATACTTCCTAAAATAAAGGGAGAAGAAAGAGCTAATGCACAGGGGCAGGCAATGATTAATATAGAGGTTACAACTGGTAATACTTTTTCAGAGTCGTGCCAAAACCAAAATAAGCCAGCCAAGAGTGCAATAACCAAAATAACCAACGTAAATTGTTGACTAATAGAATTAGTTAATGCGTTTAGTTTAGAGTCTTCTTTACTAAAAGCATCATTATTCCATAATTGTGTTAAATAACTTTGGTTTACATCTTTTATAATTTCTAGTTCAATAGCTTCTCCAGATTGTTTACCACCAGCATAAATTTTTTCACCAATGTTTTTGGTAATTAACCTAGATTCACCAGTTACAAAGCTATTGTCAATCATGGCATTACCTTTCATTAAAATAGCATCGGCGGGTAAAATTTCTTCATTCCGTATTAAAATTCTGTCGCCTAATTTAAGATCAGAGAGTAAGGTAGCTTCCTCAATACCATTTACAAGTTTGGCAACAGCAATGGGATAAAAAGATTTATAGTCTCTATCGAATGACATTGATTTATAGGTTTGCTGTTGAAACCATCTACCAATGAGCATAAAAAACACAAGTCCTGCTAAACTGTCAAAATAACCAGGGCTAAAGTCGATTAAAATGTCGTATAAGCTTCGTAAAAAGAGAACTAAAATTCCAAGGGCTATGGGTACATCAACATTAATATATTTATTTTTTAATCCTTGCCAAGCAGACTTAAAATAATCTGTTGCAGCGTAAAAAACAACAGGTAATGACAGCAAAAACATACCCCAGCGAAAAAAGTTTTTATTGGCAGAGAGCCATTCTTCTTCTGGGTTTATGTATTCGGGAAAGGCTAAAATCATAATATTACCAAAAGCAAACCCAGCAACAACTAATTTGTAAAGTAATGCTCTGTTTTTTAGGGGTTCTTTTTTTTCTACAGAGAGTAAACTTATGGCTGGTTTATAACCTAGTTGGGTTATTAGCTGTGCAACTTCACTTAGCTTTAAATCATTGTTCTTAAAAGAAATTTGAACTTTTTTTTGTGTGAAGTTTACGGTAGATTGAATAATAGCAGGATTAATAGTATGTAGACTTTCTAATAACCAAACACAAGAAGTACAATGAATTACAGGAATATGAAAAGTAACTAAAGTAATTCCGTCGTCTAAAAAGTCAATAACTTTATCTTGAATTTTGGGAGAGTCTAAAAATTGAAAATGACGATTAGCCTTTGCATCAGGCTTTATACCAGCATTTTTATTTAGGTTGTAAAAATCATGTAAGTCATTGATGTTTAAGATTTCATATACAGTTTTACATCCATGACAACAAAAATGATGTTCGTCAAAAAAAACATCTTCGTCGGTAATTTTTTGTCCACAATGAAAACAAGACCCTGCCATAGTATTTACAAAATTACTTTCTTATTTGCTCGGATTGATGTACATTTGACGTGATTTAAGTCATTAAAATATGTCTGATATATTAGAAAACGTTGAAAACATTTGTGAGCTTTTTGAATCACCAGAAATTTTAAAAAATTTCTCAAAAGAAGAACTCACAGAGTTAAGCCAAGAAAAAAAGAGCATTACCTATAGTAAAGGAGACGATATTATTCAAGAAGGCACATCGCCTAAAGGAATTTATTATGTGGAAAAAGGTACGGCAAAAATGTTTAAAATGGGCTTTAACGGTAAAGAACAAATTTTACGTTTTATAAAAGAGGGTGATATAATCGGTTATCGTTCTATTTTATCGGGAGAGGTTTATGGAGCATCAGCAACAGCAATGGAAGACGTAGAAGTTTGCTATATACCCGAAAAACTATTTTTGCGTATTTTAGAAGTTCATCCTAGATTAACCTTTGATATTTTAAAGAGATTCGCCAAAGAGTTGGGTGAATCTGCTAGAACCATTACTATTTTAGCTCAAAAAACAGTTCGAGAGCGACTGGCCGAAATACTACTATTGCTAGAAAAAAAGCTAGGAGTAGACAAAGACGGCTACATTAACATTTCGCTGACAAGAGAAGAAATGGCAAACCTTATTGGTACAGCAACAGAATCTGCCATTCGACTAATCTCTGAATTCAAAACAGATAAACTCATAGAGGTTGAAGGCAGAAGAATAAAAGTTTTAGACCATCAAAAGCTAACAAAGCTAGGTCATGTAACTTTTTAGTAAAGACTTAAACACAACTAAACCCTTTATTTTATGGCATTTAATTTTCTTGATTGGATTATTATTTTCTTTTTTATAGTCATAACCATAGCTGTAAGTTTATATTTTAGAAAATCGGCAGGTAAAAGTTTAAGTGACTTTTTTTTAGGCGGAAGAAACTTACCATGGTACGTAGCAGGAATTTCTATGGTTGCCACCACCTTTGCTGCCGACACTCCGTTAGCGGTAACAGAAATCGTTGCCAATCAAGGGATTTCAGGTAACTGGGTTTGGTGGAGTTTATTAACAGGAGGTTTACTCACTACTTTTTTCTTTGCTAACCTATGGCGTAGGGCTAATATTTTAACAGAGGTCGAATTGATTGATATTAGATACTCTGGACTTGAAGCTAAAATATTGCGTTTATTCAAATCCGTTTACTTAGGGCTATTTTTAAACGTAATTGTAATTGGTTGGGTTAACTTAGCCATGGCAACAATACTACAAGTATTTTTTGGATTAGACGAAATTACCAGCTATTTTTATTGTGGCGGATTGATGCTCTTAGTAGCCATATATTCTTCATTATCAGGACTATTAGGAGTAGCTTATACCGACGTAATTCAATTTATAATTGCCATGATTGCCACTATTACATTAGCCATAATGGTAATAGGTTCGCCCGACATAGGCTGTATAGAAAGCTTAAAAAACATGTTACCCGAAGAGTCTCTAAGCTTTTTCCCTTCAGTAGGTAATAGCACAGAAGGGGGAAGTACAAATATGTACCAAATAGGAATATGGTCATTTATTGCGTTCTTTGGAATGGTTTGGTGGACTAGCTGGTACCCAGGTGCTGAACCTGGAGGCGGTGGTTATGTTGCTCAACGAATGATGAGTGCTAAAGATGAAAAAAACGCCATATTTGCCACTTTATTTTTTCAAATAGGACATTATTGTATAAGACCTTGGCCGTGGATTTTAGTAGCACTTTCAGCAGTAGTTATTTACTCACTACCCAATAAAATAGAAGACCCTCAGTTAATAGGGCAAGTATTAGAATTAAAAAATAAATACCAAATAGACGATAAAACACTGTCTATAAACGATAAAGCGTTTCAAGAATTATTACAATCAAAAAACGTAAATCCACAATTAATTGAACATATAGCCGAGGTACAAGCTGTACGTGAATCTATAAAAAATCAAGCCAAAACAAACCTAGGCTTGAGTGATGCTATGGCTTATCAAATAGACGCTAGAAAGGGTTTTGTGTTTGCTATTAGAGATTACCTGCCTAATGGATTACTGGGCTTGTTATTGGTTGCGTTTTTGGCGGCCTATATGAGTACCATATCAACCCAATTAAATTGGGGGGCGAGTTATTTAGTTAACGATTTTTACCAACCGTTATTTGGAAAAAAAGATAGTGATAAAAGACTAGTAAGCATATCTAGAATAGCCACTTTTATTTTAATGATAATAGGTTTTGGCGTATTATTTCTGTTAGACAGTATTTCTGGAGCATGGGTATTTATTATGGAATGCGGAGCAGGACTAGGGCTAGTGCTAATTTTACGTTGGTATTGGTGGAGAATAAATGCTTGGAGTGAAATTATAGCAACCATAGCTCCATTTATTTTTTATGCTTTGGGTAGGTACGTTCTAAATATTGAATTTCCAAATAGTTTCTTTTTTACAGTAGCAGGTACAACCATTTCTTGGTTAATAGTTACATTTATAACACCGCCTACCAAAAAAGAAAAATTAGAGAGTTTTTATCAACGAGTTCGTCCTCAAGGAGCATGGCAACCTGTTGTTGGTAGTCTAGGAATAGCTAAGCCTAAATCTAGTATTTTATTTTTATTGATTTGTTGGCTAAGTGCAGTAAGCATGGTTTACTCCAGTTTGTTTTTTATTGGTAAATTAATTTTTGCCGAATGGACATCTGCTGGAATTTTCTTAGCAGTAGCTTTAGTTAGTTTTTTAATATTACGAACAGCTATGCAAAAGGCTGGGCTATTCTCAGCATATGGGTTTGATAGAGAAGATTAATCTACTTCTTCATCATAATACTCAAACAAAAAATCATTATAAGGAAAACGTTTGGTATGAATCTTTTTAACAGCTTCGTAAATGGCTTTTCTTAACTCATTAAAATTTTCTTTTTTAGTGGCAGAAATAAATAGGGTAGGCACTTCGCTTTTTGCCATCCAAGTACGTTTCCAATCATCTAAAGAATAGTTTTCGGGTAAGCTTTCGGTTAAGTCGTCTTCATCTTTTTTAAGATATGTAAAATTATCAATCTTATTAAAAACCAATAAACTAGGTTTATTTTTGCTATCAATTTCATCTAAAATCTCATTCACAGAATTAATGTGATCTTCAAAACTTGAGTGAGAAATATCAACTACATGAACTAACAAATCGGCTTCTCTAACCTCATCTAAGGTAGATTTAAAAGATTCCACTAATTGTGTAGGTAATTTACGAATAAAACCAACAGTATCGGTTAATAAAAAAGGTAAATTTTGAATGACTACTTTACGAACCGTTGTGTCTAGTGTTGCAAAAAGTTTGTCTTCGGCAAAAACGTCAGACTTACTTAGGGCGTTCATTAAAGTAGACTTACCAACATTTGTGTAACCAACTAATGCAATTCTAACCAAGGCACCTCGGTTTTTACGTTGTGTAGCCATTTGCCTGTCAATGGTTTTTAGTTTGTTTTTGAGTAGCGTAATTCTATCACGAACAATTCTACGGTCGGTTTCAATCTCGGTTTCACCAGGCCCACGCATTCCAATACCACCTCGCTGTCTTTCTAAGTGAGTCCACATACGGGTTAGTCGCGGCAATAGGTATTCGTATTGTGCTAGTTCTACTTGATTTCTAGCATAAGAACTTTGGGCACGTTGGGCAAAAATATCTAAAATTAATTGGGTACGATCGATTATTTTTCGTTCGACTTCTTTTTCTATATTTTTTAATTGTGATGGTGTTAATTCGTCATCAAAAATTAAGGTGTCAATTTCGTTATCAATCACATAATTTTTGATTTCTTCTAGCTTCCCACTACCCACAAAAAATTTAGGGTCGGGTTTCTCGAGTCTTTGTGTAAATCGTTCAGAAACTTCAGCACCAGCGGTAAAGGCTAAAAATTGAAGTTCGTCCATAAATTCGTGTAGTTTTTCTTCAGATTGATTTTGTGTAATTAAACCAATTAAAACTACTTTTTCATATTTTACTTCTGATTTGTCTAACATAGGATTGCAAAGGTAACAATACCTTTTTAAAAAGAGGGTTTTACTTTGCTTACAATTGTTTTAAATGTTTCAGTTTTGATTAAGTTTATTAGATTGTTTAAATCTTTCCCAATAAGTCTGTCGTTTTCTAGCTTTTTAACTTTACTCCTAACTAAATCATAAACTTCTTCTATTATTGGGCTTGACTTTAGAGGCCTTCTAAACTCTAGTCCTTGACAAGCATACATTAACTCTACGGCTAAAATATTTTCTAAATTTCCAAGAACTTGGTTAAACTTTCTGCCTGAAATACTTCCCATAGATACATGGTCTTCTTGTCCTAAAGAGGTTGGAATACTATCGGCTGAAGCAGGAAAGCATAAGGATTTATTTTCGGAAACTAATGCAGCAGTAGTATATTGCGGAATCATAAAACCACTATTTAATCCAGATTTTTCAGTTAATAATCTAGGGAGTCCATGTTTTCCTTCAAGTAGTAAATAACATCTTCTGTCGGATATATTACCAATTTCAGCGGCAGCTAGTGTGGCGTAGTCCAGTGCTAGAGCTAAGGGTTGTCCATGAAAGTTACCACCACTTATAGCTGTTCTTTCGTCTAAAACAATAGGGTTGTCGGTAACTGAATTTAATTCAACTTCAATAAGTTCTTTTAAATGTAGCCAAGCATTTCTAGAGGCACCATGTACTTGTGGCATACAACGTAAGGAGTAGGGGTCTTGTACACGAGGATGTTTGTTAGATGCTTCAATTTGTGAATCTTCTAGTAGATTCCAAATGCGTTGTGCAACTAGCTGTGTACCTAAGTAAGGGCGAGTTTTGTGTAGCTCAGGTTGAAAAGGAGAACGTAAGCCACTAAATGCCTCTAAACTCATTGTGCCAACAAGATCGGCTAGATTTAATAAATAATCTAGTCTTTTTAGGCCTAATAACGCATGTGCTAAAATAAACTGTGTACCATTAATCAAAGCTAATCCTTCTTTAGCTTGTAATTTTATGGGTTCTATATGATTTTCTTTTAAAATCTTTAGTGCGGGTTTTGGCTTTCCGTTTTGCCAAATTTCGCCCTTACCAATTAAGGGTAAAAATAAATGTGAGAGGGGGGCTAAGTCACCAGAAGCACCAACAGAACCTTGTTCAGGAACCACAGGGATTAAGTCTTTTTTTAATAACAGTAAAATTTGTTGGTAGGTTTCCATAGAAATACCTGAAAAACCGCGAGCCAATGCATGTGCTTTTGTAATGAGCATTATTTTTGATAACTCTTTACTAATTGGGTTTCCGACGCCCACAGCATGGCTTATGAGTAAGTTTTTTTGCAGCTTACTAGTTTCACTTTTAGAAATAAGGGTATCACATAACGGCCCAAAACCAGTATTAACTCCATAAACTACTTGTTCGGAACGGATAATACTTTCTACTCTTTTTTTTGATTCATTTATTTGTGCAATACTTTGGTTAGATAAAACACCAAGTGACGAGTTTTCAACTATTTGAAAAACGTCTTGGAACTTAAATGAATCAACGCCATATATCTTATGAGTCATGCTTACTTATGTTGAAAGCCAAATATAATACATATTTGCAACAATTGAATATCATTGAAAAGCGAGTTTAAATTTACATAATGCCTATTTATTAGGAATCTTTCAATAAATTTGCGACTAAAATAAAAAAACAAAATGTCAGATTTAAATATATATGAAGAAATGGGTGACGATCACATCTCATCAAGCTATGACACACCTTTACGTAAAGATGCTTTTAAACGGTCAGATGAAGAAAAAATAGAGGAAATCACCAAAGATTTTGAAAAAATAATGAATACACTAGGGTTAGATCTAACTGATGACAGTCTAAAAGGAACACCCAAGCGAGTTGCTAAAATGTTTGTCAATGAAATTTTTGGTGGATTACAACCTAATAAAAAACCTAAAATGTCAACCTTTGAGAACAAGTATAAATACAATCAAATGTTGGTAGAAAAAGACATAACTGTTTACTCTACATGTGAGCATCATTTTTTACCCATTGTAGGCAAAGCACACATTGGTTATATATCTAACGGAAAGGTAATTGGGTTATCTAAAATGAATAGAATAGTAGACTACTTTGCAAAACGCCCACAAGTACAAGAGCGTTTAACTATGCAGGTAGTTAAAGCGATGCAAGAAGCCTTAGGTACAGAAGACGTAGCCTGTGTAATTGATGCGAAACATTTATGTGTAAACTCACGCGGAATTCGTGATATAGATAGTAGCACTGTTACCGCCGAACTAGGAGGCGTATTTAAAAATGACCCAACAACTCGTAGAGAATTCTTACACTACATTGGTGTTAAAACCAATTTTAATATATAAAAAAACATGATTAAATCTCATCAATTACAAGTACATAACACAATAAGTGGTAAAAAAGAAACATTTGTACCTATTAGCAAGAATAATGTGGGTATGTACGTTTGTGGGCCAACAGTTTATAGCAATGCACACCTAGGAAACATTCGTACATTTATGTCTTTTGATTTGATTTATAGATACCTAACCCACCTAGGTTATAAGGTAAGATATGTAAGAAACATTACTGACGCAGGACACTTAACAGATGATGGCGATGTAAACAACGATAGATTTGTAAAACAATCTAGATTAGAAAAACTAGAACCCATGGAAATCGTTCAAAAATATACGGTTGACTTTCATAAAGTTTTAGACGCATTTAACCTACTACCACCAAGTATTGAGCCAACAGCAACAGGGCATATTTTGGAACAAATAGAACTAACACAAGAACTACTAAACAAAGGTTTTGCTTACGAAAGCAATGGTTCTGTTTATTTTGACGTATTAACGTATAATGAAAAAGGACTTAACTATGGAGAATTATCAAAAAAAACATAGAAGAACTATTTACCAATACAAGAGATTTAGACGGTCAATCCGAAAAGAAAAACCCACAAGACTTTGCACTTTGGAAAGCCGCTTCTCCAGCACACATTATGCGGTGGAACTCACCTTGGGGTGAAGGTTTTCCAGGATGGCACCTAGAGTGTACCGTAATGAGTACTAAATATTTAGGCAATAGGTTCGATATTCATGGTGGAGGAATGGATTTAAAATTTCCACATCATGAATGTGAAATCGCTCAAGCAAAAGCTAGTAACAAGGAAGAACCCGTAAAGTATTGGTTACATACCAATATGCTTACTATGAACGGACAACGCATGAGTAAATCAACAGGTAACTTTATTTTGCCTAATGAATTAATTTCTGGTAACAATACTTTTTTTGAAAAACCTTTTAATCCGAATGTTGTAAGATTTAACTTTTTACAGGCACACTACAGAAGCGTTTTAGACATTTCTAATGATGCTATGTTAGCTAGTGAAAAAGGTTATCATAAGTTAATGGAGTCTATTCAGTTACTTAAAAATCTACCAACAAGCGAAGAGTCAACCTTTAATGTTAATGAATGGAAAATGAGCTGTTACGAAGCAATGGATGATGATTTTAATAGCCCAATTTTAATAGCTCAATTATTTGAAGCAGTAAAAAACATTAACTTAATAAAAGAAGGAAGTGTAAGTATAACCGAAGAAGATTTATCTCTATTAAAAGAAGCTATGCATGCTTTTACATTTGACGTTATGGGTTTACAAAGTATAGAGGCTACAAGTGTAAGTATAGAAAAACTAGAAGCAGCAGTAAATCTATTAATTGATATGAGAAATCAAGCAAGAGCAGATAAAAACTGGGCATTATCAGATCAAATCAGAGACCAACTAGAAGCAGGAGGAATTTACTTAAAAGATGGTAAAGAAGGAACTACTTTTAGTTCTTAGTAAAAATTACTTAATATTAAAATATAAAAACGCGTCAATAATTTATTGACGCGTTTTTATATTTTAAAGAATTTAATCTATTGATTTTATAATTTAAAGTATAATTACTTTCTTTAGTGTTACACCTTTACTTGAAGAATGTTTTATGAAATAAACACCTTTATTAAGATTAGAAAACGTCAACCTTTAATTCCATACGACCTCCATTTTTTGTGGGAGTTAACGGCACAGGAATAACCCGACCAGATGCATCAACTAATACTAATGTATAATCCGAACTTAAATCATTTTTAAAGGATACATTAATAAAGTCTTTAGCAGGGTTAGGATAAACTAAAAGGTCTATACTTGTTATTTCATCAGATATAGATAGAGTCGAAGTTGCTGTAAAACTTTCTCTAACTATGTAATCAAAAACACCTCCAGAAATAAAAGTCTCTCCACTGGCATTTTTTATTTCAAATGAACCAGAGCCGAAACCAGAGTCCATGCCGTTGCCATTCGTATCTGTTACAACCATTGTGTAGCATTCTCCTTCTATTAAAGTAACATCTACTGATTCAGTAGTTATGGTATAGGGCTGGTAAGAGCCTCCACTTGCCACTACTGTATCAGAGCTGTCTAATAAACGCCATTCCGTTTCTTGAGGCAATAAGTCTGTGGATATTTTTATTGTTACGTCTAGAGAACCTGATGCTTTCTCGGAATTGTCTAGGCTAACAGTTCCTATTGCAAGTTCGGTATCGAATGGGTTGGCATTATTTACTTTTGTAACTTTAGCGGTATAAACAGCGTTTGTATCAAAGTCAATTTCTGGAAAGGTAACAAAGTCACCTAATCTTGGGCTAATATTACCGGAGTAATTTTGACTTGCAATTTGGACGTTATTTTTTAACAATACTACTTCTGCAGATGTTATATCATTTGTTCCATAGTTATGTATTCTAACTTCTGGAGAAATTAACGAAGAACAAGAAGCCATTTTAGCATCATCAACTTTAGCATGATTTAATGTGCCAGACAGTGTTATTTCACAACCAGATTCAATGTCTGAAATAAGTTCTTCTGTATTTTCAAATACCATTTCAAAAACGGTTCCCCCTCCATTTCCATCAGGGCAGACTTTTAAAAATGTTGGGTAGCCTGTAATTTGATATAAATTAGCAATTTCACTACTGTCTATAATAGGGTAAGGAGTGTCTTTTACCCAATTACCTATGGTGTTTTGACCTGTGCCATACAAGTCTTCTACAGTTGTATTAGGGTCTGATTCTATAAAAAGGACAACCAACTCATTTGATCCTTTTGGACCATAAGAATAATATAGGTCACTAAAGGCAGGAGCTTTATGAGCTCTCCAACAGGCACTACACCATGTGGCTGAAAAGTCAAGAACTACCGTTTTTCCTTCTGATAAATAATCTGAAAGAGAGTGACTGTTGCCATTAAGGTCTACAGCGGTAAAATCGGGAGCCACACTACCGTCAGCTAATTGAGCATTTCCCACCAAGGAGATCAATAAAAACAGAAAAAAGAGTTTTTTTAATTGTGTCATAGTAATTTTTTTATTTACATCCGTAAAAATAATAAACTTTTAGTATTAGGAGGAATTAAAAAATATTTTCTTGGGTGGAGAGACATTATTCTCTATTAATTTTACCCATATAAAAAATTCCAATACACTCCTCGTTAGTATGTAAGGGATAGAAGTTATTCATTTCCTTAATGGCAAAAGGAGACGACCAATAAGAGCCAATATTTAGAGCCGTACAAACTAACCACATATTTTGAACGGCCATAGCTGTGGCAGCAAGTTCTTCCCATCTAGGTAATAAATCGGAGTACTGAACACAAATTAAAACAATAATATTCGATCGTTCACACTTTTCTACAATACTAGCTTTTTTTCGTTCGCTTTGTTTTTCAATAGGGGTTGCTTGTTGGTACTGGTTTACTAAAAAATCACCTAATTTATTTTTAGAAGAATTCTGCAACACTTTAAATCGCCAAGGCTTAGTCTGTTTGTGATTGGGTGCCCAATTGGCACTTTCTAAAACGCTATTTAATTCATCTTCGCTTATTGGTTCATCATTAAACTGTGGCGGATAAATGGATCTTCTTTTCTTTAAGATTTCAATCAAATCAGTAGCGTTCATATTTTAACTATATTTATCGCAAATTTACAAATATGAAAAAACTAGCAACTACTATTTTGGTTTTATGTATAACTATTGTCTTCTCACAGGAAAAAGAAGTAAAAATTACCGATAAAAAAACAGGAGAAACAGTAGTATTAAACAGTAAAAATGTTTCCAAAAATATAAATCAACCACTATATATACTTCTATATAAACAAGAGAAGTTATTATTGGAGAAAGAGAATGAACATTATGTAAAATATATAAACGCAGAAGACATAGAATCTATAAATATTTTAAAGGATGAAAAAGCTACAAATAATTATGGTAAAAAAGGAATTAATGGTGTACTTGAAATTTATTTAAAGGAAAACAGTAACAATAACAAGTATTTTTACGACTTACAAGCTAAACTAGAAAACAATGGAAAGAATTAACCCAACAGTAGTACAAAATAAAATAGAAAACGGTTATAATTTTGACTTAGGCAAGTACCTAACAGAAGGCTTTAACATTTTTAAGCAAGAATGGTTACTATTTAGCTTATATGGCTTAGTAATGATGTTTATTTTATTATTTTCTTACATTACTATATTTGGGTGGCTTTTTATTATGTATCCATTAACAATGGGTTACTGCGTAGCTGCCGAAAAAGTAGAAAAAGGCGAACAACTTCAGTTTAATGATTTTTTTGGAGCATTTAAAAACTTTGGGCAATATGCTTTATTAACACTAATTACCATGTTAATAGCCATATTAATTTTATCACCTATATTTTTTATGTTTGGAGGGATGGCTTTGTTAGATAACGGAGGCGACCCAGAAGCAGCATCTGCACTAATAGGTGCTTTAGGCGTATTTGGTATGTTATATTATTTTGTAGCAATATTTTTAATGTTAGCTCTGTCAATCATGGTATTCTTTGCACCATACCTTATTCACTATGGTAATTACTCAGCAGTAAATGCTTTAAAAACATCTATAAAACTAGTAAAGAAAAAGTTTTTATATATTTTACTTTTTGTGTTTTTAGTTCAAACAATAGCAGGACTAGGTGTTTATTTATGTATTATAGGTATGTTTGCTAGTATGGCAGTAGGAGCCTTAATGAACTATTCTGCCGTAAAAGACATATTATTAACCGATGATAATAGTGAAATAGACCAAATAGGAAATCACGGCTATACGTCTTAAAATGCTACAAGGAGAGTCAATTTTTAATAAAATGAATCAATTAGGGGAATTAAAAATTCCCTTTTTGTTTATGGTTGATTTTTTAAAAGAAAAAGGTGAAGTAATACCCTTGAATCAATTAAAAGAACACAAAATAAAGTTTAGCATAGATTCAACTTCTACAACAACAAGTACTAAAATAATCATTCAAAAAGAACCAGTTTCATTAATTAAATACAACCAAGCGTTTACTCAAGTAAAAAACAACTTACAACAAGGAAATTCATATTTAACAAATTTAACTTTTGCTACACCCATAAAGGTAAATCAAACATTATTAAACATATTTAACCAAGCAAATGCAAAGTATAAACTTTGGTACAACAATGAGTTTGTTTGTTTTTCGCCCGAAACATTTGTAAAAATTAAACAAAACAACATTTATTCATTTCCCATGAAGGGAACCATAGATGCCAGTATAAATAATGCAGAACAAACAATACTAAATAACCCAAAAGAGACAGCAGAGCACAATACAATCGTAGATTTAATTCGGAATGATTTAAGCCAAGTAGCTAAAAATGTTACAGTTAATAAATTTAGGTATATAGAAAAAATTAAAACTAATGAGCAAGAGTTATTACAGGTAAGTTCAGAAATAATGGGTAAATTACCTCATAATTATCACAAAAATATAGGTGATATTTTTAGTCAGCTTTTACCTGCTGGCTCTATATCTGGTGCTCCTAAAAAGAAAACAATAGAAATTATTTTATCGGCAGAAAAAACACCACGAAATTTTTACACAGGTGTTTTTGGCGTTTTTGATGGAGAAAATGTAGACAGCGGTGTTATGATTAGATTTATAGAAAAAACACCACAAGGTCTAGTTTATAAAAGCGGTGGAGGCATTACCCACCTTAGCCAAGTAGAAGATGAATATAAAGAAATGATTCAAAAAATATATGTACCCATTTGTTGAAAGTATTTGTATAAAAAACGGAGAAATAAGAAATTTAGAGGCTCATAATTTACGTTTTAATAATACTCGTAATCAATATTTTAAGTCAAACGTAATCATTAATTTAAAAGAAAAAATTCTTGCACATAAAATTAACCCAACCAAAACATATAAAGCTAGAATAGAGTATTTAGAAAACATTCAAAAAGTAGAGTTAAATCCATATAAAATAAGAAGCCTAAAAACCATTTCTCTTGTTGAGGAAAATAATATTATTTATAACTACAAATCAACCAATAGGCAATTTTTTAAAGAGTTGGTAGAAAACGCAAAAACCGACGAAATTATAATAACTCAAAACCAATACATAACCGATACATCTTATTCCAATTTAGTTTTTTTTGATGAAAAAAATTGGATAACCCCAAGTACGTACTTACTTAACGGAACTATGCGTCAGTATTTATTGACTCAAAAACAAATTATAGAACAGCCCATTCAAATAAAAGACCTAGCTAATTTTAAATCTTTTAAATTGATTAATGCTATGATGAACCTAGAGGAAAGCCCAATGCTCAACATTAAAATGATTCAGTTTTAAGATTGATTTTGTTCAAAAAAATTATCTATTTCTAAATTAGATTGATTGGCAGCTTCTACCGCTAAAACGTCGGCTCGTTCATTAAACGGGTTTCCAGCATGTCCTTTTACCCAATAAAAGTTTACTTTATGTTTGCGGTATATTCGTAAAAATCGTATCCATAAGTCCTCGTTTTTTTTACCCTTAAATCCCTTTTTTTCCCAACCAAACACCCATTTTTTTTCAACCGAATCACACACATATTTGGAGTCGGTATAAATAGAAATTTCACTGTTTACTTTTTTTAAAGACTCTAGCACAACAATTACTGCTAGTAATTCCATACGGTTGTTAGTGGTTAAACGAAAACCTTGAGAGATTTCTTTTTTTATTTTTTTCTCAGTCTCTAATAAAATAGCTCCGTAACCACCAGGGCCAGGGTTTCCTAAAGAAGATCCGTCGGTATATGCAACAATGGCCAAGGCTTAGGGTTTGTAGTTTAGTAGTTCATCAATGGTATTGTAAGAAACAGAATGGTAGTTAGGACGAGCCTCTTTATATACTTCAAGTGCAAAATCTTTTTGTCCACTATTAATCATTGCTAAATAGATGGGTTCTAAAAACTTTCTTCGACCAACTTTAATTAAAAATGATTTTGTTTCGGGTTTTGGTACATCATAATTGACTAATAAAGATTTTTCGAACCAAACAGCAGCAATCTCTGCATTTTTGCTTTGGGTAAAGAGGTATGCTTTATCTAATAAAGCAAATTCTTCTTTGGTGTTTTTATCGTTTAATAATCTAATGTAATGAACCCATTCCATGGTAGACCAATTGGGTTTAGCTTCTGTAATTGGTTTATTTTCTTTGCTTAAAGATAAGTCCGATTGGAATCGTTTTTCAACTAGATTAAATCGTTCTGAAGTAGGTTTTTTAAATTCTTTTGGCCATCCAGTATTGTAAATCCATTCTTGTACAAAATCGTCTTCGCCATTTGTTAAGTGCTTTGTTAAGTACTCAACAAAAGATTCGGTAGTCATTGTTTTAAAAGCATTTTCTTTAAAATAGGTTTTAATAAAAGCGTCAAAGTTTTCTCTACCATAACGATCTTCCAACATTCTTAAAAATAGATAACCTTTGTCGTAAGGAACATCGGAGAAAGCATCATCGGGGCTATTTTCTTTTAGGTTTACTTTTAATGATGTAAATTGTTTAGGTTCTAACTCCATAGATGTTTGCAAATCCTGGAAGCCAATTACATCTAGCATTTCGGCGTAGGGCTTGCCTTCTATTGCCTCCATAATTCTTCGTTCAAAATAAACAGTAAAACCTTCGTTGAGCCAAAAATCGTCCCAAGTAGCATTGGTGACTAAATTTCCAGACCAAGAGTGAGCAAGCTCATGTGCAATAAGCGAAACGAGTGAGCGGTCTCCAGCAATTACTGTTGGTGTAACAAAAGTTAGGCGTGGATTTTCCATTCCTCCAAAAGGGAAGCTAGGCGGTAAAACTAATATGTCGTATTGTTCCCAAAGGTATTTACCGTATAATTTTTCGGCCTCGTCAATCATTTTGCCAGTATCAGCAAATTCCCATGCGGCAGTTTCTAATTGTCCAGACTCTGCATAAACACCACTTCTATTATCAATTGCTTTGTATTTTAAATCGCCTACGGCTAAAGCTATAAGATAAGGAGGAATAGCTTGTGGCATAGAAAATTTGTATTCGCCAGTATTGTTTTTTTCTTTTGGATTAATAGCGCTCATAACCGCCATTAGGTTATTGGGTACTTTAACGGCAGCATCATAAGTAATTCTGATAGAAGGGGTGTCTTGAATAGGAATATAAGATCGAGTTAATATGGCTTGACCTTGTGTTAATAAAAAGGGCGATTTTTTATCGTGTGTTTGTTGTGGACTAAGCCATTGTAGGGCAGATGCCGTGGGAGATGTTTTATAATATATGCTTACTTTTTTTGTGTTAGGTTTAATTACAACAGACAATGGTGTTCCTAAAATAGCATTTTTTTCGCCTTTTTTAAAGGTTGTAGGCTCATCATTATCAATCAATACAGAATCAATAGTAAGGTTTTCTGTGTCAAAAATAATTTCTTTAGATTGATTGTTTTCAATGTTATAGCTAGCAATTCCGTTAATTATTTTTTGCTCAAAATCTACTGTTACATTCCAACTTAGGTGGGTTATTTTTGCTTTATCTATTTGAGCGTAAGACATATTGTCTTTTACAATTTTAGGGCTTGATTTTTTTTGACACCCTATCAAAATTGAGAATAATAATAATGTAATTAATGTTATTCGCATTGTTTGAGTTGGTTGTATATTAATTGATAGCATTTTTCTTTTACGTTTTGTTTGTCGCTCAAAGATAAACTTTTCGTTTCAATCACATCTAAAAGTGTTACTTTTACGCACCCAGGATAGCCTTTTGTCCACGAAAAAGGAAACATTTTTTTAAGCCCACAAAAGGCATAGACTTTTATTGGAATTTGTGAATTAATGGCAATACTAAAAGCACCGTCTTTAAAATGGTCTAAAAGAATAGACTCATCATTAGGAACTCCACCTTCTGGAAAAATAATAACACTATTTCCTTCTTTTATTTTTTCTTTGGATTTTGTAAAAACAGCCGATCTACTTTTTGTACTAGACCGGTCTACTAAAATATTTATTCTTTTATAAATTGTTCCTAAGATTGGAATTTTTGCTAATTCAGCTTTACCAACAAACACAATAGGATTATTTTTTGCTAAAATAATCATTAACATGATATCTAATGATGAGGTATGATTAGCTATAATAATGTGAGGTCTGTTATCTTGAATAGTTTTATTTATATTGTATTTAAAACCAGTACCATAAAAAACGATAAATGCCCATAAGCGAATTCCTTGAAAGGCAATTCGGGAGGTTTTTTTAAAAACAGAAAATGGAAAAACCCAAAATAAGCCAATTATTATAACTAAAATTAAGTTAAGTAGATAAAACCAACACCTCCAAAGTATAACGAGTAGCTTCACAGCATTATTTTTGTGGAGGTAAAAGTAATGAGATTATTGTAAATAATAAATAGGTATAAAAAAAGCCACCCTTTAGGGTAGCTTTATATTTTTTGCTTTCTAAATTTAATTAGTGACCGTGACCTTCGTGGTTAGCAGCATCTTTAACGTCAGCAGCAGCACCTTTAGCGGCGTCAGCAGTACCTTCAGCAGCACCTTTAACGTCAGCAGCAGCACCTTTAACAGCGTCAACAGTACCTTCTACAGCGTCAGTAGTACCTTCTACAGCACCATCAACAACTTCACCAGCACCTTCTACAGTAGAGTCAGCAGCACCTTCTACAGCGTCAACAGTACCTTCAGCTACATCAGCAGCGTCTTCTACTACAGCATCACCTGTTTCAGCAACAGCATCAGCAGTTTTTTCACATGATACGTTAGCGAATGATAAACCAGCAACTGCAACAATTGCGAAAGCCTTTACAAATACTTTTTTCATAATAATAATTTTTTTAGTTTTATATTGACGCAAATGTATTATAGCTTTGCACGTACACCACGAAAATAGGTTGTAATATTTTTGTAAAATAAATTACAATTTACAAAACCATGTAAACCAACAAATTATAAAATTTGTTATGCAAAAATTGAATGAAAAAGAACTGTTTGATTTATTAAAAAAAGACATTTCTATGTGTTTTTTTGAGTCAAACTCCGCTTCATCTAAAGATATTTCTATGTGGAAAGGGCAAGATATTGTTACTTTTCAAGATGATTTGTTTGAAAAATGTAAATCATCAATTAGTGAAAAATCATTTTATACTTATTTTAAATCGGAATTTAAGAAATTACCACGAATAGATATGTTAAATATATTGGCTAATTATGCGGGTTATGCTAATTGGGCAACTTTTGTGGAAGAAAAAAATGAAGTACTTGAAGAAAAGTCAATCGACAATGAATTAAATGACATAACTACAACTGAAGACAAACCTAAAGAAAAGATTCAAGAAACTACTGATAGTCAACCTAAAAGAAAACCTAAAAAAAGTCTTGTTTTTTCTGTAGGTATAGTTTTAGTAATAGGTATGCTAGCAGGAAGCTATTTTTTATATGGGAATAAAAAAGTTTATGATTTTTGTTTTATTGACGCAGATAGAAACACCTTAATTAAAAACACGATTGAAGTAACGATACAAAGAAAAGGTTTTACGCCTTTAATTTTAACCACAAAAACAGGATGCATTCAGTTTGAATCTGAAGAAGATACGTTAAAAATGTTTATTGATTCTCCTTATCATAAAAGAGATACTTTTTTGGTAAACTTACACCAATATCAATCTAAAGAAAATATCAAACTAGAACCAGATGACTATAAAGTAATGTTGTATAGTTATTCAAAGTCATCAAAAGGTGTGAAGGAACGCATAGAAAAACTAAATAAATTAATAGATGATAATGCGTTAATTTATCAAGTGTATGATAATGAATATTTTGGAGTAGAGATTTTAAGTAAAAGCCAGTATATAAACTTAGTTTCACTACCAACAACATCATTAAAAAACTTTTCATTAATAGAGTCTGAAATGAAAAATAATAAGATTATTAAAATAAAATTTAAAATACAGTCCGATGAAAACTAAAACTAAAATTCTCGGTGTAGCCACACTGCTTATAGTAATATTATTTGCATGTAAAAAGGAGCAGTTTTTTGAAGGAGAACACGATCCAGAAGTCATAAAACAATACAGTAATAAAACTACCAATAGTTTAATGATGGACTCAATTGAAGCGGTAAATTTTATTGCTAAACAAAAGCTAAGAGAGGTATATGAAATATCGGCATTATTAGCCACTACTGACTCAAGTGAGGTAGAGTTAAAATCAATTTTAAAATCGCAATTAGCTACTTATTTTTTAGCGAACGATAGTGTTAAAATCAATAAACTATTGCTGGAATTAGATTCCTTAAAAGTTAGTTACACTACGGTTTCTACATTAGGAGCACCAATTATAGACAGTATAATGTCAGATTCTATACAGCAAATAAAATATAAGGTAGATTATTATTCAAAAAATAAAAAGAAAATTCAATCTAAAGATAAAACAGCAATTGTAGTGTTAAAAAAAGAACCTATTAAATTTAAATATGAGTTTAAATTCTATTTTTCAGATTTAGATTCTACTATTATTCAAAAAGATTCAATACCCGAAGGCGTAACACAATAGTTAAGTGGAATGTCGCTTGGTAAAACATCTTCAATAAAAGGTATTGATGAAAAAAAATTTAAGCCAACCTTTATGGTATTTTTAGAACAAGTACTTAAAAATCTATCGTAGAATCCACCACCATAACCCACACGATTACCCATTAAATCACTAATTAATAAAGGAACAAAAACCACATCAATATTTTCTGATGCTATAATTTCAAAATGCTTAGGTTCAGGAACATTAAATAGTTTTAATTCAGTTTCAAAATTTTTATTAACCTTACAATTAATTAAGGAATCACCTTTTATTTTTGGTAAAACAACCGTTTTATTATTTAGAAAAAGAGCATCAATAATGGGGTGTGTGTTAACTTCGTGTTGAGATTCTATAGGTAAAAAAATATGATAAGTTTTATAATCCCAAATGTCGAGTGTTTTTAGGTGTTCAAAAATTTTTTGACTTGTTTGTTCTATAGCTAACTTAGTAAACGACTTTCTTTTTGATTTATAAAATTTTCTTAAGTCAGATTTTTTCATGTTTCTTTTACAGAAATTATATTTACAGGACAAGCTTTTGCCGCCTTTTCACAGTCATCTAAAATAGAATGATCGGGGTCTTTTAAGGTATGAAATCCTTTTTTATTAATAGACTTTAGTAGTACGGATTTACCATCTTTTTTAGACATTCTAAATTTATGCGAAGCCAATTCAGCACAATAATTGCAGCCAATACATTTATCTCTTTGTAGGGTAACTATAATCATTTACGCTTTGGCAAATTCAGTTTTTACTAACTTGTATAACTTGTCAGAAGGTCTAATTCTAAAATCAACAGGCATGGTTACAGCGTCTCCTTTTTTAGCTAAATCAGAGGGCTTATCTTCTACCATCATATGAGTAACTGTAGTTTCTTTTGCTCCTGTGGTTGGACCAGTAATTAAAATAGTATCGCCAATTTTTAAATCATAAGCTTCAATTAAAAATTCACCAATGCTAGATTTTGGATAAAAGTGTTTTCCTTTTCCTAAATAGACTTTTTTTTGTGTAGCCATAGAACCACTTGCTGGCGACCACTCGCCTAGCTTTTGTCCTAAATAATACCCATCCCAAAATCCACGATTATAAACCGTTTGTAAAAGTCCCATCCAATAATCTGTTTTTTCTTTAGAATAAGTTCCGTTGGCAATAGCGTCTATAGCTTCTCGGTAGCAACGAATAGTGGTAGCAACATATTCTGGAGCACGTCCTCTACCTTCTATTTTTAGAACTTTTACACCAGCATCGTTAATTTGATCTAAGAAGTCTATGGTACATAAGTCTTTGGGAGACATCATGTATTCGTTGTCTAATTCTATTTCAAAACCAGTTTCTTGGTCTGTTACAGTATATTTTTTACGACAATTTTGTTTGCAAGCCCCTCTATTTGCCGAGGAGTTATACGAGTGTAAACTTAAATAACATTTACCAGAAACAGCCATACATAAAGCACCATGCCCAAAAATTTCTATTTCTACTAAATTTCCAGATGGCCCACGAACATCTTCTTTTTGAATTTGTTCGGTTATTCTTTTTACTTGACTTAAACTAAGTTCTCTACTTAACACTATTGTGTCGGCAAATAAAGCATAGAACTTTACGGTTTCTATATTAGTTACGTTTATTTGGGTTGATATATGGACTTCCATTCCTACTTGTCTAGCGTAGGCCAAAACTGCTTGATCCATTGCAATTACAGCGGTTATGTTAGCTTCTTTTGCTTTGTCAATTAATGTTTTAATAATGGTTAAGTCGTGGTCATAAATAATGGTGTTTAGTGTTAAGTATGTTCTAACACCTTTTTTAGCACAACGATTAGCTATTTCTTGTAAATCATCTAAAGTAAAATTAATTGAAGCTCTTGCACGCATATTTAACTGCTCTACTCCAAAGTAAACAGAATCGGCACCATTGTCTAATGCAGCTTGCAAAGATTCAAAATTTCCTGCAGGAGCCATTAATTCTATTTTTCCGTCTTTTGTCATTTTAAATGAATTTAAGTACGCAAAGATATGAAAAATAACAGAAGCTAATTTTTTACTTACAGGCTAAAGAGTTAGTTTTTAATGATTTTTTTTACGATTGAATTTCCGTTTTGAGTTTGAATCAAAACAATATAAATACCACGATTATAGCTACTCAAATCGATTTTTTTGCTTTTCGTTTTTAATAATAGCTTACCCGTTAGGTCGAATACTTCAACATTACTAAGCTCTGAACTTAATGAAATATTAAAGATACCATTACTTGGATTAGGATAGATTTCAACTTTTTCGTTTACCGTAAACTCTTCTGAGCCTAACTCTTCCCAAGTATTATTGGCAGGTTCGCCCCCCCAGATTATGGTAGCTAGGTAAGGATTGTCTATAAAAGGGTTTCTATTGCCTTGCATTTCTTCTAGAACGGTGTTTCTAACTAACTCGTGTGGAGCAACAGGGTCTTGTGCATTCCAAAGTAAAAATATGTCTGGCATTTCTTCGCTGTAAGTATTGCTACTATTAGCTACTACATTAGCTTGACAACGTGTTCTGTAGCGTAGGTGCATGTACATCATCATTCTGGCAACATCTCCCTTCCATTCATCTCCTGGATAAAAAGATCCGTTGCTAGTTATGTGTGCGTTGCCTTCACCACTTGCAAAAGGTCTGTTGCTTCTAGAATTATTCATTTGGCTATCTACTGATCTTATGGCGTGTGCGTCGGCTCCCGGCCCTTCAGTATTAAAAGATGGATTACCTAAAGATTTTGGATAAACATGTTCTCTTACCCAAAGTCCGTTGCAGGAAGAACTATGGCAACTTAAATCTTTGCTTCTTGTTCGGTGTTCTTTGGAAATACTTTCGTTGTTAAATCCATAGATTAAAAATACATTTTCGGGGTTCTCTATTGTTAAGTCAGATCGTTTTAAGGCATTCCAAACGTCTGGAGTGTATTCTAACTCAAATGAGTGTGTTGCAATAATTAAAGCGGCAATGTCTTCTTTTAAATCATCATCAGTTTGAGTAAAATCAATTCCGTCATAATAACTGGGAATTTGAGCAAAAGTAAGTAAGGGTAGTAATAAGAGTAGTATTTTTTTCATGAAAAGAATGCTTAATATGTATTCGTAAAAGTAGGGTTTAGAATACCTATTTAATTATATAGGGTGGTTACTAAAAGGTTAGGGGTATAATATGTTATTGTAAATTTACGCTAGGAATTTGTAAACAAGATTGTAGGTTTCTTTTTTTGCTTTTTCTAACTCATCATTTACTACAATAACGTCAAAGTGTTGGGCGAGTTTAATTTCTTTTTCGGCTTTTTTAATGCGCATTTGTAATTTTTCTTCGCTTTCTGTATTTCTTATTCTTAGTCTTTTTTCTAATTCTTTAATGGATGGAGGCTGAATAAAAATGGCTAATGTTTGATTAGGGAATTGTTTTTTTATGTTGATTCCGCCTTCTACATCTATATCAAAAACAACTTGTTTGTTTTGTGACCAAATTCTAGTTAATTCGGATTTTAAGGTGCCGTAATAGTTATTTTCGTAAACCTCTTCCCACTCTACAAACTCATTGTTTTCAATTTTTGATTTAAATTCATCAGTAGAAATAAAATAGTAATCTTTGTTGTTCACTTCTCCTTCTCGCTTAGCTCTTGTGGTACATGAGATGGAAAATGCTAAATTATTAAAGTTAGACAGTAAATGTTTTACTAGTGTGGTTTTACCAGCTCCTGATGGTGCCGAAAATATAATGAGTTTTTGATTAAACATTATAGAATATTTAAGATTTGTTCTTTTATTTTCTCTAATTCATCTTTCATTTGTACCACAATTTTTTGCATTTCGGAATGGTTAGATTTTGAACCAAGCGTATTGACTTCTCTACCAATTTCTTGAGCAATAAAGCCTAATTTTTTACCGTTTGATTCGTTAGAGAACATGTTTTCTAAAAAATAATTACAGTGGTTTTGTAGTCGAGATTTTTCTTCAGAAACATCTAATTTTTCTAAATAATAAATTATTTCTTGTTCAAATCTATTTAGGTCAACTTCTGCATTTAGCTCTTCTAATTTTTTTTGAAATCTATTTTTTATAGTTGTTATTCGTTCTTCTTCAAAAGGAGTTATTTGGTTTAATAAATCGACTATTTTGTTAATGCGGTTTTCAAATTCTATAGCAGTTACTTTTCCTTCATCGGTTCTAAAGTCTATAATTTTATCAATGGCAGTAGATAAGCAATTCATCACAGTTTTCCATTCTTCTTCATCTATTTCATTGGTAGGGTAACTTAAAACATCGGGTAATCGCATTACTATTGCTAATAGTTCAGCTTCAGTTGCCTCGGGAGTAATTTTTTTAAAATCAGCAAAGTATGATTTAATTACGTCAACATTAATGTTTTGAGCTTTATTAGCTGATTTGTTTTCTATATATATGGTAACGTCTATTTTACCACGTTGTAGTTTTTCTGAGATTACTTTTCGAATATCAGATTCATTGTCTTTATAAATTGAAGGAACACGTAAATTTAAATCGAGTGATTTACTATTAAGTGAACGAATTTCTATTGTGATTTTTTTCTCTGGAAGCTCTGTAATAGCTCTACCAAAGCCAGTCATTGATTGAATCATTTTTTATGAGAATTTATTCAAAAGTACAACAAATCTTTAAATGGAAATTTTTTTACCTTTTTTCCAAACAAGATTAGGTTGCAGTTGACCTTGTAAGTAAATAATATCTCTAAAATCTGAGGTAGGAAAACTAATAAAGTCTGCCCAAAATCCGTTTTTTAATTGTCCTGTTTTTTTACTAAGTCCAAGAGCGTGAGCGGCTCTAAAGGTTATTCCAGCTAAAACTTCAGTCATAGATAATTTTTCGAAGGTTGCTAAAATAGAGGCTTGTGTAAGTAGGTTACCCATAGGGGCAGAACCAGGGTTCCAGTCAGAGGCAATTGCTACACAGGCACCAGCGTCTAGTAATTCTCGGGCGGGTGCATAACGCATACCCAAACCAATAGAGGCACCTGGTAGAGCCGTTGAAACCACATTACTTTTAGCGAGAAGATTAATCTCTTTGCTGGTAGAGAATTCTAAGTGGTCGGCACTTTGAGCATTATATTTAACCGCTAGTTCACTACCACCAGTAGTAAATTGGTCGGCATGAACAGTAATGTTAAAACCATTTTCTTTTGCATGGCTTAAATACCAATCTGCTTCAGTAATATTAAAGGCAGATTCTTCCACAAAAATATCTACAACGGTTTGTTAATTTTTCCTTTTTTAAGATAGGGAAAACATCATTACCAATAATTTTAGATAATCTAAGTTGCTTCCGTTAAAATCTTTGGGTTTCATGTGTGCTCCTAAAAAACTAGGAATAATGGTTTGCTCACTGTTTCTCTTTACTTCATTTATGGCTCGTAACATTTTAATTTCTTCATCAGGGTTTAAGCCGTAACCACTTTTCACTTCAAGTGTTGTTATTCCTTTTTTAAGTAAAGTATTTGCTTTTTGTTGGTAGATTTTATAAGGTTATTTAAGGTCTCTTCACGTGTGTTTAGAACGGTACTCCATATACCACCACCGCTATTAGCTATTTCTAATAGGTTTTACCATTGAGCCTCATAGCAAAGTCTTTGGCTCGTTTGCCACCAAAAACAAATATGAGTGTGACTATCTATAAAACCAGGTAAAAGTACCTGTTCGCCATTTATATAATCAATTATAGCATCAGGGTTCTGAGTTTTTAGGGTGTTATAGTCATCTACTTGTAAAATGCTGTCATCACTAATTAAAATACCTCCATTTTTAATAATGTTAAGCTGCTCGTCCTTCAAACTACCCTTTAATGGTAGGTTTGTTAAGGTTAAAATTTGTGAAAAAGGACCTATTAGTTTCATAGCATATGATTTGCTACGAAAATACATAGAGATTTTGGAATATAAAAAAAGCCTCGTTTTGGGCGAGGCTTTTTATATGACTTTATACAAAAGATTTATTTTTTAGTAGCGTTTATATCTACCTTTAAAATAACATCATCTTTTATTATAGAACCTTTTCCTCCTTTAAATGTAACACCAAATTCTTGACGATTGATTTTAAACTCTTCTGATTGAATGGAAACTTTATCGCCATCAACAGTAACATTAGCTTTAAAACTGATGTTTTTAGGAACGTCTCTAAAGTTTAAATTTCCAGAGATTTCTGTGTTATAATCGCCTTCAGTTAGTGCTTTTACTCCAGTAATTTCGAAAGAAGAGGTAGGGTATTTTTCTACATCTAAGAAGTCAGCACTTTTTAAGTGACCATCTAACTTTGCTTTCATTTCAGCGTCTTCATTTAAGTCTTGACTTTCAAAAGTGCTTTGATTAGCTATAAAATTACCAGATTCTAATACACCATTATTTAAAGAAACGCTACCAGATTTTAACTTTACAAATCCGTAGTGTCCACCTTCTGAATTGTCAGATTCAATAATTTTAAAACCCTTCCAAGAGGTTGTGCTAGTTAGTGTGTCAACGTCATATACAATAGCACCCTCGCTAGTTGTTGTTGCATCTTCTGCTTCGGTAGCTTTAACGGCATCTTTTCCGCCATCACATGAGGTTAATAATGCTAATCCAAGAATAGCAAAGCTTAAAAATAATTTTTTCATTTTTTATAATTTAATTGAGTGCAAAACTACAAAAAATAGATTGTTTATAAATTGACTTATGTTAATTAAACCACTAATTTTACTACTTATTAATTTTACATGCTTAAGGTTAAAAAACTAACATTTAATTATCCTAACTTGAACAAACCTACGGTTAATAACGTTTCGTTTGAGATACAAGCAGGTGAGAGTGTTGCTATATTGGGAGAAAGCGGAAGCGGAAAATCTACACTTTTAAGACTTTTATATGGTTTAGAAGATGCTAACACGGGTTCTATTTTTTGGGAATGGTGAGCAAATTAAAGGGCCTAGCCATAAATTAGTTCCAGGTTTTGAGCATATGCAATTTGTTCCACAAGATTATGATTTGCTAGATTTTGTAACTGTACAAGAAAATGTAGGAAAATACTTAAGTAATCTTAACCTTATTAAAAAAGAAAAAACAATATTATCTGTTATAAGAGCAGTAAAACTAAAAAGCTTTGAACAAAAAATACCCTAACCAGTTGAGTGGGGGGCAGCGTCAGCGTGTAGCCATCGCTAGAGCTTTGGCAGGTAAGCCTAATGTTTTATTATTGGATGAACCATATAGTAATTTAGATGAACCACTAAAAAACATAATTAGAGAAAACATAACTCAATGGCTAAAAAACATAAAATTACTTTAATTATTACGACTCATGATGCTGGAGATGCCTTAGGGTTTTCTGATAGGACTTTTGTAATGAAAAAAGGCAGAATTATTCAAAAAGAAAATCAGAAGAAATTAAGCATAGAGTAAAAAATGAATATGTTGCCTCGCTTTTAGGAGATTATAATGTGTTTACAGCAGAAGAAATGCGAACGTTTTTTAACATTACTATACCACTCCATAAAAAAGCAATTGTTTATCCTGAAGATTTAGCGATTGATGATAAAAATAAAATATTTTTACATGAATCCTCAAGGTTTAATGGAAGAGATTATACAAACACTTTAGTAGTTGGTAAAAAAAGGATTTTGCTCTACTCTAGACAAAGAGAAATAAATTTTTCTAAAATAGGAATGAGAGTAGAAAACCACACAATAGCATAAGGGGCGAAGCTTACGCTTCGCTCTCTAGCTACTTTTACTAGATAAGTTTCTTTCGGGGGAATGAGACTTGTTTGAAAAGTATAATGTTGTAGTTAATCTTAGGTTTAGTATTCATAACTATCTGTTGACAAATATAATGTGAGTACACTAACTATAAACTCCCTAAAATTTGGTATTTTTGTAAAATGAAAGCCCTAAGTCTCTATAGCTGTTTTTTTATCCTATGCAATATTGTTTTGCACAAGAGGGTAACACTAGAGAAAAAACATTAGAAGTAATCAATGAAGACTACTTAAAATACTACAAATACAGTTACTTTAAACCAGATTCAGCCCTTTATTATGCTCAGAAAGTTTACGAGTTAAGCAAAGCCTTGAATGATGATACATGGCTAGGTATTAGTTATTACTCATTAGGCTTTAGCAATACTATAATTGAGTAACAAAAACATAGCATTTGCTTATTATAATAAGTCACTACAATATGGTATTAAAACGAACAATGATAGCTTAATTTATAAATCGTATAATGTACTGGGAGAAATATATACTGAAAGGGGTAATTATGTTGCTAGCCATTGCGAACTATCAAAAAGGATTAAACACAAAAGGTCTTAAAAAACATACTAAACACTATATTATCTTAAATGCTAACTTAGCCTCATTGTATAGAGTCTAACAATGTGGAAGAAGCCAAAAGTATATGGATGTTTTTAAATACATTAAAAAACAACAGCTATGAAACAAGGTTTCCTTTAATTGAAGGTTACTATGACATAGGCACTGCTTATGTTGATATAGAAAAAAGATAGTGCCTTACACTACTTAAATAAATCTTTGGTTTTAGCAGATGAGTATGGGTATACTCCTTTTCAAATATATGCTCTAAACGAGTTGGCACAACTTGATTTTAAGGAAAATAAAACCAGTAAAGAAGGCTTTAATAAATTAAAAGAAGCTGAAAAGCTAAGCATATTATATAATACACCTCGTCCATTGGGTATTACCTATAAATCGTTGGGTAAATACTATCAAAATCAAAATAATAGTGACGAGGCATTAGCATATTATCAAAAGGCGAGAACATTTTTAAAGAAAGGTAACAATAGATTGCCAATTTATGTAGGATTACTAGAAGATATGGCAGAATTATATCGTGAAAGTAATAATTATGCTCAAGCATACGGATGCTTAGAAGAATTAGATGATTTAAAAGATGAAATTTCACTTGAAAAAGATTCCTATAAAATCCAAGAACTTCAAGTTAGGTATGATGTAGCTCAAAAAAACAGTCAAATAGAACAACTACATCAAGAGCAAAAAATAAACAATACCCAAAAACGGTGGATATTAATTACGGGATTAATATTATTAATAACCTTAGGCATCATACTTTTTACACTTAACAAACGTTTAAGGGCAGAAAAAGCCTTGCGAATAAAAGAAAAAGAACAAGCCAAGCAAGAACGTGAAATAAGAAAAATAACAGGAGAAATAGAAGGTCAAGAATTAGAACGATCAAGAATAGCGAAAGAACTTCACGACGGTATAAGCATGAAGCTAGCCATACTAAAACTCAATTTAAGTTTAATTAAAGAAAAGGAATCAGAAGTAGAAAAGTCAGTAGAAGAACTAGGTTCCGTCATGCAAGAAGTAAGAACCATAAGTAATAATTTAAGTAGCTATTATTTAACAGGCAATGATTTTAGTAAATCGCTAGAACAATTATTCATAGAAGTAAAAAAGACAGAGCGATAGACGTAGAAGTGAACATACACCCAGCAGGATTGTTGGACCGAGATAGACACCACATCCAAACACCACATCTACAGAATCTTTCAAGAACTACTAATGAACGTATTACAGCACTCACAAGCTAGTCAAATAGACGTTAGTATATTGGAGACGAGGAGAATTTTAACTTTATGTTTATCGACAATGGCATAGGCATAGAGAACCTACAAAAAGCAAGAGGAGTAGGACTCCAAAATGTAGAAAAGCGCATAAAATCAATGAGAGGCGAACTAACAATAGACACCAAACCCAACATAGGAACAAACCTTTATTTTTACTATTCCTAAGGGGGTAAGTAATAAAAAAGGCCCAACTTATGTTGGGCGATTTAAACGTTTTAAATAGGATTATAACTTATTTAACTTTTTCTACAATAGCTTTAAAAGCATCTGGGTGATTCATGGCTAAATCAGCTAGAACTTTTCTATTTAACCTCTATTCCTGATTTTTTAGCGGCACCCATAAATTGAGAATAAGACATTCCATGAAGTCTAGCACCAGCATTTATACGCATAATCCATAATGCTCTAAAATTTCTTTTCTTTTGACGACGATCACGGTAAGCATATACTAAACCTTTTTCAACGGCATTTTTAGCAACCGTCCATACATTTTTTCTTCTTCCAAAGTAACCTTTGGCAAGTTTCATAACTTTTTTTCTGCGTTTTCTAGACGCTACTGAATTGACTGATCTTGGCATAATTTTTAATTTTTTTGTAGTAGGCGAGCTTTGTTTTAAAACTACTTTTAATAAGCACTAATACAGGGTTAATAATTTAATAAACCATATAAGAGAAAAAACTCTTACACTAATCTTAATTGTTGTTTTTACGCTTTTAACGTCAGATTTGTCTACTAGACCACTCTTAGTTAAATTACGTTTTTGTTTGGTCTCCTTTTTTGTAAGGATGTGGCTTTTAAAAGCGTGTTTTCTTTTAATCTTACCGCTTCCAGTAAGTTTAAACCGCTTTTTTTGCACTCGATTTTGTTTTTTAATTTTGGCATTTTTTATTTATTTTAATTAAACGTTTCTATTTTTTTGGAGCCATCATCATAATCATTCTTTTGCCCTCTAATTTAGGTAATTGTTCTACCTTACCTACATCTTCTAATTCTTGTGCTAAACGTAATAAAAGAATCTCACCTTGATCTTTAAAAATAATAGAACGCCCTTTAAAAAACACATAGGCTTTTAGTTTGGCACCTTCTTCTAAGAATCCTCTGGCGTGGCGTTTCTTAAACTCATAATCGTGATCGTCGGTCTGTGGACCAAACCTAATTTCTTTAACCACAACCCTTTTGTTGTTTAGCCTTTAATTCTTTTTCTTTCTTTTTTGTTCGTATAAGAATTTTTTATAATCGATTACACGACATACGGGTGGATTGGCTTTTTCAGTAATCATAACCAAGTCCAAACCAGCATCTTCAGCCAAAGCTCTAGCTTTAGCGATTGGGTATACGTCTGACTCAATATTCTCGCCAACTACACGTACCATAGGTGCGGTAATTTTAGCGTTGATCTTATGTTGATCTTCTTTAAATACTCGTGCGGGTTTTCTTCCGCCGCTCGTCTTCTTATTGCGATAGTTTAACAAATTTTAGTTAATATTCAACTCTTTATTTAATATGGATTGGAACTCCTCTAGCTAAACTCACCTAAGTCTCCCTCGCCATGTTTTCTTACTGAAATGGTATTGTTTTCTTCTTCTTTTTCGCCTACAATGAGCATATAAGGAATTTCTTAAGCTCGGCATCGCGAATTTTCTTACCCGTTTTTTCGTTACGATTGTCAATAAGCCCGCAAATATCGGAATTTTCAAGCATATTTAAAACTTTTTTTCCGTAATTTTCATATTTATCACTAATTGGTAAAACGGTGAATACTTCTGGCGTTAACCAAAGGGGTAAGTTACCAGCGGTGTGTTCTATTAAAATAGCTATAAACCTTTCCATAGAACCAAAGGGTGCACGGTGTATCATTATAGGCCTATGTGATTGATTATCAGACCCAATGTAGGTTAGTTCAAATCGTTCAGGAAGGTTGTAATCTACTTGTATAGTGCCTAGTTGCCATTTTCTTCCTAAGCGTCTTTAAGCATGAAATCTAATTTTGGGCCATAAAAAGCAGCTTCACCATATTCTATAACTGTTTTCATGTTTTTTTCTTTAGTGGCTTGTATAATGGCTTTTTCTGCTTTTTTCCCAGTTTTCGTCGGAGCCGATGTACTTCTCTTTATGTTGGGGTCGCGTAAAGATATTTGTGCTATATAGTCATCAAACCCTAATGATTTAAATACTAAAAGGACTAAGTCTATTACATTTTTGAATTCTTCTAATAATTGGTCTGGTGTACAAAATAGGTGCGCATCGTCTTGTGTAAAGCCGCGTACTCTTGTTAAGCCATGTAGTTCACCACTTTGTTCGTAACGGTAAACAGTTCCAAATTCGGCAAATCGTTTGGGCAAGTCTTTGTATGACCATTGTGATGATTTTATAGATTTCGCAATGGTGTGGGCAGTTCATTGGTTTTAGTAGAACTCCTCACCTTCTTTGGGTGTGCTAATAGGCTGAAAGCTGTCTTCGCCATACTTGGCATAATGACCAGAAGTTACATAGAGTTCTTTTTGTCCAATATGTGGTGAGATTACCATTTCATAACCAGCTTTTTGCTGTTCTTTTATTAGAAAATTTTCTAGTTTTCTTCTTAATGCTGCACCTTTGGGCAGCCATAGAAGGAAGTCCTGCTCCTACTTTTTCGGAGAAAGTAAAAAAACCTAGTTCTTTACCTAATTTTCTGTGATCACGTTTTTTAGCCTCTTCTAGTAGATTAAGGTAATCTGTTAATTCTTTTTGCTTTGGGAATGATATTCCATAAACACGTGTTAGTTGTTTGTTGTTTTCATTCCTCGCCAATATGCACCGGCGGCATTTAAAATTTTTACAGACTTTACAAACCCTGTGTTGGGAATGTGTCCACCTCTACATAAGTCAGTAAAGTTGTCGTGTGTGCAAAAGGTTATTTCTCCATCTTCTAATCCTTCTATTAGTTCGATTTTGTATGGGTTATTAACATAGGTTTTCTAATGCTTCTTTTTTGCTAACGGAATGTAAATTGAATTCAGCTTTTTTTCTGGCATTTTCTAACATAGCTTTCTCAATTTTCCCAAAATCTTTTTCGGAGAAAGTTTCATCTCCAAAATCTACATCATAATAAAACCCACTTTCAATGGCAGGGCCTATGGTAAGTTTTGCATTTGGGTAGAATTGTAAAATGGTTTGTGCTAACAAATGTGCCGACGAATGCCAAAATGCTTTTTTACCTAAGTCATCATTCCATGTTAAAAGCTGAACGCTTGCGTCTTGTGTAATTAAGGTTGATGTTTCTACTTGTTTATTATTCACCATGGCTGAAAGTACATTTCTAGCCAAACCTTCACTTATGCTAAGTGCTATCTGCATGGGTGTTACGGGGCTTTCGAATTGCCGTATACTACCATCTGGAAGCGTTATTTGAATCATTTTATAAAAAATATAATGTTGATTGCAAATGTAATGTCTTTTGCTGGATTTGTAAAGTTTTAGAACTTAAGAATTTGCTCGTCGTAGGTATAAAACAAGTTGTTATGATTCCAAAAATTATATTGGGAAGCCATGCCGCAATAAAGGGAGACACGTATCCTTTCTCCGAATAGGTTAAGGAGACTTGGTTAAAGAAGATATAAACAAAAGCCAAGACTAAGCCTAAGGCAAGGTTTAACCCTATGCCGCCTCGTCTTTTTTTGGAGGAAAGAGCTAGAGCTAAAAGCGTTAAGATAAATGTTGAAAATGGTAAACTGTTTCTTTGCTGTAGTTCATTTAAATAACCATTTATACTCGCCGAACCTTTAAACCTTTGTTTTTCTATAAAGTTATAAAGTTCCATAGAATTCATGGTTTCTGCAACATAGCCTTCTGGTAAAATCTCATCGGGAGTTACGTTTATTTTTTTATCTAAGGTAGGTAAGTAGGCAATACTATCAGTTCCGTCGGGCATTATTTTTTCTAATATAAACATTGCGTAGTTTGTAAATTGAATCTTCTTGATTCCACCTAAAAGAAGATGCTGAAAGTTGTTCTTTGAGGATAGAGGAGTCTATTTTTTGAAAATGGAAACTACTGCCAAATTTTTCAATTCTATCATAGTTTTGAGCAAAAAGATATTCGTTTGGTGAAATTTGTGCCGATATTTTTCGTTTTTCGTAATACTTCCCTCTTTTTTTGTTACTCAACAGGTATTCGTATTGAAATTTATTTTTTTTAATGTTTGACCAAGGAAGTATTAAGTTG
>JASJYW010000027.1:67877803-67932188 GCA_030386875.1 Morinoia aosen
GATGGTGTATATTCTTGTGCTTGACCGAAGATAGTAAAAAACAACAAAATAATTATTTGATTTTTCATGTGTTTTGATTTATATGCCTAAATATAGTTAAATAATGAATTATTTAAAATTCTAAGTAAACAAATACCACTTAACACCCATTTGAATTTTAAAGTCTCTAAAGGGTACATTAGGTGCACTAAAATAGTTGTTGGGGAGGAAGTAGCTGTCGAAATGGTCGGCTCGTAAATAGATTCTCATTCGTTGAACTTTTATGTTTAAGAAAAAGTCAATCAACGGGAAATTTCCTATTTTTTGAACCGTGCTAGATGAGTCTTGTAGTTTAAATTCATTAATGACTGGAAAAAATTCTCTTGACTGAAAGGCTGTAAAATAGTTTGCGTTAAATCCTACTTGAACAAAAGCAGCATTGTCGAACATTGGGCTTTCCCAATACAATGTGGCACGAGCAATTAAATCAGGCAGAGGTAAGAAATCCTCATTTTGAGTTGTTTTTTGGTATTGGATAGTCGTTCTTAAATTGAATTTTTTATACTTAACTAAGTTATTCGCTTTGAATTGAAATAAATTCACACTCCCATTTAATTGCTTAGGTCTATAATCTTGATCCACATACACCAAGTTGTTAATATTATATAAACTTCCTTCTAAGGTTGTATTTAGCTTGTCTAATTTTAGTTCTCCAAATAATTGTTGAGTATTTATATTGTTAAAAGTCTGATTGTAATAATTAAAATTTTTATAAAAACTCTGGTTATACAATAGATTTAAACTTGGATACGCCGACTGAACTAAAAATCCACCTTTAATGGTGTAACCATTGATGGGTTGTATGGTTACGGTTGAATTGATTTTATATTGATTCTTAAAAAAAATTCCAGATGAAAATGAAGCATCGGCTTGTAGTTTTATTTTTTCATTCCAATCAAAATAAAGCTTTCCTACACCTCCAAAAAGATTATCTTCTACTTGTTTAGGTATACTTACCAAGTTTTGAATCAATGCCGAATTGGCGTATAATTTTAGATTTTCATACTTAATTCCAGCTTCAAGCAATAATTTGTTACTCCAAGTAAATTCTACGGTAGAAAGTATTACTAAAGGTTTCAAAGTTTTTTTGATTTCCTCTTCCCATATCAGTAAAAACAGGACTGTTGTAATAATCTTCGGCAGTATTTTCTCTATGTAAGGTATTTTTGTTTTTCGTAAGAAAAAACATTCTTTATTTGTAATGGTGATTGAGTTTGGGTTGAATCTTTTAGTGAAAATAAACCGTAGCTTACTCCTAAGTGGAACCGTCTTGACTCGAATTCTGTATCGGTGTTTACTAAATTAACAGGAATGTTCTGTCTATTGGTTGTGTTGTTTTCATCATCATTAATAAACAAGTCTAAATTCCTAATTCCACCATTTTCTTCGTTATCTATATTCTGTGTAGCAAAATGCGACCATAACTTAAATTTATTGTTTGTTCCTTTATAATTTACCCCCAATATAAAAGCACTATTTGCCGATACGCTATTTACATAACGACCAATTGATCGTAACCCTCTATACCTAACCGAATAATTAAATTGTTTGTTAGGATTATGCGTAAATAGGGTTGATAAGAATTGACCTTCTTTTACACCATTTTCATAGACAAATTCCGTGGTGGGTGTTTTTACGTCATAATACCTTATGTCTCCGGCATATAAATAGTTAAAGGATTTTCCTGTGGGTAATAATTGTATGCGTGCCTTTTGAGCTTCATAACTTAATGGATTAAACGTTTCTCCAAAGTTTGGAAAGTACATGTTACCAAATTGGTCTTTTTGTGTAAAGTTTTGATTGTATAAACTTTCTATGGTTAAAACCGTATCGAAAATAATTGGTGTTGGGTTGTTTTCTGTCCAAAATTTATAGTCTTGTATGGTTGTATGAACTATTTTTAGGCTATCATTTGGTGTTGTTTTAGAACGTTGAATGGCTAAGCTGTCTGTGCTCCTTTGGTTATTTACTCCATCTCTTATTTGCCCAAAAGAGTATATTGCTAAAAGGAATAAAACGATGAGTGTACCTATTTTCATTAACAGACATTTATTCTGACAAATTTAGTGGAATTTTCGAATAAAAAAACCCGCTCATTTTGAGCGGGTTTTAGTTTTATATATTAACTGCGGTTATTAATAACCTGGTGTTTGAGTCATATTTGGGTTATTGTCTAAAAATGACTGAGAAATTGGAAATTGCCATTTATGACTGCTTGGTGGTAAAGTCTGTGCCCCTGATGTATCACCAGTACCATCTGCTAAATAACCATTCCCTGAGCGAACAACTCCTTGAGTGTAATTGGAAGGAATACCTGAGACACCTTGTAATCTCTTCAAAGTATACCATCTATCACCTGTTTCAAAAGCAAGTTCTTTTCTTCTCTCCAGTTGAATTGCATCAAATAAATCATCACCTGATTCTCCACCTGTGTAAGAAGAATATCTAGCATTTCGTAAAATATTTAACGTAGCAAGAGCATCTCCCTGACCTGACAAATACTGTGCTTCAGCTAGGTTTAATATAACCTCTTCGACTCTAATGTATCTACCATTATTTATCCCTAATTGTAAATTACCAATTATATACTTATTAACTACTATTTTTTGACCATAACTTGGAGAAACTACTTTAAAAGTGGCGTTAATCCTTTCAGGCTCAGTACTAGCGTCAAACAACGAGTAAAAATCCTTATCTACAGTATACTCAGAGATAATAGCGTTTCCATTACCTTGGCTATAATTATTTCCAATTACTGGGAAAGTAGTATCAGAAGCCACTAACTCGAATATTACACCATTGCTATTCTGAGATCTCCATAAGCCTTGTAAATCTGCTGCACTTGCCGGACTTACAGCGTTAACTACAGGTGTAGCATATTGAATAACCTTAGGATAATCACCCATATAAAGAGCCACTTTAGCTATCATTGCAGCAACTGCATTTTTATTTAACCTACCTGCACCTAAATTACTTGGAATTTCAGCATAAGCTGCTTCTAGATCTGTCATTATTTTTTGGTACGTTTCAGAGACAGTTGATAATCTTGTTGGTAATCCAAACGGATCATATGTCTCTGGGTAAGCAATACCTACAAAACTGTTAGCATCTGAAGACTGAGTTGGTATTTTCACATACATTCTTGCTATTTCAAAAGCGGCTATCGCTCTTAAAGCACGTGCTTCTGCCCTAAACTGCATTTTTTCATCTAAATCATCTGGATCATTTAAATTATCAATATTATCCAATACTGCATTTGCACGTGACATCATTAAATAACCAGAAGTATATAATAATCTTGTCGCTGTAGCAGCGTTATAATTCCATGTATGAGTAAATCTGTCTGTTCCTCTTCCATTAGGATCTAAAATAAGATTATCTCCTAAAACATCTCCTATTTTTATAAGACCACTTGCATTACCATAAAATCCTGTTATAGTACTATTTGCATCTGTAGAATTATACCAAAAAGTCGAATAAACTCCTTGTATCGCATTCTCAAATTCATCTACTGACTGGTAGTAAGTGTCATATACTGCCTTAGCAGGGTCTGCTTCATATAAGTCATCATCGCTACAGCTAAAAAAGAAAAGCAATGTAGACAACCCTAATATTATATTATATTTTGTTTTCATATTTATTTATTTTTAAAATGTAACGTTAATTCCTAAACTATACGTTCTTGTTAATGGATATGAGAAGTTTGTAAATGCATTAGGTACATAGCCTGGACTTGTAGTGTCTATTGATTCACTTGCTCCCGTACCTGCAATTGGTATCCCATGATATCTAGTCCATAAAAACAGATTTTGGACTTGTACAAATAGTTTTAGATTTTTCACAGTTGTACTTTTTATTAACTCATTAAAATTATATCCTAGCATAACACTTCTTAGTGCTGTATAGCTCGAATTCTCTAAAAATTGATCTGAGTATTGAATACCATCTGCTGTAGGTCTTTGATACTCTGCATTGTCTCCTGGTTGTTGCCAATAATTAACTGCATTTAGATCTTTATTTGTAGGGTTACCTGTTGGATCAATTAAATTTTGATACGTGTTATTATATGCATACGAACCTAAAGAATACGTGAAGTCAACGTTAAGTTCAAAACCTCTATAGCTTGTATTTACTCCAAATCCACCATAAAATTTAGGGAACGGTGTTTTATCTGAATTTACCCTGTTTTCGGAATTGAATTCTCCTATATTTCCATCTAAATCATAATACATTGCTTCTCCTGTATCAGGATTTACTCCAGCAAATCTAACTAAGTAAAAAGAATATGGTTGAGCATTTAGTTCATGTATCATTGATTCATAAGTATTGGTAAGGAGTAATTCGTCTAAACCATTTAAATCATTTATATTGTATTTGATATTGGTTAAATTACCATATAGCTCAACTTGTAGTCCCTTAGGGTTTGTAAATAAATCATAATTTAACTCAACTTCATAACCACTTGTTTGTAATTCTCCTGCATTAATCTGTCTAGTAAACCCTCCTGATTCTTCAGCTAATGGTTGAGTGAATAAGAAGTCAGATCTTTTATCAACAAAATAATCAAACTTACCATTTAACCTTCTTTTTAACATCGAAAATTGAACACCTAAGTTTAATTTCTTGTTAGTCTCCCATGATGTTGAAGGATCTGCTACAGTTAAGGTCGGGTAAGTTGCTGTTGATGATCCATTATAATTAATACCTTGTGTTATACCCGTGAAATTGGCATATCTAGTCAAGTTACTATCATCTCCTAATTCACCATACGATGCTCTAAACTGTAAATTATTCATCCATTTTATTGGAGTCATAAAACTTTCTTTGGCAAGATCCCATCCTATAGATGCTCCCCAAAAAACTCCATATTGGTTTTCAAATCCAGCTAAAGACGTACCGTCTCTACGGATAAAAGCATCAAAGAAGTATTTTTCATCATAATTATAATTAAAAGCACCCAAATACCCAAACCTAGTTTGTGACCATCTATTGGTATACGTTGTCTGTTGTATTGTCTCAGCATTAATCTGTACATTTTGAAAATCATTTGGAAACCCTTGACCTCGTATGCTCGAATAATAATTATTATTATTTATATACTCACTTGCTACAGTAACAGTAACATCATGTCTCCCAAATTTTTTACCATATATCAACTCATTTCTCCAGTTGTAATCTAGTCTATCTCCACTATTATCAGTCTTACTTCCGTTAATACCAAGAAGTTCTGATAGTCTAGCAGATGGTTGCAAGAAATATTCAGATTGAAATCTATCATACGTAGCTCCAAATTGAGTTCTTGCCGTTAAATCCTTAAATAAATCAAATTCAACGTATCCTGAACCAAAAAGCCTAAATCGTCTTTCTATTGTTTTTGCCTTTTCCATTTCGTCTAATACTGGGTATGTATTTGGTCCTACAGCCTCATTATATATAGGATTACCTTCAGCATCTAACACTAATTCACCATTAGCATCATGTTGATAAAGAGGTGCATATGGAACATTCAATAGTGCGTTGAAGAAAGGGTTTTGAATGTTATTTCTATCACGAGGCTCATCTCTTGTGTAATACGAACCATTAACCGATATTCCATACCTTAATTTGTCTGAAACATTTACTGAATTACTAAAACTTGCTGTAATTCTTTCAAACCCTTTATACCTTTGAACGGCACCTGAGTTTAAATCATAGCCTAAACTAAACGTATTTGATGAATCTTCTGTCCCGTTTTGAAATGAAACATAGTGAGAATTATATGTTCCTGTTTTATAGATGTCATCAAACCATTCATGATCATATTGAGACAAAAAAGCTATCTCTTCTGGAGTACGACCAATTCCTAACTCTAATGAATTACCGTCTGAATCATTCAATAAACTTAATTTATTTTGGTAATCCATCAACTGATTCGCATTCATTAATTTTATGTTGTTAGGTTTAACAATTTCGGTAAAACCAGTACGTGCCTTATAAGTAAAACTAGTTCTATTTTTCTTTGCTCTCTTGGTTGATATAATAATTACACCATTTGCTCCTCTCGATCCATAAACAGCTAATTGAGATGCTTCTTTTAAAACTTTAACTTCAGATATATCTTCTGGATTAACAGAATTCACATCATCTTCGTTCATATACGTTCCGTCAACCACATATAATGGAGATTTAACACCTCCATTTAGACCTAAAGAACCTCTGATAACAACATTAGCAACGCTACCTGGTGATCCATTTTGGGCTAACGAGTGAAGTCCAGAAACTTTCCCCTCTAGCATTTGATCAATAGAAACTGATGTATTCAAGTCTTCAATTTGATCAGCAGCAACAATAGTTGAACCTGACATTAAAGTTTTTCGGTCAAAAATACTATTTACTTCTACCACATTTAATTCCACCGAAGAAGAATACTCGAGTTTTCCCATATTCATCTTAACAATAGGGAATTCGGAAGATATACCTCCTAATTCATTAACAATTAACACGTCGCCTATTTGAGCGTCAATGGAAAACGAACCATCGCCTCCTGTGTAAACTGAATTTTCTGTACCTTTTACGGTTACTTCTGCATCAGCAACAGGGAATCCATCCCCGTCCTGTACCACGCCCGTTACTTGAGCGTAAGCAATCTGCCCTATAAAGAGCAGAAAGAGTGCACTTATAAATGCAATTCTTGTCCTCATATTTTTTTATTTTTATAACATTATCGGCACAAACTTCTAACATTTTATTAAGAAATCCAAATTTTTTACAACTAATAATGCTTGAATGCTTCTATGTGTAAAGGAAGCAGGGCTTTACATTGCGTTAACATTACTGTGATTTATATTAAAAAAGGGGAAATGTTATTCACATTTCCCCTTTTTTATGTTGTTATTGTTTAGTTTACTTTAACTTCTTTTTAACTTCTATGGTTTCGTAAGCTTCTATGATGTCGTTTATTTTAATGTCGTTATAGTTTTTAATGTTTAATCCACACTCGTAACCTTTAAGGACTTCTTTTACATCATCTTTAAATCGTTTTAAGCTAGCTAATTCTCCATCATATACTACTACGCCTTCTCTTATTATTCTAACTTTTGAATTTCTATTGACTTTACCGTCTAACACCATACAACCTGCTATGGTACCTACTTTTGAAACTTTAAAGGTTTCTCTTATTTCTATATTACCTGTTACTTGCTCTTTTAGTTCTGGTGAAAGCATGCCTTCCATAGCTTCTTTTACATCATTTATGGCGTCATATATTATAGAGTATGTTCTTATTTCTATTTCTTCTTTTTCGGCAATTGATCTTGCAGAAACGCCTGGTCTAACATTAAACCCTATAACTATAGCGTCTGATGCTGAGGCTAATAAAACATCGGATTCAGTTACTGGCCCTACTCCTTTGTGTAAGATGTTTACGTGAATTTCTTCGGTTGATAGTTTTTGTAATGAATCTGTAAGAGCTTCTACTGAACCGTCCACATCTCCTTTAAGTACTATGTTTAATTCTTGGAAGTCACCTAATGCTATACGTCGTCCTATCTCATCTAATGTGATGTGTTTTTGTGTACGTATAGTTTGCTCTCGTTGCAATTGGTCTCTACGTGATGCTATTTGTTTAGCTTCTCTTTCGTCTTCAAATACACGGAAGTTATCGCCCGCAGTTGGTGCTCCATCTAATCCTAGAATGGTTACTGGTGTTGAAGGACCTGCTTCTTTTACAGGTTTTCCTCTTTCGTCTAACATAGCACGTACTTTACCATGATTACTTCCAGCTAATATGTAATCACCTACTTTTAATGTTCCGTTTTGAACAATGATAGTTGACACATAACCTCTTCCTTTATCTAAAGATGCTTCGACTACTGTTCCTAAAGCATTTCTATTAGGGTTTGCTTTTAATTCTAATACTTCGGCTTCTAGTAGTACTTTTTCTAATAATTCTTCTATGTTTAAGCCTTGTTTAGCTGATATATCTTGTGACTGAATACTCCCTCCCCAATCTTCTACTAAAAGATTCATTCCTGCTAATTGTTCTTTTACTTTTTCGGGATTTGCTCCTTGTTTGTCTATTTTATTAATAGCAAAAATAATAGGTACTTCGGCTGCTTGTGCATGACTTATCGCTTCTCGTGTTTGGGGCATGACTTGATCGTCAGCTGCTACAACAATTATTGCTATGTCGGTTACTTGTGCACCTCTAGCACGCATAGCGGTAAATGCTTCGTGACCAGGGGTATCTAAGAATGTTATGCGTTCTCCTCCACTTAATTGAACATTATATGCTCCTATGTGTTGAGTAATTCCACCTGCCTCACCTGCTATTACATTGGCTTTTCTTATGTAATCTAGTAAAGATGTTTTTCCATGATCTACGTGTCCCATGACAGTTACAATTGGTGCACGAGATTTTAAGTCTTCTTCTTTATCTTCTTCATCTACTTCTGTAATGATATCTTCTTCGGCATTGGTAAATTCTACATCAAAATCAAAATCGCCTGCTACTAATTGTATCGTATCGGCTTCGAGTCTTTGATTCATGGTTACCATAATGCCTAATGACATACAGGCTGATATAATATCGGTAACTGCAACATCCATCAAACTTGCCAACTCACTTGCCGTTACAAATTCTGTAACTTGTATGGTTCTGTCTTGATCTTGTGCTTCTTGTTCTATAGCTTCAGTTTCTCGACGCTCTTTTCTTTTATCTCTTCTGTGTCGTGCTGATGCTTTTGATTTACTTCCTTTATTGGTTAACTTCTCTAAAGTTTCTTTAATTTGTTTTGATACTTCTTCGTCTGTTAACTCAGTTGCTGGTTTACGAACTGGGCCACGTCCTCTATTGTTATTATTTGGTGGCCTCCTTGTTGTATTGTTAGTATTTGGTTTTACGTCTGTTACTTTAACGTCTTTACGTATTCTTCTACGTTTTTTACGTTTTTCTTTTTCTTGTTTTTGCTTTTCTTTTCGTTCTTCCGCTTTCTTCTTATCAGCTTCAAATGCCGAAAGGTCTAATTTTTTACCTGTGAAGTTTGGCCCCTCTAGTTTTGTGTAAACTGTTTTTATTGTTTCTGGCTCGGAAGGTTCTTCTGCTTTTTCTGCCTTAACTTGTGGCGGTGGCGTAGGTTTTTGAACTTCTTTTGGAGTTTCTTTTTCGACTATTCGTTTAGACTTTGGCTTTAGTGCTTCTAAGTCTATTTTTTTAGGAACTTCCTTTTTTATTGGTTCTTGTTTAACAGGTTCTTCTACCTTGATTTGGCTTTTTGGTTGTTCTTCAACTTTAGGCTTGTCTTCTATGCTAGGTTTATCCTTTGATGTATTAGACTTCAAGTTATCTAAATCTATTTTACCCAATGTTTTTGGGCCGTCTAACTCAACTTTTGCTTTTATAACTTCGATTGGTTTTTCGGGCTTTGGTTCCTCCTTTATTGGCTCAGGCTTCTTTTCTGGAATTTTATTTAGCACAACTTCTTCTGATGCTGCTTTTTGTTTAGCGTCTGATTGAAATTGTTGAACTAGAACCTGATAGGTTTCGTCACTGATTTTTGTAGTGGGTCTACGTTCTACTTCTACGCCTTTCTCACTTAAAAAATCAATGGCTCTGTCCATTGAAATGTTTAATTCCTTTAATACTTTATTTAATCTTATCGTTTCCGACATAAAAAACTTTTGCGTTTTTGGTTTGCAAATGTAATCATTCTAAGTTAGAATGTCCATTTGTTATGTTTAATCTTCGAATTCTTCTTTTAAAATTTTTATTACATCTAAAATTGTTTCTTCTTCTAAATCAGTTCTTGAAACTAAATCAGCTACGTCTTGTTCTAATATACTTTTAGCAGTATCGAGCCCTATGGCTTGGAATGCTTGGATTACCCAGTCGTCTATTTCGTCTGAGAATTCTGCTAATTCTACATCTTCATCTTGTGGTTCGTCTCTAAATATGTCTATTTCTAGTCCTACTAATTTTCCAGCAAGTCTTACATTGTGCCCTCCTTTTCCTATGGCTTTTGATACTTCGTCTGATTTTACATAAACGGCTACCTTAGATTCTTCTTCGTTAATTTCCATTCTAGATATTCTGGCTGGGCTTAAAGAGCGGCTTACATAAAGCTGTAGGTTGTTCGTGTAATTAATTACGTCTATGTTTTCGTTACGAAGTTCTCTTACTATGGAATGTATTCTTGAACCTTTCATACCTACACATGCTCCAACAGGGTCTATTCTATCGTCATAAGACTCTACGGCAACTTTTGCTTTTTCGCCTGGGCTTCTTACTGTGTTTTTTATGGTTATGATTCCATCAAAAATTTCTGGTATTTCTTGTTCAAATAATTTTTCTAGGAATTTTGGTGATGTTCTAGATAGTATTATTTGAGGTTTTATTCCTCTTAGCCTTACTTCATCTACAACGGCTCTTACTGATTCACCTTTTCTAAAATAATCTGATGGTATTTGGTTTTCTTTAGGTAGAATCATTTCATTTTGGTCATCGTCTAGAATAATGACATGTTTATGGCGTATGTGGTGTACTTCTCCAGAGACAATCTCTCCTTCTAAATCTTTAAATTTTTCGTAAAGATTGGCGTTGTCGTGTTCCATTACTTTGGCCACTAAGTTTTGACGAAGTGCCAAGACCACCCTTCTTCCTAAATCTTGTAACTGAACTGGCTCTGACACCTCTTCTCCAATTTCAAAATCAGGTTCTATTTTTTGGGCTGCTGAAAGTTCTATTTCTGCACTTTCGTCTTCTACCATTCCGTCTTCTACTACGGTTCGGTTATGCCAAATTTCTAAATCTCCTTTGTCTGGATTTACAATAACATCGAAATTGTCGTCTGATCCATATTTTTTTCTTAATACACTTTGTAATGACTCTTCAATAATCGCCATAAGTGTTATACGATCTATATTTTTTTCGTCTTTAAAATCACCAAAAGATTCTATTAATGCAATATTGTCCATTTTATGTTTTGTTTAAAAAGCGATTTTTATGATTGCCTTTTTTATATCTATATAGTTTATTGTTTCTTCTTTAATTACGGTATGTTTTCCTTTACCTATTGGCTTTGGCTCACGTACTTCCCATGTTAGCTGAACTGAATCATTTGTAGCATTTACTATTTCTCCTTCTATTTTTTTATCCTCTAAGGTATGTATTTGTAATAAACGACCTATATTTTTTTTATACTGCCTAGGCATAACCAATGGTTCTCCCACTCCTGCTGACAACACATTTAGAGCAAAATCAAACTCTTCTCTGTCTAAATTATGCTCAATGTGTCTGCTTATTCTTATTATTTCTTCTATTGTTACTCCATCATCACCATCTACCAAAACTTCAATTTTATTATCTACTGACAGATTCCAATCTATTAAAAATAGACTTTTATTTTCAGCGATTGCCTCAGTTATTAATTGTTGTATTCTTGTTTGCATGGTAACGAAAAAGAGAGCCTAATTGAGCTCTCTTTTATGACTTTCTTCATAAACTTGGCACAAATATAGTAATTTTATTGTAAATAAATTAATTTTTAATGATTTATTTAAAAACCTCTTAGCTTTAAACATGTATTGCGGAGCTAACATCTTATTTTATATATTTGATAAATTTCTAACATAAAATAAAATGAAGAAGAACTTATTAGTATTAGCCTTATTGTTTAGTTGTGAAATGTTACTAGCCCAACATAAAGCTATTAAACAAACTGACTCAAACGGGTATACCTATGAAATGGTTAAAAATGACCCTACCAAAACAAGAATCTACACCTTAAAAAATGGCTTAAAAGTGTTTTTAGCTCAGAATAAAGATGAGCCTAGAATTCAAACCTTTATTCCTGTGAGAACTGGTTCTAACAACGACCCCGAAGACAATACTGGATTAGCACATTATCTAGAACATATGGTTTTTAAGGGAACTTCAAACATGGGAACTCAAGACTGGGAAAAAGAGAAAGTTTTAATTCAACAAATCTCTGATTTATACGAACAGCACAAAAACGAGAAAAACCCTGAAAAGAAAAAGGAAATCTATAAACAAATAGACAACGTTTCTCAAGAAGCCTCTAAGTTAGCAGTTGCTAATGAATATGACAAGATGATTTCATCTATAGGTGCTACGGGAACAAATGCACATACTTGGTATGACGAAACTGTTTATAAAAACAACATTCCATCTAATGAGTTAGAGAAATGGATGGTAGTTGAATCAGAAAGATTTAGTGAATTGGTGTTGCGACTATTTCACACCGAATTAGAAGCTGTTTATGAAGAGTTTAATAGAAGTCAAGATAACGATTATAGATTAGTTATTTATGAATTTATGAAAACTATGTTTGACGACAATCATTACGGAACTCAAACAACCATAGGAACATCTGAGCACTTAAAAAACCCCTCTATGGAAGCTATTCATAAATACTTTAACGATTTCTATATTGCCAACAATATGGCTGTTGTGTTAGTTGGTGATTTTGAGTTTGAACCTACCATTAAATTGGTCGATACTTATTTTGGGAAAATGAGAACAGGGCCAGAGCCTAAACGCCATGTAGCCAGTCAAAAAAAATTAACTCGTATAAAAAGTGCTGAAGTATTCTCACCTTCTGCCGAGAGAGTACAATTTGGATACAGATTTGGAGGTATAAAAAGTGACGACGCTAAGTATATTAAAGTTATCGATATGATTCTATCTAATAGCACTGCTGGACTAATAGACTTAAACATCAATCAAAAACAAAAAACACAAGGTGCTGGATCTTACGCTCAAATACTTAAAGACGCAGGTATGCATGTGTTTTATGGAACACCCAAAGAAGAGCAAACGCTAGATGAAGTAAAAGACTTACTAATTGCCGAAATAAATAAAATAAAAACAGGTGATTTTGATGACTTTATGATTAAAGCAGTAATTAATGATTTAAAGAAGAGCAGAATAAAACAGTGGGAAAGCACAAATGGACTTGCTTCATCTATGTATAACTCCTTTATTAATGAACAATCTTGGGCAGATGTAGTAAGCGAACTAGACGAGTTAAGTAAAATAACCAAGCAAGATTTAATGACATTTGCTAATGAGCATTATAAAGACAACTATGTAATCGTTTACAAAAGAACAGGTGAAAACAAAAACCTAGTGCGTGTAGAAAATCCTGGTATTACACCCATTCAATTAAATAGAGATGCTTCCTCACAATTCTTTAAAGACTTCAACAAGCTAGAAACCAAAGAAATAAAGCCTGTTTTTGTTGACTTTGACAAAGCTATTCAACAAGAAAAGATTAAAAATACCACACTTTCTTTTATAGAAAATACAACTAACGACATCTCTAGCTTATATTACATTACTGATGTAGGGTCTGATCACGACAAAAAACTGAACCTAGCCATTAATTATTTAGATTATTTAGGAACCTCTACCCTAACACCCGAAAACCTAAAAAAAGAATTCTATAAATTAGGAATCGACTATGGTGTTGGTGCTGGGAATGATCGTTCATACGTTTACATTAGTGGTTTACAAGAAAACCTAGACGCTGGTATTAAATTGTTTGAAAGCTTATTGTCTGACGCAAAAGCCAATGAACAGTCATACAATGATTATGTAGCTAAAATTCTTAAAGAAAGAAAAGACAATAAAACCCAAAAATATGGAATCCAAAATGCCCTAAATCAATATGTAATGTATGGTAAAGATAGTAGATTTAGAGACATTTTAAGTGAAGAAGAGCTAAAAGCCATAAACCCTAATGAATTAGTAAAAATAGTACGTGAATTCCTTAATTATGACCACCAAATTTTTTATTACGGAAACGACTTAGCCTCTACTAAAAAATCCATTTTAAAATACCACCGTTTTGGAAATGGGAAAACCGTGCCTACTCCAAAAGAGTACCCACAACCTGCAAGTAATGGTAGTGTATACTTTGCCCCGTACGAAATGGTACAAGCCGAAATTACCTTTACGTCTAGAGGCGATAAGTTTAACAAGGGCTTACTAACTCCTGCAGGTATTTATAATCAATATTTTGGCTCAGGGCTTTCGTCTATTATTTTTCAAGAGATTCGTGAATCTAAATCTTTAGCATATTCTGCTTATTCTTATTTCGCGAATGCTTCAGAAGTTAATAAACACAACTATTTATACGCTTATGTAGGCACACAAGCCAATAAATTACCACAGGCTGTTGATGCTTTAATGACTCTAATGAACGATATGCCTAAAGCGGAGGCACAGTTTGAAGGTGCTAAACAATCAGCATTAAAACAAATTGCTACACAGCGTTATACTAAAGATGGTATTTTCTTCTATTGGTTGCGTTTACAAAAACAAGGTATTGATTATGACATTAACAAAGAAATCTATAATGAAACTAAAAAAATTACCTTGAATGATTTAAATACTTTCTTTAACCAAAATGTTAAAGGCAAAAAATTCAATGTTGGTTTATTAGGTAAAAAAGAAAACCTAGACTGGGAAGCTGTTAAAAAATTAGGTTCTATACAAGAACTAAGTTTAGAAGAGCTTTTTGGCTACTAAAACCATATTACATTTAACAAAAAAGCCGCATAATATGCGGCTTTTTTTAGTCAAACATATGAAAGTTTCTATCTTTTTTCTTTCCTGCAAATTTATCTAATTTAAAGCCTAGAGAAAACATAACGTAGCGTCTTAGTATGGTGTTTTCCTCATCAATGATTGCGGTGTCGGTTATTCTTCTAGTATTGCTTTGGTTTTGGTTTAAGACGTCATAAACTTTTACTTTAAAGGTGAATTGATCTTTAAAAAAGTTATAGCCTAACGAGGTATTCCATAAGTAAAAATCTTTCTTAAATCCATCAGAAATATTTGAGTTGTATGTATAGGAAAAGTCATTACCAAACACAACGTTTTTGGGCCAATAATTGGTTGTTGAAAGTTTAAAGGTGTGTGTAATATTAGATGATTTATCAATAACATAATTATTATAATTACTTTGATTCCAATTTAAACGATAGCTTGGTTTAATGGTAATTACCTTGTCATAATCCCAACTAAAATAAACGTTTGGCGATACAGAAAAATTAGAAGCTGTGTACTTCTGTTGATTTATAAAACCTTGGTTGTAAGTAAAGTTATTATATACGCCTCCACCAAAGCGATAAGTGTTTTTACCGTTTTTTATGGTTTTATTTTTATTAAACCCCGCATAAAAATTGTAGTTACCGTATACGTTAATATAGGTTGTGTTGGATTTAAAACTATTGTCTAAAGAGGTGTAATTAACAATATCCGTTTCTTGAAAATTACCTCCCGCATAAGCATAAAATCCTGAACGAGATTCAAAATCGTAATTATTAAAATTCAGATAGAAGTTATGTGTTTTTTGTGGCTTTAAGTTAGGGTTCCCAATATAGGTTGCTAACGGATTACTTAAATTCTCTATAGACAATACCTGAGATGCCGAAGCAAAATTAACCTCGTAATTATAGTTGGCATATATACTTTTTGATTTTGAAATTTTATAACGACCATAAAAATTAATTGATGGTAAAATTTCTTCTTGTTTTAGATTATATACATCCCCTAAATATTCTCCTGTGTTTTCTTGTGATAAAATTTGTGTGCCCAAGGTTAAATTAAAAAAGTATTTATTTTTTCTAGTATTAAAAACTACAAAAGGATTTACTTTTTTTGCATTGGATGAGTTGTATAGCGTTAAAAAATTATTGGCTTGTGTATAGGTTTGTGAGGTTTCATCAAAATCAAAAGTTAATTTATCGTAGGTCTTTTTATTAACCTCATAGCCAATACCAACTCCTATACTTAAGGAGTCTAACACTGGATATTTATAATCTAATAAAAACTCATATTTGTCATTGGTATTGCGTGAGTTTGTGATTTGATTTCTATTATCTCCCTCATCATTTGATTGATAAAAAACAGTAGACGAATTAGTTAACGTTTCGTTGTCATTAAAACCATTTTCGGTTATTACGTCTACACTTAACTTAGACTTATTTTTAAATGCTTTGTAAAAATACAACTCATTACCTATGGTTTGTGAATTATTAATGTTATTACTTAATCCTTCTGATTCGTTCAATAAATCATTATTCTCATCTACCGTAGAGTTATTGAATGTTTTGGAGGAACGTACTTTATTTTTTGTAAAGCTTGGCATATAAGAAATATTTGCTGTTGAATCTATTTCTATGTCAAAACCGATTTTAAAATTATGGTTATCGGATTGATTTCTTGTAACTTCATTGTTGTTCGATGTATAAATATTATTTGGCAATAAATTTTGTTGTACCGTTCTATTACTATTATTGGTGTCGGTACTAGTATAAAAATAACTGCTGTTAAAATCTGTCGATTTACCAAATTTATCCACATAATTTAGCCCTCCTAAGTTTGACTGAGTTATACCATTGCCCCCACCAAACTGAATACCATTAATATTGAATGATCCATTACCATAAGTCGTTGTATAAGTACTTCTACCGCCCGACATATTATCAAAAATATCGTTCATAGAAAAACCTACCGAGTTAATGTTATTAGAAGAACCTAAAACCGATATTTTACGGTCACCATTAAAATAATTAGCCATTAAACTTGACTCATAGCGTTCATCAGTTCCATAACCAGCCAACGCTTTTAGCATAAATCCTTTGTTTTTGTCTTCGTCTATGGTTAAGTTAATACTTGCGTTTTCTGAACTGGCTTTATCTCCCGATATTTCTTCTTTTTTAGTTTTAGTATCGGTAACCTGTACTTTGTTTATAATGTCGGCAGGTAGATTCTCAATGGCTATTTTGCCGTTTTTATCAAAAAATGGTTTACCGTTTACTAATATTTGATTCACCTCTTTACCATTCACTGTAATTTTGCCTTCGTCATCTATTTCAACACCTGGTAATTCACGTAGTAAAGATTCTACATTAGCATCAGGTCTAACTTTAAAGGACGAAGCGTTAAATTCTAACGTATCGCTTTTAATACGAATAGGCGGTGCATTTCCTTTTATAACCGCTTCACCTAGGCTTATTATTGGACTTAAAATGATTTCATCTAAATTTTTATCTTCCAATAAATTTTCAAAGTCTATACGATAGTCTCCATTTAACTCATCTGAAACACTAAAAAAAACTGGTTCGTTGGTAGTGTTAACACTTAGGTTAAATTTACCCGATTCATCAGTAATTGAATAATTAATAACGGTTGAATCTTTGATAGATGAAAGGTATACCGTAGCTGCTTCAATAGGCTGCTTTAAGTCAGAATCTACCACATTACCACTAATGCTCACTTTGTCTTGTGCTTGTGCTAAGTTTTGACAAAAAAGCAATAGCGTGGTTAATAAAAATAATTGTTTCATCATATTTTTTATTGGAGTTATTAAATTGAAAATCTATTAGTCTATATTTAGTTTAAATAGTCTATTTCTTTTATTGAGCGAGGGAAGTTTTCTTTTTGAATGGCAACTAAGTACCCCCCTTGATTCTTTTTATATTTTTTTGAGTTATTATAGGTCATGTAAAGAAATACATGAGACTGTTTTTGCTCTAAATTTTTTAATGTTGATATGTTCGATTGTTTACCATCAATATATATTTTTGGATTCCTTCCTTTTGGGTATGCTGGTATTAATATTTTACCGCTATTACTTTGCATATAAAAAGACTCGAAGTCACCCTTTTCTAGAAGAAACATTTTGTGTTGAATATCTCTAATTTCATTACTAATTTTTGTGGAGAATTTTCTAGTGTTTTCAAATATTTTTTCAGCATCTTTAAATAATGCTTCTCCAGAATCTTGATTTTCTTTCTGAAATTGTTCATTAAGTTCAAAAAGCTCTTTCAAATCTATTGATGTTCCATAAGCTATGGTATCATTACTTGCCTTAAAGAATCTATTTGGAGGTGTTTTCTTAAAATAAGTGCTAACATCTACTCCGTAAGCTATGGTGTCATTAAGTACCGTTTTACTTTCTATTGAAATTGTTTTTAGTAAATCTGATGAATTATTTTGATGTGTTTCATTTTCTATTAAATGTGTTTCATCTCTTGTAATATTATCTTCAATATAATTATAGGAGTCACCTTGAATATGAGTATAATTATTTACTGATTCTTCCTTTTTTTCGGTTAAAACTATAATTTGTTTCACTTTATTATTTTTACTTTGAGCTTTTACAGAAACACATACAGCGAGCGTTAAAATTAAAGGAACTAAAAACCCATACAAGGCTAACGCCTGCTTTTTTGTGTTTTTCTTATTGAGCATTCTGATTCTATTCTTTAGAATTTTTTCACTAAAATTACTCACAATAGAGGTTTTTGATGGATACTGACTTATGTTTAACAAATTAAGTTGATATTGTGTTTTATCTATACCATTCTCTAAAGAAGCTCTGTCGGCTATAAATTCTAGGTTAGCACGAACACTTTTAGCATACCACCAACTAAGTGGCAAAAACCACAATATAATTTTTACAATTTCTGACAAAATAACATCGAATTGATGCCATTGATTAATATGTATATTTTCATGAATGATAACATCTTTATGCTGTCTTTCATTTATATTATTAGGGTTGAGTACTATTGTATTAAAAAAACTAAATGGTGAAATATTTTTATTGGTAAATACTATATTTATACCATCTTTTATTTCTTTTTTTCCATTATGTGTTAGTCTAAAAACTTGTAATATTTGAAAAACGAATAATATGCTTAACAATAAAACGCCTAAAGCATATATAACTAATAAACAATCTGCTAAAGTAATATTTTCCCAAAAACCAACAACCTGCATAGGGCCTTCATCAAGAAAATTATGATTAGTGATTTGCTTATTAAAGGTATTTTTATCTAAATAAACATACTCTGTTTTTACTGTTGTAAAATCAAAGGGAAGTACGGGTAAAACTAAAGTTGCTAGCATACCTAACATTAAATATATTCGATTGTGTTGAAAGAACGTAAAGCGTTCTAATAGTAATTTATACGTTATAAAAAATAACGATAAAATTAGAGCAGATTGTAAAATATAGTTTATCATTTTTCTTTTCCCTTTTCAATTAATGCTAAAATTTCTCGTAAATCCTCTGCCGATAATTTATCTTGTTGAGCAAAAAATGAAACTACATTTTTATACGAATTATTAAAGTAGTTTTGAATTACTTTAGGCATCATGCCTTTGCGATATTCTTCTTTTAACAAAATAGGATAGTATTTGTACGAACTTCCATATGATTTATGCCCCACCCAATTTTTTTCCTCCATGTTACGTACAATAGTTGAAATGGTGTTGTAATGAGGCTTAGGAGTAATGGGTAATTCCTCTATAATTTCTTTTATAAATGCTTCTTCTAAACGCCAAAGCACTTGTAAAATTTCTTCCTCTCTATTGGTTAACTTCGTCATGTATGTAAATTTTAAACAAAGTTAAACTATTTTTTTAGTTGTACAACTATATTTTTAGTTGGTTGATTTTTTAAAGCACCTCCGCCACCACAAACGTACTTCCACCAATAAATATAAAATCTTGGCTTTCTGCATTTTTCTTTGCCGATTTAAACGCACTGTTTACACTATGGTAAAATGTTGCGTTTAAGCTTTTAGAAATGATTTTACGCAACTCATCTACTGGTAGTTTTCTAGGAACATTGGGTGAACAAAAATAGTATTGTGCATTTTTTGGGAATAAATTCAAAATTTCAGCTACATTTTTATCATTCACAAAACCTAACACTAAATGAAGTTTTTGATAAGGAATTGACTCTATTTGCTTTACAACCTCGCTTAAACCGTGTACATTATGTGCTGTGTCGGCGACTACTAAAGGGTTGTTTTCTAGCACATCCCAACGTCCACGTAAGCCGGTATTTTTGGTTACCTTCAAAAAACCTTCTTTTATGTTTTCATCGGTTATTTTAAAACCTAGCAATTGTAATTCTTTAACAGCGGCCAATACCGTTTGCTTATTTTTTTCTTGATAATTCCCTTTTAAATCCGATTCATAGTTAGAGAACATTCCTTGATTAGTAAATATAATTTTTGATTGATTTTTTTGGGCAACCTCTTCAAAAACAGGTTTTGTTTCTGCTAAAGTTTCTCCTATAACTATGGGAGTATTGGGTTTAATAATTCCTGCTTTTTCGGCAGCAATTTCTGCTAAGGTATTCCCTAAAAATTGAGTATGATCTAGTCCTATATTGGTTATTACCGAAAGTATGGGTTCTACCACATTACTTGAGTCTAATCTACCTCCTAAGCCTGTTTCTATGATGGCTACATCTACTTTTTGTTGTTCAAAATAAGTAAAAGCCATAACCGTTGTTACTTCAAAAAAAGAGGCCTTTTGTTGCGTTATTTTATTTTTATGTTGAGCTACAAAGTCAATGACAAAATTTTTAGAACATTTATTGCCATTTACCCTTATACGTTCTCTAAAATCCTTAAGGTGTGGCGATGTGCTTAACCCCACTTTATAACCTGCCTCTTGCAATAAAGAGGCTAACATGTGCGAACAACTACCTTTACCGTTGGTCCCTGCAATATGTATTGTAGTATATTTTTTTTGAGGATGATTTAAGTATTCAACAAGACTTTTAATATTTGTTAAATCTTTTTTATAGGCTACTGCTCCAATTCGCTGAAACATTGGCAATTGATTAAACAACCACTGGATGGTTATTTTATAAGTACCCATAAAAGCCTATCCTATAAAGAATCTTAATATAATAAAGGCTACGATTCCTCCTAAGTAACCAATAAGTGCAAAAGGTCCTATTTTTTTTAGATACCAAAAGAAGTCTATTTTTTCTAAGCCCATAGCCACTACACCTGCTGCTGAACCTATGATTAATAAGCTTCCACCTGTTCCAGCAGTATAAGCTATAAAATGCCACATAGGGTCGTCCATTACATTAGAGAACATACCTATACTTGCTGCTACTAGTGGAACATTATCTATAACGGCTGATAAGAATCCAAATAAAATTATTACTAAGTCTGAAGTGGTTTCTCCTTCTGGTTCTGTGCCCATCATAGGAACTGAACTATTTAGTGATTCTGCAAAATGAAATAACATACCTAAGGATTCCATAGCTGCAACTGCCATTAAAATCCCTAAAAAGAACAATATACTTGGCATTTCTATTCTACTAAGTCCTTTGTGTAATGGACCTACATGACCGCTGTGTTCATTTTTACCGTCATATTCAGTTAGTTTTAAGTCTCTCGAACTAAAAATTTCACCAAAAACAGCTACTACGGCTAAAGATATCATCATTCCTAAATAAGGCGGTAAATGTGTTACTGTTTTAAAAATCGGTACAAAAATAATCATCCCTAATCCTATAAATAATATAGGTTTAGCGTATTTTGATTTTACTCCATCGTCAAAAACAGCGTCTATTTCGCCTTTAAATATTTTCATTTTAGAGATTAAGAAAACAGGTAAGGCATAACATACCAATGATGGGAGTACCACATGCTCTATTAGTTTTGAAGCGGAAACTTTGTCTGCAATCCAAAGCATTGTTGTAGTTATATCACCAATAGGAGACCATGATCCACCTGCATTTGCTGAAATTACAATAACTCCTGCAAACCAAAGACGTAATTCTTTTTCTACAATTAATTTGCTGAGTATAGTCATTAAAACTATGGTTGCTGTTAGGTTATCTATAATTGCTGACAAAAAGAAGCCTAAAATAGATACAATCCATAATAGTTTCTTTTTATTATTGGTTTTGATGTATGATTTTATGGATGAGAAACCATCAAAATGATCAATGATTTCAACAATAGTCATAGCTCCTATTAAAAAGACTAAAATTTCTGCTGTTTTTCCTAAATGATGTAATAAGGAACTCTCCAAACTTGTAGGTTCTAACTCTCTTAGTGCTGTATTAACCTCGAAAACAGGTAATTCAAAAACCGCAATAATAGCCCAAAGTACAGACATCATTAACAACGCAGGTATAAGTTTATCTACTTTTATATTATGTTCTAACGCAATGGCTAAGTAGCCAAGAACAAAGACAATGAGAATTATAGTTTCCATAAAATAGTGTAATTTTAAGAGCCCAAGTTTACAAAAAATGATTGATTTGACGAAAGTTTTTAGAAAAATTAATGATTTGCTAATTTACCCATAAATACTACCTGAGCAATGATTTTTAGATGCTCCTGTAACACTTTTTAATACATTAATTTGATTTTCAATTCGCAAAACACCTAGCAATCCAAAAATTAAAGCTTCTTTAAAATCTATTAAATCATTATTAGGAATATGAATTTTTATTGAACTACTTTTTTTTAGCTCATTTACCATAAACGTATTCTTTGCTCCTCCCCCTGTAAGTAACACTTTAGTAATACCATATTGTTGAAACACTTTAGTAATTTGTTGTACAATATGTTGAGTCATTGTGGCTAATAAATCTTCATTTTTTAGATTCCATTTTTCTATTAATGGAAAAATATATTCCATGCAAAATTCTATTCCTAAAGATTTTGGAAAAACTTGTTGATAATATTCTAATGCATTTAACTCATCTAACAAGCCTTTATTAATAATGCCTAATTGTGCTATTTTACCATCAACATCAAAAGATAAATTCATTTTTTGAGCTATATAATTCAATGGTAAATTCATTGGAGAGACATCAAAAGCTACTCGTTCATTATTATACTTGAATGAAATATTTGAGAATCCTCCCAAATTTAAACAAGCATCATAAGCCCCAAATAAAAGTTCATCACCAATAGGCACTAACGGTGCTCCTTGCCCTCCTAAAGTAACATCTTGAGACCTAAAATCACAAACCGTTCTAATACCCGTAACAGATTGAATAGCTGAACCTTTACCTATTTGAAGTGTATATTTTTTTTTAGGCTGATGAAAAACAGTATGCCCATGAGATGCAATAAAATCAACCTTCTTTATTCCGTGTTTTTTTATGAACTCATTTACCTTGCTGCCCGACTCAACACCATAATCAAAATCTAATTTTGTGATCTCTTGAGCCGACATTTCAAAAGAATTCTTTAAAATTCTTTTCCAAAAAGTATTATACTTAACTGTCTCGGATGCTAAAATGCTATACTCTAATGTTGGGTAGGTAAAGCTAGCATAACAAATGTCTAACCCGTCAAGCGAAGTGCCAGACATCAAACCTATTACATGGTAAGTTTTCATCACTCCAAAAATAACTTATTTTACCATATATTTTTATTAATTTAGCCTCCTAAATAAATTATACTATGGCAAACGATATTATTTTTGAATTAATAGCAGAAGAAAAAAATAGACAACTTAATGGTTTAGAGCTAATTGCCTCAGAAAACTTTGTAAGTGAAAATGTTATGAACGCTATGGGTTCTGTACTTACCAACAAATACGCCGAAGGCTATCCTGGTAAACGATACTATGGCGGCTGCGAAGTAGTTGACCAAGTAGAAACCATTGCCATAGAAAGAATTAAGCATTTATTTAATGCCGAATATGCAAATGTACAACCACATAGCGGCTCACAAGCTAATGCGGCGGTATACTTGGCTTGCCTAAAAGCAGGAGACAAAATTTTAGGTTTCGACCTCTCACATGGTGGGCATTTAACTCACGGTTCTCCCGTAAATTTTTCAGGTATTACCTATCTAACTAGTTTTTACGGTGTAGATGAAGCTACAGGCTTAATTGATTATGATGCTATGAGAGAAAAAGCCATAAAAGAACAACCCAAACTTATTATTTGTGGTGCTTCAGCATATTCTCGCGATATTGACTACAAAAAATTCCGTGCAGTAGCCGATGAGGTTGGTGCCATTTTATTAGCCGACATTTCACACCCAGCTGGGTTAATAGCCCGTGGGATTTTAAATGACCCTTTACCTCATTGCCATATTGTTACATCTACCACACACAAAACACTACGTGGTCCAAGAGGTGGTATTATTTTAATGGGAAAAGATTTTGAAAACCCTTGGGGACTAAAAACACCAAAAGGAGTTGTGAAAATGATGTCTCAATTATTAGACTCTGCTGTTTTCCCTGGTACACAAGGTGGTCCATTAGAACATGTAATTGCTGCTAAAGCTGTTGCTTTTGAAGAAGCCCTATCTGACGCTTATTTTAACTATGTTTTACAAGTAGTAAAAAATGCCAAAGCATTGGCTAACGCTTTAATTGCAAAAGACTATAAAATTATTTCTGGCGGAACAGACAATCACTGTATGTTAATTGATTTACGCAACAAAAATATATCTGGAAAGGTAGCGGAAAATACATTAGTAAAAGCAGATATTACTTGTAATAAAAACATGGTACCTTTTGACGACAAATCTCCTTTTATTACATCGGGTATTCGATTAGGAACACCTGCGGTAACCACACGTGGTTTAGTAGAAGATGATATGGTAACAATTGCTGAATTAATTGATGAAGTTTTAATGAACCATGAAAATGATTCCATTGTTAAAAGTGTAAAACAAAAAGTGAATGCACTAATGAGTAATAAGCCACTTTTTATAAGCTAATTCAAAACTATACCAAAAAAGACAAACACACCACAATACAAATTTTTACGTTATTTGTAGTAAAAACTAAGTATTGCCATCTTTCTATAAAGTCATACTATTTATAATGCTTAATTGTTCTGCCCTTTTATGGGCACAAATACCTAGTTGGCAAAATTCAAATTTTAGAAATGAAACTGTTATCGCTAATGATTCTGTAAAACTAAAATCACAGTTTTTATTACCCGAAAAACTAAGTATAAAAAACGAACAAGGACAAGATATTAGCCAATTATTTTATAAAATTGATTTAGGTTCAGGCATTATATATTTTGATGAATCTTTACAAGGGCAAACCATAAATATAAGCTACTACATACACCCAGACTTACAACAAAGCACTATTTTCTCTAAAGACACCGCACTCATCATTTCTCCGCTTAAAGAAAACATTTATTATACTTTAAATGACCAAAAAACATCAGACAAAAAATTGTTCGACGGATTAAACAGCCGAGGATCCTTGGCAAGAGGTATTAGATTTGGAAATAACCAAAGTGCATCTGTTCAATCTTCATTAGATTTACAATTAACTGGAAATCTCTCTAAAGAAATTGGAATAAATGCTGTTATTTCTGACAATAATGTGCCCATAGAAACCGATGGTTACACACAACAGTTACAAGAATTCGATAAAGTTTATATAGAACTGTTTAACAAAAATTCTAAAATTAGAGCTGGACATATAGATTTATTACAAGAAAACGATTTTTTTGGAAACTTTACTCAAAAAGTTACAGGTTTACAATTACAAACTCAATTAAATCATAAAAATTCTACGACCAAAATAAGTGCAGCTGGTAGTATAGCTCGTGGTGAATTCTCAAGAATCAAAATAGAGGGGCAAAACGGAAACCAAGGACCATACAGACTCTCGGGTAATAACAACGAACTTTATATCATCATCATATCTGGAAGTGAACGGGTCTATTTAGATGGTATTCCGCTTAATCGTGGAGAAAACGAAGATTACGTAATTAATTACAATACTGGGGAACTCACTTTTACTTCTAACCAACTCATTACCAACAATAGTCGTATTACCGTAGAATACTTATATGCCAACCGAAGCTATTCTCAATTTTTAGTTTATGGTGGTATAGAAAATGAGTCGGAACGATTTAAAATTGCTGGACATATATATTCTAATAGCGATGCTAAAAACAATCCATTAAATAATAATTTAAGCGATAGTGATAAACAAATTTTAAGCGAAGCTGGTAATAACAAAGAGCAGATGTATAATAGCACAGCCGTTTTAACAGAGTATGATGCCGATAAGATTCTATATAAAAAAGCATTATTTAATGGAATAGAAATTTTTGAACGCTCTACGAATCCAGACGATGAACTATATCAAGTAACCTTTAGTTTGGTTGGTAATAATATGGGAAATTACATAAAAACTGAAGTAGAAGTAAATGGAAAAGTTTATGCTTACACACCACCCATTAATGGTATTCCTCAAGGGAATTATGAGCCTATTCGTCAATTAGTTGCCCCTAAACGTTTACAATTATACACATTAAATACAGCATATAAATTAAAAAACAATGGTACTATTGGACTCGATTTGGCAATGAGTAACGAAGATTTAAATTTATTTTCTAATAAAGATGACAATAATAACTTAGGATTCGCTGCACGTATTTTTGGTAATAAAACCTACAAAGCCAATAATTGGTCTATAATCCCGCAGTTTGAACTCAGTTTTATACAACAACAATTTAAAACCATACAACGCTTACGAACCATAGAATTTACACGAGATTTTAATTTAGAAAACGAACTAAACGAAGCCGACCAAACCTACCTAAAAAGTTCATTATTAGTTTTATACAAAGAAAAACTAAAACTCAACTACAACCTACATTATTTAAATAATAAAGATTTATACCAAGGTTTAAAAAATGATGTTTCTGCCAATTATACTACTAATAAAAACTTTGGTGAGGTTAAAGTATCTATTCTAAACTCAGAAAAAAACAGCCAAGAAATCACCAATTTTTTACGGTACAATGCCTTAATTAAAAGAAAAATTATAAAAACCTTTTGGCTAGGGGCACAATACGCTGGAGAATCAAATCAGATTAAAAATTTAAATAACAATCTGTTTAACGAATTAAGTTTTAAATGGAATGAATACCAAGCCCTAGCAGGCATTGGTGATTCTACCAAAATTAACGCACAATTAACCTATTATTATAGAAAAGACGATTCTGTTCGCTTAGGTAAGTTTGAACGTATGGCAAATGCTAATGGCATTATTTTAGCCTCTAAATTAATTAACACACAAAATCAACGTTTAAGTTTTTCGGCTCATTACCGATCTGTAAAAAATCAATACCAAAATCAAATCAACGAAAGTTTTATGACTGGAAATATACGCTGGTACAAAAGCTTTTTACAAAATGGTGCGGTTATAAATACTTATTACGAACTAGGGAGCGGCGTAGAACCTCAACGTGAATTTGAATACGTTAAAGTAACCGATGGCTTAGGAATTTACAAATGGACCGACTACAATGCTGACGGCATAGAACAATTAGACGAATTTGAAGCTGCCGAATTTGCCGACCAAGCCAATTACATTAGAGTATACACCAATACTACACAATATGTAAAAACCAACAAAAATGCTTTTACTTTTTCCTTAAAACTTAAACCTAAAGAGTTATTAAAATCTAAAAACGAATTTTTAGACCGATGGCTGTTTTTAGGCTCCATACAAACCTCAAACGCTTTATTAAAGAACAATAAAACACTAGAACTAAACCCGTTTGTAAAATCCAACGATTTATTAAGCAAGTCCGAAAACCTACGAACCACATTGAGTTTTAATCAAGATAATGTTTATAAATGGTCTGCCGCTTACACCTTTTCTAATCAAATCTCTCAAACCTATATTTTTACTGGAAAAGAAGCACGTAATAACAAATCACATATAATCAGCTTAAAATATAAACCTTGGCAAAGTGTTTATTTTTTATTGGACGGACAAAATAGTGTAACCCACAGTGAGTCTGACCTTTTTTCTTCTAGAAGATTTATTATTGATGCTTGGAAAATAAAACCACAAATGGTTTTCCAAACCGAAAAATCATTGAATGCCAAATTAAGTGCTACCTATCAAAATAAGAATAATACAACTGGTATTGAATCATTAAATCAATTCGATTTAGGCTCAGAACTTCAATGGAATGACGGTCAAAAATCATCAATCTTTGCTACCTTTAATTTTATAAAAAATAATTTTACTGGAAATGAAGAATCGGTAGTAGGCAACCAAATGATGGAAGGTCTACGGGCTGGAAATAATTTTGTTTGGCAATTATTAATACAGCGTCAACTAACTTCGTTTTTAAACTTAAATGTAAGCTACGACGGTCGAAAAACAGAAACCAATAAAACTATACACACAGGTAGTGTGCAAATTCAAGCAAGGTTTTAATGTTAAAAAACATTCAGGTTTATAATCACTTGTGTACTAAACTTATTTTTTAATCAACGGTACGGTACTACACGCCTCGCCGTACATAATGGATTGTATATGAGGTTGTATTTTTTGAATTAATTCAATGTATGCTGCCTCTGGAACGGGTTTTCTAGTACATCCTTTTACAATTATTTTTTTATTTAAATAGATTGATTCTTCTAAATTTTGGATAACAGTATGGTATAAAGCAGTTTCTAAATCAACCAAATTACCTTTAACCATTCGCTTGGCTATAGGCTGTAAATAAGTAGCTACTAACAAATAGGCCCACGACGGAATTATAGCATCTGCACTACAAGTAATGGCGACAAAGGCATCTTTGTAATTAGTCCAGTCATGATTTTTTAATGATTCTCTAAAATCTTTTTCACGTAAAACTAATTCGTCTAGTAAAAAATCTTTTAAATCGAATACTAATCTTTTTCCTTCCGGATAAAATTCTTCTAAATCAATTGTAACCAAAGGACTTTTGGCTACTCTATTTACAATTTCTTCCATTGCAATTTCCTATCTTTGTTTGGTTTTCAAAGTTACAAAGAAAAGTGAAGTATTACATTATAGCTGGCGAAGCATCGGGAGATTTACATGGTGCTAATTTAATGAAGCAACTAAAACTGCAAGATTCAGAAGCAGAATTTAGATTTTGGGGTGGCGATTTAATGCAAGCACAAGGCGGAACTTTAGTGAAACACTACCGAGATTTAGCTTTTATGGGGTTTATAGAAGTTATTGCAAACTTAAAAACCATTTTAAACAACATTTCTTTTTGTAAAAAAGACATTCAGCAATACCAACCCGATGCTGTTATTTTAATTGACTATCCTGGGTTTAATTTACGCATTGCAGACTTTGTAAAATCATTAAACATTAAGGTTTTCTATTACATTTCACCACAAGTTTGGGCATGGAAATCGGGGCGTGTACACAAAATAAAGCGTTACGTAGACCGTATGTTTGTTATTTTACCTTTTGAACAAGATTTTTATAACCAATATGATTATTCGGTTGATTTTGTAGGACATCCTTTGTTAGATGCCATGGATAATCTTCCTCCTTTAAATGCTCACGACTTTAAAACACAATATGGGTTAGACGACAGAAAAATAATTGCTTTATTACCTGGTAGTAGAACACAAGAGATTAAAGTAAAACTTCCTTTAATGCTTTCGGTAATCAATGATTTTCCTGATTATCAATTTGTAATCGCTGGTGCTCCCTCCCAAAAGAAGGAAGTTTACCAAGCTATTGGTGGTAAAGAGTTAAAAATCATTCCCAATAAAACCTATGACTTATTACAACTGTCGCACGCCGCTCTAGTAACATCAGGAACGGCTACGTTAGAAACAGCGTTACTCAACGTACCCGAGGTGGTTTGCTATAAAGGCAGTAGAATTTCATACGAAATTGGAAAACGAGTGGTTAAACATATTAAATACATTTCATTGGTTAATTTAATCATGGACAAAGAAGTAGTTAAGGAATTGATTCAAAACGAATTAAATTACGAAAATATAAAGTACGAACTCGGTCTAATTTTGGGAGACGAAGCACGAGAAAAAATGCTATACAGCTACCAAGAACTCAAACAAAAATTAGGAGGAGTTGGTGCCTCTAAACGTACTGCTCAATTAATTATTGATGACTTAAAAGTCCTATAGAAAAAGGATTATATTTATGATAAACCGTTGTTTTTTTCCTCAAGTTAATCTATTTAGCTTGAGACTTTTTTATTACTTCCTTAAGTAAATAGTTTGGTTTTCTAAATCTAGTACCATATCTTTTTTGCTAGTAGATAAAAGACTAACTAAAGTTGCTCCTGTAGCTCCTACTAAAATAGCTTGCCCTATTCCAGGCATAATCAATCCAGCTCCTACGCCTGAAACAACAGAGCCAAATATACCTATTGTGTTATTTGCAAATGGAATATTAGCTACAAATTGCTTGCCTTCTTGATTCATTTTAACAAAAACGCTATTGCTATCTGCAAATCGTTGAGATTTTCTTTCGGTTAAATAATCTTTTATTTTATGAGCACGAACATATAAAATACCGTTACTCACAAAGGCAAATATTTGCCTTTCTTTTTTATTATTACTATCCATTAAAAAGTAATAATTTTTTTTACTGTTTTTAGTTTTTAGGGTATAACTAGTCGTGTTAGGTTTGTTATTTACCAACTCCTCAAAAGAGTTATAAGCACCATCAAGTAGTGTAAGGTGTGTTGTTTTAATGGGTTCTTTTATTGCAACTTCTGAAGAAATTGATTCTAGTTCTTGCATTACGCCTCCGCTATCAATAGAAAGAATAGACGATAAGTATAAATGTTCTTCTAATTGTGTTTGTGTGTTCATATAATACACCTTGTCATCTTCATACCTAAGGTTACTAAACTGAACTTGTTCATTATTTGTCATGGTAATGACGCCACTTTTAATCGTTTTTGGTTTTTCTTGTGCCCAAACTAAAGTGCAAATAGTAACGGCTAAAAATGTTGTTTTGAGTTTCATGTTGTTTAAGTTTTGTTTCTAAATATATTAGCTCCATACAGAATTAAATCAAAGCTTGCTTTTTGATTAGTATATTGACCATTTTATACTTTTAAGCAATTACACTAAAACCAGTATAAGGCACTAGTTTTTCGGGTATTTTTATACTACCATCGGCTTGTTGGTGATTCTCCAATATACAGGCCATAATACGAGGTAAAGCTAAAGCACTACCATTAAGTGAGTGACAAAGCTGCGTTTTACCATCTACTTTATACCGTAATTTTAAACGATTGGCTTGAAAAGTTTCTACATTAGACACCGAACTTACCTCCAACCACTTTTCTTGTGCTGCCGAAAACACTTCAAAATCATACGTTAAGGCTGCTGCAAAACCTGTGTCGCCACCGCAAAGTCGTAGTACTCTATATGGTAATTCTAAATCTTCTAATAATAATTTTACATGTTCTACCATTTCATCTAAAGCTGCATAAGAATTCTCTGGCTTCTCTATTCGGACTAATTCTACTTTTTCGAATTGATGTAGCCTATTCAATCCTCTAACATCTTTACCGTAACTTCCTGCTTCACGTCTAAAACAAGGCGAATAGGCGGTTAGCTTTATGGGTAGTTGATTTTCGTTCAACAACTCATTCCTATAAATGTTCATAATAGGAACTTCAGAGGTTGGAATCAAATAAAAATTATCTTCGTTTATGTAGTACATTTGTCCTTCCTTGTCGGGTAACTGACCTGTTCCATAACCAGAAGTTTCATTGATTAGAAATGGCGGAATAACCTCAGTATAATTGGCTTTTGTGTTTTGGTCTAAAAAGTATTGAATAAGTGCACGTTGCAATCTTGCTCCTTTTCCTAAATATACGGGAAAACCTGCTCCTGTAATTTTAACGCCTAGTTCAAAATCAATTAAATTATATTTTTTAGCAACCTCCCAATGTGGTAAAGCATCGTTTTTAGGAATTGCTTCTCCTTGTTGAAAAATGTTTTGATTATCTTCAGCCGTAGTTCCAGCTACAACGCTTTGATGTGGAACATTTGGGATTTGATATAAAATGTTTTGTAAAGATTCTTCGTAAGTTGCTAATAAATCTTGTTGTTCTTTAATGACCAATTTATAATTGCTTGATTTTTCTTTTAACTCATTAGCTTCGGGTGCTTTTCCTGCTTTAAAGAGTTCGCCTATTTCTTTAGAAGCTTTGTTAGATTCAGCCAGTAAATTATCTAATTCAAATTGCGTTTTACGACGTAGTTCGTCGGTATTTAAAACTTCATCTATTAAGTGTAATGACTTAAAGTTTCTTTTTTTTAAGCCTTCTATTACTTTTTCTTTATTCTCTTGAATGTACGATACTACGAGCATTGGTTTTTATTTTGTACAAAGATAGTATATGTAATAAATAATTTTAAGAATAGTACCTTAAAAATTTACTTGCTAAATTTGAGCGGATTTAATAATTTAGTTGAATGAAGATTTTTTCTTTATTTCTAATTTTATCTCTATTTCCTGTTGTTGCTCAATTAGAATCTGCACATTGGTATTTTGGTAATTTTGCAGGAATAGATTTTACTATGGGTGTACCTATAGCTGTAGATGATGGTGCACTACAAACTAATGAAGGTTGTGCCTCTATTTCAGATTCAGACGGGAATTTATTGTTTTATACCAATGGAAGTTTAGTTTATAATCGAAACCACCAAACAATGCCTAATGGCACAGGTTTAATGGGTGATTCATCCAGTACACAATCTGCAATTATTGTTCCTTATCCTGAAAATCCTAATTGGTATTATATTTTTACAGTTGATGCAGATGATATGGCATTGCCTGAATATACCTCAAACAACGGATTTCATTATTATTTGGTTGATATGACTTTAGACAACGGACTAGGTGATGTTATAACTCCTGACAACAACCAACTCTTACCTATTACCTCTGAAAAAGTGACTGCAGTAGCCCATAGTAATAACGTAGATTTTTGGGTGATTACTCATTTTGAAGACAAATTTTACGCCTACTTGGTAACTAAAAATGGAATTCAAACCACGCCAATTATTAGCCAAATCGGACCCTATTTAGACCCCAATGTTTATCCCGTAAACTCAAGAGGATATGTAAAAACCTCGCCCAATGGTAAAAAAATAGCCATTGCTCACTTAAGTAATTTAAGACTAGAGGACATCCCTGAAGAGGAATTAAATGATTTATATACCAATAACCTTTTCTCAAATACTTACAACGGGTATACCGCTCTTTATGACTTTAATGACGCAACAGGTACCGTTTCAAATGAAGTAGTATTGTCAAATATAAACTCTCCTTATGGTGTTGAATTTTCATTTGGGTCAAGGTTTTTATACATTGAATATGATGTCTATAATAATACCGACTGGGTAAAAGGAGAATTAATTCAATATGACTTAGAAGCTAATGACATCGCTAATTCAGGTATTGTTATCTTTGACAACTACGCCACTGACAATGGAAATTACATTTTTAGAGCACGTGGTGCCTTACAGCTAGCCTTAGATAAAAAAATATATTACTCACAACAACTGGTTACAAATGGTGTCTCAAATAAATTTCTTTCTGTTATAAACTCACCTGATGAAATGGGTTTAGCAGCCAATTTTGAATACCTCTCATTTCCTTTATTAAAAAGTACAACATATGGTCTACCTCCATTCATTACCTCATTTTTTAGAGCACAAATAGTATTAGAAGGAAATATAGATAATTCAAGCACTTGTTTGGGTAACCCTATTTCTTTTTCCATAGACTCTAATAATGATGTTGTTTCTGTTCTTTGGAATTTTGGCGATGGAAATACGTCTACAATATTAAACCCTACACATTTATATACTAATAATGGTGTTTATACTATAACAGCACAGGTTACAACTGAAGACGACAGTATTTTAATTAGTAAAGAAGTAGAAATATATGCTTTACCACAAGCCGAAAACGCGAGTCTTGAACAGTGTGATTTTGACGGAAATGGCTTGGCTATTTTTACACTAAATAACGCCAATGCACAAGTAAATACGCAAACAGGAACCATAATTACTTATCATTTATCTAAAAATGAAGCATTGAGTGGTGAAAACCCATTAAGCAATGCTTATTCTAACATTACAAACCCACAAACTATTTTTGCACGTGTTGTGAACGAAAATAATTGTATTGCTACCTCAGAAGTAACACTGAGCACAACCCTTCAAGAAATCAAAATAACAAATAATTTAATACAGTGTGATATTAATAATGACGGCGTTGAAACATTTAATTTGAATGACGCAACCCAAGGCATACTTAGCTTGTATAATGAACCCGTAACTATTATTAGTTATCACACTTCAATTTCTGATGCAGAATCTGGCATAAATCCAATTAATACATTATTTGAAAACATTGGAAACCCAATGCCTATTTTTGTAAGAGTAGGAACTTCCGGCTGTTTTGATGTTGTTCAATTTGAGCTAATATTAAACCCCGAACCATTTATTAATTTAGAGGATGCTGAAATCTGTCCAGACAGTATTTTAAACCTCAATTTAGAAGATGAATTTGTTGCTTATGAATGGATTGGTTTACAGGGAAACGATTTAAATCAACCAAACAATGAACCCAATATAACCATTACTAATTCAGGGAATTATTCACTTATTGTAACAAACACTTATGGTTGTTCTTATGAGGAATTTTTCACCGTTAGTCACTCTCAACCACCTATCATTTCACTAATTACCATAAGCAATTCAAACACTGTAACCATTCATGCTCAAGGTACTGCCCCTTTTAATTATAGTTTAGATGGTATAACTTGGCAAACATCAAATGTTTTTAATGATTTACCCGCTGGAGAATACCTTGTTTATGTACGCGATGCAAATGGATGTATTTCTAATGAAGAAAAATTTGGGATTATACATATTCCTAACTTTATTTCGCCAAATGAAGACGGATATAACGATGTTTGGGAAATTAAAGGTCTGGCCAGTTACGAAAATGTTAAAATAAGCATTTTTGACCGTTATGGAAAAACTATAGTAGACCAAATAAACAACTTTGAATCAATTGTTTGGGATGGATATTACTTAGGACGAAGAGTAAACTCTAGCTCTTATTGGTATATTATAATGTTAGAAGATGGACGAAAATACGTTGGCCATTTAAACGTTAGAAACCGTGCTAGTAATTAAAAAAATTAGAATCCCTTGATGGATTCTAACTTTTAGAGATTTTAATTCGGAAAACTTGGTCTTACCTCTATTTTACTAGGTAATGTTCTTGGGTTCATTTTTAATAAACCAACCACTATATCACCTATGTCTTCGGGTTGTATTTTCCAAGCATCATCCTCATTAGGTGTATGATTATTGAAATAAGTAGACACCGAACCTGGCATTATGGTGGAAACTTTTATGTTATATGGTCTTAGGTCGAGCATGGCTGCTTGTGTAAAACCAACTACACCAAATTTAGAAGCATTATAACCTGCTCCTTTAGCAAAAAAATTAGTACCTGCTAAACTCGCCAAGGTTATGTAATATCCTTTTGATTTTTTTAGTGCTTCTACACTTGCTTTAAGGGTATGAAAAACACCTGTTAAATTTGTATCAATCATATTGTTCCATTGTGACGTTTCTAGTTCATCAATAGGAGCAAAATGACCTAAACCAGCGTTAGCTAAGACTACATCTACTTGTCCAAATTTTTCAATAATAGTTTGTACTGCTTTTACTTCGTCTTCAAAGTGAGTAACATTCGACTGTAAACCTATTACTTGCTCTTTATTCCCTAAGGATTCTGCTGCTTGTTGTGCATCGGTTAATTTTCTACCGCTAATAGCTACGCGCATTCCTTGATCTAATAAGGCTTTTGCTACGCCATACCCAATTCCTTTTGTTCCTCCTGTAATGTAGGCTACTTTGTTTTGTAAGTTCATTTATGTTGGTTATTTAATTGTTCTTCAATATATATAAATTAATCTACATCTACTCCTCCGTAACGCATTTCATTCATTCTTTCTCTGTTTTCTTTAACTAAGGCATCATATTCTTCTTCAGTAACATTTTTTCCTTTTTTGGGTTTTTCTATTTTTTGATTTTTTTCTGTTTTAAGTGAGGTTGCTAAGAATGTTTTACTAGATTTATATTCACCATCAGGCGTTTTATGAATTTTAGAGACTTCTAAGATTAAACCTGGCAAACCATTAAAATATTCTGGCCCATTTTTAAAGGCTAATTTGGGTGCGTACCAAGCTTCAACAGTTGTTAAACTATCAATTACCGCTACCGCTTTTCTTGTTTCATAACCCAATATTTCTTTTGTTTCTTTTGAAATAACCCACTGATAGGTGTCTAAGGTATCTTTCATGATAAGATTTTGATTAGCCACACTTGCTTCTCGCTCTACTTGATTTTCTTCTAAATTTTTGTAAATCAACCCCACGTCGCCCATAGATATATTAGCAAAAATACCTGCCGTTTGGCTGTTGTTAATCTTTTCAATCCAATCAAAAGAAGATTCTGTTTTATTTAACAAAAGTGTATAGGAGTGTTTTTCTGTAAATAGTTTTTTTAGTTCTGATTTTAATGATTCTGGTACTTTAACATCACTTGTGTTGTTGGCTGTTGATATTTTATCTAAATCAAAGTCTCGTTGGAGTTCGTACTCAACCAATAGCGTTTCTTGCGCATAAACATGAATACTGGCTATTACAAAAAATATTAATGTTAGATTTTTCATGTTTTTTTACTCTTTTATTTAAAATTTGGTTTTCTTTTTTCTAAAAATGCTGCTGTTCCTTCTTTAAAATCTTCTTCGTCAAATAACTCTCCAAAAGATTGTATTTCTAATTCGAAACCGTTAGGTTTATCACTTGCATTAATGGCTTTAATGGCTTTGGCTATAGCGGTTGATGAGTTCTTTATTATTTTTTGAGCAATTTCATTAGCTCTATTCAATAGTTCCTCTTGGGGTAATATTTCATTAACTAATCCTAAGGCTAGTGCTTTTTCGGCGTTCATCATTTCGGCAGTAAAAATAGCTTGCATAGCCGCTCCTTTTCCAATTAGCTTAGGTAAACGTTGTGTTCCTCCATAGCCAGGAATTAAACCTAAAGTAACCTCAGGTAAACCCAATCTTGCATTCTCAGAAGCTATTCTAAAATGACAAGCCATTGCTAGTTCTAATCCTCCACCTAAGGCAAAGCCATTAATAGCAGCAATAATAGGTTTAGGGAAATTTTCTAGTTTATTAAAAACTTTTTCCTGTCCTAGCCTAGCTAATTCACTACCTTGTTCTCCGTTATAATTACTAAACTCTTTAATATCGGCTCCTGCTACAAAAGATTTTTCGCCACTACCTGTAAGTATAATTACTCTAATTGCCGAATTGTTTTTGGCTTCGTCTAAGAATAAGCTAATTTCATTGAGTAGACTTTTATTAAGTGCATTTAAAGCATTAGGTCTATTAAGTGTTATAGTTGCTATGCTGTTATTAAGGCTAATTAAAAGGTTTTCGTAGTTCATTTTTTCAATTTATTTTGGATTTTAAAGATATAAAATTCAAACTTTGAAAAAAAAGTTTGTGGGTTTGATTTTTTTATTTTTACTTTGCATTTCAAAGTTCTTTAATTATGGAAAACAAACCACATCAAGACTTACAAGAAATACGCAGCATGATGGAGCGTAGCTCTAGGTTTATGTCGCTTAGCGGATGGACTGGAATTATGGCTGGCATATATTCTTTAATCGGTGCTAGTGCTGCGTATTTTATTTTATTTACTGGTAATTTTAACCAAGGTAGACCCATTAATTATAATTACGAGAATAGTTTACACGATTTATTTTCAAATCAAAATTTACAATTATATTTAATTGCTGCATCAGTCATTATGCTTTCCGGAGTTACCGCATTTTACCAATCTTCCAAAAAATCAAAAAAACAAGGTGTTAAATTATGGAACACGACTACAAAACGTTTATTCATACACGTTGCTATTCCACTGATTACTGGCGGTGCATTTTGTATATCGTTATTATATTATGGGCACGCAGGACTTATTGCTCCTGCCATGTTAATTTTTTATGGTTTAGCTTTATTGAATGGTAGTAAATATACGTTACGTGAGTTCCATTCATTGGCACTCTGTCAAATAGCTTTAGGCATATTATCATTATTTTTTATTGGTTATGGTTTATATTTTTGGGCGATTGGATTTGGTGTTTTACATATAGTTTATGGAGTTTTAATGGAAAAAAAGTACCAATAATGGGTATTATAGAAGGATTAAACAAAAATTTTGAGAACCGAGTTCGGCTAGGTATAATGTCGGTACTATTGGTCAATGACTGGGTAGACTTTACCGAAATGAAAGAGTTATTAAGTGTTACCGACGGCAACTTAGCTAGTCATTCTAATGCTTTAGAAAAAAACAATTATATAGAAGTAAAAAAAGAGTTTGTTGGGAAGAAACCTAAAACGTCATATCGTGTTACACAAAACGGGCGAGAGGCTTTTCAAAAACACTTAACTGCTTTAGAAGGATTATTGAACAACTAAATTTTTTTATTATTTTACTTTGTTTTTCAAAGTACTTTATATTTTATATTATGAATTACAGATTATCATTTATGATTTGGTTATACAGTTGGTCTCAGCAAGTATATACCCAACATTTTAAAAAAAAGAAAAAAGCTTGGAACTTAAACCAACAGCAACTCAGTTTATACCCTAAAGGAACATTAGGTAAAGCACTAGGAGACTTTTACGTTACCAATCAATTTGAGGTAATGCCCAAACTAGAAAATCACGATGTTTTTCATGTACTTACCCAAACCAATACACAAATTCAAGATGAAATTGCTATGCAATATCTCTTATTAGGGAACGGTAAAAAGAGCCTCTATTTATTTGGAATGATTGGAATTGGAACACTACTATACCCTGAATTTATAGGTTACTACAAGCAATCATACCTAAAAGGAAAGAGGTATTATCCTTTTCATGATATAGAATTCAAAAGCCTATTAAACAAACAATTACAAGTTATTCAGAAAAAATTTAATGTTAAATAATTATAAAAATTAAATCTTATGGAAAATCAAAAAAAATCTATCGAAAAATCATTTCTTAATTGGCTCAATCAGTCATTAACCGTTAAAATGGTAGTAATTGCAGTATTAATTCTTATTTTACTTATTCCCTTGTCTTTTGTACAAAGCTTAATTAAAGAAAGGGCTCAACGACAAAATGAGGTAATAAATGAAATTAATGATAAATGGGGGAATGGCTACACCATTAGTGGACCTATTTTAAAAATTCCGTATAAGAAAAAAGTGGAATCTGTGGTTTATGATAAGGATAGTGAAAAGAAAAAAACCGTTGTAAAAAACGTGATAGAAACTGCTTATTTTTTTCCAGAAACTTTAAATGGCAAAGCAGCATTAGAATCAAAGCCCTTACAAAGAAGCATTTACAAGTCGGTTGTTTATGAGGGTGTTATGGAAATATCGGGGACTTTTAGGCAACCTAATTTTGGTGATGAAGAAATAAATCCTGAAGATATTTTATGGGATAAAGCAAGAATTATTATTAATACAACAAATTTAAAAGGCATTAAAAGTGATTTAACAATTCAATGGAATGATGAAAAATACCAATTCTCTCCAAAGTTTTCTAGCAATTCAAGTGCTAACGGAGAGGAGAATCATTCTTTAGAGAGCGGTTTTATTAAGTCGGCTAACAATACCAGTAGTTTTTCTATGCAATTATCTTTTAACGGAAGCGAACAATTTAGGTTAATTCCTATTGGAAAGTCTACTCAATTCAATATAACCTCTAACTGGTCAGACCCAAGTTTTATAGGCAACTTTTTACCTAAAGATGAAAAGAATAAAGTAACCGACAAGGGCTTTAATGCCAATTGGAATATATTGCATTACAATCGTCCATTTCCTCAAAGTTTTTTTGGCAATTTACCTAACTTAAACTCCTATGCCTTTGGCGTAAACTTATTGATTCCTGTAGACGAATATCAAAAAAGTGAACGTTCGGCAAAGTATGGTTACCTAGTTATTGTTTTTACGTTTTTATTTTTCTTTTTAATTCAAAGCACTAGTAAAATAAACATACACCCTTTTCAATACTTAATGATTGGCTTAGCATTGGTTTTATTTTACACTTTATTAATTTCTATATCAGAGCACAGTAGTTTTTTAAAGGCCTATTTAATTGCTGGTGGTTCAATAACTGCACTTATAGGTTTGTATAGTAAATCTGTTTTAAAAAGTTGGAAATTCTCAACATTTATTACACTCTCAATAATAGCCTTATATGCTTTTATATACGTAATTATACAATTAGAAAGTTATGCTTTATTGGTTGGAAGCATTGGCTTATTTGTAATTCTTTCTATAGTAATGTACGTCTCTAGAAGAATAGAATGGAACATTTAATTTCTTTCTTTTGAGAAGTGCCTTAATCCTCCTAAAAATGTTTTTTTGGAGGATTTTTTATTTTGCTTTAAACTTACGCAAGGTTTCTTTAGTAAAGTCCGACAAAACTAATCTCCCACTCATTTCGGCACGTTCTTGCATAATTGTTTCTAACCCACTGGTTCCTTCCCAAAACACATGCTTTAAATTATGCATAGCCGACAAGCTGTATAATGATAGCTTTTGAGCAAATTCATTAACTGCGTCTAAGCAATCTGTTTGGTTGGGTAAAACACGAGCATACATACCAGCATTTTTTGCCCATTCGGGCGACTTCCATTCTGTTGGGTTTAAGGTTAATTCTGCAAAATTGGTTAATCCTATTTTTCGAGTAATGGCAGGTTCTATAACAAATGGTCCAATTCCAATAGAGAGTTCACTCAGTTTTATAGATGCATTTTCGCTTGCTAAGGCGTAATCGCATGCCGAAACTAGGCCTACACCTCCTCCAACTACTTTTCCTATAACGCAACCTACTATAAATTTAGGACAACGACGCATCGCTAAAATTACATTTGCAAATCCCATAAAGAATTTTTTACCTTTTTCAAATTCATCTATGGTTAATAATTCATCAAAAGAGGCTCCTGCACTAAAGACTTTTTCTCCTTCACTTTTTAATATAATTACTTTTACTTCATCGTTTTTTCCTAGATCATCAAAAAGTTCAATTAATTTGTTTAATTGAGTACTTGGAAAGGAATTACTTTTAATATGGTAAAAGTTTATGGTTGCAATATTGTTTTGTATGTTACACTCTATGTAGTGGTCGTTTGTCATAATCTTATTTTTTATTAATGGCGTTTAAAACTGGTAATGCACGGTCTGTAGCAAATATGTCTACTCCTATTTTTTCTAAGTCTTGATATACTTTATCTCCTCTTTTTTTAGCACTTTCATCAATATTACCTAAAGTTCCAAATATAGCTAAGATATTTTTTTGATGAATTTTATCGTATAAACTTTTGGGTGATTTTCTTGTTCCTGTAAAGGCTATCATTTTTTGAGTAGGAATTCCTGAATCTAGCATTCTATTAAACTCTTCTTCATTACGCATGGGTACAGAAAGCATACTGTTTGGAGAAAGTTTATGCAATTTTTTTGATTGCTCTACACTATAAGCAATAAGCACACACTTACTCTCTACTTTATTTTCTTGAATTAACGCTATGGCTTGTTTATACTCTACTGTGGGTTTAAAATCTACCATTAAAACTACATTTTTATTTTTTGCCCATTGCAACAATTCTTCAAAGGTTGGAATTTTATACGTTGTTTCGTTACCAAAATCATCCACTAAATTAAATTTTTTTAATTCATTAACCGTATATTTTTCTACCTTATCGTTGCCTATTGTTGTTCGTTCTAAAGTTTTATCATGCATTAAAACAATTGTATTATCTTTACTCATAGACAAATCAACCTCAAAAATAGTAATGCCTTTTTTATACAAGTAGTCTATTGTTTCTAAACAATTCTCCGGATAATTTTTAATTCCGCTTCCACCCCTATGTGCACTTACTAAATTTTGCTGTTTGTTTTTAAACGTAAAGTCTATTTTTGCTTTTGTTTGTAAGTTTACTTCTGGTTTGTTTTTACATTGAAGTAATAAAATATTCAATACTAAAACAAAAAAGATAGATATGTTTTTAGATTTCATAGAGTTGGTGTTTTTTTGTTAAAAAAACTGCTGAATCCATACTTATGTTAATTATCAACAATAATAACCAATCAAAATGGGAATAGAAAATTTCTTTAAAGAATTATTTAGCATGTGCAGAGACACACTACAAAAAAGAGGGGGATAGAAAAACTAGTAACCTAACAAAAAATTAGCTAGTGGTTAAATTGCATTTTTATCGCCAAAAATCATTTTAGTAATGGTATTATAAATAATCATTAAGTCTAATAAAAAAGACCAGTTTCTAATATAGAATAAGTCTGACTGCACACGATTCTCCATATCCTCTTGGGTATGAATCTCACCTCGATGGCCTTTAGTTTGTGCCAATCCTGTAATACCTGGTTTTACATGATGTCGGAATGTGTATGTATTAATAAGTGCATTATAATATTCGTTTTGTGCTACCATGTGTGGTCTAGGGCCAACAATAGACATTTCACCTTTAAGTACATTCCAAAACTGAGGGAGTTCATCTAAACTAGTTTTTCGTAGAATTTTACCGAGAGGAGTAATTCGAGGATCGTTTTTAAAGGTTGTTTTAGTGTCTGAATCTTTATTATTAATCATAGTTCGGAACTTTAAACAATTAAATTCAATCCCATCTAAACCATTCCTTTTTTGTTTAAAAAAAACAGGTAAACCACCATCTATAATAATCAAAAAACTTAAAATAGGAAACAACCAACTAAATATAAATACAAAAGCGAGTATGGAAAAAACAATGTCAAATAATCGTTTAAATAATATATTGAGTGTGTTTTCTAAAGGTTGTGGTGGTATAGTTAGAACAGGAAAAGTGTCATAATAACTCATTTTTAAAGATTGATTTACATCTGAAAAAGAAGCTGGAATAAAATTAACTTTAACCTTGTGTTTTTCAGCAAAAAACACAATTTCATTAATTTGATTAGCACTTAAAACACCACCGAATGAGATGTAAATAGCATAAATAGCATCTTTTAGGATAACATGTTTTATGTTTTCTATTTCTAAACTTATATTAGTATTAAGCTTATTAAAACTTTTTTTAATTTTAAAGCCATAGTCTACTCTATCTTCTAACAAGTCAATCAACCGTTGAGTATTAATGTTATAATCGATAATTAAAATATTTCTATAATTTTTACCTCTTTTACGGTAAAACTTTAAGAATAGGAAAGAAATTAATCGAGTAAAGACTAAATAAAACAACAATAAGCCTATTAGCATAAAGGTGAGCTGTGTAGAAAGTAAATCCTCTTTTTTTAACCCCGAGACGGCAAATAAAATAATAGCGAAAATAGAAATATGTAATAAAATTCTACGTATACTAACTAAAAAACCAAGGGTTCTTTGAAAGCTATATAGCTTGGTATAGTTTGCAATTAAAGCCCAAGAAAGCATAAATAGTATAACAGCTTTGTAATGAACTTTAAGAAAAACATAAGCTCCATTAATAGACCTTTCCCATGAAGGATTGTTTATAAATAATCCACCTATTAATAGGCCAATAAGAAAAAGCAAATCAATGATAATGATTGAACGTGCAACTAAAGGTGAGAATCTATAATTAGGCATGCTATAATTTAAATTTGAAAAACTCAATTATTTGGCAATTTAATAAATCCACGAATATATCTTTGTAAAGATGTATAAATTAATAAGCCTATATTTCATAGTTTTGGATTATGGAAACTAAAAAGCTTAAAATCCTACATTTTTCATTAGCTCTTGGAGGGCTAGATGTTTACATTAGGCTAATTACAAGACACTTAAATGAGAGTAACTTTGAGTCTGTTATAGTAAAAGGCCAAAAAGACAAACCATACCTCAACAAAGTAAACCAAGTCTGTAAAGAGTATAATGTTGGTATTATTCGTGAAATAAGTGTGCTAAAAGATTTTAAATGTTTATTTCAGCTGCTTAAAATCATTAAAAAAGAAAACCCAAATATTATACACCTACATAGTGCCAAGGCATCAATAATTGGTAGATTAGCAGGCATACTATTAAATAAAAGAGTAATATACACACCGCATGCCTTTTCTTATTTAAGTTCGTCAAATAAGTATAAAGTGTTTTTTTATAAAACATTAGAAAAATTATTTAAACATAGTAATAGTTTGATTTTGGCAACATCTGAATCAGAAAAAAAAAGAGCTATTAATGAATTAGGCTATCATCCAAACCGTGTTATTGTTTTTAATAATGCTGTACCGCCAATAGAAATAAATTCAGCACCTAGTTTAGAAGCGAGTTTTCCAACAAAATATTTATGCTCCATAGGCAGACCTTCCTACCAAAAAAATATTACTGCGATGGTAAAAATTTTTAATGAAGTAAAAAAAACAATTCCTGATTTAAAGTTTGTACTTATGGGTGTTGGGCTTTACTCACCCGATATCACAAAAGTCAAAGAACTAATCAATGAGTATGGTTTAGAAGATGATTTTATCATGATTCCTTGGATTGATAGAGAACGTACTTTTTCAATAGCCAAAAAATCGATACTATATATTTCAACCGCAAGATATGAAGGAATGCCTTATTCAGTAATTGAAAGTTTAGCTTTAGGCAAAGCCGCTATTGTATCTGACTGCGACGGCAATAGAGATTTAATCGAAAACAATGTAAATGGCTATATAATTCCTCAAGAATCTTTAATAGAAAAAATGCCAGAAAGAATTATATCTCTTTTAAATGATGAGCAAAAAAGACTTTCTTTTGAGCAACAAAGTAAAATACTTTTTAATGAAAAATATAATCTAGAAAATACTATTCATTTATTAGAATCAATTTATAATAACTTAAGTTGATTTTTTTGAATTGAAAGAATAAAGAATACACAAACTCCAAATAATTGAACCCCCATTTGCCTGTCTAACACATTCTCTACCAAACAAAACAAAAATAAAGCAAGTACTAAAGCCAAGGTTAAATAATTATGATAGTTAACGCAAACTAAGTGCACAAAGAATACACAAAAAATAAAAAGCACAAAGATTCCAGCCGCCAAATAAAAATTAAAAAACTGGTTGTGGGTGTTAAATCTACTGTCAACAAACCATTGCTGTTGTTCTACATTCATAAAAGTACTACTACTTTCATAACACAAACTTAATTCTTGTACTGACTTTGAAAAGCCAAATCCCTGAAGTGGAACATTTTTAGAGAGTTTTTTTACGCAACCCCAAATATGGTATCGAGGTTCATATTTAAGCAATTGTTCTATGTTTTGATTTTCTGCCTCAAAACCCATAGTAAATCGTTTTTTAAAATTCTCGTTTAGCCCTAAAAATAAAATCATTATAGTAAAAGAAAGAAAAATAATAATCATTACCTTTCTTTTTTTAATATAAAAAACAGACAATACACCAACAATTAAAAGAGTTAATAATGACAACCTAGCCGAGATTAAAAATATAAATAGAGGGAAAATAATTAAAGCTATAATATAAAAAATCCGTCCTTTTGTTTTCTGCCTAATTAAGTGTAAGCTTAAAATAACACATAACACATAGCAAAATCCAACATATGGTCGTTCGCCTAAAAGTATATCGTTTATATCACCATGATTAGAGAAGTCAAAGCCTTGTTGTGAAATTATTAATTGACCTATTCTAAGTGATGAAATAATTAAAACCATAAAGCAGCCCAAAATAAAAGCTTGTATTATTGGTATATTATTTTTGATAGGCTTTGCCAAAATAATAATAACTGGAATGGTAATAAGCTTTTTTATAATAGACAAATCCTCCCACCTATTGTAAAAAATAGTTATCAAACATATAACTAAGGGTATTAGTAACAGCAAAAGAGGTGTTATGTTTTGTTTCCATCTACCAAAGGTTTCTTTTTTTATAACAAAAGGAAACACCAAAATTAGTATTGCTAAAATAATATTAGGTATGGCCTCTGCTCTATAGGTTATTGGTAAAATAAAAGCAAAAACAAAAAATAAATAATGATATGTATTGTTGAATAGCTTCACTTTTTAGAAAAAATCTTCTTTAAATACGTTGTAGTTTCTCTCGATGTAAAAAGTAGGGGAATATTCCTTAACAAACCATAAATGGGATAAAATCCAAAGTAAAAATTATCTAAAATTATCTTAATTCTATTTTTCACTTGCAAACGTCTTTTTTGTGTAGAAACTGAATTTTCACTAACTACATAGTCAACTAAAGGTTCGGATAAGTTTGCTACTTTATATTGCTTTGTTATTTTAAAAAAAAATGCATAATCTTCAGCCGCAAGTCGATTAGTTGGATAACCGCCAACTGACTCTAATACACTTGTATAAAAAACAACTGAGGGGTGTACAAACATACTGTTTAAATACATTTTCTTTCTAATTTCATCATAAGAAGTAGGGTGTTCCAGTACATAGAGTAATTCTCTTTTTTCATTTACAACGTTTACCCAAGTTCCTAATAATTTGACGTTAGGATTTTGAGACAAGTATTCTAATTGTTTATTTAATTTATTTTTTAAGAAGAAGTCTCCCGCATCTAGTCTTCCAATTAAAGGGTATTTTAACGATTTCGCCAGTGTTAAGCCCTCATTTAAAGCATTTTCTATGCCTTGGTTTTGTGTTAAGTACTTAAAGTGTATTGTTCCATTATTATTGTAACTCAATTTGATTTGATTTTCATCAAACTTAATTTTGCTACCATCATCTACAATAATCACATCTACATTAAATGGTTCATTAATCGATTTTAATGAATCTTCTAGCCCTTGAGGATTGTTATAATGAGGAATTACAATGACAATCTTTTTATTCATATTAACAATATTAACTCAAAAATACTTTTACCTTGTCTTTTTTATAAATAAACATAACGGTACATAAATTCCAAAAAAACAGACTTATTGTTGTTGCAATAGCCGCTCCATTCATTCCGTATAATGGAATTAAAAGCCAATTTAAACTAAAATTTAAAAGTAGGGCTATCGTTAAAATATAGTGTTGGTATTTTTGTTTTCCCGTCATATTCATATACATTCCAGTAGGACCAGCCAATGCATTGACTGTTTGTCCTATTAAAAGAATAAGTAATGGTGTTTTTGCTATGAGGTAATTACTACCAAAAAAATGAAGAAAAAAAGCAGGGAATAAATATAAAATGATAAGTACAGGAAGGCTTAAGGCGGTAATTAACCGCACACTAGATTTTATCATTTTTCTTAGTTTATTCATTTCCTTTAATTGAAAAAGTTCGGCGACCTTTGGTGCTATAATGGTGTTTACCGCCATTAAAGCCAATGAGGTAAGTAAGGCTATTTTAACAGCTACCGAATAATATGCAACGGTATTAAAGTCCATAAACTTACTTAGTAAAATACCATCAATACTTTGCATTAAAAAAAAGGTCATAGCACTCAGAGCCATTGGGTAAGACCTTATAAAAATTTCTTTATAACTAAATTCAATTTTATTTTTACTAGCTTTTAGTTTTTTAAAACATAAATAAACCATAATAGAACTAATAATGGCAATAAGTCCAAAAGACCATAAGTAAATATCTATTAAATAATTCTCTTTACCTATAGATAGTAAAAAAACAGCAAATAGAAAGTAGAACAGATATCTAAAAACATTTCTAAAAACTTCTGAAAGAATGACTTTGTTTAACGCCCGTAAGGTTTCTATATTAAGCATCATGAGTGAATGAAAAAAAACGTATAAACCTACTTTTTTTAATAGTATAGAAGCCTCTTTACCTTCAAAAAAATAATTGATTATGTTGTTGGGTATAATGCTAATTACTATAAATAAAATTAAAGAAGACACCAAAACTAGCCCCACTATTTTTTTATATATTAATCTTATACTACTTAATGCATTTTCGGCACGTAAATGCCCTGCATAATAAATAATAGACTGTTCGGCTCCTAAAATACTTATCCCTCCTAATATAAGCAGTATGGAACGGGTAAAATCATATTGCCCAACTAGGTTGGCATTGTAATTATTGGTTAAAAATAGTGTTAGTATAAAGAAAACTCCAATGCCAAATACTTTTAACATAAGTACCAAAATACTATCTCTAGCCAATTCTTTTGCAAGTATTTTTTTTGCGATGCTTTTAATCATTATTCTGTTTACTACAGTCGTCTACAAAACATAGTTTATGTCTTATTTATTGTATCTTTTAAAGACGCAATCTAGTGAAAAATAATGATTGGATAAATTGTCTTTTTTATAATTAAAACTATATTTGTTTTCATAATATTTAGAATATGAATTCCAAGCATTTAAAATTTATAGCTACTATAATAACAATTTTGTTATTAGGCCTTCCTCTATTTCTTTTTTTAGGTAAAAATCCTATATACTTATGGGATGAAGGAAGAAATTCATTGAATGCCTATGAAATGTATAAGAATTCTAATTTTCTAGTAACATACTTTGATGGAATGCCTGATATGTGGAACACAAAACCTCCTTTATTAACTTGGCTACAGGTTGCTTTTATGAACTTAATAGGAGTAAATGAATTAAGTATACGCTTACCTTCTGCACTAGCAGCTCTCCTTACTTGTCTATTATTAATAGTTTTCGCTAAAAGGTATTTAAACTCTTCAATTATAGGAGTCATTGCAGCATTTGTGTTGGTAAGTTCAAATGGCTATGTAGAAATTCATGGTTCAAGAACAGGAGACTATGATACTCTTTTAAGTTTATTTATGTTTATTAGTTTTTTATCATTGTTTTTATATACCGAATATAAAAAACCGAAGTATCTCTACATATTTTTTATATCCCTTATACTCTCAGTACTAACTAAAAGTATAGCGGGTTTGCTGTTTGCCCCTGCTTATGTATTATTTTTACTATGGAGAAAGCAAGCCATATTAATTTTAAAGAATAAACACTTCTACTTAGGCCTTATCACTTTTGTGGTTTTTGTAGGAGCATACTTTTTTTTAAGAGAGCAATTTAATCCAGGGTATTTGGATGCCGTATATGAAAATGATTTATTTGGAAGGTTTAATGGAGATCTTATTGGGGAAAAACATGGTTTTTATTATTATTTTGAAAATCTAATAAATGAAAAAGACAGATATAAATTCTGGATTTACTTTCTGCCTTTCGGTTTTTTATTTGGTTTCTTTAATGCAAACAAAAAACTTAATAGACTTACCGTTTTTATTGTATTTATATTAGTAACACACTTTCTTGTTATCTCCAATTCAGAGACTAAGCTTAATTGGTATGATACACCTTGGTACCCATTATTAGCTATAATCGTTTCTATATTTTTAACATCCATTTACACATTTATAAGTAGCAGAAATTATAGTTTGAGAAACACAGGCTTAGACGAATGGCTAAATAAAGCTCTTTTTGCAAAAGTTATACTTATTATGATAATGATATACCCATACATATTTGTTATTTCAAAAATAAGTTCCAAGACTAGTGAATACGATAGAAATGCAAATGTTTTGGCCTTATATGTTAAAGAAATTCTCGAAGGAAAAAGAGAAGTTGAAGAAGGTGTAGTTATCTCTACAGAAAAACAACACTATAATACAATGTTTTATTTAGAACAGCTAAAGGATAAAGGACACGAGATTAAATTTATAGATTATAAAAACTTAAAGGAAGGTATGACCGTTTTGATAGGACATGATGATAATTTAAAATCCTTAATAGAATCTCATTATAAATACGAAGTACTTGAGTTTCTTAATAATGATTGGGATCATTTTGGTTTAAAAAAATATAAAATTTTAGAAAAAGTAGAGCTATAGAAGTTAGTGTGTTTTTACTCCCCTCATCTGCATAAGTATAGCTAAACAAATCCAAAATCCATATATACGAAAACTGTCTATTTGAAACCAATTTAATAGAAAACCCATAAAGCAAATCATTAAACTAACTGCTAAATAGCGTTGAGTATGTTCTGCTCTGATTAAATTCCAATTTTTATATACAATAGAAAAGAAAAATAGCAATAACAATAATAAACCTATTATTCCTGTTTCGGTAAGCACTCTTAAATACAAATTATATCCTGGTGGAAAAGAAGGGTCATCCTCATTTAAGTAAAAATATCTAAATTCATAATTACTTACCATAGCCCATTTAGGATAATGATCTTTCGCCTTATAAGCCTGCTGCCCCCAACCTACGCCTGCTATTGGATACTGTTTAAAAACCTGCCAATTAGCATACTGAATGCCTAATCGTGATTTGTTAGAAATAGCATTGTCATTTTTTTTATTATCTCTATTTTCAATAAAATTTAGGGAATCTATTCGCTTTTCAACTAAATTGTATATACTATTACTATTAAACGCTACTAAAACAACTAAGGTTATACTTACTAGAATAAGAGCTCGGTTAAAAACTCTTCTAAATTTGGCATAGTTCATATAAGTAATATAAATACCTAAAAAAACTTGTACAAATAATACCACAAATGCCGTTCTAGACTTAGACATTAGTGCCAACACTATAATTACAAAAAACGGAATATATTTTTTCCAAGTTTTTCCAGTTAATATATAACTGAACATAAACCCCGAAATAGTAATTAGGTACATACCTAAAGCAGGAGGCTCATAGGTTAAAGATGAAATACGCTTTAATGTAAAATCTAGTCTAGGATTTACAAAAGGCAAATAGTCAAACACATTAAAAAGTGGCTTTAAAAATGTAAGATTTAAATTAATGATAACGAACTCTATAAAACCATAAATTGCAACAAAATAAAGACTTATTAAAAAGGTTTTTCTAATCAAGAAAAAAGAACGTTTTACACCAAGCTCTTTTACTACACTTATATACAAATAGTAAAAAATGACACTTGAAATTACTACTGAAGTAACCTGCTTGAAAAACCGAGTTGGTCCTGTTGTTTTTTTAAAGTAATATTCAGCTATACTAGGGTAGTTAATAATAAAAGTAATTAATATGAAAAAAGAAAACACCAAGAACAAAGCGTATGGTAGCCGAGTAACTGGAAAGTAGAATTTTCCTCTTAAAAAGTCATAAAAAAGTAAAACTATAAACCCAAGTAAGAAAAATAACGGAGAGGAATCGCTTCTATATTCACCTAAAAAGCTTAAAAATTCAGGAGGCTGTGAATTAAATGGGATAAAAAAAGTCCCAAGTAAAAATAAATATATATATAAGCGTTTAAGGTATGGCATCTTTAAAAACTAGGGGTTTAGCTTAATATTAAATCTATTTTTTCATTACTCAGAATACTATATTTTGGACGTTTAGCAGGTGTTGGGTAAGCACTCGTTGGAATAGGATTTATCTTAGTGCTGTAACCATTTTCTTGTGCTATTTTTTGTGCAAACTTAAACCAAGTCATTTTTTCTTTTCCAGTACAATGATAAATACCATACTCGCATTTATTTGTCTCAATAAGTTTTAAAATGACTTTAGCTAAGACTTGTACATGTGTTGGGCAACCGTATTGGTCGTTCACTACACTAATTTCATCTCTTTCTTTCATTAACTTAAGCATAGTGGTATAAAAGTTTTTACTTTCAAAATCATATAACCAAGACGTCCTTAAAATAATAGTTTGTGGATTAAATTCAAGTGCATTACGTTCACCCTCTAGTTTAGATTTTCCATAAACACTTAATGGGTTGACTAGATCCGATTCTGTATAAGGTTCCTTTTTTGTGCCATCAAAAACATAGTCGGTAGAGATATGAATGAGTGTTGCTTTTTGTTCGGCACAAGCATTTGCCAAGTACTTTACGGCATCAGCATTTACTTGAAATGCTTTTTCTACTTCTGTTTCGGCTAGGTCAACTGCGGTATAAGCGGCACAGTTTATACAATAATCTACTTTATTGGCAAAGAAAAAAGAATCAACTATAGTATGGTCACTTATGTTGAATTGGTCACGGTTGGCAAAAATAAATTGGTATTGAGGTAGATCGCCTTCTTTAACCAGCTGTTGTAAGGCTTTTCCTAATTGCCCATTAGCACCTGTGACTAAAATACGTTTCATACTACAGTTCAAGTGGTTTAAAGGTTAAAAAATCTTGTGCTTCTTTATCTTTTTCTGATATTATAATGTCTTTTTCATCAATCATCCAATCTATATTTAATGATTGGGTTAATGGGTATACACTATCTTCAGAGGCTTTGTTATAATAGTTATCGCACTTATAAAAAAACGTAGCTGTTTCACTTAATACAGAAAAGCCGTGTAAAAATCCTCTAGGTATGAATAACTGCTTTTTATTTTCACTAGATAATTCTACAGCTATATGTTTGCCATAAGTGGGCGAGTTTTTTCTTACATCAATAGTTACATCTAAAACTTTTCCGTGTGTTACTCTTACTAATTTTGCTTGTGCAAATTTGCCGCGTTGTATGTGTAACCCTCTAACCACACCATATTTAGATTTTGATTGATTATCCTGAACGAAATTCACACTATACCCTAGTGCTTCATTTATTTTTTTTTGATTATAACTTTCAAAAAAATAACCTCTATCATCCTCAAAAACATTGGGTTCTATTAAGTAGCAATCGGCTAATATGGTTTGGGTTATTTTCATATTAAAATAATATTCTTGGAAAGGTAAAAATAAAAAAACCGTTTAGGAAACTAAACGGTTTAATATATTATTTTTTAATGATTTATTTAACGCCTAATTTTTCTTTTACGTCATTCATTAAATCGTAACCACCACTGCTATATAGAAGCAATGAGCTGTCTATTACATATTTTAGACCTTTTTTCGTAGCAACTTCATTAATTGCATTTTGTACTTGCTTATTTATTGGATTATATAGAGCATCTGATTTTTCGTTTACTTCTTTTGAAGCAGCATTTTGGTATGCTGTTAAAGCATCTTGGTCTTTTTTAAATTGTGCTTGCTTGGCATTAATTTGTGCCTCCATTGCTTTTAATTCAGCTTCCGATTTCCCTTGTAATTCTTGCATAGTAGTTTCGTACATTGTTTTTAAAGCATCTTCTTTCTTTTTAATTTCTGCTTGATGACGCTCTAATAAAGCTTTAATATCAGCATCTGCTTTTTGTTTACTAGGTAATGAGTTTAGAAGCATTTGAGAGTCAATATGCCCCATTTCTTGAGCAAACACGGTTGCACCTCCCATAATAAATAGGGTTACTATTGCAAATAATTTAAAATTTTTCATTTTTTTTGAATTAATGTTTATGTATTGTTTATTATTTATTGTTTTTTAGGAGTGCCTGCACTCCTAGATTTAGCTCTACTACTATTATTATTCTTAGTCGCAGCAGAAGAGGCTCTTCCTTTATTACCATTAGACTGGCTATTTGTTTCCTCTAATGCATCTGGGTTTATTTCTTTTAAAACATCACGACTTATATCGAATTTTGGGTCGGTATAAATCATAATTAAGTCGCTTCCTTTGTCAAAAACAAAGCTATAATTTCGTCTATCAGCCACAAGCTTTACGGCATTCCATACTTGATCTTGTATTGGTTTTACTAAACTCTTTCTTAGGTTTACTAAGTCTCCATTAGCTCCATAGCGTTGCTCCTGCATTGCTTTTATATTTTTTATTTCTAGAGCAATAGCATCTTCTTGTTTTTTTACCTGATCTTCAGTCAATAATACTTTTTCGGTTTCAAATTCTGCCATTAATTTGGTTAACGCATCTTGTTTGTTTTTTATTTCTGTGTTCCATTGTTCTGTTTGAACTTTTAAACGTTGTTGAGCTTGTGTATATTCAGGTAAATTCTCCAGTATATAGTCTGTGTCAACATAACAAAACCGCTGTGCCGAGAGGTTTACTCCTAATCCTAATATAACTATAAAAGTGATTAATTTTTTCATAAGGCGTGTTATTTAAGTTTCTAAAATTATGCCAACTTTACACAAAAGTATAAATTTTAAAACTGCTGTCCAATAATAAAATGTGTTTGCCAGCCTGATCGTTGGTTATTTAAAATAGTATTATCAAAACCATATCCAAAGTCAAATCCTAATAATCCAAAGGCTGCCATGTATATTCTAACTCCTACACCTGCTGAACGTTTTAATTCAAAGGGTTTAAATTCTTTAGTGTCGCTCCATACATTACCTGCTTCTAAAAACCCTAAAGCATATATTTTTGCTTGTTGCCCCATAGTAATTGGGTAGCGTAATTCTAAAGAAAATTTGTTATAAACGCTTCCTCCTCCCGATGGCGTTACGTCATCTTTTGTTCCTCCTTGATTGGTTGCGTCTTGGTATCCTCTTAATGGCACAATTTCTCTACCATCGAAACGATTTCCTGTTAGCCCTGTTCCTCCTAAATAAAATCGTTCAAAAGGAATTGCTCCAACTTCATTATTATAAACACCTAAATAACCAAACTCACCACCTAATTTTAGTACTAACTTACCTGCTAATTCTTTATACCAAGTCGCTTTAGTTTTTACTTTGTAATATTCTAACCATTCAAATTTATCTACATCATCAATATTAGTATAATCTTTGTTGTTTAATAATGAATATGGTGGGGTAGCAGTTACCGATACGCTCATTTCTGAACCTCCTGTTGGAAAAATTGGATCTGGCCCTGCTGAGTTTCTAGTTAGTCCAATGGTGTAATTTAAGTTGTTTGAACTACCATTTTTATAATTTAAATCG
>JASJYW010000027.1:67932688-67977002 GCA_030386875.1 Morinoia aosen
AAAAGATGAAAAAGATTTAATGATTGTATCATGTCCAACTGTACATGATAAATTTAAAATGACAAAGTCTTTAATGTCAACATTACATGTTATAATACTACCTGCACAAATTATATTCCCCCTACCCAAATTTACTTTTTCTGAACCAACTATAGCAGTTGGGTGAATAAGAGTTGGGAAAAGTATGTTTTTGTTATCCTTTAATTTATCTATTATTTTTTGTTTAATTTGAGGGTTACCAATAGCTATTGCGATATTAATATTTTCATCGATACTATTCAGATTATTAACAGTACCAATTACTAAATGATCATTTATTTTTGTGTTTTTTTTTCGCACTGTCATCATAATAGCCAATAAATTCATATTTATGGTGTATATTATTAATTTGATCTATTAATGACTTAACCTCACGACCAAACCCTCCTGCTCCTATTATTGCTATTTTCTTCATTCTAATTTCCTTTAAAAAAAATCAGCCGTTGCTTGTCCTTCATGCGAAATGCCTTCGCGAACAAATACCTTTTTTATGGTTAAGAATATAATTTTAAGATCTAACATAAATGATATATTATTTACATACCAAACATCATACTCAAATTTTTGTTGCCAAGAAATAGCATTTCTACCGTTTACTTGTGCCCAACCTGTAATGCCTGGTTTAATATTGTGTCGTTTTTTTTGCTGTTCGTTATACAAAGGTAAATATTTTACCAATAACGGACGCGGCCCAATTAAACTCATATCTCCTTTTAATACATTTAATAATTGTGGTATTTCATCTAATGATGTTTTACGAACTATTTTACCAATTGTGGTTAATCGTTCTGCATCTGACAAAAGATTTCCTTTTTCATCTTTTTTATCGTTCATTGTTTTAAACTTGATGATATTAAAAAGATGTTCATTTTTTCCAGGGCGAGTTTGAAAGAAAAAAGGTTTACCGTTATTTGCAAAAAATAAACCAACAATTACTATGAAGAATATTGGCAACAATATTATAAACCCAATTAAAGAAAAAGTGAAATCTAAAAACCGTTTTAAGTAATTTCTATACATTTTTCTCTAGCATTTTATACTCCTCTAAAATAGCGTTCCAAACTACTTTCTGTTCATAGTTTTCAACAATTCTCTTTCTTGAATTTTGTTTTAATTGTTGGTAAAAAGCATCATTTTCAAGCATTTTTTTCATAGCATCAAATATAGCCATTGTGTTTTTAACTGGAATTATCATTCCATTATGGTTTTCAACGATAATTTCATTGCAACCATTAATATTAGAAACGATACTTGGTAACCCCATTGCTCCTGCTTGCATTACTACATTAGGAAAGCCTTCTCTATAACTTGGAAAAACTAATGTGTTAGAAATTGCAAAATAAGGACGAACATCATTTTGATAACCGACACTTATTATCGATTTATTTTGTTCTATTTCTTTCAAAGTTTCTGGTAATAAAGGGTCTAACTCTGTTTCTAAAGGCCCAACAAGTAACAATTTAGTATTTGAAAATAATTTATTGAGTTTATTAAACGCTTCGACTAGCTGGTTGATACCCTTATCGGACACAAGGCGTCCCACAAAGATGAATACAAAATCACTCTCGCTCACTCCAAGGGAACTTTTTAAGGAAGCATATTGTGCTTCCTTAAAAAATGTCGGACTAAAATGATTCACATCTATACCGTTTATGTTTCCGTTTGCAAGTACACGTAAGTTTTTTTTCGTAATGCCATACAATATCAAGTCATTTTTTACACCATTCCCTTCAGGATAAATATCGGTTGCAGCCCAACATAATAATCGATCCATTACAATCAGAATCTTCTGCATTACTCCTGTTCGTGTTGGAAAAATCAAACCTGTAAAAGTATGTATCCGAATTGGTACTCCTGCAATTTTGGCTGCTAACATTGATAATAACCCTGCCTTTGGGGTAATAGAATGCACTATAATCGGCTTTTCTTTTTTTGAAATAAACACATAAGTAATATAAACTTTTAAGGTCTTTAAAAACCTTTATAGGTCTTTCAATATCAATAGAGTATATTTTAACCCCCTCTCTTTCTTGTACTTCTTTTAGGTTTTCATCCTCTCCAGAAACAGCAATAACTTCGTAATATTGATTTAGAAAAGCTAATTGCCCTTTGAGTAGAACGTTTAAAGATACCGCAACGGTAGAAGTTCGAATTACTTTCATAGATCAATATAGAGATTGAATATCTTTTATCAAACGATTTCTACTTTCTGTAACCAACAAAAGTGACTCGCCTAATTGTAATTTTATTTTATCATATTCAGAAATTGCTTTACTGAACATTTCAATTAGAATTTCAGATTGAACATCTTGAATCTGAACCACATAATCGTTAAGGCTAAAATCACCCATAATGCCTTTTGCTTTATTACCGCCATAACCTATCGCAATAGAAGGAACCTGTGATGTTAAAGAAAAAATAATAGAATGAAACCTTGTCCCTACAAAAAAATAAAAATTTGAATAAACTGCTTTTAAAATATCACAAGACAAGTTTTCGTTAATCCAAATGAGGTTTGGGTCTTGAACTAGAAGAAGTAAATCTTTTATCGCATTCCTATCATCTTCATGTGAGTTAGGTCCTAAAGACTGATTACAAAGTGCTACCTTATATCCTGCGTCTAATATATACTGAGTTAGTTTTGCAACTGAATCAATATATTTCTTATATAATCCAGTAGGATTTGATAAACCTGGAAAACGCCATGGGCGAATTGTTATACCTACAATTTTATCCTCTTTTTTTAAATTATATTTTTGTAGAACTTTTAAAGCTTCATCTTGTTTTCCTAATTCTAAAAAAAAACCTAAATCCATTTCTACTGGAATCTTTTTTTGCAGAAGGTTTCCTAAACTTTCAGCTGAAACTTGCTCACGCGCATACACAAGATCCAACTTATTAAAAACGGAGGTTACTTGCTTCTTGACAGTAAGCCCTTCAAAAGGCCCATAAGAATTAGGTAAGAACACTACCTCCTTACCAAGTGCCACTGCAAGCCTGACATAAAACAAAAAATACCACATTAAATATGGTGCAGTTTTTTCACCATACGAATGAATAAAACCACCGCCTTTCACAAATACAGTTTTAGCACTATGAAATTGTTCTACAGTACGATACGTCTTTTCATCAAAATCTTTTTTGACTCTTTCCAAATCAGCACATACATTTATTAAATGACGTGTACTTTTAAAATCTAAAAGTGCATTTTTCACTTGTTTGAAGAGTTCCAGCTTAGATTCACGAATATGCTCTCCACTTTTATGTTGCCCCCCTCCTTGGATGTTTCAATATATTCTCCAAAAAACTAAACCCATGGTCTTCAGACTGCTTACAAAGCAGACTGCGCTCTTTTTCATTATCTCCAGCATCTATGATAAAAACCTTATCATACAGACCCGTATCTTTTGCTAGCCTCCAACTTTCCCAAACCAAAGCTTGGTCTCCCTTATTTAAGTCCGTAACACCTGGTACAATTATTGCGTTCATCAATTAATTTTTAAAATTTTACTGTTCTTTATTTGCTAAATATCTTTCATTTTAAACTCATTCTTTGTAACTGGCAAATTTCTCTCCAAAATAACGCTTTTTATCAACAAAACATTTTTAATATATCTTAAACATCTTACCTCTTATTAAGGTTTTTATTGACGCCATTCTTTTTAGTGTGCTTAATGTATAAACCCCAACCTACTCCAAAGGGAATTGCAACTAATGTTATAAGTTTGTATGGAGATTTTTTTAGAATTTTATAATCTTTGGCTAATACTGCACAAGAAACAAAATGTACTGCTTCTTTAAATCTCTCTCTATAGGAAAGTGCACTTTTCATTTTTTGTACTCGGTAAATGGCAAAAGCATTAGGGCTTTCTCTATACTGTCTTACTTTATTCATCGAGTTTCCATCTGATAAATATTCAACTACACAAAGCGGTTGATTTATAAGATGAAATTTGTACTCGTTCTCTAAAAAAAGATATAAATAACTTGGAGCTGGAAATTTTTCACCCTGAATGTAAGGGTAAGGTAATTTTGACTTAATAAGATCAGATCTCAAAACATATTTTTTATCACCGAAAATTTTATGTTTTTGAGAAATTTCAGAAAACTTACATTCAGTCACACCCTTAGGGAAACTATCTCCAATAACAGTTCCATTTTGATATATATCTAGCCCTACTAACCCTAAAAAATTATCTTTATTTTCTAATTTATTCCACGTATTTAAAATAATTTCAACTGCATTGTCTGGCATATAATCATCTGAATCTATACATACATTTAACTCCGTCTGTATATTTAAATGAGCCGTATTATGAGCGGCAACCATACCCATATTCTCTTGTAAAAAATAAACAATCTGTAATTTGCCATCATCTATCCATTGTTTTACCAAATTTGAGGTATTGTCAACGGATCCATCGTCAACAATTAACCATACAAACTTTTTAACTGTTTGGCTGAGTAAACTTTTATATAAAGTAGGTAAAATATACGCTCTATTATACGTAGGGGTAAAAATGGTTAATTGTTTCATTGAAATATGTTTTTTAATAATTGTTCAGAGACCACTTTTATATCATAAATATTTCGATTTTTCAAGCCCTTTTTCATCATTTTTTTTCTCAATTCAAAATTTTCTATCAAAATATTTAACTTTTCTATAAAATCTGCTTTATCACCTTCATTAATTAAAAACCCATTCTCGCCATTTTTTATTAAATCTGAAACACCTGCCTTACAATTATAGGCAATTACTGCTAATGGATAGGCAATTGCCTCAGATAATGCATTAGGAAAACCCTCAGAGGTTGAAGTGAAAGCGAAAATAGAACATTTTTTCATGTATTCTTCAACATCCGAAACTTCTCCAGTAAAAATTATTCGATTTGAAATACCTAAATCTAACGCTATTTGCATCAAGTCATTTTTTAAAAAACCATCACCTACAAGGTAAAGAATCCAATCTTTTTGATCTAATTTACTGAATATTTTTATCAAATCTTTTTGGTTCTTTGTTTTTGTAAATCTTCCAGTCATTATAATACCTTTACTTCGAGGCTCAACATTAGAGTTCTTTATTTCCATAAGTGGATTAGGAAGCACAAAAATATTTTTATTATACTTTTTATGGGTAAAGATAGATTTAGCAAAAGCTGTTTGAGCTATCAGACCATCAGCGAAAGGGTAGGAAAGTTTTCGTAATATAATATCTCTTAATGAATGCTTTTTAACTGGGTTACTTCTATCAGAAATAAATACATCTACCCTATTTAACTTGCTACTAATAATAGTATACGGGTTTAAAAAACTCACTAAAACCTATTACAACGTCAGGTTTATTTTCTTTAATAGCAGTATGTAAAAATGAAATGATTTTATATTTTCTATAGTTTTCATTTTTTACAATTTTTATGCGATTATCTAGTTCGTATTTTACTTCGCCTTTTATCGCACAAATAATAATTACATCATAGTCTCCAACTAAATAATTACATAATTCAGAAACAACTCTTTCCATACCTCCCTTTCGCATGGTCGGTGTTACAAAACATATTTTCTTTCTAATCATCATTGTCTTTTAATTTAAAAGCACTTGCTTTTTTACTAAAAATTTATCTACTAAAAATGCTATAAACAGAAACTGCAAAGGGTTTAAAAGGTTTGACCTATTCACATAAATAGAACTCGTTAGTAAAAACAAATAAATAACGATCATTTTATGGTTTTTATCGATTAATGATTTAACTGACAGTAAAGAAATTATATATCCAAAAAAAAACATTACAATAATAACCCCATAAAACCCTAAATTAACATATATATCTGCTATTAACTGTGAGCCTTCGCCGTAAGTATAAAAAGAACCCTGTCCAAGTATTGTAAAAAACAAAGACGATGACTTATACATAGGCGGAATATCATATAAAGTATATAGCGTGCTAGCTGCAAAAGGAATCGTACCTACAATATCAATTAACATCGTCGTTCCATATAGATAAGGATGCTGTTGTGGGACAACATCTATAGCTCTATATAAAATTCTTGTGGATGTGGCTAATTCTTCAGTTGGATTGAATCCTGTTTCACTATTTTGAACACTTTCATATCCTATTTCTAAAATATTTTTGTCTCTGTCCTCAGCATCAACCTTCCGTCCTAATCCAATCAATGTCATAAACGTAGCACCCAAAATGATTATAAACGAAAAACTTCTGAATGAAATTTTTTTCTGATACATAGAATATGATCCTAGTATTAAAATCCCTATTTCTATAACTGGTCCTCTATCTCCAGATAGCATAAAAACAAAAATAAATAACAAAAGAATAATACAAAATCGGAAATTCTTTATCATTTGTTTGATTAAATTGGTGTTATTTAAATTTAAATACTTGGTATTGATAAAGAAATATATTATCTTAAGATAAAGAACAACACGAAGCATCAAATAAATATAGCTAGCACCTGCTCCCCAATTTTTTCCACCATCATAATTACCAGAAATAAAATCTTTTCCTACTAAAAATAGGAATGTCGGAAATAAAACAAGTAGCAAGTTATCAATCAAGGTTACATTGATTTTATAACTAACTCTTTCTTTTATTGGTCTGTGTTTTCTTTTTAAATAAAAAAAATAACCTAACATCCATACTAAACCTGCATTATAACTCAACCAAACCGCATAATTAACCACCCTCTTGTTAACCCACACAAAATTGGGTTTTGAGGGAGGTATTCCAATTGATTCAAGAAAAGCAATTTGAAAATGTACAATTAAAAACCCTAAAAGAAATAACGTTTCATACCTTATCCATGACTTTGAAAACTTACTTGTAGTATTTATAAATAATATTGCGTTCCCTAACATAAATAGAAATAGTATGAAATTCAAAGAAGAATCAAAGCTCTCATTTAAAGATGGCTTAAGTAATAAACCTATTATCAAAGAAAACAATATAACTATTATATTTATATTAATTCTAATACGTAATGCCTTATTAACAATCATCCATTCAAAATTTTAAATCGTTGTTTTTTATCAAATTATGCAATGCACTTTTAATCTTTATCAATCATAATCCAAATTATTTATTATACAATCCTACAATGCTTTTTATTTCTTTTCTCACATTCATCACTTTTAATAAATACAATCCTATTAAATATAATATTATAACCAAAGGAATGGTTAAAAACAATTCATTACTATGTAATTGCATAGATGTTTCTAGGTAAATCACAAGCAATACAGTTGAAAATCCTATCACACATACTTTAAAAAGTGTAAATAATTCATTACCAATAACTGACTCTATAATTTTTCTGGAATAATAATAATTGATAATATATCCTATGAAGTTTGTTATTACAAACCCTATAATTAAAATCTGAAAATTTAAGTAATAAATAGCAATTCCAATACCTATCGACTGTATACTTTTTTTTACATATTCCAAATACAAAATTTGTCGTGTTTCATTAAAAACTTTAAAAATGATCCTATTAATTTGTTCTTGAATATAAAAAAAGGAAGCAATTGTAAGTAATTGCATATAAAAAATAGACCCAATCCAATCTTTACCATAAAGCAAAAGTACTATAGGCTCCGAGTAGATATAAATAAACGTTGATGTAAAGCCAAGAAGTACCATAAAATAGAGTGTCATTTTATTATAAGCAACTGCAAAAGATAATTTATCATCTTGTAATTTAGCTAATGATGCAAAAATTACACTTTGTGCCACCATATTAATTACACCACCAGGAACATCTTGCAGCTTTTTTGCTTGATAGTAATAACCTGTTTGAGATAAGGAAAAATACTTTGCCAATACTAATTGGTATACATTATCAAATCCCGTATTAAGTAATGACGCTAAAGTTGTATTAACACCAAAAGCATATAACTCTTTAAAAGATTTTTTAGAAAAATACAATCTCAAAAAAAAACCCTCATAGACCCATAAAAGAACAGTATTCACTAATGCGGTGATAATTTGAATAAAAACCAAGGCCCAAACACCCATACCTTGATATGCTAAGTAAATTCCAATTATTGACGCAATGGAAATAGCGATAAACTTATAAATATACTTTTCTTTAAATTTTAATTTGCTTACTAATTTTGCGTTCTGAGTCAACTGAAAAGCATTTATAATCAAAATTACTCCCGCACCAATTAGAAGATTTTGTATCAATCTATCGTCATAATAATCAGCAATAGCTCCTGCACTTAACCAAATAAGTCCATAACAAAAAAAACTTAAAACTAAGTTGGTAACAAAAACAGTAGAATAATCATCTTGACTAGCTTCTTTCTTTCTGACTAAAGCTCCACCTAATCCACTTTCTGTAAACACACTAGCAAGTGTCAGAAAAAACACTATAACACCCACTTCTCCAAATTCTTTTGGAGACAATAATCTTGCCATCCAAATATTTGTTATAAGTACTATAACCAAAGAGACCATCTGACCAAAAACAGACCAAATTGTACCCTTTATTACTGTTTTTTTTAAATCTGACATACTCTATTTAACTACAATCTCCCATCTATAAACCCTTTCAAGCAGCCTTTCACATCATAAACAATACTTTTGTCTTTTTGTAATGTATTTAAATCTAAGTTTAAAAACTCTTTATGAGCAACACCTAGTACAATGGCATCGAATTTTTTGTTAGGTAAATTATTTTCACAGTGTAGGTTATATTCATGTTTAACCTCTGCTGGGTTTGCCCAAGGATCATACGTTATTACTTTAACACCATATTCTTCTAATGCTGCTATAACATCTACAATTTTGGTATTTCTAACATCTGGGCAATTTTCTTTAAAAGTTACGCCTAACATTAACACTTCTGCTCCATTAACCGACAATCCTTTTTTAATCATTTCTTTGATTACCTGAGACGCCACATATTCACCCATTGAATCGTTTAAACGTCTTCCTGCTAAAATAATTTCGGGGTGATATCCTTTTTCCTGTGCTTTTTGTGCTAAATAATATGGATCTACACCTATGCAATGTCCTCCTACTAACCCTGGTTTAAAGGGTAAAAAATTCCATTTTGTACCTGCAGCTTCTAAAACAGCGTGGGTATCAATCTCTAGCAAGTTAAATATTTTTGCTAACTCATTCACAAAAGCTATATTGATGTCTCGTTGTGAATTTTCTATTACTTTAGCGGCCTCTGCTACCTTTATTGTTGGTGCTAGATGTGTACCTGCTGTAATTACTTCTTTATATAAATCGTCAACCTTTTTACCAATTTCGGGTGTAGAGCCTGAGGTTACCTTTAATATTTTCTCTACAGTATGCTCTTTATCTCCTGGATTGATTCTTTCTGGGGAATAGCCTGCAAAAAAATCAGTATTAAATTGTAATCCCGATACTTTTTCCAAAACAGGAATACACTCTTCTTCTGTTGCTCCAGGATATACAGTTGATTCATAGATAACGATATCTCCTTTTTTAAGAACTTTACCTACGGTTTCACTTGCTTTATATAAAGGAGTTAAGTCTGGTTTGTTATGTTTATCTACTGGCGTTGGAACAGTAACTACATAATAATTACAGTCTTTTATATCTTCCAAATCATAGGAACAATATAAACCTTTGTCATTTGTGTTTTGATTTACTAAAACAGCTTGTAAAATATCGTCTTCAACCTCAAGAGTATCATCATGACCTTTACGTAGGTCTTCTACTCTTTTTTGATTAATATCAAATCCTACAAACGGGATATTTTGTTGCAAAAAGTCGAGCCAATGGTAAGCCAACGTATCCCAGTCCAATTATTCCTATTTTAATATTCATTGTATTACTAGTTTATTTATAAATTTTTGAAATACCACGATACTGCTTCTTGTAAGCCTTGTGCCATGGAATGTTTAGGTGCATAGCCTAATAATTTTTTTGCTTTATCAATAGAGGCTAACGAGTGTGGAATGTCTCCTACACGGTTTGGCCCATGAACAATCTCTATATTAGCTATTTTCTCATCGAATTTAGATAGTTCTTGTTTTAATAATCTAACCAAATCATTTAGTGTTGTTCGTTCACCAAACGCTACATTATATACTTGATTTAAAGCCTCTTCATTGGTTGTACTTATTGCTAATAAATTCATTTGAATTACATTATCTATGTACGTGAAGTCTCTAGAAAAATCACCCGTTCCATTTATTATTGGCGATTCGTGTTGCATCAATTGCATTACAAATTTGGGTATTACAGCGGCATATGCTCCATTTGGGTCTTGGCGTCTTCCGAATACGTTAAAATAGCGTAACCCTATTGTGTTTAAACCGTATGTTTTTTGAAAAATGTCAGCATATAATTCGTTTACGTATTTAGTAATTGCATAAGGAGAAAGTGGTTTACCTATTTTGTCTTCTACTTTAGGCAAAGTTTCTGAGTCTCCATAGGTTGATGAACTTGCGGCATATACAAACCGTTTTACTCCAGCGTCTCTTGCGGCTACTAACATATTTAAAAAACCTGAAACATTAACATCGTTAGATGTGATTGGGTCAGCTATAGAACGTGGCACCGACCCTAACGCTGCTTGGTGCAGTATAAAATCTACGCCTTCTACTGCTTTTTTACAATCAGTAAGGTTTTGTATGTCGCCTACTATTAATTTAAAGCTAGGATTGTTTAATAAATGTTGAATGTTCTCGGGCTTACCCGTTGCAAAGTTGTCTAAGCACACAACTTTATTGTTTTGCTCTAATAAGGCATCACAAAGGTTCGATCCTATAAACCCTGCGCCTCCAGTAACCAAAACAGTTTTATTTTGGATGTAACTCATTAGTTAATTTTATCAAAAAAACACATCGCAAAGTTAAGGTATTTTTAACGCTTTAACCTAAAAGATGTTGAATTTAGATATTAAAAATTTGTTTTACCGCCTGCTTATCTGCTTTTATTTGAGTAATTAACGACTGAATTGATGGAAATTTAATATCGTCTCGTAAAAAGCTAATAAGCTCTATTGTGATATATTTATTGTATATATTTTGATTAAAATCGAATATATTTACTTCTATTCTTTTTTCATTAGAGTCTGTAATGGTTGGTCTAGTACCAATGTTTAGCATGCCTATATAGTCTTCTTTTTCAAAACCTACTTTTACAGCATACACACCATTTTTGGATGTTAATTTCCAAGGGTCTAAAACGATATTAGCCGTAGGGAAACCAAACCCTGAACCTAATCCGTCTCCCCTAACAACTTTTCCAGTAAATGAATATGGTCTACCCAATGCTTTGTTAGCAAAATTAACATCCCCTTGCCAAAGTGCTTTTCTGATTTGAGTTGAACTTACCTTTTTTCCCTCACTTTTAACTTCTGAAATCTCTTGCAAATCAAAACCAAACTGTTTCGATAGTTCTAATAACTGTTCAAAGTTCCCTAATCTATTCTTTCCGAATTGATGATTATAGCCTACCATTAATGAGTCAATATTTAATAAGTCAACTAGCACCTCTTTTACAAATTCATAAGAAGTAAGTTGAGCGAATTCAGTCGTAAATGGATGTACTATTAAATGCTGTAATCCACTCTTTTCTAGTTGATTTATTTTTTCATCTAACAAAGTTAAAAACTGTAAATCATCTGCTTTTTGCAATACCTGTCTAGGGTGTGGGTTAAAAGTAAGTAACGTACTTTGTTTACCTTTTTTATTTAGTTGATTAATGATTGATTGATGACCAACATGAACTCCATCGTACATACCCAAAGTTAATACTGGGCTAATATTTTTGGGAAAAGACTCTATACTATGGTAAACTTTCATAAGACGCAAAGGTAATCTCTTCATTAGAATGTTTTCTAATAAGCAAGTAAAATAATGACAAAAATCTTATATTTCGACTAAAAACATAGCGTTAAAATTGTATCTTTGCACGCAACTTAATTAAGTATTATAAATCACATATAAATGGCAAATCAAGGTAAAATCGCTCAAATTATTGGTCCTGTAATTGATGTTGTTTTTGAAAACGCAACTAAACTACCTAATATTTTTGATGCATTAGAAATTCCTCGAGAAGGTTTAACACCTTTAACACTAGAAGTAGAACAACACATTGGTGAAGATACCGTTCGTTGTATTGCAATGGATAGTACCGATGGTTTAATGCGTGGACAAGCCGTAGTTGAAGTTGGTGCACCAATTACAATGCCCATTGGAGATGCTATAAACGGACGTGTTTTTAATGTAATTGGAGATGCTATTGACGGCTTGGGTAACCTATCCAAAGCCGATGGTCTACCTATTCACCGTCCTGCACCAAAATTCGAAGACTTATCTACCTCATCAGAAGTTTTATTTACTGGTATTAAAGTAATTGACCTAATTGAACCTTACTCAAAAGGGGGTAAAATTGGTTTATTTGGTGGTGCTGGTGTTGGTAAAACCGTATTAATTCAAGAATTGATTAACAATATAGCCAAGGGTCATGGTGGTCTTTCTGTATTTGCAGGCGTTGGAGAACGTACGCGTGAAGGAAATGACTTACTTCGTGAAATGCTTGAAGCCGGAATTATAAAATATGGCGACGACTTTATGCATTCTATGGAAGAAGGCGGATGGGACTTATCTAAAGTAGATAAAGAGCTCATGAAAGAATCCAAAGCTGCGTTTGTATTTGGTCAAATGAATGAACCTCCAGGTGCACGTGCACGTGTTGCCCTATCTGGTTTAACTTTAGCGGAATATTACCGTGATGGAAGCGGAAGTGGACAAGGTCGTGACGTTTTATTCTTTATTGATAATATATTTAGATTTACTCAAGCTGGTTCTGAAGTATCTGCCCTTTTAGGTCGTATGCCTTCTGCTGTAGGTTACCAACCAACTTTAGCAACCGAAATGGGAGCTATGCAAGAGCGTATCACTTCTACTAAAAATGGTTCTATTACGTCAGTACAAGCAGTATATGTACCTGCTGATGATTTAACAGATCCTGCCCCAGCAACAACTTTTGCCCACTTAGATGCTACTACTGTATTAGATAGAAAAATAGCCTCTTTAGGTATTTACCCTGCTGTTGACCCACTAGGTTCTACTTCAAGAATATTAACCCCAGAAATTGTTGGTAAAGAACATTACGAATGTGCACAACGTGTAAAAGAAATCTTACAACGCTACAAAGCCTTACAAGATATTATTGCAATTTTGGGTATGGAAGAGTTAAGTGAAGAAGATAAATTAGCCGTACACAGAGCTCGTCGTGTACAACGTTTCTTATCACAACCATTCCATGTTGCAGAACAATTTACTGGAATACCTGGCGTTTTAGTCGACATAAAAGACACCATTAAAGGATTTAATATGATTATGGATGGTGAGGTTGACCAATACCCTGAAGCAGCATTTAACCTGCGCGGTACTATTGAAGAAGCTATTGAAGCTGGTGAGAAAATGCTAGCTGAATTATAATAATCAAACAAAAAATATGCACTTACAAATCATAACTCCTGAACATGTTATTTTTGATGGCGATGTAGATGCGGTTAGCGTGCCTGGTAAAAGTGGTGAATTCCAATTACTAGACAACCACGCACCCATAGTTTCTACATTGAGTAAAGGCTCCGTTAAAATTAAAATTCACTCTAAAACTTTTGAGGATTTTGATAATATAACTGGTAAAGTTTACCAATCGCCAGCCAATGAATTCTTGTATTTATTTGATGTAAATGGTGGTATTTTAGAGATGAACAATAACCAAGTAATGATTTTGGCAAACTAAAAATCATTTAATCATAAACAAAAAACCCGATGAGTTAACTCATCGGGTTTTTTGTTTATGATTTCCTAGAAAACCGTTTTCTATAATAAATTTTAGAAATAAACTACAAATTTATGCATAAATTCACATACAACACAAGAGTGAATTTTAAGAAGATTGAAATAGATTTGCCCAATTTATAATTCCAAAAAAACATTTATTTTATGATTTACAACACATTAGGTGGCACAAAAGTGCTGCAAAAAAATCAAGACAACTTTGTTCCATTAATCTCCCCTAAAGAGTTCTCCTTTGTTACCAACAAAATGAGAACTTTTTTTTTGCAAAAAGGTTGGCAAGAGGTGCATACACAAAACAGAATGAGTATTCTGGCAGCTTGTGAAGACCCTAATACCATTGCTACTTATGATTACTGTGGAGAGAAATGGCCTTTACCACAGACTGGACAAATGTGGTTAGAGTATGAGTTGTTAAAAAATCCTGATGTTCCTGGTTTTTTTTGCCTATCTACCAGTTATAGAAATGAACCCAACCCTACTCCTGGGAGACATAATAGAATTTTTCCTATGTTTGAATTTGAAACTCATGGAGGTATTCATGCTTTAAGAGAATTAGGAATAGAATTCTTAGAATATTTAGGTTTTGGGAAAAAAGAAAACTTTGCCTTTAAAAACTATAATGATATGTCTGCAATGTATGGTGTAGATATTCTTACTAATGAACACGAAGAACTTATGGCCGAAGAATTTGGATCTATTTGCTTCTTAGAGTATTTCCCTGAAAGAACCTCTCCATTTTGGAACATGAAAAGAAACCCAATCAATAATGATTTAGCTCATAAAATAGATGTGTTAATGTTTGGTATGGAAACCATTGGCTCTGCAGAAAGGAGTACCAATGCAAAAGAACAGAAAGAAGCATTCTACTCAATAGAAGATGGAGCATATGCTCAAAAATTATTCGATTTATTTGGAAAAGACAGAGTAGTAACAGAATTAGAAGACTTTCTTTCTTTTGATTTTTTTGAAAGAAATGGTGGGGGAATAGGTGTGTCTAGAATGATTAGAGCTTTTAAACTAGCTGGTTTATTAAAATAATCAAAAAAATCGTCTATATAAAAAATTAAAGAAAAAACCCGATGAGTTAACTCGTCGGGTTTTTTTTATTTAACTTTAGCACTCAAATAAATGTCATGCGATTTCATACCAGAAAATGGGTAAAACCCGAAGATTTAAATCCAAATAAAACATTATTTGGTGGTAAATTATTGAGTTGGATTGACGAAGAAGCTGCTTTGTATGCCATTATTCAATTAGAGAATTCTTTTGTGGTTACTAAATACATGTCTGAAATTAATTTTATGAGCAAGGCACAACAAGGCGACATTGTTGAAATTGGTATTGAGGTAGTAAAATTTGGACACGCCTCTATTACACTTAAAGCCGAAGCAAGAAATAAAATGACACAAGAAACCATTATTACTGTAGATCAAATTGTTATGGTTAACTTAAACCCGTTGGGTAAACCTTTTCCTCATGGAAAAACAAAAATCGAATTTGTTTCAGATAGATTAAAAAATAATAAACAATGAAGGTAGGTTTATACTTTGGTTCTTTTAATCCTATACACATTGGACACCTAATTATTGCAAACCATATTCAGCAATTTTCTGACTTAGAAGAGGTTTGGTTTGTTGTCTCGCCACACAATCCTTTTAAAGAAAAAAAAACATTAGCCAATAATTATGACCGTTTGCATTGGGTGAATTTGGCTACTGAGGATTACAAAAATCTTAGAGCTTCAAATGTAGAATTTGATTTACCTCAACCCTCTTATACGATTGATACTTTAGTCGTGTTAAAAGAAAAATATCCTGAAAATGATTTTTCTCTAATTATGGGTATGGATAATTTAGCACACTTTAAAAAGTGGAAAAACTATGACGTATTACTAAAAAACTATTCCATTTTTGTATATCCTCGTGTAGGTTCTCATTTAGGTGAGTGGGAAAATCATCCAAAAATAAATGTTGTAAACGCACCTATCATAGGTATTTCGTCTACCTTTATTAGAAAATCTATTCAAGAGAATAAATGTATTAAACCTCTTTTACCCGAAAAAGTTTGGCAAGAGTTAAATAGTAGTAATGTTTTTAAGTAAAAAACCCATAAGACATTTTTTGAAGCTACGATTTACTCTCTTTATGCTGTGTTTTTCATGTATCATTTAGGCTTTTAAAGAACTACTATTATTTAATTTAATCCACAAAAAATACTTATTTAGTATATTTGTAGTAATAAACTACAAAAACTAAATATTATGAAATTAAAAAACAAATTATTAATTCTTTTACTCATAAGTCTGTTTACATTCTCTTATGGAAGTACAATTACAGCGTTCGAAGAAAGTACCGTATTAAAGCATAAAGAAGGTGAAATATTAATCTACTCTTTAGAATCTGGCGAAGTTATAAAAATTAAAATAACATCTTCTAGAGAAGAAGGGGAGTATGTAATATCTTCTGGAATAGCATCTTTTACAGATGATTTTAGTTCTCCTTTAGATGATACTATTATTATTTATAATAAAGAAACTAAAAACACACATATTACCTTTGAGAGTCAAGGAAAAACAATAGAAATAAATGAAGTAAAAGGGCTCGTAAAATCACGAATAATACAAAGCGAAAAGCACAATAAAAATGATGCTTTAGATTTAGATAGTAGTAAAAATGATTTACATAATAATAGAGGAACCGCTTCACCAGATGATGAAATAGATCCTGAAGGAAGAAAAGTGATTGATATATTCATCACTTACGAACCATGTGCCGTTTCTAAACTAAATACTTCTACATGGGTTGATGCCCTAAAATTGGTAGAATCAGTTAACTTATCATTAAAAAATTCAAAAGTAACCGATGTTATAATGCGTTTAGTTGGTGTTAGCACTTTTCCTGAAAATTCAGGAATAAACATATCTTCTTCCACAGAAGCATTTGCATGGACTAGAGAACATTATAAAAATATGAACCTTTATGGTGCAGACTATAAGGCTGCTATATTTTGTAACCCTGGTGACTACCATGGAGTAGCTTTCGTTAATGGTAATGAATCAATTAACTTAGTCAATACCCAAGCTTTTAAACATGAAATAGGGCATAACATTGGTGGTAATCATTGTAATAACAACCCTAGTAGTTATGCATTTGGATTTGACCCTGGAGTAAACGGATATAGAACAAACTTATGTGGCAACGACGTATTTTATTACTCTAACCCCGATGTTACATTAAATGGAGTAGTAATGGGAAATGCTCAAACAGCTAATATGGCTCGTGTTTGGAGAGAAAAATCACCTAGAGCTTCTAGTTTTAATAAACATCAAATCCCATATAATGGAGAAATAGAAATATCCATATCAGAAGATCGTAAATCATTTACTTTAAAAATGTTGGAATCTCAATTTGATTCTGGAGCATTTAACTTTAGAGTAGAAGGTAAAGATGGTTCTTATTATGCCTCAACTAATTATCCTTCAACATATTATTTATACGCCAATAGGTCTGGAGGGTACATATATTTTAAAAGAGTACTTTCTAATCAATTACAAAAAGATGATCAAATTGTTGTAAAAGTTAAAAATACCAGTAACCAATTATTATATACTCAAGTTAAAAACGTTGCAGGTGAAGAATACAATTATAACGACATTTCAATAGACATCTCTCAAGATTTAAACTATTATGAAGTAAAAATACCTAAGAACATATTTTACGACACTAATGTATCTATAAAGGCAACCAAAAATGGTGTTTACAATTTCTCTAAAGTAAATCTAACAGCCTATTACGTTTATAAAAGAGAAGTGGGTAATTATGTTTACCTAAAACGTGTTAAAGGCTCTTTTAGTGGTGATGAGCTTTCTGTTGGTGATAACCTTAAAATTGTTTTTAGTCAATTAGGGCAAGATGTTCATACTATACAAAAAACAGTTGTAGGTGAAGGGTACAATTATAACGACATTTCAATAGACATCTCTCAAGATTTAAACTATTATGAAGTAAAAATACCTAAGAACATATTTTACGACACTAATGTATCTATAAAGGCAACCAAAAATAGTGTTTACAATTTCTCTAAAGTAAATCTAACAGCCTATTACGTTTATAAAAGAGAAGTGGGTAATTATGTTTACCTAAAACGTGTTAAAGGCTCTTTTAGTGGTGATGAGCTTTCTGTTGGTGATAACCTTAAAATTGTTTTTAGTCAATTAGGGCAAGATGTTCATACCATACAAAAAACAATAGGTACAGTTAATAGTAAAGTGAGTGATCAAGTAACAATATATCCAACGAATGTATATAAAAATATGTATTTAAGAACGAATAACCTAACAAGTTCTATTATGGTATTTCTTTACGATAATAACGGAACATATGTTACACATAGAACCATAAAAATAAATAATTCTTCACAACAAGATTTTGATTTATCCAGTATGATTCAGTCAATTAAACCCGGAATCTACACCATAAAAATAGGAGGTGCTGTGTCAACAGATATTAGAATAATAAAAAAATAAGTTTTAATAATAAACTGTATAAATTTTAAAACAGGGTTGAATAATATATTCAACCCTGTTTTTTATAAACCTTATTTTTATATGGTTAATCTAATGTGTTAAGTAATGCTACCAGTTGGTCGGCAGTTCCTGCTGTTACTTCCATTTCAAAAATATCATCTCCTTGAATCGTAACATCTTTTGAAGCAAATTTTAAAGCACCATCATCTGCTAATGAAATAGCTATTAATTTTCCATTTATTCCTGTCGGAATTGAATTGTCATATGAAGTAACGTATTCGCCATCTAACGTATAAATGCTAACAATGGTCGTTAACTCATTTACGCTAAAGAAAACTTTGGTCTCACTATAATCAGTTACGTTGGTTACTTTTACTTTAAACTGAGTTTTATCTTCAGTAGGCCAGTTTCCAAATGCATCACAGTTTGTCCATCCTCCTAAAATATTATATAATGTGTACGTACCAGCGGCTGAATCAAATTGAGTTTCGGATTGTTCGTTAACACCCCACGATAATACTGGACCGCTTGGTGTGGTTTGGTTTACTCCCATAAATTGTTGCATACTGCTTTCATAACCTGCAGCGTCAGTTTGTGCAGGCAATACCGCTTCTACGCCACTCATATTTAACACAGCACCATTAGCATCTTTTACTTGTACATAAATCATTCCGCCAGAAATTAATAAGTTAGAGTTAGCTACTGTTTCTATATTGTTAGCTACCATTTCACTTCTGTCGTATATCTCTACAAAATCTACTGTGTAAGGGGCTACTGGTGTACCAGTGTCTAATGTACAAGAATTGGCTGGGAATGTTAGTTTAGTTCCTTTTGGCCCTATAAATACTTTGTCTATGGCTGGATCTTCAATAACAAACTGTGTAGTATCACTACCTATTTCTTTGAATAACTCATCGAATGTAGCATATGTTTCAACTTCAGGATTAGCACTAAATAGGTCTTCTTCGTTTGTGCATTGATAAAACATTGTGGTAATAAATAACGCTACAATGCTTAATGATAGTATTTTTTTCATAATATTAATTGTTATGGTTTTATATTATATTGACGATTAATTAATTAAATGGTTGCGTAGAGTTTTAAGTTTCTTTACACCTGTAACAATCGATTGTGTGATCATTAACTAAACCTGTGGCTTGTAAGTGGGCATAAACAACCGTGCTACCTACAAATTTAAAGCCTCTTTTTTTCAAGTCTTTACTTAACTTATCTGAGAGTTCTGTTTTTGCTGGTACTTCCTTTATGGTTTTGGGTTGATTTTTTATGGGTTGATGATTAACAAATTCCCAAATGTAGTTGGTAAAACTACCGAACTCCTCTTGAACTTTCATAAAAGCTTGAGCATTACTTACTGCTGAACGTACTTTTAATTGATTACGAATTATACCTGCATCTTGCAATAATTCTTGTATTTTGGGTTCTTCGTATTTGGCTATTTTCTTGTAATCAAAATCATCAAAAGCCTTTCTAAAGTTTTCTCTTTTTTTTAGAATGGTAATCCAGCTTAAACCCGCCTGAAAGGTTTCTAATATTAAAAATTCAAATTGTTTGGCATCATCTTTTACTGGAACTCCCCACTCTTTGTCGTGGTATTCAATATAAAGTGGATCATTACTAACCCAAGCACAGCGTGTTTTCATCGTTTTTTATTAAACGACTAATTTAATCAATTATTTTTTAATCAAACACCGTCTACTTGGTAAGTTTTTCTATTAACTAGCTGTATTTAGGTTGTCTTTTTCTTTTCTTTTTAAGTTTATTTAGCCAAATAATAGTACCTGTTATGGGTAAGCTAGTACCTATTAGACATGCTAAAAAATAGATAATTTTAGAAAATATACCGTAAACTTCTCCTGTATGAATTGGGCGAATTAAAGATGCTATTTGTTGGTTTAATGGTTTTTCTTTAAAAAAATCTATTTTTAAAACTTTCCCTTTTGTATCCATATATAGCCTGTCTGATATAGATGGGGATAGGTTTGCATTATTGAACTTTCTAAAACTATAATAATTATCTTTTTTATTGGGAAAGGTAACCGATAATTCCCCATCATACTCTAATGTTTTATTAGCTAAAATAATAGCCTCGTCAATCGTGATTATTGAATCTTTTGACACCTCGCTGACATTTATTTCTGGTTCTGATCTATCAAAAATAGGTGCACCAATTAAATCACCCAGTCCTTTTCTATAACCTTCAAAAGACCAACATAAGCCTGTAATGCACATAATAACTAAAAAAACACAGGCATAAAACCCTAAGGTGTTGTGTAAGTCATGATTAATACGCTTCCAATTAGCACTCGTTTTTATTTTTAGACCTTGTTTAAAGTTTCTAAGTTTTAATTTTCTTGGAAACCACAACACTAAGCCAGAAATAGCCAGTATTAAAAAAATAATGGTTGCTACCCCTACAATTGGTCTACCTATATTGGTGTCTAATAATAACCATCTATGTAGCTTAAACATGGTGAATAAAAAGGTATCGGCACTTGTTTCTTCGACTGTATATATACTTGCTGTGTATGGATTTACCAATACTTTAGAGCCTCTACGTTCTTTTAAGTCCTTTTTTACATTAAAAGAATATGGTTCGGTTGCTAATTGTGGAATAGTTACACCTGTTATAAAGCCTTTATTAGATTCTTTTAATGTAGTAATTAACGATTCTATAGATTGTTTTTCTTGTGTAGCTTCTATAACAATTTCTTCTGCAAATAATTCTTTTATTTCGTGTTCAAAAGCTAATATAGTACCGCTAAAACATACTAAGAATAGAATTATTCCACTACCCAAACCTAACCATAAATGAATATCGTTGATTAATTTTCTTATACTAAATTTTGTCTTCATTTTGTTTAAACTATTCAATCACAAAAGTACAACTATTGAAAAATAGTTGCACTTTTAGAAATATTTAATAAAAATATTTTTTATTTTTTTTAATCTTATCTCATTTAAAATCTATATGTTAATACTCCTGCAAAGTTTCTTGGGTCTGTTTGATTTATATATGATGTTCTATAAGCATTATACCCTATTTTATTGAAAACATTATTAAGTAATAATCTCGCGTCCCAATGTTTATTAATTTTATATGCTGCTTGTATGTTTACTTGTGTATAGGCTTTTACTACAAATGGTTTTACACCTGGATTAAAGGTTTGATTAGCAATTGCTTTAGCCCAATCATTTACAGGTCTTTCTCCTGTATAATATACTCCTGCTCCAAGAGATAATCCTTCTAATGCTTGTTTAAAGTTATAATTTGCATAGGCATTAAATGTATGTTTTGGTGTGTTTAATGGAGCAGAACCAGATACGTAAGAAGTATGTTCTTTATATTGTGCGTCTATGTAGGAGTACCCTGTAATTATTTCTAAATTATTTAAAATACGCCCCGTTAGTTCCACCTCTATCCCTTGACGTTGATCATTACCTCCTTTTGCATAGTATAGAATGTTTTGTAAACCACTGTCATATACTGGAAGATTAATGTTTTTATTGTTTATTTTAAAGTACGTTAAGTTAAATCGTAAACGATTGTTGAGCCAGTTGGTTTTTATTCCTCCTTCGAGCTGATCATAACGCTCATTACCCAATTCTTCTCCATTTTCACCTGTACGTGTTCCTGTTCTTGGATAAGAACTATTGGTGTATGATGCAAATACGTTTACATTTTTAAATGGTGAAACAATAACACCTACTAACGGATTAAAAGCGTCACTTTCTGTCGTTGCTGTTTCTAAAATTGTTTTAGTCTTACTATAACGTATTCCTATAAATGCTTTAAGGTATTTATTAAAGGTAACCACATCTTGTGCTACAAAACCTAAGGATTTAGATTTTCCTGCCATGATTGATTCACCTCCTAAGTCTAAACCAGTTGGTAGTATATTATTATTTTGTAAAAAAACATTTATTGTATCTATTGTTGATATACGTCGAGATGTGGTATTGTAATCGCTAGTACGGTAATCAACCCCTACTTGAAAGGTGTGTGAAATACCTCCTGTTTTTACATCATCACCTATTAAATCAAATTGTATAACACTATTATTATCATTTCTTGTTGAAGCAGAATAACCTCTTTTTCGTAGATTTTGAATGGTTGCTCCTGAGTCATCTTTAATTTTGTCTTTATCTGCATTTAACAAAGTTGCTCCTTTATCATCTAAATCTAGATTAGATTTATAAAATGCTCCTTTTAAAGTTAGTTTATCATTTAGTTCTCTATTAACTCTAATGGCATAGGTTGTATTGGTGGTTATTGATTTATCGTTTTTAAATCCTAAAAACTGATTGTAAGGAAGATCATAAATATTGTTTTCATCATCTTCAGCTAAGTTAATAGTACCTACATCTGGCGTTCTAGCGTCTTCAAAGTAATCCATTTCGAGTGTAATGGTTGTTCTTTCGTCTGGTTTCCATTCAAAAGATGGGTTAATGTAGAATCTATCGGAAGATATACGGCTTCTATAGCTATCTGCACGCTCTAACGCTCCATTAATTCTGAATGCTGTAGTTTTTGTTTTGGTTAATGGACCGTATACATCAAAAGTTGCTCTTGCTTGCCCAAAACTTCCTGCACGTAAAGAAACATTACCTCCTGAATTATATTTAGGTGTTTTTGTAACCAAGTTAACTACCCCTCCTGGGCTACCTAAATCTGTTGCTACTCCTTGTGTAATTGCGGCTGCTCCTTTTAATACTTGAATATTATCTACCCCTTGCATGTCTGTTAAAATACCTGTTCCTCTAAAATCAGAATGAACACGCACACCATTTTTTAAGATTGGGATTCCTCTAAATCCACGTGATGACATACTTTCTCTTTTGTTGCCATACGTAGCAAAAGTGTAGATTCCTGGTACATTTTTGGTGGCATCAGAAATGGTTAAATTACCCTGTTGTTCTATTAGTTTACTTGATATAATTGAAATACTTTGTATTTGCTCATAAGGGCTTAAAGGTAGTCTTGTAAGAGCTTCTATTTTATCTGGATGTTTAAAGCGTTCTCCAAAAACCTCTACTTGTTCTAGTTTTAGGTTATCTGATAGGTTAAAAGTTATTTGTTCCGTTTTATTTTCTTCTAACTGAACTTTCTTAGTTATTGTTTCGTATCCTTCATAAGAAATGATTACGGTATAATTACCTTTAGTTAGATTATTAAACTGGAAAAAACCATTTTTATCTGTAACAACAGATTTATTAACTTCTTTTAGCTGTACTTCTACCAAAGCTACTGGGGCATTATTAGCATTGGTAATATACCCTTCTATTTGAGATTGAGCAAAAGCTAAGTGTGTGATAAGTGCCAAAAAAAGACATAGTTTCGTTTTCATTATATTTTTATTTAGACTAATTATATATTATAATTTCGGCAAATATAGATATATAAATGTATTCACCAAAAAATATTTAACTCAACGTTAATAGTAGCATTATTTTTTTGTAGGAAAGCGTTTTTTGAGTACACAAAAAACAAGCTATAATACATTTTGATTTATTTTCTAATGTTTGTTTAAGAAAAATAACTGTTTATTATTTCTAAGATATGACTTATGGGTTTTGTCCATTCAGCTTCTAAAGATTTTCCTATAATAAAAGAAGCAAAAAGTAGGTAAATGCCAATTAGCAAATAACCACTTATGGCATTTAATTTAGACTTGAGTAAATATATTAAAAAGGTTATAATAGTTAAAGTAAATAGTAAAACCATTAATTCATTAATGTTGGTTAGGATTGAACCTCCCATTCCTATAGGATTAATAAGTAGGGTATATAAAAATAATGGTAAACCTAAAGCAAAGCAAATATCGAAAATATTACTTCCTAAAGCATTAGAAACTGCGTCGTCATAGTTTCCTTTTTTGGCATCTTTTATAGAGAGAATTGTGTCTGGAACGCTTGTTGCCGCAGAGGCAATAATTACCGCCACAAAGTAAACCGGAATGTTTAAATGATGACCTAACTCTTCGCATGATTTTACCAGTATTGCTGTTGCCAAACCTATAATCAGCGTAGCTATGAGCAATAAAGTCCATGCGTTTTTATTGTTTATTTCTTTTTTACCAATGATTAAACTTTGTAGATTTAATAAAAGTAAATCGTATACAAATCCTTTTGGTGAAGATTGATTATCACTATTAGGTTCATCTCTGGGTTCTGTCTTATTTTTTTTCATAGTAAAAAGCACAAAGGCAATATAAACAGCATATAATAACATTAAAATTAAACCATGCCACCAATACAAAGCGTTTTGTGTTAAAAGATAAATTAATACCACCTCACATAGTAATAAAGCTAGCCCATCTCTTAAAATTACTTTTCTGCTTACTTGAATGAATTTAATTTTACCAAAACCAACTACTGTAATAATTACAAATGCAGGAATAATTATAGCGTTAAAAACAGCACTCCCAGCGGTTGTTCCTATGCCTGCAGAAAAGCCTTCTTGATCTTTTAAAATTAATAGAAAAAAAAGGGTTGTAAAAAGTTCTGGTACAGAGCTTCCTATCGCATTAATGGTTGCTCCTCTTACACCATCGTTTAGGTTTCTACCTAAGTATTCTGAAGCTGTTTCAAAGCTATCGCTCGCTTTCCAAATAATTAAGCAGCTAAATATGATTAATATAATTGCTATTGTAATCCCCAATTTTAGTGTTTTTAAAGTCTTGCAAAAGTAGTGAAATTAGGTTAAAAGAGACTTTTGTTTAACACAAAAAGAGTAACTGAAAAGCAATTACTCTTTTTAATAAAATATATATAAAAACTATTAGTACCTGTAGTATTCTGGCTTGTATGGTCCTTCTACTTTTACGCCTATGTATTTTGCTTGATCTTCTTTAAGTTCGGTTAACTCAACTCCTATTTTTTCTAAATGAAGTTTTGCTACTTTTTCATCTAAATGCTTAGGGAGCATGTATACTTTGTTTTCGTATTCTTCTGCCTTTGTCCAAAGTTCTATTTGTGCTAAGGTTTGATTGGTGAATGAATTACTCATTACAAAACTTGGGTGACCTGTTGCTAAACCTAAGTTTACTAGTCTTCCTTCAGCTAACAATAAAACATCTTTACCGTTTATGGTGTATTTGTCGACCTGTGGTTTTATTTCAACTTTGGTGTTACCGTAATTTTTGTTTAACCAGGCAACGTCTATTTCATTGTCAAAGTGACCAATGTTACAAACAATGGCTTTATCTTTCATTGCTTCAAAATGTTCTCCTCTTACAATGTCTTTATTACCTGTAGTAGTTATAATTATATCGGCATTTCCAATAACGGTTTCTAGGCGTTTTACTTCGTAACCATCCATTGCTGCTTGTAAGGCACAAATAGGGTCAATCTCGGTAACGGTTACAATACTTCCTGCCCCACTAAATGAAGCCGCTGTTCCTTTACCAACATCGCCATAACCACATACTATTACTCGTTTTCCTGCCATCATCACATCAGTTCCACGACGAATTGCATCTACTGCACTTTCACGGCATCCGTATTTATTGTCGAATTTACTTTTAGTAACCGAATCATTTATGTTTATGGCTGGAATTGGCAATGTTCCATTTTTCATTCTTTCATATAAACGATGAACACCTGTAGTAGTTTCTTCTGATAGTCCTTTAATTCCCGAAACTAATTCTGGAAATTGGTCTAACACCATATTTGTTAAATCACCACCATCATCTAAAATCATATTTAATGGTTGTTTATCCTCACCAAACCATAAAGTTTGTTCTATACACCAGTTAAATTCTTCTTCGTTCATTCCTTTCCATGCATAAACTGGAATACCTGCTGCTGCTATTGCTGCTGCTGCATGGTCTTGTGTAGAGAATATGTTGCATGAACTCCATGTTACGTCTGCTCCCAAGGCTACCAACGTTTCAATTAAAACGGCCGTTTGAATAGTCATGTGTAAACACCCTGCAATACGAGCTCCTTTTAGAGGCTGTGAGTCTTTATATTCTTCTCTAAGGCTCATTAATCCTGGCATTTCTGCTTCTGCTAAGTTAATTTCTTTTCTTCCCCAATCTGCCAAAGAAATATCCTTAACTTTGTATGGTACGTAATCAGTTTTTGTGTTCATTTGTGTGATGATTTAATGATGATATAAAATAGATTTTTTAGTTGTGTCTTTAAAAATGCAAAATTACAAACTATTTACCCAATAAAAAAATGCCTTTAATAGATGTTATATATGACGATGAATTCACTCAATTAGTGACTTGGCAACTAACTGAACCTAGTGAAGATTTATTGCATTTTTTGAATTTGAATGATGAACGAATGGATAAATATTTGTCATTACGCCCCAAACAAGCTCGTGAATATTTAGGGTTGCGTGCCTGTTTAAAAACTTTAAATTTTGACTATGATGTTTTATATGACAAAAAAGGCAAACCCTACTTACCTACCAACAATCAACTTTCTATAACACATTCTTATGATTTGGTTTCTGTAGGCGTAAGTGATTTTAACCTAGGTATTGATATTGAAAAAGAACGTATTGAAAAAATCATCAACATAAAAAGAAAATTTATTAGACCTGATGAAGATGAATGGTTGCCCACTAAACATCAAGAAAAATACTTACATATTATTTGGGGCATTAAAGAAGGCTTGTATAAATTAAACGGTGGTAACTTATGGAATTTTTTACACCATTACCGTGTAGAACCCTTTAATTTAGTAGAGAATGAACCCATTTTTTGTTGGATTTCAGACCAACACAAAAGCCGAAAGTATTTTGCTTACTATAAAATGATTGGCACTTATTATTTAATTTGGGTATTGGATTATGAATAGCCTCATCGACTTTTTTTTAGAACCTTATTACAATAAACCAATACTAGAAATTATACTGGAAAGCATTGCCTTTATATTTGGTATTGCTAGCGTGTATTACGCCAAAAAAGAAAACATATTGGTTTACCCAACAGGATTGGTCGCTACGTTAATTGCTTTTTACTTACTTTACAAAGCCGAGTATTTTGGTGACATGATGATGAATTTCTACTATTCTGTAATGAGTATTTATGGTTGGTGGGAATGGGCTAGAAAAAAAGAAAACAAACCCATTCTAAAAATTTCTAGAACCAATACCAAAGAAAAAATAATTGGCGTTTTATTAACCTGTTTTACTTTTTTAATTACCTATATAATTTACATAACCTATCCTTTTTGGGGAAGTTTTTTTAATGATGAACCTATTATTTGGAATGATTTCATAACCCTAATCAATACCAATTTTTTTAACCCTACCTTAGAAAAGGTACAATATGTAGATATTTTTACCTCAGGTTTATTTTTTACTGGCATGTGGTACATGGCAAAAAAGAAGTTAGAGAACTGGACGCTATGGATAATCGCCGACCTTATTACCATTCCATTATACGCTTACCGAGGTTTAGGTATGTTTTCTTTACAGTTTTTAATCTTTACCATACTAGCCATTCAAGCCTACATAAGTTGGAAAAAAGAAATACCAACACAAAAATCAATGGCTTAAAACAAAAAAATTGTATTTTTAAGAATTGATATATAAAGTATGCCTTATCAACAAAAATCCATAAAAAATTGGGCACAAGACGACCGACCCCGAGAAAAGTTGTTACTCAAAGGAAGAGATTCTTTATCTGATTCAGAATTATTAGCAATAATAATGGGTTCTGGTAATAGAAGCGAATCGGCAGTAGATTTAGCCAAACGAATTTTAGCAAGCGTAAACAACAATTGGAATGAGTTAGCTAAACTAACCGTAAAAGATTTATGCGAATTTAGAGGCGTTGGCGAAGCAAAAGCCATAAGCATAATTACCGCATTAGAAATTGGTAGACGCCGTGCTGCCCAAGGCTTATTAGAAAAACCACAAATTGGCTCAAGCAAAGATGCGTTTATTTTACTACAATCTATACTGGGCGATTTACTTACCGAAGAGTTTTGGGTGCTTTACTTAAACCAAGGAAACTATGTAGTACAAAAAAAACAAATAAGCAAAGGCGGTATCAATCAAACATCCGTAGATGTTCGTATTATTCTAAAAACCGCATTAGAGGCTATGGCTACTGGAATTATTCTAGCACACAATCATCCGTCAGGGAATTTAACACCTAGTACAGCCGACAAAAATTTAACCCACAAAATAATAGCTGCAGCAAAAACACTAGACTTACAGGTTTTAGATCATATAATTATTTGTCAAAAAGATTATTTTAGCTTTGCCGACCATAACCTCATGTAATGAATAAAATTCTTGTGTATACCCATCAACACTCGCCAAGAATCAAATATATTTTTGATTTTTTATTACACGAATTTTTAGGTTTAACTACTGAATACACTACCAACAAAGTTGATTTTGAAGAATCACACCTACCTAAAATAGGCTATTGCCAAGAAAAAATAGATGACGAGTTACACATTACTTCGAGCGAATTTTTATACCATAATTCTATTTCTAATGATGTTCTATTGGATGACTTAAATGATGTGGAAAAATGTTTTTATGCCTTGAGTCGTTATGAAGAATATTTACCTGGTAACCGTGACCAACACAATCGATTTATGGGTAAAAATAAAAACATTTTAGAACCTTTTGTTGATGTTTTTTCCTTAAAATTAAAAGAAAATCTATCCGAAAAATATCCGCAATTACATTTCAAAAAAAGAGAATTTCAATTGATAGCCACGTATGACGTAGACCATGTTTGGCAATACAAACACAAAGGATTCATAAAAACATTGAGTGGTTTTTTTAAAGATGCTATGCGTTTAAATTTTAAACAACTATCATCACGTTTTCAAGTCTTATTGTTGAACAAAAAAGACCCTTTCAATACTTTTGATTACCTAAAATCTTTACAAGATAAACACAATTTTAAAACCATTTTTTTTTGGTTAATGGCAGATTATGGTGGGGTAGACAAAAATAATCCCATAAACTCTGCTGCCTTTATTTCTAAAATAAAAAATGTTAATCAATGGGCAACGGTAGAAATTCACCCCTCTTACGCTTCTCATTCCAATCATCAATTATTAAAAAAGGAGATTCATTTATTAGAAAAAACATTAAATAAACCTATTACAAAATCGAGACAACATTATATTAACCTAACTTTACCCAAAACATATAGGAATTTAATAGACGCTGGTATAAAAGAAGATTACACCATGGGCTACGCCGACCAAATTGGGTTTAGAGCTGGAACTTGTACACCTTTTTTTTGGTATGATTTACAACAAGAAAAAATAACCGATTTAAAAATTTTTCCATTTTGTGCTATGGATGTTACTTTAAACAACTATTTGCAGCTTTCTCCACAACAAGCACAAAAAAAAATAACCGATTTAAAAAATAAAATTAAACAAGTAAATGGAACCATGATTACGCTTTTTCATAATTCAAACCTGCATGAACAAAAGCAATGGAAAGGCTGGAAAAGTGTTTATGAATCTATAATGACGGAAGAAAAATGATTCAAAAAATTAAACGAAAAAATATAGACCTTAATAAATACACTACTTGTTTAAACCGTGCTAGTAATTATCGTATTTATGCAGAAGCATGGTATTTAGATGCACTTACCAACAAACAATGGGACTGTTTAGTTTATGGTGATTATGAAGTGATTATGCCTATTCCTTATCAACGGAAATTGGGCATTAAACTAATAATTATGCCTATTTACTGTCAACAATTGGGTGTTTTTTATAGCCAAGAAATAACCGATGATTTATTTAAACAATTCGAGAAAAAACTCCATAGAATGTTAGTTCGTAGTTATTGCTTTAACGAAGAAAATACCGAAAAACATAAACCCAAAGGCGAGTTACGGGTTAATCATGTATTAGACTTAAACAAACCTTATGAAGAGATTTATAACAACTTTAAAAAAGATAGAAAAAAAGATATTAGGAGATTTGAAAACCTAAACTATACTATTACACAAACAAATGAACTATTAGAATTTTTTGAATTATTACAAAAAAATCACAAAAAAATATATGATTTTGTAAACAACAAATCCGCTAAAACTTTATTAAAAACCCTTAGAAATAAAGGTTTAATAAAACAACTTCAAGTTTTAAACTCCCAAAATAATGACTTAATAACCCATCGGATTTTTTTAATTTCAAAAAATAGAATTTTTATACTTGCCTCTGCTAGGAATAAAAAAATTAACACGAGATCCGCTGCTCCTTACCTCGTCAATCAAATTATTATGGAAAACTCCAATAAGAATATGCTATTGGATTTTGAAGGCTCTTCTGTTAAAGGAATCGCCAATTTTAATGAAAGCTTTGGGGCAAAGAAAAATTATTATACACTATATAAAAACATTACTAAATTTTGATTAAAAACCAATACATCATATCTACGAAAAGCTTAAGTTCCAGTTTGAGTGATTTTAATTCACACCTGTTTCAGGAATACTTTGTTTATACTCACCCCAATTTAGATTATTCATTGGCTGAATCAGGAAATGTTTCAATTGCTATTTTAGGGTTTATTTTTGACCCCTTCAACCCAAAAAAAACTTACCAAGAAATTGCCAATGACCTAGCTGAATTAAAGACTAAAGAATCTTTTTTTGAAACCGTAGAAAACTATTCGGGACGGTTTGTTATCATATATAAAAACGATGTTAACACCATTATTTTAACAGACTGTATGGCACAACGCAATGCTTTTTATTGGTTTACCAATAATGAAACCTATATTTTTTCTTGCGAAAAGCTATTGCTAGACACCCTAAAATTAAAACCACAAATAGCACAAGAAAAACTAGACTTGTTAAAAGATAAGGTGTTTGCAAAAATAAAAGGTAATTGGTTGTTAGGAGAAGACGAGTGGGATAATCGGTTTAAAAAATTAATTCCAAATTATTATTTAGATTTAATGACTAAGACAACCCATCGAATGCCAATCTTCTGTACCCAAAAATTAACAGAAGAGGAATTAATAAAGCTATGTTCAACTATTCTTACTGGTGGAATTGAATCTGCCACTATACATTTTAACAAGGTTTATCAAGCACTTACAGCAGGTTACGACTCTCGGCTATTAATGACTGCTGCAATCCCTCATCAAGAAAAAATATCTTTTCACCTTTTCGAAAGGAGAAGTCATACAACAAAAAGGGACTTTGCTATTGGTAAAAAATTAGCCAATACTCATAAATTTAACTACCAAAGTATTACCCCACCACAACTAAGCGAAAATTTCAAAAAATCATTTTATAGTCAATTTGTAATTCCCCGTTATGCTTCTAATCATCGGAATATAGAGTGGTTTCTAAAAACACTCCGAAAAAATCCATTAACATAACAGGAGATGGAGGAGAGGTTATTAGAACTTTTAGAGAGTCTAAACATTTTAATAGTGCTAAAGAGTTGTTAAATAACCTTTCTTATGGTCTATTCCCATATAATATAAATAGTATTCTTGATTGGATGGAAAAATCCAAACCCTATGTCAAAAAATATAAGTTGTTAATTAACGATATGTTTCAATTAGAAGTCTCTATGTGCAAATGGGGTGCTAGATGGGCTCATGAGCAAGATTTTTCTGAAGTAGAAGAATTCTCACCCTACAATAATAGAAGGCTGGTTTACGCCACTTTATTAAATACACACTTAAACGAACGTTCCAAACCCGAATATCCTTTTTTTAAAAAATTAATGGAATCTTTACTACCCAATAGCACCAACATACCTTTTAACCCGCCTACCTGGCGAGAGAAAGCAAAAAAAATAGTGCATTACTTTACCAAAAAATAAAGCATGACAAAGTATATAACCCTTTTATTTACAATTTTAATAAGCTCTATTTACGGACAAAAAAAACGCTCTGAACATTATAACTATCCATTAAATATGACCTATCAGCCCTTAACAATAAGGGCAAATGTTATATTCCTAAAACGTGCGGATGGTAGTGGGAACTTCGACCTAAACAACCCTGAGCAAAAACAATTACTTAGTGACTATTTCAAATTTGTAAACACAAAATATAGCGAAATTATACAGCCCCCCTCATTAGAAGGTTGTTATACTGGTACAGATTTTTTTAACGATACCAAAATACGTATAGAGTATAACTATGTAGAAGTTAAAAACACTTATGCTTGGAATTATTTAAATAGTGGTTCAGAGCCTGAAAATAAAAATTATGCTGGATTCTCACCCACCGAAAAATGGTATATAAAAGCATTAGATGACTCCATTTCTTCAGCTAAAGACATCCCTAAAGGAATCAATGTGTATCTTACCACTAATGGTGAAAGATTTGATATGTTATATAAAACCAAATCTAAAGAATTTGATTTAACTGGTGCCGCTGCTTCTCAATACCCGTCATCGACAAAGCTAAATAGAAGTTCACAAGTTAACTTGCCTAATAGATTCTTAAAGTATCTACTACATAAATACCAAGCTCCCATTGAATACAAGACTACTTGGGAGGAAACTTATTGGTGGCATGTAAGTGATGCTGGTGGTTTAGCCCATGAGTTCGGACATAGTTTTGGACTAGGACATTCAAACGAATACCACAAAACCAATAAATGTAAACCTTCAATTATGAATCAACAAGGAAATGTTAAGAAGAGATACCTACAACCTACTGAAATTAAAAAAATGCACTGGAATTTAACCCGTACTAACCTAATGCAATTTGTAACTCCTGAATCTTATTATGGTGCTTCAGTTGCTATTACCGAAAACACAAAATGGGACAAACCACTTAGGTTTTACAGCAGTTTTAATCTAGAAAAAAATGTAACTCTCACTATTTCTGACTCTATTATCTTACCTCCACAAGCAAATATACAGTTAGCTAAAAAATCAAAAATTGTATTTACTGGTAACGGAAAAATAGTGGATGCTTTTGGTAATACTTTTAAAAATTATATTAAACACCATAAAGCAGAAATTATAACGGATTAATTATTTTTTAATTGATTAATAACGGCTACCAATTGGTCGTCATCGGCATGTACCGCATAGTAGTGTGCTATATGTCCTTCTTGGTTTATTAGCAAATAACGTGGAATCCAATTTAAATCAACGTAAGTCGTAAAATTATTTTTCCACGCGGTATTAAACCAATAATGTTCACCTTCTATATTGTGCTTTTCAATGCTATTTTTCCAAGCCTCCTCTTTTTTATCTAATGAAAAAAAACACAAAAACAACTTCTTGATTATTGGCTTGTAACTCTTTTAATTTAGGAATTCCTCTAATGCAATCGCCACACCATGAAGCCCACAAATCCAACAATATAATTTTGCCTTTATGTTTGGCTAACACAGTCTCAACGTTTGTTAAGTCACCATTTAAATCTACCAAAGATTGTTGAGTAGATTCAGGTGAAAAAACCGTTTTTGATTCACTCGGTACTTTTTGAGCCAATAAGCTTACATTTAAAGCAAGTAAAAAACCTAGAATAAGTATTTTTAAATTCATCGTTTTATTTATTAATCCTGATTAACGCAAATATATTGCCAATAATATTTTTAGTCAAAAAACTATAAGTAAGTCTTTCTTCTTTCGTATTAAACGTTTTATCTTCGCAAAAAACATTAACATGTCAAACATTCGTGTACGATTCGCTCCTAGCCCAACAGGAGCTTTACATATAGGCGGCGTAAGAACTGCTCTTTTTAATTATTTATTTGCCAAACACCTAAACGGAACTTTTATACTTAGAATAGAAGACACCGACCAAAATAGATTTGTAGAAGGTGCCGAAGAATATATTATTGAAGCCCTTAAATGGTGTGGCTTGTCACCCGACGAAGGCGTAGGTTTTGGAGGAGAATTTGGTCCTTATCGTCAATCCGAAAGAAAAGAAATTTACGCAAAACACATACAACTCTTAATAGACTCTGGCAATGCTTATTATGCTTTTGACACTGCCGAAGAACTAGACGATTTACGTAAAAACGCCGAAGCTAACGACTTGGTTTTTTACCTATAATTCAAACACTCGAAAAACACTCAATAACTCACTCAACAAAACCAAAGAAGAGGTTGAAACATGGATACAAGCTGGTAAACCTTATGTGGTTCGATTTAAGGTTCCAGCGAATGAAACTATATTATTAAATGATTTAATTCGTGGTAAAATAAGCATTGATTCAAATACCTTGGACGATAAAATTCTATTTAAATCAGATGGAATGCCAACCTACCATTTAGCCAATATTGTAGATGATTATTTAATGAAAATAAGCCACGTAATTCGTGGTGAAGAATGGTTACCTTCATTAGCCTTACATCAACTTTTATACAATGCCTTTGGTTGGAATGCCCCAGCATTCGCTCACTTGCCTTTAATTTTAAAACCCGTAGGCAAAGGTAAATTAAGTAAACGAGATGGCGACAAACACGGATTCCCTGTGTTTCCATTAGAATGGAACACTCCAGAAGGAACCTCTATGGGTTATCGTGAAGAAGGTTATTTACCCGATGCATTTATAAACATGCTAGCTCTATTAGGCTGGAATGATAGTACCGATAAAGAAATTTTTAATAAAACCGAACTTATTCAATTGTTTGACCTAGAAAAAGTAAGTAAATCTGGTGCGAGGTTTAGTCCAGAAAAAGCCATTTGGTTTAACCACCAATACTTACAACAAAAAACAAACGAAGAAATTCTACCCGAATTCCAAGAAATTCTCAAAAAAAATCAAATCAAACCAAACAATCTTTTTGATTTACAAGTAATAAATTTAATGAAAGAAAGAGCAAACTTTATAAAAGAAATTTACTCACAAGGTGAATTTTTCTATAAATCGCCTAGCTCTTATGATGAAAAAGCAACCAAAAAAGCTTGGAAGGAAGACTCTTACGACTTATTAATTCAATTTTTAACTCAAATAAATGCTTTAGAAGAGTATAACTCAACCAATATTCACGACCAAATTCAGCAGTTTGTGACTGAAAATAACATTGGTTTTGGTAAGTTAATGATGCCTTTACGTTTGGCTCTAGTAGGTGACTTAAAAGGCCCTGATGTTCCTGTTATTATGGAAATGATTGGAAAAAAAGAAATTAAAAATAGAGTAAATTTAGCTCATAGGCAGTTAAGCTAATGCGTAGTAAACAAGAATTAATTAAATCCTTAATGCCTAATCTTTGTTTTAGGTTGATTTTTACTATGCTTAAACGTCCTTTTTTAATTTTACCAACAATAAACGCAACCTTACAATCAATCAGAATTACAGAACAAAAATTTAAAGAAAGTCATAGTGGAAATAGAATTCCTAATGCATACAAACATGCCCTTTGGAATATGTTAATAGCCCAAAAAACACAACCATTTTTGTCAACAGAAAAAGCAATAAAATGGGCAGAAACCGTAACCTCTTTACATGAAGACTGCGTGGTTAACAAACCTTTTGAACGCTCTATGGATTTACATAACAACCGTGTGGGTAGAGATTTTTATAACAGCCTAATTAAAAACAATATACAAACAGAAAAGGAGTTAGCCGATTATTTGTTTGAGAAAGCTGAAAATGCTGTAATTATAACCGACTCAAAATTTTTTAATAATTATCCTTTCGACTTGGTATATGGTCTATAGTTAATCTAACTTACCCGCTAGTTTTTTCATGATTTTTTTGGGTTGTTTTCCATCATATAAAATTTTATGCATAGCCGACAAAATAGGTGCTCTTACTTCTAATACTTTTTTTAATTGATACACACCTTTAGTGGCATAATAACCCTCGGCAACCATTCGCATTTCTAGTATGGCTGATTTTACGGTATAACCTTTCCCAATCATGTTTCCAAACATTCGATTTCTAGAAAAATTGGAATAACCTGTTACTAGTAAATCTCCCAAATAAGCCGATTCACAAACATCACGTGGAATAGGTGAAATATGTTGTGTGATTCTGTTCATTTCACGGGTTGCATTGCTCATTAAAACGGCCTGAAAATTATCGCCATAACCTAGTCCATGGGCTACACCAGCAGCTATTGAATATATGTTTTTAAGTACCGCAGCGTATTCTGTTCCAAAAATATCTTCAGATATGTTGGTTTTTATAAAATCGCAGGCAAAACTTTGAGCTATAATATTCGCTTTTTCTTTGTCTTGTGCCGCAAATGTTAAATAAGAAAGGCGTTCTAGAGCTACTTCTTCGGCATGGCATGGGCCACTAATTACACCAAAATCTAAGTAATCTACATTATATTCGTCATGAATAAAATTACCCACTATTTTAAAGTGTTCTGGAACAATACCCTTAATAGCCGAAACCACTAATTTTCCATCAAATGTTTGGGTAAGCGGTGCTAAAGAATCACTCAAATATATAGACGGGACAGCTAAAATAACCATGTCAGAATCAGAAACTAGCTTGTTTATATCGGTCGTTAAGTTTAATTGATTGGGATTAAACTCTACTGCACTTAAGTAATTAGGATTGTGTTTATGTTTTAAAATATGATTTTTAACTTCATCACTCCTAACCCACCAGTTAATCGTTTCATGATTTTTACATAACATTTTGGCTATGGCAGTTGCCCAGCTTCCACCACCTACTAAGCCTACCTTTTCAATAGATTTTGTCATCTTTTTCTACCTTTACAAATGCAAAGGTAAACGAATTGTTTGAGTTGTATTTTTGTAAATCCAAAATTAAAGTGGAATTTTGTACCTTATAAAACTTAAATCTTGTATAAAAAAATTATTTAGTGAAACTTTAATTTACGGTATTGGTGCTATACTTCCGCGTCTAATAAACTTTTTTTTAACCCGTTTATACACCGCAGAAATAGATCCCGAGGGTTTTTCTAAGTTCGCTCAATTGTACGCATTAGTTGCATTTGTTAATGTTTTTTTAACCTTTGGATTTGAAACTGCTTACTTTAGATTCTCTGCTAATAAGTCTGTGGCAGCAAAAGTTTTCCATACAGCATTTTGGTTTGTGTTGGTAAATGCCTTCTCTTTTTTGGTAGCAATGTATGTGTTTAAAGTTCCTTTAGCTCATGTTTTGGATTATGAAAATCATTCCGAATATTTAATTTGGTTTGCTTGGATTGCTTTTTTTGACGCAATTTGTATGGTTCCTTTTGCTGTATTACGTTTTACCAATAAGCCTATAAAGTACTCTGCCATTAAGGTGTTTCAAGGGGTTTTTCAAACCATTTTAATTATTTTGTTTTTCTATGCCGTACCTTTTGATTTTTTTGAAAAAATGGGCGTTAAAGAGAAAGTTGCTTTTCCATTTATTGCTAATGTTATTGCTAGTGCTTTTGGTGTTTTATTACTTCTTCCCATTCTTTTTAAGGTTAGATTAATTTTGATTGGCAACTATTCAAAAAAATGTTTCACTACGCTTACCCTCTTATGCTTGCTGGATTAGCTTTTGTAGTAAACGAGAATTTAGATAAATTAGTTTTACGAGGTATGATTTCTAAAGCCGATGCTGGTGCCTATGCTGGCTGCTATAAATTAGCCGTTTTAATGACGCTTTTTGTTACTGCTTATAGAATGGGCGTGGAACCTTATTTCTTTAAAAAAGCCAATGATAAAGATGCTAAAAAAACATACGCCAATATTTTACAGTATTTTACTATTTTTAGTGGTGCTGCTGTAATTGCATTATTGGCAAACATTTCTTGGTTAAAAAACTTATTAATAGAGCAAGAATCTTATCTTGTTGCTTTAGATATTGTACCCATTATTATTATAGCCAATCTATTTTTTGGCATTTATTATAACTTGTCTACTTGGTACAAAGTAACTGACAAGACTTATGTAGGTACTATAATTTCATGGATTGGTGCTGGACTAACCATTGGATTTAATCTTATTTTTATTCCCCTTATTGGATTTATAGCATCAGCTTGGGCAACCTTAATAGCCTATGGAACTATGATGGTTGTTTCCTATTTTTGGGGTCAAAAATATTATAGAATTCCTTACAAAGTTAGAAAAATATTAATCTACCTAATCTTAAGCATTACTTTTGGTTTAACTGCCTATTTTGGTTTTTATTCCAACATATTTATTGGTAATCTTTTATTATTGATTTATATTGCGTTTGCTTTCTTTGTAGAAAAAGCAAGTTTACAATTAGAACAACAAAACCATGAAAGTAAAAATAATTAACAAATCTAAACACCCGTTGCCTAGCTATAAAACAGCATTAGCCGCTGGTATGGATTTAACTGCAAATATTAACGAACCTATTACTTTAAAATCATTAGAAAGAAAATTAATTCCTACTGGGCTATTTTTAGAAATCCCTGCTGGTTATGAAGCACAAGTTCGTCCACGAAGCGGTATGGCATTAAAACATGGGGTAACCTGCTTAAATTCTCCAGGTACCATAGATGCTGATTATCGTGGTGAAATTGGGGTTATTCTTGCCAACCTATCTAACGAAGAGTTTACCATAAAAAATGGTGAAAGAATTGCACAACTTGTAATTGCGAAACATGAAACTGCTGAGTGGGTACAAGTAGAAACACTTGAAGCTAGTGAAAGAGGTGAAGGTGGATTTGGAAGTACTGGAAAAAATTAAAAATAAAATAAAAACAACCTAAACATGAAAATAATAATTCCAATGGCAGGTCGTGGCTCACGGCTACGCCCACATACGCTAACAGTGCCTAAGCCCTTAATACCTATTGGAGGAAAACCTATTGTACAACGTTTAGCAGAAGACATTACCAAACTATCTAATGAAACAATAGAGGAAATAGCCTTTATTATTGGTGATTTTGGTTCTTCCGTAGAAGCCGATTTATTAGCCATTGCAAAAAGCCTTGGTGCTAAAGGAACAATATATAAACAGGATGAACCACTAGGAACTGCTCATGCTATTTGGATGGCTGAGCAATCACTAAGCGGCCCCGTTGTTGTTGCTTTTGCCGATACCCTTTTTAGAGCCGACTTTCAATTAGACACTAGCTCTGACGGTGTAGTTTGGGTTAAAAAAGTAGACAACCCTAGTGCTTTTGGTGTTGTAAAACTAAATGCTTACGGAATGATTGAGGACTTTGTAGAAAAACCACAAGAATTTGTTTCTGATTTAGCTATTATTGGAATTTATTTCTTTAAAGATGGTGAAAATCTGCGAAGTGAAATAAAACATATAATGGACAATAACATTCGTGGAAATGGTGGCGAATATCAACTAACCGATGCTTTAGAAAACATGCGTGCCAAAGGGAAAAAATTTACCCTAGGTAAAGTTGACGAAATGGATGGACTGTGGAAACAAAGTTGTAACCGTACAAACTAATGGTAAAATTTTAGGCTTTGAAAAAGAAGAATTTGAAAACATTCCAGCTTCAGCAAAAATTACTAATTCATTAATAATCCCTCCTTGTTTTATTGGTGAAAATGTAGAAATTGCTAATTCTAAAATAGGGCCATTTGTATCTTTAGGTAACAACACTAAAGTCATTAACAGTAATATTGACAACTCTTTAATACAAGAAGACTGTAAAATAAATCACGGAAACTTAACCGGCTCAATGATTGGGAATCACGCCAAATACTATGGTGTGTCACGAAACATTAGCCTAGGCGATTATTCTGTGTTAGATTTTAACAATAAAGAAGATTAATTCTTGGCTTAATTTTAGCAACAACTTAAACTATGAAAAATTTATGTGCCGTCTGTTTAGTACTCGTGTTATTATTTAGTTGTAAAACGCAAAATGTAACAACGCAAAATGAAGTTCTTAACTTACAAACGCAAAAAATTATTACAGGTGCTTTAAATAAACAACCACAGTTTAACAACCTTGTTATTAAATCAAAAATAGATGCCAATATTGATGATATTTCTACTTCATTAGACGCCGTTATTTACATAGAAAATCAAAAAAAAGTTTGGGTTAATGTTTCTAAATTTATGATTAACGGTGCTCGTGCATTAATCACTCCTAAAGAATTCCAAGCCTATGAGAAGTTAGAAAAAACCTATATAAAAGGTGATTTTTCTTACTTTAATAACTTATTAAAAGTAGATTTTATTGACTTTCAAAAATTACAAAACCTTTTATTGGGAAGAGTTTTTGTTGACATAAATGCTAAAAAATTTAACTCAACAATTGTTGACCAAAACTACCAACTCAATTATAATTTAAATAAGCAACTAGTAACAAAACCCATTAAAGGAGAATACATTCAAACCTATACATTCGACGGTAATTTTAGACTTAAAAAAGCAGAATTAGTAGACCCAAACTCTAAAAAAGAGCTAACCATAGAGTACACCAATTGGATTGTTACCAACAACATAGAGTTCCCCAAAAATGTTAAAGTTATTGTAAAAGATAAGAAAACTCAAAAAATAGAGTTAGAATATAATAATTTTGCTTTCAAATCTATGGATACGCCCTTCCGTATTCCTGATGGGTATAAACAAAAGAAATTTTAAATGAGCAACAAACTATTATTCGCCCTTTTTATTAGTTTCTCTTTTTTGGCAAGCACCTTTGCCCAAGATGATTTAGAACAACAAAAAAGCAAATTACAACAACAAAACAATGCTTTAAAGAAAGAACTCGCTAACCTTAATATAGAATTACAAAAAACGCAATCCAGTTCTAAAACATCATTAGTTTATATACAAAATCTCCAAAAAAAAATAAACGCCCAAGACAAATTGGTTCGAAATCTAAGCAAAGAAAAACGATTTGTTGAAGATGAAATCTACCTAACACAATTAAAAATAAACGAATTAAGTAGAGAATTAGTAGAGTTAAAAAAAGAATATAAAAAAGTACTACTTAAAGCATACAAAAACAAATCTGTAGAAAACAAATTGCTCTTTGTATTATCGTCCGAAAGCCTAACACAAGCCTATCGCCGTATAAAATACTTAGAAAAATACTCGGAATATCAATTAGGTCAAGCCGATGAAATCTTGGCAAAAACTACTGACATAAAGAATCAACGTGCCAAAAAAGAATCAGCCAAAAAGGAAAAAGAAAAAGTATTAGCACAACAAAACTGTTTTTAAAGAAGATTTAGATGCTGAAAAAGCAGCTAAAGAACGAGTAGTCGCTGAGTTCAAGAAAAACGCAGGAGTTATTGCAAATCAAATAGCAGAAAGAAAAGCTCGTCAAAAACAAATAGATATTCAAATTAAAGATATCATTAATGAAGAAATCCGATTAGCTAAAATACGAGCAGAAAAAGACCAAAAAGCTTGGCAAGATGCTCGTAAACAAAACACCATAGCAGCCTACAAACAATACCTTAAAGAATGGGGGTAATGGTGATTACGCCAATTTAGCAACAAGAACAATAGAAAAATTAGAAGCCGATAATAGAGCTTGGCAAAGTGCCCGTGCCTCACACAGCAAATCAGCATATCAAACCTACATAGAACAACTATCCACAAGGGCAATTTGCCTCTACCGCAAGAATAGAAATTGGGAAATTTGAAAAAGCAGAAGAAGATGCTAGAATAGCTAAAGAAAAAGCTGAACGAGAAGCCTTATTGGCTGCACAAAAAGCCGCAAAAGAAAACAATACCACCATTGCTGCTAATACAAAACCCGCTGCACCAGTAGTAGAAAAACCCATTGAAAAACCCAAACCCGTAGAGAATCCTAAACCAGACCCCGCACCGCAACCATCTTTCGAAGATAGAAGTAGCTCAGAGAATCTGTCAAGTGACTTTGCCGCTAATAAAGGTCGTTTACCTTGGCCTGTAGACAAAGGTAGTATAGTTGGCGAATTTGGTGTTCACCCACACCCTGTGCTCTCAAACTTAACCATAGACAATGGTGGCTGTTGATATAGCTACCAATAAAGGAAGTAATGCCAAAGCTATTTTTGAAGGACAAGTAACAACCATAATTGCTATACCTGGTGGTAACAGAACCGTGCTCATTAGGCATGGAAGCTATTATACTGTTTATAATAACCTTTCGTTTGTGTCTGTTCAAAAAGGAGATCGAGTAAAAAGAGGGCAATCAATAGGTAGAATTTACACCAACTCTAATGGAGACACCATACTTAACTTTGAGGTAAGAAGTGGAGCAAATCGTCAAAATCCCGCTTCATGGATTGGTGGTATGTAATAAATAAATAGTAATTTTGAATAAAATAAAACAAGATGAATTTTTTAACCATATTCTTAGCAATAGGTGCTTGGCAAATTGCCATTTTAGTCGTTATAGTATTACTCCTTTTTGGAGGTAAAAAAATACCCGAATTAATGAAAGGCTTAGGCTCTGGAATTAAAGAGTTTAAAGATGCTACTAAAGAAGACAAAAAAACCGATACAGACACCGAAAATAAGTAAACTTTAGTATGACAATACCATTAAAAGCATTGTAAACTAAACACTTACAGTGCTTTTAGTTTTTAATTTTAGCCAATGAAAAACATAAACAATAGAAAGACAATCTCTTTTTTTATTTTTATAATTGGATTGATTTTATTCTTCTCCTGTAAAGAATCTAATAAATCTAACACATACCGCCCAAACTCTAAAGGCGTTCCAAATGTGATTTCTGTTGTTTCAGACTCTGTTCTTTATAACACAGGACTCGTCAGTTTTTAATGGACTCCACCAATTTTGGTCGTCCATTTGTAGGATTAATTGCACCTCCAGAGCCTAGGCTAGCTTCTAGAAATATTAGTTATAATTACTTTAAAAAACACCAAACCTTACGTAATGTATTGTACATTAAATCAGGAGAACCTAGTTTTAAAATTATTCAAGATTCTATTGCTAAACCCCAAGTTTTTGTAGAAGTTACGGGAGAAAATCTAACCGAAATTAAAAACTTAATTGCACAAAATATGGATAAAATGGTAAGTCTATATAGACAAGCTGATGATGCCTATATGCTTAACGAACAAATAGATAAACAAATAAAAGATTATACCCACTTAAATAAAATGGGTGTGGAAATGGTTATCCCAAGAGTTTATAAGGTAGCAGAACAAGAGTCTAATTTTATTTGGTATAGAGATGATATTAATGAAGACATTATAAACATTATGTTTTATAAATATTCTGCCAAAGATTCTATTCAAGTAAATGATTTAATAACGCTACGTAACTTAACCAATCAAAAAATATACCAAAGGTAGCAACCCTAATGACTATGCTAAAACAGAAGAAAAAATTCCAGTAAGTATTAATATATTAAGTCAAAACAATAATCAAATTATTTACGAATTACGTGGCTATTGGTCTATGAATGTTTCAGTACTAGGTGGCCCTTTTATTACCCGTGTTATTTATGATAAAAGTAAAAAAGAGTTATACTTTGCTGATACCTTTATCTATGCACCTTTTAAAAATATGAAAAGTAAAAAAAGAGATTATTTAGTAAAATTAGAAAGTTTACTATCAACCTTTAAAACCATAAAATAATGAAATTTACTACACTCGCTTGGGAAATTTTTTAACCAAAGTATTGCCGATTACCATATAAAAGACAGCGTTTATACCAAAATAAATAACCCGTACCCTGCTTCGCAAGAAATAGAACGCTTATTGTATAGAAAAAACTGGATAGATACCGTACAGTGGCATCTGGAAGATATTATTCGTGACCAGAAATTGACCCTAATGAAGCCATAAAAATAAAGCGTTGGATTGATCAGTCTAACCAAGAAAGAACCGATACTGTTGAGTACATTGACTCTTGGTTTTTAAACAAATATAAAAACATAACCATTAAAGAAAACGCAACCATTAATACCGAAAGTCCTGCTTGGGGTGTAGACCGTTTTTCTATTTTAGCACTCAAAGTATACCATATGCAAGTAGAGGTTAATAGACCCGATGCTAGCGAAGATCACAAAATCAATTGTGCTGCTAAATTAACCGTTTTACAAGAACAACATAAAGACCTAGGAACTGCCATTGAACAATTACTAGAAGACATTGCCCAAGGCA
>JASJYW010000027.1:67977502-68068754 GCA_030386875.1 Morinoia aosen
CTAGATGGTTTATGTGCTAATTCCCAGTTTAAGTCAACTGTATTGTTTTCTGGGTTTGGTTTTATATCTGGATTAATTTGTGTGGGTTCAAAATAACCTAAACCTGCCAATTCAAATAAAGTTCTTTTAATTTCTGCTTTAGAGAATAAGTCGCCTGGTTTGGTACGTAATTCACGGGCAATTACATGGTCGTGAGTTACTGAGTTTCCACTAAATGTTACTTTGTTGAAAGTAGCTGGTTCTCCTTCTATTATTTTAATTTCTAAATCAATGGTATCGTTTTTTACGTTTTTTTTCTATTGGAATTACACGTGAAAATAAATACCCTTGATTCATGTAAAGTGTTGCTATGTCATCATCTTTTTCTGAACCCGATATTTTTTTATTGATACCTATGGCGTCATATCGATCACCTTCTTGGTATGAAAAACACTCGATTTAAGACATCTGTTGTGTATACAGAGTTACCTGTATAGGTTACTTTACCTAAGTAATACGGTCGTCCTTCGTCTACTTTTATTTTTATGGCATAACCTTTATCATCTTCACGAATAATAGTGTCTGACACTATTTTGGCATCTCTAAATCCTATTGATTTATATTCTTCAATAATGTTTTTTAGGTCTTCACGGTATTTTTCGGGTAATAATTTTGAGGATCTGAATATGTTTAAGGATCTCTTTTTGGTGTTCTTTAATGCTTTTCTAAGTTTACCGTCTCGTAACTCGGTGTTTCCTTCAAATTCTATTGAATTTATTTTTATGCGATTACCTTTATCAATATTAATTTTGAGGTTTGATTTTGTATTGTCTTCAGGGTTTGTCGCTTCTGAAATGGCAACTTGTGCGTCTGGGAATCCTTTTTCTAGGTAGTAATCTTCAATGTTATTTTTGGTTTCATTTATTAGATTTTGAGTTATTTTAACTCCAGAGTCAAGTTTATTTTCTTTTATAAAATCTTCACGACGTCCTTTTTTAACACCTTTTATTTCTGTTTCTACTAACTCTGGTAAGCCTACTAGGCTAAGTTCTAAAAAAATATTATTACCTATGACTTTACCTACATAAACATCTACATTAGAAAAAAGTTTGGTTCTCCATAGTTTTTTTATGGCATTGTTAATGTCTGAACCAGGTATCTCAATTTCTTCTCCTAAACGTAAGCCTGTGAATCTTAAAATCTGATTTTTTGGTAAACTTGGTTTCTCCTATAAGGTCTACGTCTTTTAAAATATACTTTTGAACATTTGCATAACCTGCGTCGGCAATGTTTTGTGGGTTTTGTATCGTATCCTTTTCAATTTTAATGGTGTCTTCTTGTGCTGCAGCTATTTGGCTAACCAATAGTGCTAATAAAAATCCCATAAACTTTCTTCATATTCTTTATTTGCATGGTATTTAGTCAATGTTTAATTGTTCGCTTGTTTTACCAAAGCGACGTTCCCTTTTTTGGTATTCTACTAGGGCTTTTTTAAATTCTTCTTTAGAAAAGTCTGGCCAAAGTGTTGGTGTAAAATATAGTTCGGCGTAGGCTATTTGCCAAAGTAAAAAATTACTTATTCTTTTTTCTCCGCTAGTTCTTATGAGTAAGTCAACGGTGGATAATCTTTGGTGTATAAATTATTTTCGAAAAGATCTTCATTAATTTCGTCTAATGAAATGATTCCTTTTTTTGTGTTACTCGCTATGCTCTTTACAGCCGATAATATTTCTTTTTTAGATCCATAGCTTAAGGCTAAGATTAATGTTGATTTTGTGTTATTTTTGGTTTGTTCTATGGCTTTTTGTAATACTTTATTTACGTTGTTAGGTATAGATTCCAAATCGCCTATGACCTTTAAAGAGATGCCTTTTTCATTTAATTCTTTAATTTCTTTTTTAATCGTTTCACTTAGCAATTGCATTAAAAACATGACTTCGGCTTTGGGCCTGTTCCAGTTTTCTGAGGAAAAAGCGAAAAGAGTTAGATAAGGAATGTTATAGTCTCCACATGATTCTAAAGCAGAACGAACAGCCTTAATGGCGTTTTTATGACCAAAAGTTCTATTCATTCCTCTTTGTTTTGCCCAACGACCATTGCCATCCATAATTATTGCTACATGGTTAGGAGTGTTTAGAAGATCGATTGTATTTGAATTGTTATTATTCATTAAGTCTTATTCACAGTAACAAGGAGGTCTTCCAAAGGCATAAGTAAGTGTAAATCCTGTAAATACGTACCAATCTGTATTTGAAACGTTTCCTACTTGTCTTGATTTTATAGCTTGCCCATTGCGTTCATCAATAATAGCTTGATAAGGAGCTTGATTTAAGCCATCTTCTGTTTCAAAAGAAAAGTTTTTATAATTGGAAAAACTATGGTCTAGGTTATCTGAAGTTGTAAGTCTAAATCCCGTTTCAAAAGCTAAAACCCAGTTATGATTAAATTTAACTTTATAACCAGCACCAAAAGGTACTGCAAAACCTGTTGCTGCTTCACTTTCTGAACTTATTGTTGACTCAAAGTCTGTTTCGTTTGTAGGTATTAAAATATCTCCATTATCATCCCTATTAAAAGAGTGACGTACTGTGTATTTATTTTGATTGGCTGAGTAGACTCCTATTCCTCCAAAAATATAAGGTGAGTGAGCAAATCTCTGTTCGTTATTGATGTCAAAAAAATTATATTCAAAGACTATAGAGGCTTCCATAATGTTATTCTTGTAAGCATACCCTCGTTCTTTTTTGTAATATTCTGGAGCTATAGCATCGTTACCAATTACTTTACCATAGATCCCGTTAAATCTAAATCCCATATAAGGATTAAAATTAAAGCGATAAACTATACCCAGAGCTATTGGAAGTTTATCAAAAGCATTTGATGAATTATAAGTTACTGGAGCTGGGTTGATATAGTTTGATTTACCAATATCTCCTATTAAGTTTGCTCCTCCTGCAAATACACCTATTTCGTGTCGTTGGGCAAATGTTGTTATAAGTGTTATACCCAGTATTAATGTTAGTATTTTCTTCATAAGTTAATAGAATTCATGTGCTAAATTTTAACGTAATCCTTTTTAAAATGTTGCCCTATTACACTCTTTAATCGGCAAATATAATCATATTTATAAGCTAGTTATGTGATTTAACAAAATTTAAGAAAATTTATTTGGTTTAATTTCGCTTATCTGAACCCCAAAGTAGTTTCTCTCTCAATGTTTGAAGGTATGTGTTTTCATCTACCTCTACAATTGGTATAGTAAAATTGCATTTTTTTAACTTTAAGTTAACTTCAGTACTTAGTGGTTCATTACGAGTGTCCATCGATAAAAAGTATTCGTTTACTCGACTTATAATTCTTAAATCTAGTTCTGAATCATCTGAAATAATAAATGGACGTACGTTTAAATTATGTGGTGCTATAGGAGTAATTATAAAATTTTTATTGTCTGGATGGATGATTGGCCCACCGCAACTAAGTGAATAACCTGTAGAGCCTGTAGGTGTAGCTATGATTAATCCGTCTGCCCAAAAGGAATTTAGAAACTCTCCGTTCATGTAGGCTTCTACTGTTATCATACTAGTTGTTTCGCGTCGAGTAACAGATATTTCATTTAATGCGAAGTTATTTTGAATGTCTATTCCATTGGCTTCTACTTCAATAAGAGCTCTTTGACTTATTTTAAATTCACCCGCTAGTATTTTATCCAATTTTTTTAAAAGTGAATCTTTGTTTATAGTGGCTAAAAAACCGAGTCGTCCTGTATTTACTCCTACTACTGGAATTTGTGAATCACGAATTAACGTAGATGCTTCTAATATAGTACCATCTCCTCCAAAGGTAAACATAAGGTCTGTTCCTTGTAAATCTTCATTTTTTAAAAAAATTGGTGTAGTTGAAAAATCTAGTGAAGAAAATTTTTGTATTTTGGGTAAGAAGTTTTTTCTCTATGGTATAATCAATCTTTTTATTTTGTAGATGAATAAAAAATTCATCTATAAAATCTTTAAATGTGGCGTTTGTTTTTTGTCCGTAAATAGCTACTTTCATCGTTTTATACTTCTAGGTATTTCATTAATTGGTGAAAACGGTCTTTTAATAATTCTTGCTTTTCATCATTAAAGAACTTGTGTACAATGCGGTAGCCAAATCGTTCAAATGTTTCACTTACTGATGATAGATTTTCTGCGTTTAGTTTTTATACTTATTTGAACCCTATCGCCTACATAACTTGTTACTAAAACGCCTAATAAATGTGCATTATTGCTTTCTACTATTTTGGCAACTTCACTAATAGAAAATTGTTTTTGAGGGATTTCCACGACCATAGTTGCCCCTGTTTCGGCTATAGTTGGCATGGTTGACAACGCTGCAATTACATCTTCTACCAATAAATAGCCCATGTATTTCTTGTGACTATTTAAAACAGGTAATATATTAGATTCATTTATATTAAAGAGATTGATGGCTTCAAAAAGCGTGTTATTTTCTAGTACAAAAAAAGTATTCTAGTTCAGCTTTATGATTAAACAACTCTTCTTGTTTGGGTAAATTTTCTAATAGCTCGGCAGATATGCATCCAATAAAATTTTCATTTTCGAATATTGGAACATGGGTTACATGGTAGCCTTTAGCGGCTTTCAATGTATTTTTTATGCTTTGATTGATTGCAACTGGCGAATTATCTTTTGTTATAAAGTCTTTTATTAACATGATACAAAGGTAATTAAAATAGCATTTAATATGTTATATGGCAGCAATTGTACCAAGTCTAAATAATAATTAGCTTTTTTTAAGCTTTACGGTAAAATGTCTTAAAATTTCTGATTCCCAAATAATATCAAATCCTTGTGTTATTTGATCACGTCTATCCCAAATATTTTTTAACGCCACCGCTACATAATCCATATGGCTTTTTGTGTAAGTTCTACGTGGAATAGCTAATCTTAAGAGTTCTAATTTTGGATAACGATTTTCTCTCGTTTTCGGATCTCTGTCGGCAAGTAACGTTCCTATTTCTACGCCTCTAACTCCTGCTTCTTTATATAATTCAATGGCCAATGTTTGAGCAGGGTATTCGCTTCGTGGAATGTGTGGCAAAAAACTTAGTGCATCTACAAAAATAGCATGTCCACCAATGGGCTTTTGAATAGGTATTCCAAATTCAATTAATTTATTTCCAAGGTATTCTACTTGACTAATTCTAGCTTTTAAATAAGACTGTTCGGTTGCTTCATCTAAGCCTTGAGCCAATGCTGCTAAGTCACGCCCTGCTAATCCGCCATAAGTCGTAAATCCTTCATATATGATTCCAACGTTGCTACAGGCACGGTAAACATCTTCATGTCTAAAACCAATAAATCCTCCAATATTAACCAGCCCATCTTTTTTAGAGGACATAGTCATTCCATCACCATAAGAGAACATTTCTGTTACAATTTCTTTAATGGATTTGTGTTTGTATGCTAATTCACGTTCTTTTATAAAATAGGCATTTTCGGCAAAACGAGCAGCATCAAAGTAAACTGGAATTCCATATTGATCGGATAATTTTTTTACCGATTTTATATTTTCCATAGATACTGGTTGCCCTCCAGATGAGTTACAAGTTACTGTAATTAAACAAAATGGTATATTCTCTTTTGGATGCGATTTATAGACTTCCTCTAATTTATTTAGGTCTATATTTCCTTTAAAAGGATGTATGTTGTTTATATCGAATGCCTCGTCTATTGTACAGTCAACGGCTTCGGCTTTTCTAAATTCTATATGCCCTTTAGTAGTATCAAAATGAGAGTTTCCAGGCACTACGTTATTTTCTTTAACAAGTATAGAAAACAACACGTTTTCTGCAGCTCTACCTTGGTGTGTTGGTAAAAAAATATGGAAATCCTGTGATTTTTTTGACAGATGCTCTTAATTTTAGGTATGATTTTGACCCTGCATAACTTTCGTCACCAGTCATAATTTCCGCCCATTGCTTGTCGGACATAGCCCCTGTACCACTGTCTGTCAACAAGTCTATATAAACTCTTTCGCTAGCTAAGTTAAAAAGATTGTAGCTTTCTTCAGCTATCCACTGCTCTCGTTGCTCTTTTGTTGATTGATGAATTTCTTCAACCATTTTTACTTTGTAGGGTTCTGCCCAAGGTAATTCCATAGATGTTTTTTCCTAATGAGGGCTAAAAATAGTAAAAAGAATGTGTTTAATCCTATAAAAGGGCTTAAGATTTTTTTTGTCCAACCATAAAGTCCTTTAAATAAAAAGGTTCAAAATAAGCAACATCTTCAAATGATTTTTTCTCAAATAAATTGTTAGCTAACTCAATCATATTATTTGCTGAAGGATAATCATCTGGGTAGTAGCTTGCGTTAGGTAGTTGTAAAATGGTTTGAGCTTTTTTAGCACCGTCTCCTATAAACGCAATTTTTTTATTCTGTAAAGATTCAAAAGAATTAGACGCTAAAATTAAAGCTTGAGTGGGAAAGATTCTTTCTCCCTTACCATTAAAAATGGCGGTATAAACTTCCATTCTTCTGGCATCTAATAAGGGAATGATATAATCATAGTTTTGGTTGATTTTGGTTTGGGTTAAAATCTCTAAAGATTCTACTGAAAGTAACGGAATATTTAACCCAAAACATAAGCCTTTAGCTGCAGAAACACCAATACGTAGCCCTGTATAAGAGCCTGGCCCTTTGCTTACTGCAACTGCTATTAGGTCTTTAAATGTAACCTTTGCACCTTCTAATGCCCATTGTATAAATTGATGTAATTTCTCTGAATGCGAATAGTTTTCGTCATATTCTTCGCATAAGCAAAGCACTTTGTTTTTATTAGTAATGGCTACTGAGCAATTTTTGGTTGAGGTTTCTATGTGTAATACAGGCATTTGTGTTATTCAATTAAAGGAATCCCAGCATAAAAGTCGAGTACTTTTTGTCTAAAAATAAAGTTGTACTTGGCTTGTATCATTTGCGATCTTGCTATGGTTAAATTGTTCCTAGCAATATTAAAATCGTATATATTAATAACCCCAGCCTTAAACTTTTATCGGCAAAGTCGAATGAGACTTCGCTAGATTTTACATTTTCTTTAGCGGCTTCATAGGCTTGGTACGATGAATTTACGTTAAAATAAGCCTCTTGAACGTTTTTTAGTAGAGTCTGTTTTTCTTGTTCAATTAAATTCTGAGCTATTTCTTCGTAATTTTGATTGTTCTACATTTAGTTTATGTTATGCTTGGTGAAAATGGGTACAGAAACACTTACTGAAAAGACATTAGTAATATGTTGTACCATTGGTTTAGCCATGCGTCAGACTTTAACCCTTTATTAAAATAATCGGCATAACTAGTTCCTAAACTGTGTGATCCTGTAACACTTGGCTTAAAGCTAGCTTTGGTAAGTTCTGTATTTTTTTGAGCAACTTCTAAATCTATTTGAGCTTTTTGAATATTGGGTTGATTAGCATAGGCGGTGTTTGTTATCTGTTCCAAGTCATATAAACCTAATGATATGTCGTTGGGAATAGGTGTCATGGCTATGTCGAACACTCTATAATCAGGCAATTGTAGTAAGGTGGCAAGGTTAAATAGTGCTCGTTCAACTTCTATTGAGCGTCAGCTACATTCTTTTTTTCTTGTGCTACATTGGCTTCTGCTTGTGCTAAATCGGCACGAGCTACTGTACCTACATTATATTGTTTTTGAACCCTTTCTAGTTGTTGCTTGTTTATGGTTAGGTTGCCTTCTGCTATTTGTTTCAACTCACGATTTAGGACATGTTCAAGTAATAATTTACTACGAGCAATGAAATGTCATTTATATTATTTTGAGTGGCAAGTTTACTAGAAGATAGTTCTAATTCTGCTTTTTCTTTATTTAAGTGTATTGTACCTCCTTGGTATAGAATAATAGATGAACTAATTCCAAGATTGTTCCCATATTGTTGGTAGCTCTTGTTTGTAGCTGGGTTGTTAAGTCCAATTGTTATAGAATTATCAAAAGAACCGTCTACTGTAGGTAACCAGTTGTTTTTACTTACTTGTAGCTGGTTTTCATAATTTTTTTCACTGTATAGTTTTTAATGGATAAATTATGTTCGGTTGCATAGTCTACACACTCTTTGAGACTCCATTGTTTTTGTGCAAAAATGTTTATGCTATAAAAAATTAAAATTATTATATAGAATGATTTCATTTACATTAGTAGTTAAAATATAAATTAGGTTACAAATATAGATTTTCTAGATCCAGAATCTATAAAATAGTTTTAAGATTTGTATCTTTCCACCCATCAAAAATAAATCTTATTATGAAAAAAACACTAATGTTATTATTAGCTCTTACATTTTTAACCCAATGTAAAATGCACCAGAGGGTGAATCAATCGGAGAACAATCGATTGTATCGACTGATGGAGGAGATAAAGTTTTACTACGCTTAAAACCTAAGGTGGGCGAATCTCAAAAAGCTATAATGAGTATGGATGTTACCTCTTCGGGTCAACAAATGATAGATATGAATATGGACATGAATCTTTCTTTAAATGTTACAGATTTTAAAGATCGTATTTATACTTATGAGATGAGTTTTACAGGTATAAAAATGGATATGAACACAGGTGGAATGTCTATAAAGTATGATTCTAGTGACAAAGAACAAACTGGTATGGGAGCTATGATGCCACGACAATGAAAGGTTTTATGGGGAAGCCAGTTATTGTTCAAATGAATGAAAGAGCCAAAATAAAAGACATTAAAATGGATAATACTGAACAAAGTGTTCAACAAAACTTAACCTTAGCTCTATGTCTGTTCCATTACCAGAAAAACCTGTAGGTGTTGGGGACTCTTGGCAAGCCGATCAAAAGATTGACAATCACAAGGTAATAAAAATTACTATGACTGTAACTAAGATTACCGTAGAGGATGTTGTACTAGATGTTAAAGGTAAAGTTTCAGATTCAGATCAAGAAGAAAACATAACAGGAACATATACCTTAGATAGACGTAATGGATTCACTAAAGATGGTGTTATGAATATGTCTTTAGATATAGAAGGTCAAGTTGTTAAAGTTGTAACTCATTGGAAAACGTTATAAATAAAATAAGGTAGTGTCTCAAGAACACCTTTCTGTGTGAGCTCTTGATATACTACCTTAAATCACCCCCAAATAAGTCGATTTTTTAACCATACTAGCGGTATTATTTACCTGTAGTTTTTGGAATATGTTTTTTTTATGAGTTTCTACAGTAAAGACACTTAAGAAGAGTTTGTTAGCTATTCTTCGCTAGAAAGACCTTCGCTAATTAGTTTTACTATTTCTTTTTCACGTTTACTTAATATTGTTTTATTGAACTCAAACTTCATGAGTCTGTAGAGGTGTCTTCAGCAAAGCACTTTTCGTTATCATTTACTATTCTTAAATTACTTCAATTATTTTGTGTAGTGTACATCTTTAGTTAATAGCCGTCAATCGAATCATGTGGTAACAGTCTGGATGTGTACTGAGTACTAATATTTTTATGTTGGGGTATTTATCATTTAAGACTTGTATGAGTTCAATACCGTTAATTTCTGGCATTGAAATGTCGGTTATAATAAGATCAACGTTTTCTTCTTTAATTTTTCTAATGCTGATTTTGGCCTTATTGCTGTAAAGTCAACTTGTATTTGATCATTTGTTTGTATGGCTCTTTCTATACCATCTAAAAATATTTGATGATCATCTACAATACCTATTTTTACTTTATTCTTCATAGTTTGGGGTGTTAGGGATTTCAAATAAAAAGTGCTTCCCTTATTTTTTTCTGAGTTTATTGTTAATGTTCCGTCTAAAGAATTATACGTGGCGTATGTTTTTCAGTCCTATTCCGCCCATTTTTATGTTTTCTTTGTCTTCTCCTATTCCGTCATCGCTAAAACAAAACTTATTTATCTTCATAGCCTGTAATAGATATATCTATAGATTTAGCTTGAGCATGTTTTACTACATTCATTAATAGTTCTTGAAGTATTCTATGAATATGGTTTTTACTAATAGTTTCTAGGTTTGATAATATATTTTTTGGGATAAATATTTGCTTCTATAGACAGGTTATAGGTGGTTTGATTTCTCTAAAAAGGTCTTCTATGATTGTTGTTGAAAACTACCATTCAAGTGATTATGATTAGCTAGGTCATGAGAAATAAATTCTTGCAACGTGCTTTCTAATTCTTTAATTGGTTTTTTTAATTCCTTAGTATTTGGTGACAATAGGTTTAAATTAACTTTAATTGTTGCTAATTTACTTAAAATACCGTCATGTAGTTCTTTTGCTAATCGATTTCTTTCTAATTCTTGCCCTTCAATTACGCCTGTTATTTTTTAATTTCTGTTCTTTTCTCAGATTTTCTATATCTCTTGTATATAATTGATTCTCTTGTTCGCTTATTATTTTTGTGATTTAACTTTGTGTCTTAAAACAACAAAGTCACTATTAACGGCAAAAAAAACTGCTAAACCTAAAAACATTAATTCTTGTTTTTTAGTTTGTTCTACGTTATTTTTATTGACTAACTCTTGTATTCTATAGTCTTTTTTTGCGTCTTCATATTTAGCTGATAGTTCTTGAAATTTTCTTGCTTTTTGTACTGTGTTTACACTATCTTCTATTTCATCATGTCGAGTATATAACTCTAGTGCTTTTTTATGATTTCCTTCCTTAACATATAATTCCTTCATACGCTCTAAAGCACTTAAAATCCTCTTATATCATTACCTCTTGTTGAGGATTCTAATGATTTATAATAATATTCTTTTGCGAGATTAAAATCTTTTTTTACTTTTTCATAATAGTGTCCCCAAGTTAAATCAACAGCTGAAAGAAGATAATCACTCTTTATTTCTTTTGCCCATTTTCAGCTTCTTGCAAGTCATTGTGCAAGTCATCAAATGTATCGGTTTTATTATGTTTTATGTTAAGGTCTACTATGTTTAACCTAGCCAATGATTTATAATAGGACTGATTATGTTTATTTGCTAATTCTAACGATTTTTTTAAATAGTACATAGTACTATCTATATTTTTAAAAGATAATCCATAGTTATTATAAACCTCTGGCAATGTAACCTCAAAATTATTGGTTATAGCATAGTCTATAGCTTTTCTGTAGTATTGTTTCATTTTCACACTATCGCCTTCTTCTTCATAAAGACCTGCAACACTTGAGTATGAGTAAACTAAAGGTAATGGTGCTATGTTTTCTTTTTGAGCTATAGTTATGGCTTTTTGATAATATTGTATTGCTTCACTATGATCTCCTTGTATGATCTCCATAAAACCTAGTATATTATTTGCATTGATTTCTATATTAGGAGTTTTACTTTTTTTGGAGTATATTATTGTTAAGTTTAGGTTTTTTTTTTGCATCATCATACTCACCCATTATATATTGACAATGAGCAATTCCACCATAGGTTTTTGCAATTAAAGAGTCACTTTTTAATGCAAAAGCTACCTTGTTTGCTTTTTTTAGGTAATAAATAGCAGAATCACTGTTTACATCCATGAACTCTGCTATCCTCTTATCATATTCATGATACGATTCAATTGTAGATTGTGCACATACTAACCCAAAAACAAATACAACCAAAAGTATGTATATTCCTCTTATCATACGTCACAAAAATACCAAAAATTTGGTATTTTTCACTCAAAAAACAAGATAATTTCGTGCCTTCTGCATAAAAAATATACTAAATCGCTGAAAATCAATAATTTATATCTCTAGAAGAAGAGAACTATTTTTTTAGACTAAGTTACCAGCCCTCATATTCTTTTTCGTTGTCATTACCAAAGTTTACCAGCCCTCATATTCTTTTTCGTTGTCATTACCAAAGTGTAACAATTTTGCAAGCCACCATATAAGTAACACCATACCTACAATAAACAAAATCCAATCTATGTAATAGCCTATTGGTGTTAATATGTTTTCAAACGTCCATTTGAATATATTTCCTAATCCGAAGAGTAAATCTGTTACCAATCCCATATCTTTGTTTTTTAAACAACTTTGGCAAAGTTATAAAAATGTTAGCAAAACTTCTTTCTAATAAACAAATTTTTGTGCACCTAGGTTTAGGCGTGCTTTTTTTAATACTTTTATTTTTTAAACTTGATTTATCACAGTTAGACTTGACTAGCTTATTAAGTCTTGGTTTATATTTTATCACTTTATTTTTTTACAACCCTATTTATTTATCAAACAGCTTTAATTAGAGACAAAGGATATGCCTTATGGTATTTTATGTTTGCTCTCGTTGGTTTTTTGTGATTTAGCTTTGGATTTAAGGCTATCTGCTGTTTATTTTTTTAGTACAGTTATACTTATAAATAGTGTTTATATTAATTTCAATCATCGGAGGGTTTTAAATCCATTTGACGTAGGGTTTTATTTCACTTTAATCGTGTTTTTTTATCCACCTGCGGCGTTCTTTATTATATATATTTTAGCTTATTATTTCTATACTCGATTAACTTATTCTAGAGGTTTAATACTATTGTTTGTAGGTATATTTACCTCAGCTATTATTCTACTTCAATTGCTTTATTTGACTAATGAATTGTCTATAATAAATGAATTTAATAATGCTTGGTGTATTCAATTTATTAAATTAGATAGTTCCTATTATTTCTTAACTCCTTTGCTAATTGTAATTGTTGTTGCATTAATTGATCATTTTTCTCATATTACTATTCAAGATTTTAACAAGAGGCAATCTTACTTTTTTGTGTTTTTATTCTTGTTAAATTGGTTGGGAATTATTGTTTTTTTACTGATGAAAATCTACAACTACCTTTGCGTTTTTATGTTTTCCTATTGCTCTAATCTTAACTAGATTTACCCAATATATTCAACAGCTTTGGTTGAAGGAGTTTTTATTGTGGATAATAGCTATTATTTTATTGAGTTTTTACTACCATAAAGAAATTATAGCTTTTTATAATCTTTTATTGGGTAATGTAAGTTTTCAACTCTAATTTTTTTTCCATCAAAAACAGCGTAAGTATTATAGTTAATCCAGTCTCCTAAATTTATATACATAGCTTCTTCAATGGGTATTTCTAAAGGCATGTGTCTATGGCCAAAAACATAATAATTTATTGGTGTTACACTTTGCTTTTTACGAGCATATTGTACTAGCCATTCATTGTCTTCGCCTAAGAAGTTCACGTCTTCTTCTCCAGAAATCATTTTATTTTTTAATGACATGGTTTTACCTAACCAAACGGAAAAATCTGGATGCAATAGGTAGAATAAGAATTGTGCTATTTTATTGGTGAATAATTTTTTCATTCGCTTATAGCCCTTGTCGTGCGGTCCTAACCCGTCGCCATGTCCAATTAAAAAATCTTTTTGATTGATTCTAAATTCTTGTTTATCAAAAAATATGGTTGCATTTATTTCTTGTGTTAAATAATCACGCATCCATAAATCATGATTTCCTGTGAAAAAATAAATTTTAACGCCTTGGTCGGCCAATTCGGCTAATTTACCTAGTGTTCTTACGAATCCTTTAGGCACAACGTGTTTGTATTCAAACCAAAAATCGAATAAATCGCCTAATAAAAAAAGTATTTCGCAATCTGCTTTAATACTATCTAGCCATTGTATAAAGACTTTTTCACGTGCCAAACTTTGGACATGATTGGGTGCACCTAAATGTTGGTCTGAGGCAAAATAGACTTTTTTACCAAAGGGGATTTCTATGTTTATTGGTTGTCTACTGCTAGCCATTCTGCGTAAGAATTCTCGGTTTCATGTAGTCTAACAGATTCTAAACTCACCTTATCATTTAATTGATTTTTTATTAGCTCTACAATGTTTAATACCATGTTTTCGCATGAGGGTTGATAATCGGTAAAAATAACTTTATGCTCCTCTTTTATTAATTTTTCACCTAAGGTTTTATGAGGTGAATTTATGTTTAAGAGAATAGCGTGATCAAATTTTTCGATTACCTGGCTCTCTACAATTTTTTTAAATCGCCAAAATCCATTACCATACCATATTTTGGATTAGTAGAATCTATTAACGGTTCTCCTTTTAAGGTTACATATAACTTGTAGGAATGCCCATGTATATTTTTGCATTTACCGTCGTAACCATATAAAGCATGGGCGGTTTCAAAATTAAAGGACTTTGTTATTCTAATAAAATTCATTAACTTAAAGGAGTTAAAATCTATAACTGTACAAAGTTAATGGAAAAGTATACAATACTAAATGATTTGATCAATTTATTTTTTCCCTTTCGCTGTATTAATTGCTCTAATGTAGTTAATGAACAGCAATTTATTTGCTTAACTTGTAGCCAACAGCTACCTTATACTTACTGAGTTTTAATCAAGACAATCTTGCTTACTCACAGCTTGCTAATTTTTGTACATTAGAAAAAGCTTTTTTCTTTACTTATTTTTAAAAAAGGAAATGTTACTCAACAACTTATACATCATTTAAAGTATAAAAATCAGCAAAAATTGGTGAAGTTTTGGCACAAAAAGTTTATGATTCACTCAAAATACATGAATTCGATGGAATAATTCCAATGCCTATCCATCCAAAAAAAGCTAAAAAAAAGAGGATATAATCAAGTTAGTTCTTTTGCTAAAACCCTAGCTGTGTTAAGTGGAATACCTTTAGTTGATGACACTCTTTTACGTATTGTAAATCGAAAAACTCAAACAAAAAAAGATAGAAAGCATAGATTTAAATCGTTAACAAACAACTTTTATATTGGTAAAAATGTACTTAGTGGCAGGTACTTATTGGTAGACGACGTTTTAACAACAGGAGCCACAATAGCTTCTTGTATTAATACAATACATTCACAAAATAATGCTAAAATTAGTGTGATTACTATGGCTTGTGCTTTTTAATTTTGGAAAATGTTTAACTTGCAAGCAATTATTTAATCTATGCGTTGGGCTGTTGTTTTTATTATTCTTTTAACCCTTTTTTCTTGTGCTAGAAAAGGGTCTCCTTCTGGTGGACCAAAGGATGTATTACCTCCTAAATTTTTAAAGGCTTTCCCCGACACTTTATCTACCAATGTTAACACAACTCTAAAAGAAATTAGAATTGATTTTGATGAATATATGCTGCTAAAAAATTACAGTCAGCAGGTAGTTGCTTCTCCTTCATTAGGTGACAATGTTGTTTTTTCTCCTATTGGACTCGCTAAAAAGTATATTCAAATAAAACTAAACGAACCCTTACAAGAAAACACCACGTATAACATTAATTTTGGCAATGCCATACAAGACAATAATGAGGGTAATATTTTACACAGCTTTAACTATGTTTTTTCTACTGGTGATTATATTGACTCCTTAGCTGTAACAGGAAAAGCAAATGTGTTGGGTGAGAAAAAATTATCAGAAAAAATAGTAGTTGCCTTATATAAAATAGATTCTACTTATAGCGATAGTACCATTTTAAAACAAAAGCCCTATTATGTTTCTCGATTAGATTCAACTGGTGGTTTTAATCTAAATTACTTAAATACAGGAAAATACCAACTCGTAGCTTTTGATGACGAAGTTTCAAATATGCAATTCGATTTAGGCTTAGAAAAATTTGGTTACCTCAATCAAGCAATCGATCTAAAAGAAAATCAATCATTTAATGTTCAATTATATGAGCAACCACCTAATTATAAAGCTGACAAGGCCGAACAAAAAGACTATGGACATATTCTTTTTAGATTTAAAGGTAATCCCGAAACCATAGATATAACTCCACTAAATAAAGAATTTACCACTAGTAACATTAGCTATTTACCCAAAAGTGATTCTTTAAATTTCTGGTTCAATCCACAAATAGACACTATTGAAGAAAAGAACTTTAGGCTAAAATTTTTAATAAAACATAAAGAACAGTCCGACACTGTGTCTGTTGTTTATAGCAACGACAAACTACATAAGCTAAACTTTAAAGAACCCAATAAAGGACATTATACACCTAGTAATACTTTAAAATTGTTAGCCAATTATCCTATTGTTCAAGTTGATTCAAGTCAAATTATCGTATTAAACGATTCTATTGCATTACCTTTTAATATTGTAAAAAACCCCAGCAATAAAAATGAAATAAATCTTAACTTTAAAATGAATTTAGACCAAACATATAAGGTAGAAATACTTCCCAACGCTTTTATAGATATTTTTAATAAGCCCAATGACTCCATTCAAATTAATATAAAAACGCCTAATAAAAAAGAGTTAGGAAATTTAAAATTAACCTTACAGAACAAACCTAAACATCCTTTTTGGATACAACTATATAATGCTAAAGATGAAATGTTAGATGAAAAATATAGTACTAATGCAACGTTTGAATACCTTTATTTAAAACCTGGTGAATATTATTTTAAAATTTTGATTGATGAAAATGAAAATGAAGCGTGGGATACTGGTGACTTTTTTACTAAAAAACAACCCGAACCCGTTTTAACCTACCCAAAAGCATTTACCATTAGAGCCTTATGGGACTCAGAAGAAACATGGGTGTTACCTGAATAAATTTTTCAGCTATGATTTTAAAATTATAACTATGAAAAAAATAATTTTTTACTTCATACTCTTAAGGGCTTCTATTCTATATGCTCAAAATAATTATAACTATTTTAAGTATAAGTTATATATGAATGAAAATGATGAAATTTTAAATGATGTAAGATTTAAAGATTATATTGGTAGAGAAAGCGATACCATTGAATACGAGTTGTTTTTTAATGAATCGAAAGCTCTGTTTTCTCCTATTGTTAAATTAAATAATTCTCAAAAAAGTACAATGATGGTTGATTTAAACGACGTTTTTATGAAAACTCAAGGAATCTTCTACTACGATGAGAAGAATAAGGTCTTAGAAAATGAAAAAACAACTTTAGGAGAAAAATTTATTATAGAGAGTAGCTATTCAGACATGAACTGGAAATTATTAGAAGAAACCGACACTATTAATAATTATGTATGTAAAAAAGCTGTTTTAGAAAAAAAAGAATCTAATAATAGAAATTATAATATTACTGTTTGGTTTACAGACAAATTTGAAGACAACATAGCTCCCTTCGGCTTGGTTGGGTTAAATGGATTAATTGTAAAAGTTGATTTTAACGGTAATCAACAACTCATTTTAGATGAGTTACAATATAAAAAAGACATTAAACCAATAAAATCTTTTGTAAAAGGTAAAAGAGTGTCTCAAATTGAACACGCTAAATTAATTGATGATTATATGCTTGAGCTTAAAAAAGACGTAGTAAATCAACCCTAATAGAGTCAGAATAGGGGTATAAAAATTATTGTGAGCCTTAATATTATAAAACTCACAATAATTAAAAAACCTAAATTAAATATATAATGCTTATTCTACTGTAACCGATTTGGCTAAGTTTCTAGGCTGATCTACATTTTTACCTAATTTAACCGCAATAAAATACGACAGTAATTGCAGCGGAATAGCTGCCAAAATAGGTGAAAACTCCTCAGAACTTTGTGGAATTTCTATTACATGTTCTGCTATTTCACGCACTTGCTTATCCCCTTTATTAACAATAGCTATAACTTTTCCACTTCTTGATTGAATTTCACGAGCGTTACTCACGACTTTCTCATAATGACCCGTTTTAGTTGCAATAATTACTACAGGCATATTTTCATCAATCAAAGCAATTGGACCATGTTTCATTTCTGCTGCTGGATAACCTTCTGCATGAATGTATGATATTTCCTTTAACTTTAATGCACCTTCTAATGCCGATGGAAAGTTGTATCCTCTTCCTAAGTATAAAGCATTAGTTGAATCTTTGTATTGTTCTGCTATTTCTTCTGCCTTTTGGGCTGTTATTTCTAAGGTTTGTTGTACTAACTCCGGAATTACATCTAACTCTCTCGTTAGTAAATTAAACTTTTCTGTACTTAATGTTCCTTTATGTTTTCCTAGTTTAAGTGCTATAAGAGCTATAACTGTTAATTGTGAGGTAAATGCTTTGGTAGATGCTACGCCAATTTCTGGCCCTGCATGGGTATATGAACCTGCATCGGTTATACGTGCAATGGATGAACCCACTACGTTATTTATACCATAGATAAATGCTCCTTTTTGTTTGGCTAGCTTTAAAGCCTCTAGGGTATCAGCCGTTTCACCTGACTGAGATATTGCAATTACTATGTCTTTTTTAGTAATGATTGGGTTTCTATATCTAAATTCTGAAGCGTATTCTACCTCAACAGGAATTCTTGCCAAGTCTTCTATTAAGTATTCTGCTACTAGCCCTGCATGCCATGATGTTCCGCAGGCTACTATAATGATTCTTTTAGCGTTTAGAAAACGGTCTTGATGATCCCAAATTCCAGCCATTTTAATGATGCCTTCGTCAACCAAAAGTCTTCCTCGTAAAGTATCACGAATAGATTTGGGTTGTTCATAAATTTCTTTGAGCATAAAGTGTTCGTAACCGCCTTTTTCTATTTCTTCTAAATTAATTTGTAGTTCTTGTACTGCGGGAATTACTTGTAAATTGTCTTTTATTTTACGTACATCTACCTCCTCTCCTAATTGTATTGTAGCCATTTCACCGTCATCTAAATACACGGCTTCTTTTGTGAACTCAATAAAGGGTGATGCGTCTGACGCGATAAAAAATTCGTTGTCTCCAATACCTATAGCTAATGGGCTACCTAGTCTACCAACTACTATTTCGTTAGGTGAGTTTACATCCATAACTGCAATGGCATAAGCTCCCACTACTTCGTTTAATGCATAACGTACTGCATCTGTTAACGAAAGGTTTTCTTTGTCTTTAAAGTATTGTATTACGTTTACTAATACTTCTGTGTCAGTATCTGAATGAAATTCAAATCCTTTTTCGGTGAGTTCCGTCTTTAAGGTTTCATAGTTTTCTATAATTCCATTATGTACAATGACTATGTCTCCATTGTTTGATAAGTGTGGGTGTGAGTTTACGTCATTAGGTACTCCGTGCGTTGCCCATCGTGTATGACCTATTCCAACAGTTGAGTCTTGATTAATTTGAGTCGATTTGTTTTCTAGTTCAGAGACCTTTCCTTTGGTTTTAACTAGTTTAAATTCGTTATTTTGACTTAGCACAATTCCTGCACTATCGTAACCTCTGTATTCTAATCGTTTTAATCCATTAATAATAATGGGGTATGCATTTTTAGAACCTATATATCCTACAATTCCACACATATTTTTTATTTTTTGGTATAATAGACTTTTAGTTGTAATTTTTTATCTGCAACTTCAGATGTGCTTCCATGTAATACCAGTCGGTATGGGTTAAATACACGGTTGTTATAAAATGGGTTTTTTAAATTCAGTATTGCGGAGTTATCCTGCCCTGTTAATAAAAAATTCCCCATGCTTAGTATTATTTTACTATTAGTGTATTCTTCGTCCTGTTCTACTATTTTTTTAATATAATCAGTCACTCGAATAGTGTACATATTAGGGTCTGTTCCATAATCATACATTGGATTGAACTGTACTACTGCTGGATAGCTATTGTAAAACTCGGCTAAGTCTGAAAAATTTTCATTTATTAAGTCATCTTCTTCATTTTTATACTGATGCCAAGCCATTAAAATGGTGGTTTTTTAAAGCCATATGAATCATCTACATACAAATTAAGTTCTGCTCCTACTATTGCCCAATTATTATCTACTACATTTTGCCGAATATTATCTAGCTGATTTTCATCTAATTGTATAACTGCTCTTGTACCGTCCAGTCCATCTAAGTAGATTCGGCTATCTCCTGTTGTTATATTTGGATTTGTAATATGCGTTTACAAAGTCTGAACTACGATTAGCATGGTCAAATTGATTGATTTGAACATTAAAGCCTGGTGTTGATCCCCACGTGCTAGCAAATGAAAGAGCTACTACTTTAGTAGTTCGTTCATTATCTTCTTCGTCCTCACCCTCCTCTTCATTATCATACGAGGTGTAAACAGCTAGTGACAATAAATTTGGATTAAAGTTAAATAAAAACCCTTGGTCTTCTAAAACACTTAGTTCTAAACCATTTAATACGTTTCTTATAAATGATGCTTGATCAGCTATATTTGAAGAACCTTCATTGTCCACTATTTTTTCTTTAAAAAAATCTTTATCTAAGTATACCTTATGGGTTACTGGTGGAGCGGTTTCACTTGTATTGGATCTTAGTTTAGTTTGTGTGGTTATAATTTTATTAGATATAGTTTTAGTGCCTATAACTGCTGGGTTAACACTAATGTTATCTCTCGCTCTTAGGTTTTTATTTGAGAAGTACATCGTATCTATTGTTTGTAAATACTCATTGACTTCCTTAACCTGCAAAGTCATAGGAAGGTCTGTTTGACCATAAATAGAATCTAACTTATATGTTCTTACAAGCTTTACGGTGTCCTTGTCTTCATCTCCATCTGGGTCACTATAGACTACTACAGTGTCTATTTCTACATCATCTTCACTAGAATTATAATAGACCGGAATATTTAGAATAACAGAGTCTACTGTTGTGTTCTCACCAAATGTTGGATTTAAGCTACTTAACCTAGCTTGCGTTATAAAGCGTGCCTTAGTTCTACCAAAAACAGGTTCTTCATACACACCTAAAATAGCACTTTGCAGTACATTATCATCGGCTCTTATTGAGTCTGGGTTAGTGTTATAAGAAAGTGCATCTACATATAAAACATTGGATGTTGTACCATCATTTAACAAACCACTTCCTACATTCGAGATATCATCTTCGCATGAAGTTATTGAAGAAAGCGAAAGAGCTACTATAAGGCTACAAACGCTAAAATTTAGTATCTTCTTCATTAAGATTCTTTAATTTTTATTGATTAATTCTTCGCCATAAAACTGCATATAAGCATCACTTATTTCTTCTGCAGGCGAGTATTCTTTTACAGGAATAGATTGATTTAACAAAAATTCGTCTACTGATTTAGATAGAATTTCTTCTCCTTTTACTGCACCATCAGCATAGAGTAATGCTGATTTCATAACAGAATCGTAGTTTGGATTGGTTAAATACTTGGCTAACTGTCCATTAAGCCCATCAAAGGCTAATTTTTTAGTTATGTCTTTATTTAACTCTCCCTCAAACGGATTATCAAATAACGAAACAACTACCTTAGACTCATTAAAAAATGGGTCATCTGCATAATATTCTTTCAAATATGCTGGTAACATGCTAGACATCCAGCCCATGACATGAACTACATCTGGCTTCCAATTTAGCTTTTTTTACTGTTTCTAAAACTCCTTTTGCAAAGAATATGGCTCGTTCATCATTGTCTTCAAACATAGTACCTTCCTTATCTGCATATACTGATTTTCGTTTAAAGTATTCCTCATTATCAATAAAATAAACCTGCATTCTCTCTCCTGGAATAGAGGCCACCTTTATAATTAAAGGCTGGTCTATATCATTAATTATTAAGTTCATACCCGACAAACGAATAACTTCATGTAGTTGGTGTCTACGCTCGTTTATTATACCAAATCTGGGCATAAAAATTCTTACATCAGCTCCCTTAGAGCTCATGGACTTAGGAATTTTTAACGACTGAACAGACATTGGGTTTTCGGGAAAGTAAGGTACCATTTCTGTGGTTACATATAATATACGCTTTCCATCCATAACTTATGTTGGTTTTATTCTTAAAATAGTCCACAAATTTACGAATTTTTAATCAATTATTATTAACCTATTCAATTTTTACGTTTATTTGTCTGTTTTTTAACAAGGTGTAATGATAGTTTTAAGAAACCATATAGAGGCAAAAGAATTTATTAGCTCTCAAAAAAAACTAAAAAAATCTATTGGTTTTGTTCCTACAATGGGAGCGCTACATTTAGGTCATATATCTTTGGTTAAAAAATCACAAAGTCAAAACGATATTACTGTGGTAAGTATATTTGTAAATCCCACACAATTTAACAACAAAGAAGATTTGATTAACTACCCAAGAACAGAAATGGCTGACTTGGAATTACTAAAAAATATTAATTGTGATGCCGTTTATTTACCTACAGTAGAAGACATTTACCCTAAAGGCGAAGAGGTTGATGAGTATAATTTTGGCAGCATAGAAAAAGTAATGGAAGGTGAATTTAGACCTGGACACTTTAATGGTGTTGCTACCGTTGTAAAAAGGTTTTTTGACATTGTACAACCTAATAAAGCATATTTTGGTGAAAAAGACTTTCAACAACTTTGTATTATTAAAGAAATGGTAAGGCAAACCCAATTACCAGTTACAATTGTTCCTGTACCTATTATGCGTGAATCTAGTGGCTTAGCCATGAGTTCACGAAACAAAAGATTATCTAGTGAATTTTTAGAAGAAGCTACAAAATATAACCAAATACTAAATCAAGCAAAAATTTGGTTAAAAGAGTATTCCATAGAAGAAGTCAAAGAAAAAGTAGAAGAAGAGTTTAATCAAACCCAATTAAAATTAGAATACTTTCAAATTGCCAACACAACCAACTTACAACCTCAAACCACTAAAAACGATAAAAAAATACGTGGTTTTGTTGCCGCATTTGCTGGTAACATTCGTTTAATTGACAACATGGCCTTAAATTAAAATCTAATTACTTTAATAAAATCGTAAAGTCTAATTATCTTTGCAACCGTTATGATGATAGAAATATTACGCTCAAAACTACACCGAGTTAAAGTAACTGGTGCCGAACTCAATTATATTGGAAGCATTTCAATTGACGAAGACTTAATTGATGCCGCCAAACTAATCCCTGGCGAAAAAGTGCAAATTGTAAACCAACAAAATGGTGAACGATTTGAAACCTACATAATTAAAGCCAAAAGAGGTAGTGGAGAAGTTACACTCAATGGACCTGCCGCAAGACGTGTACAGGTAGGTGACATATTAATTATTATAGCTTACGCCTTTGTAAACATAGATGAAGCTAAGAATATAAAACCAACCATCGTATTTCCTAACGAAGAAACCAATCGTTTAAACTAAAGATGAACGCTAAACTCAAACAAGGTTTTTTCCTTGCCTTTGCAAGTATTTTAGCCATTGTATTTATTAGTTTAACGTTAAAAGAAATTGATTTTCCACAAATGAAGACTGCTCTAAAAGAAGCCAACTATTTTTGGTTTCTAGTCTCTATGGTGTTAAGCATTATCTCCTATTGGTTTAGAGCAGCACGTTGGAATTTACTGTTAGAGCCTATGGGATATCATGTAAAAACAAAAAGTGGTTTTTGGGCTATTTCCTTTGCTTATTTTATGAACCTAGTTATTCCTAGGAGCGGAGAAATTGCACGAGCAACAACCATGTATTCTATGGAGAAAGTACCCGTAGACAAATCAATAGGAACCATTGTATTGGAACGAGTAATAGACTTGTTATTTTTAGGGTTATTCTTTGTTTTAACACTCCTATTTAATTCCAAAACACTCTTTTCTTTTTTTGATTTAGGTAATCTTGAAAATCAAAATAACACGACCGAACCCTCTTATAAAATTTATTACATACTAACAGCTTTAATTATTTTAGGGTTGATTTTTTTCATTTTAAGAAAAAAAATTACAGCCTCTAAATTATACGCCAAATGCATTAACTTCTTGGCTGGCATTTGGGATGGATTTAAATCCATTCTAAAATTAAAAGAACGCTCCAAGTTTATTACCTATTCTTTTGGCATTTGGATTTGCTACTTTTTAATGACTTACTTAGTTGTATTTGCTTTCCCTGCCACTCAACATTTTACCATTGGTCAAGGTTTCTTCCTAATTGTTGCAGGAGCTTTAGGTATGATTTTACCCGTAACCGGTGGACTAGGATATCCCTATGTTATGAGTATTGCATTTGCTGCAATTTACATTACACTTGGACAAACCGCCAACGAAGGAAAGGCTGTTGGGAGCTACTTTGGCTTATCATTATACATTGCCCAAGTTATTTCTATTCTCATCTTTGGATTTTTATCTATGTTTTACATAGCCAAAACAAAAAAGAAAAACATATAGTTTTATTATTTTTACCAAAAAACAATCGATGGCAAAATCCACCTTTATGTGTCAAAACTGTGGCACACAAACAGCACAATGGATGGGGCAATGCAAAAGTTGCCATGAATGGAACACCATTGTAGAAGAAATTATAGATAAAGGAGAGGTTAAAAAAACATGGAAAGCAACAGGTAAAACAACCCCAAACATTGCACAAAATATTTTAACTGTTTCTGAAGTTGGAGAATCAAGAATCGATACCAAAAACGAAGAACTCAATCGTGTATTGGGTGGCGGAATTGTTAACGGGTCCGTAGTTTTGATAGGCGGAGAACCTGGCGTAGGAAAATCAACCCTAATGCTACAAATAGCCTTGCATTTAAATAACACAAAAGTATTGTATGTCTCGGGCGAAGAAAGTGCTTCACAAATTAAACTACGTGCCGAACGTATTGGAATTCAGTCCAAACAATGTTTTATTTTAACCGAAACCAATACGCAAAAAATTTTTAAACACACCCAAGAGATTCAGCCGCAATTAATTATTGTTGATTCTGTACAAACTTTACAAACACAATACGTAGAATCATCGGCTGGTAGTATTTCACAAATTCGTGAATGCACATCAGAACTTATACGATTTGCCAAAGAAACCAACACACCCATTATTCTCATTGGACACATTAATAAAGATGGTGTAATTGCTGGCCCCAAAATCTTAGAACATATGGTCGATGTTGTCTTGCAGTTTGAAGGCGATAGAAATCATTTATACCGTTTATTACGTGCTAATAAAAATAGATTTGGTTCTACTTCTGAACTAGGAATTTACGAAATGCAAGGCAATGGCTTACGTGAAATTAAAAATCCGTCTGAAGTTCTAATTTCTAAAAAAGATGAAACCTTAAGTGGTAATGCTATTGCTGCTACTTTAGAAGGCATTAGACCTATGCTTATAGAAATTCAAGCCTTGGTAAGTTCTGCAGTTTATGGCACACCTCAACGTTCTACCACAGGATTTGACGCCAAAAGACTGAATATGTTATTAGCCGTTTTAGAAAAACGAGCAGGTTTTCAGTTAAACACCAAAGATGTTTTTTTAAACATTACAGGTGGCATTAGAGTAGATGACCCAGCCATTGATTTAGCAGTTATTTGTGCCATACTTTCATCTAACCAAGACACAGCCCTACCCGATAACTGTTGCTTTGCTGGAGAAATTGGTTTAAGTGGGGAAATAAGACCTGTAAACCGTGTAGATCAAAGAATTTTAGAGGCCGAAAAAATTAGGGTTTGATGTTATTTTTATCTCTAAATACAATAAAATTAAAATAGATGACTTTAAAATAGCGATTTAAAATGGTTGCTAAAGTTAGCGATATGTATAGCATTTTGTTTTAAGCCCTATTAAAATAATCGCTATAAAAATTCTTCGTTTGTATTAATTCTTGATGTGTTCCATGAACAGTAATTACCCCTTTCTCTAGCACGTAAATTTTATTTGCTATATTCTTTAATGTATCTAACCTATGAGAAATTAATAAAACGGCTGTTTCTGACTGAATCTTTTTTAAGATTTCTAAACTAAATTTTTCGGTTTCCCTATCCATAGCAGCGGTAGGCTCATCTAAAATTAACAATTGAGGCTTTTTGTATAAGGCTCGCATTAAAGCTAATAATTGTTTTTGCCCTCCCGAAAGATTAATACCTTCTTCTCCTACAATAGTTGCCCAACCCTGCGGTAATGATTCGATAAACTTTTGAAAGTGAAAACGTAAGACAAATGATTGTAAGGTTTCTTCATCTGGTGTTTCTCCTAATAAAATATTATCTAAAACCGTTCCGTTAAACAACTTAACTTCTTGCGGGATTACTCCAATAATTGTTCGCCAATCATTTAGTTTTATGTCATTTAATTGCTTGGTTTGATTAATGATAACTTCGCCAGATTCCCAAGTATAAAACTTTTGTAGTATTTGCCCCAATGTACTTTTACCACAGCCGCTTTCACCTACCAATGCCACTATTTCTCCTTTATTAAGTTGAAGTGATATGTCTTTTAATAATTGGCTTCTTCCTGCAAATCTAAAGTTTAGATTTTTAATCTCTAATCCACTAAATTTTTCAATAGAGATTGTTCCATCTTTTTCTTTGTCAATTGATGTAAATTCAAACATTCTATCAAAGGCAATCTTTGCTTCGTTAATAGGAATTGCTACCAGTGCTAAATTGGTAGCCGAAGGCAGTAGTGTTCCTGCTATTCCTAAAACAGCCATTAATTCACCTAACTGTAACGTTTTGTTAAAAACCATAAAAGATGAAACGGTTAAAATAGCAATTAAAAAAACAACACCTGCAATACCCGAGTATAAGGAAATTCGAATATTTAATAAACCGAGATTGTATATTTTTCTCTTGAAAGTTACCATAAATATGTTGGTTTAGTTCTTCAAAAAATGATTGTTTATTTTGGTTCTTAATTTCAGCTATTCCTTGCATACTAGAAATATAATTTGCTTCATTTAAAGCATACGCCAGCATGGTTTGTTTTTGTGCCTCTATAATTTTTTTTGTTAAAACGGTAGATTAGAAAAAAATAAACAGGAAAACTAACTAAGGCAATACATCCAATAATTATGTTATAATAAAAAAAGAAATCCTAAAGATATTATAACCATTAAGGCATCTATTACAAAATTATTGATGATATATTGAATAACACGTTGAATACGGCTAGTATCGTTTAACCTTGCGGTAAGTTCTCCTATTTTTCGGTGTGTCAAAAAAAGGCTTAGGCAAACTTAATAAATGACTGTAAAAGTAATTTACAATTCTATTATTAAATCTTTGGCTTGTAAAGTAAGCATATAACTTCTAAGAAGCAGAAAAAACCAACCCGAACAAGCAGTAAAATTGCTAATAAAATAATGCCTCCTATTAATTTAGTGATTTTTTGAGAAGGTAAAATGATCATCAATTAATTTTGAGAAAACACAGCCATAGCCATGTTAAGTACCGTAAAACCTATACCTAAAAGCAAACTAAAAAGCAATAGTTTTTTATCATCTTTTAAAAGAGTAATAAACCATTCTTTTTTGGATTTTGTTACCGTTTTCCTCGCTTACAAAATCTTGATTAGGTGTTAAGGTTAAACAAACTTTAGACTGCCATATATTACTTAATTCCTCTTTATTTAAAAAATAAGTGCCTTTAGCAGGGTCGCCAATTAAAAAAGCCTTTTTCGGCAGTAATAACCATAACAAACAACATAATGTTCCAGTTTTTCTTCTAGCAAAACATGTAGAATAAGTGGCTCTTTGTGGTCTATTAATGCTTGTATGTCTGCCTCATTACCTTCTGCGACAAAACCTAGTTGATTAGCCGCTTGGTACAAACCCAGTAAAGTGGTGCCTTGTTGCGTAGTGCCACTTAAGTCTCTCAATTTTTCTAGTGAATTTTGTACCACCATAAAACCTAAGAATAGAAAGCAAACATGCTACACCACAATCAGATTGGTCTTGTTGTAAAACTGGGTTTTATGGGCTTGTTTTTGAGACTCTTGTCGCATCATTCAAAATTAAATCTAGCTTTATACTTCCTTTGTAAGTATTTACTTTTTCTCCTTTTGTGTTGTATAAAATCATATATGGAGTGGTTGAAACACCAAAATCAGTAGAAAATTTACCGTTTTTTATCCTGTAAAAAGGTAAACATTATTTAGTCCTAACAATTGCTTTTCTTTAGCAAATTGTTCTATTTCTTTTATAGATGATTCCGCAATAAAATAAAGGTGAAAGTTCTTAAAAATCCATTCATGCGTTGTGCAAAAGCTTCGCTTCGGCATGGCAAAATTCACAGTCTGGACTAAAATAAACAAACAAGATATTTTGGGTTGAATGTAACTGTTGATTAGTAAACTCTTCTTGATTAAGCCTTAATAAAGAGAACGCTGGTATTTGTGTTGTTCTTTCTTCTACCGCTTGCTTTTGGTTTACTTCGTTTATAATTTATAAATCAAATAACTTAAAACACCTTGGCCAATAGCCCTAGTGCCAATAAAAATATTTTTTTGTTTTTTAACGTCATGGTTTATTTTTTATGATGCATTTAAATGAGGTACATAATAAACACTACCCAAATAAGTAAACCTATACCATAAGAAGCTAGTACAGTACAAAACTTTTTAGATAACCTGTTTTTAGTAACTCTTGTACACCCGCAATAAGAAATAGCCAGTAGATTAATTCCCAAACACTTACCAAATTGAGTGGATAAGCCAACCAAGGCTCCAATTGAGTAACATCTATGACATTACTTAGTGGCCAAAGGATTAAACGTTTGTAGTTCCTCTATGGTATAATTGGTTTGTATGGCCGAAAACCAAACAAATTTTAGCATAATGAGCAAAACACCTACCCACTCTGCAAATAGGGTAATGCTCCAATATTTACCAAAAGAAGGCTCTTCTTTGCTACTAGGGTTCATAAAAAACACCGCCATTTGTAGTAAAAAAAGCTATAATGGTAGTACGTAGCAAAACAAGTAGTGGCACAAATACATAACCTAGCCAAGCCCAGTTTTTGCGACTCTCTAAGTAATTGTTAATAATTTCACTAGAGTATTGCCCCGAAAGCGAAGCACGTATAACACTCTCATTTTGTAAATAGACCGTAAAAGCGTAGGTAAAAAACAAAAAAATACCTACCAATAGCAAATAATGCAACCAGTTGTTAAACCTCATAAAAATTTGATTAAAAAAATGCCAAGATTTCTCTTGACATTTTTATTAATGACTCAAGTATTGTACTAGCCTCCTGGGTGTTCATTGTTATAACACTGTATGATGGGACCTGGCATTCAAGGCAAGTAGAAGAAGACCTCCCGCTGCAGCAAATAATGCATGATGCCCACATCTCATTCCACCTGAAAAGGCGCTTAATTTATCTAATTTAATTTTTTTCATTTTTTTCGTTTTTTTTTTAAATGATACTTGCAGAGTAGAAAATAAGATTCGGTGTAGGTGTAACCAAATACTAATATCATAATTAACAAGGTTACCCTTTTTTCCCGTGATACTATTGTTTTTCTTTAATTCTTCGTTAATTAAATACCCGAGAATAAGCATAGAAGGAAGAAATAAAAGGTAATAAAGGTCCATCTTTAGCACCAACAAACCATTCAAACTTAATCAGCAGCCATCAGCTAAAAATTGAAGTATTAATGAAACGACTAATAAAATTATTCTTTTTCTACTTTTTGGATCATGATAATAAGTTAAAAGCAATCAGAATAGTTTAATGCACCCCATCCCATAGGACTCCAAACGATTCCAACAGTTGCTGATGCTACGACTAATACTCCAGCCATAAGACATTGCCGTTGTGAGTGCTGACCACCCTGTAGGCCTTCCATTTGATTTAATTCTAATTTTTTCATTTGTTTTGAATTTTAAAGTTAATACTATTTTTAAATTGATTTTAAGTTTTCGCGAAAAAATCTTCTCAAAAATGAAAAAAATAATGGTTGGGGTTAAACAATAAATTGTTACTTTTGAGCAAAATAATGCTAAATGAGTATTGGTAAAAAAGTAATACAATATAGAGAAGCCAAAGGTTATTCGCAACAAGAGTTAGCCAATTTACTAGACGTTGCCCAAACTACCATCTCTAGCATAGAGTCCGACAAAAGCACACCCAATGCCATTTTACTAAGCAACATTGCCGAAAAACTAGAGGTTGATATTAATGATTTGCTAGAAGATGTAAAAACGGTGAATAATGTCCATAAAAATACAGGTGTTATTGGCAATCATAATACTTATACCGTAAACATGCTTTCTAAAAAACTAATTACACAATACGAGGCACGCATAAAAGAACTAGAAGAGTTGGTTGAGGTTTACAAAAACAAGTAGTTTTTTATGGTTACAATACCTGTTATTCTTAGTTTAGAATATAATACTTATTCGTTTAATCACAAAAAATGATTCTCAAGCAAGGCTAAATTCTTTTTATCACTACCTATAAAAATTTGTGAGCCGTCAACAATTACGGGGCGTTTTAAAAAAGTATAATCGTGTAACAAATAGTGTTCAAAATCTTTTTCGGTTAAAGTCACATCCTTTAAACCCATGCTTTTATACAGTTTAGCCCGACGAGAAAATAAAGATTCAAAACTACCCGACAATTCCTTTAATGATTGTAATTGATCTGATGTTATAGGGTTAGACTTAATTTCCTGCTTTTCAAATGCACTAAAATCAAACTGTTTTACTATTCGCCTGCAAGTATCACAAGTTTGTAAATAATATATTTTTTTCATGGAATAAAAATAGTAAAAAATTATATTCTTCCTATTTTAGCTATTTATTAAAAATAATTTACATGAAATTCAACACCAAAACTATACATGGTGGACAAAAACATGATCCATCTACAGGAGCCGTTATGCCGCCAATATATCAAACATCAACCTATGCACAAAGTAGCCCTGGCAAACACCAAGGTTATGAATATTCAAGAGGAGCGAACCCAACCCGTACAGCATTAGAAAATGCTTTAGCCAGTATAGAAAATGGCACGCATGGATTTGCCTTTGGATCTGGGCTAGCTGCCGTAGATGCTGTTTTAAAACTCTTTAAACCTGGCGACGAAATTATTGCCATGGACGACTTATATGGCGGAACTTATAGAATCTTTACACGAATTTTTGAACAATATGGTTTAAAGTTTCATTTTGTTGACATGACTACGCCCCAAAATGTATTGGAAAAAATAAACTCAAATACAAAATTAGTTTGGGTAGAAACTCCTACCAATCCCTTAATGAAAATTGTTGACATTGAGGCAATTTGTAACCTTGTAAAAGACAAAAACATTTTAGTTGCGGTAGACAATACTTTTGCGACTCCTTATTTACAACGCCCGCTGGATTTAGGTGCCGATATAGTCATGCACTCGGCTACTAAATACTTGGGGGGGCATTCCGACTTGGTTGCAGGAGCTCTTATCGTTAAAGATGCTGAACTGGCAGAAAAAGTTCATTTTCAGTTATTTGCTAGCGGAGGAATTCTAGGTCCACAAGACTCCTTTTTAGTTTTACGCGGTATTAAAACATTAGCTTTGCGTGTTCAAAGGCATTGCGAAAATGGACAAAAAGTAGCTGAGTTTTTGAATAATCATCCCAAAGTTAACAATGTTTATTATCCTGGGTTAACGAATCACCCTAATCACGAAGTAGCAAAAAGGCAAATGAAGGATTTTGGCGGTATGGTTACTTTTACGCTAAAATCAGCCAAAAAAGAAGATGCATTTACCTTATTAGAAAACCTAAAAGTGTTCACTTTAGCCGAAAGTTTAGGCGGAGTAGAGTCATTGGCTAATCATCCTGCGACTATGACACACGCTTCTATTCCTGCAGAAAAAAGAATGGAATTAGGTATTACTGACGATTTGGTGAGATTAAGTGTTGGTATTGAGGATATTGATGATTTATTACAAGACCTAAAAGATGTCCTAGATTTGATTTGATGATTGAATTTATTACACCTGATGAGGTTTATCCTGTTAGACATAAAGTTTTACGAAAAGATAAACCTTTTGAGTCTTCTTTTTTTGATGGTGATGCTTTAAAAAGCACTTTTCATTTAGGTTATTTGATTAATGATAAAATAGTGAGTGTACTTTCTTTAATTAAGAATGAGGCTCCTATTTCTTTAGATGTATTGAGTAATTCAACTGTTTACCAATTACGAGGAATGGCTACTTTAGAGTCGTTTCAAGGTAAAGGGATTGGTTTTCAACTTTTGAGTTTTGCTGAGGATTATTTACGCTCTATTGAATGCGATTTAATTTGGTGCAATGCACGTGTTAATGCTATTCCTTTTTATAAAAAAAGTAACTATAATGTTGTAAGTGATGCCTTTCTAATTCCTACTGTAGGTGAACATTATGTTATGGCTAAATCTTTAGTTACTAGTTGATTACTTTTTTCTATGAACTCTACTAAACGTAGTGCATGTTTTCCGTCTAATATTGACGGTCTATTTTCGGCTAAGGCTTCTATTACTTCTTCTATTGCTTTAGGGTGAAAGTTCTTAATTTCTGTACTTAAGTTTTTTGAGCAAACCACATTTTTTAAATCACTATAAAGTAATTGATTTAGGTATTGATCGCCTAGTTTAATGGTTCCTTTTTCTGCAATTATTGTAATATTACTTTCAAAGTTTTTTTGAAAAACCGATGTGGTAAAAATCATATTACCCTGTGTATGTTCGTCAGCAATAAAATCTATTTTTCCACTATCAGAAAACTCTGTAACATCTTGATGATTAAAATTATAGTGTTTTGAATTTAGTACTTTTAAATCATCAAACCAAAAATTAAGAATATCTATAAAGTGTGAAAATTGAGTAAATAGAACGCCACCATCCATTATTTGCTTTCCATGCCATTCTCGTTGTTTGTAATAGCTTTTATTTCTATTCCAATAACATTGAACGTTAATCATGAATATTTTACCTAAACACTGATTAGTTATTAGTTTTTTTACATAATTAACTGGTGGAGAAAAACGCAATTGCATAGACGAAAAGACTCTCAATCCTTTTTTGTTAGCGACTGAAAGTATTTCGGTGGCATCTTCAATTGAAAGTGCAATGGGTTTTTCTATTAAGACGTTTTTACCTGCCTTTAAGCAACGTATAGCATGCTCTCTATGTAAGCCATTAGGAGTTGCTATAGTAACAACGTTAGTTTCTTTATCATTCTGTAAAAAACTTTCTAAAGTAGTGTAGGTTTTTATGTTTTCTTTAGACTCAATATTTAAATCTATAATAGAAACAAGTTCTGCATTTTGGGTTTGGAGTATGGCTTGCTCATGTACCTTACCAATGTGTCCATAACCTAAAATGGAAAAATTAAGTTTATCCATTTTGTTTTTCAAATTTGTTAAGGTATTTGTTAAGTCTTAAGCCTAAGATAATAAACACGCTTAATAAAAAGCCTAATATGGTATATTTTTTTAAGCCTTTGCCTAGCCAAGTTGTTTTTGGTTTTGTTTCTTTTAATTGAGACATTGGAAAAACTGCAAATCGAGCTTCGGATTTTCTACGCTGAGTGTTAAAAAGGTTTCGAGTTATAAAACTTACTCTGTATAATAAATCGGATTCTACATTAGTTTTAGCATTGGCATTTAATAAAATTTGATTAGACGCTGTTGTTGAATTTTTAGTTGCTTTAGCATTTGCTAAGACTACACTATCTATCAAAGTTAAATCTTTTTGCAGCCTGTTTTCTAAATTACCTAAAATTCTCAAATTCTCTTCTCTTTGAATTTTAACTTCTTTCAAATTATTAAAATAGTTTAGGAATGACTCTTGAATTTTTTTTGGGTTAATTGCTTTATTGGTGTAGAGTGTTATTTTTTGTAGAGCATAATCTTCATCAGTCATTGTTTCTTTATAATCTTTCATCGTATACTCCATATAGTAAATGGAGTCGGTTCTTTCATCTCTAATGCCTTGTGTTTCTGCACCTAAGTAATATTCTTCTACTTCGTTTTTTAGTTTTTTAATAGGTTCAATGCTAAATCCGCTAATTGCCTTTTTTTCTTTTGTTGTTAAATTTAATTTTTCTAAAAAGGGTTGTTTTAATCCTTCTTTAAATTGCGACAAAGCTGAATAAATTTCGTAGTTACTGCCATACTGGGTTTTAACTACCATTTCATATTGTTTAGACTGATCTTCACCTAATATTTTTTGATTGAACTTCCCATATAAAGCACCTAGAATTGTTAATGATAATACTAAAATCCAATTCTTTTTAATTAAAAAAGTTAAAAACAGAATGTACTCTATTAGTTTGCCAAAACCTTTAAAAATAGACTTAAAACCGTTTTTAATGTATTCAAATAATCTAATGAGGTCTACCTCTTGTGGTTCATTATTTTTGTTATTTATATCTTGATCCATGTATAGTTGGTATTTAATTGGTAAATATACTATTTATTCAAAATTTTCTCGAGTATCTTTTTAGTAATTAAATAGGTAGGTTTTACTCCTGTTAGTCCTAAACCGCCTGATGCTAGTGTACTTCCTGTTTCTAATGGGTTGTCTGAAGCATAATACGCATACATTACTTTTACATCAGCACTTATATGATTTCTTATTTTTGAAGCAATTTGAATGGCTTTTTGGTAATGAGCACTTCCATTTCTAACCCTACAGAGTTCCAAGTAGATTCTTTAAAATACTCCAGCAAAACCTTATTTTGAAGCGATGTTCCTAATACTGTTACCATAGAAACCATCATATACACCTAAACGATTGCCCTTAAAATCAGCTAATGTTAGTTCATTGTTGAATGGATAATTGTCTGTAATTCCTTCAAATATATGTGAGTTAGGCACCATAATGTCGCCTATTTTACCTGTTAAAATTCCTGCTTTTCCCATAATGGCAATAGAACCTACGTTCATTCGGAATGATTGCCCTCCTACGTTATACGGTTTTAAAAGTTCGTCCATCGTTTCAAAGGCTTGTTCACCAAAAGCATAGTCCATTACAATTAGCACATCATCATAATCGTAATTATTTAAGTTAAATGGGGTGTTTTTGAGGTTTACCTTTTTTAAGTCGATTATTTGAACGTCTATATTTGTACCCGAAGAATCTTTTATAAAGGTTAAGCCATTTTTTTGTGAATAGTCATTTAAAGTAGTTCGTAGTGTTTTATTTTTTTCGGCACTTAAATCTTTGTAAGTGTCAAATTCATTTTTAGCGTTATATGTTCTTTTAAGTGCATTAAAAGCAAATAACGTATTTGAAAACACTATGCATATTAGCACTTATAATGTGTAATTTTCTGTTTTCTAATTGATTGTTAAGTATTGTTTTTTTAATAGTATTTGCCCATTTTTCACCTATAATATGATGTCCTATTCGTTCACGCAAGGTAGAAGTAAAAATGATTTCTCTTCTTTTTAAGCCATTTGCATCTTGATTAGATGTAACTCCCATCCAATAAATAATTTTAAAGAATCGTTCTTTGTTATGGGGGTTCGCTAAAGTATTTATAGGCTTCTAAAGTTTCGTCAAAGGTTCGACCTAAAATGGTAGATAGGTGCATTAACGCTACTTCTCTTTCTTTTGTTGTTAATGTTTTGTCTTGTAGAGCAACTTCTTCTATTTTTTGCCAAACCCTACTCATTTTTGAGTTTGTTTATTGAACGCCCTGCTTTTTATTTTATCTGATTCGTTATATAGAAAAGTTAAGTGTGTTAAAATATCATAGATTTCTGAACGACCACGGGTAATTTCAATATTCATTTGGTCGGCATCTATTCTATAGCAAAGTCTTCTTCTTTTTTTTGGAATAATGGGTAAAAATTTAGAGTAGTTATAACCTTCATCAGCTGTAAAATAAACGAATGGAGTTTGTGTTATACCTTCTGGTAGTCTATCTAACACATACATTAAGCCGCTTAGTTCTACTTTTTCAGAATCAGCCATTGATCCATAAATTTCAGGTTGTAGCTGTAATAATAAACCTTGTATTATTTTACCTGAATTACCTGTTGGCCGATACGATCCTCTATGGAAAAGGTGTCGCATAGTAATATATAATCGCTCTATAGCGTTGGTTGACTGTCTAGCTTTGGTTATTTTCATTTTTGTTTTTTAATTTGTGATGCCTCTATTTGCATCAATTCTTGGTACCATTCTTTTCCAAATTTTCTAATTAGAGCATCTTTGGTAAAGTGAGCTACATTTATTTTTAGTTCATCGCCTAATGTACATGCGTCAGAGCAAATATTCCATGCATGATAATTAACAGCTGTAAAACTTTTTATATTCTTTAACTCGAATAGGGTACAAATGACAGGATATTGGTTTTTTATAGTCTATTACACCTGCTTCGTATGCTTTTTCTATACCACATTTTGTTGTGCCATCATCCTCAAAAATAACATAAGCACATTCTTTTCCTTTTACTAAAGGGGTTACCCATTCGTCATCTATATCTTTTTCGTACCTCCCTTGCTGTTCTATTGCCCAGATTCCTTCGGGGCGTAAAAAGGGTTTTATGTCATCATATATGTCATCTAAAATACTTAATTCATCCTCCTCTAAAGGAGCTCCAGAATCTCCTTCTACGCAACATATTCCTTTACATTTTGTAAGATTACAAACAAAATTTTCTTCAAAAACTTCTTGAGATATAAGCGTATCACCTATTTGAATCATTGTTAAATATTGATTTATTCTGATTGGGCACAAAGATAATGTGTTTCTAATTGAAATGTGTAATTTTACCGACTGATAATGAAAAGCCTCCTATCACATATAAATTCTCCTACTGATTTACGAAAAATTAGTAAGTCAAACCTGCCTGAATTAGCATACGAAATCCGTGAGTTTATTCTAGATATTCTATCTATTAAGGCTGGGCATTTAGGGGCAAGTCTTGGTGTTGTTGAACTAGCATTGCTTTACCTATTACTTTAACACTCCTAACGATTTATTAATTTGGGACGTTGGTCATCAGGCTTATGCTCATAAAATCTTAACTGGGAGAAAAGATAAATTTGACACTTTAAGGCAGCTAACAGGTATTTCTGGCTTTCCTGTTATTGATGAAAGTATTTATGATGCCTTTGGTACTGGACATTCCTCCACCTCCATTTCAGCTATTGTAGGTATGGCTAATGGCTAACAGTATAAACCAAATTCAAAAGCAACACCTTGCAGTTATTGGCGATGCCTCTATAACTTCGGGTATGGCGTTAGAAGCCCTAAACCATTTAGGTGATACCAACTTAAATGTTTTAATTATTTTAAACGATAATTCTATTGGTATTGACCCAACAACTGGAGTACTTAAAAATCATTTTTTAGACTTACAACAAAATAACATTCCTTCTATTTTTGAGACTTTTGGACTACATTACCATGGTGTAGTAAATGGGCATGATTTTGATGAGCTTTTTAATGCTTTGAATAGTTTAGAATCAATCATCAACCTAAAATATTGCACATAAAAACCACCAAAGGTAAAGGTTATGAAATGGCAGAAAAAGACCAAGTAAAATGGCACGCTCCGGGTGTTTTTGATAAAGCTACTGGCAATACGCCTAGTAAATTAAACAACGTTAAAACCTATCAAGAAGTTTTTGGTAACACATTGGTAGACTTAATGAATGAAAACCCTAAAATTGTAGCCGTTACACCAGCTATGTTATCGGGCAGCAACTTAGTAAAAGCAAAAAAACTATTCCCCAACCGAGTGTTTGACGTAGGAATATCAGAGCAGCATGCCGTAACATTTTCAGCAGGATTAGCCACTCAAAATATAACTCCTTTTTGTGTAATTTATTCTACCTTTTTACAGCGTGCTTACGACCAAGTTATACATGATGTTGCTTTACAAAACCTACCTGTTGTTTTTTGCGTTGATAGAGCTGGAATTGTTGGTGCCGACGGGGCAACACATCATGGCTACTTTGATGCCGCTTTTTTACAAAGTATTCCTAACTTAATTGTAGCAGAACCTAGCAATGAACAAGAATTTAGAAATTTATTATATACCGCACAGTTTGTAAAACAACCTATAGCCATTCGTTTTCCTAGAGGTTATTCAACAGGTAAAGAGCTGTCTGCACACTTTCAAAAAACACCTATTGGTAAGGCTGAGAAGAAAAAAGAAGGAAATGAAGTAGCTATATTAACACTTGGAACTATTGGAAATAAAATAGAACCTATACTCCAAAATATTAATCACCCTAAAAAATATGCTTGGTTCAGTTTTGTTTTCTCCAAACCATTAGATCACGTTATATTACGAGAAATATTTCATCAGTATAAAAAAATAATAACATTAGAAAATGGTATTATAAACGGTGGATTTGGTAGTGCTATAAACAATATTGCACAGCAAGAAACATTACAATGGTAATATAAAAAACTTAGGTTATCCTGATGCCTTTATCCCACATGGCTCACCTGAGGAACTAGATGAATTAATTGGATTAGATGAAAAATCTATTCAACAAATTTTACACGACTTTTAACAAGATTGTACGTACCTTTGTCTATATTTTGTAAACCACAAACATGAGTCTTACCGAAGAACAACTAGCCGAATTTGGTGAATTATTAGTCGAGAAATTTAAAAGCATTTATGATCCCGAAATCCCCGTTGATATTTATGAATTGGGGCTTATTTATGATGCCCACATAAACAGTTTAGGCGAAGCAAAAGTATTAATGACTCTAACTTCTCCTAATTGCCCTGTAGCAGAGAGTTTACCTAACGAAGTTGCTCAAAAGTAGAGGAAATAGAAGGCGTTAAAAAAGCTACGGTCGAAATAACTTTTGATCCGCCATGGACAAAGATATGATGAGCGAAGAAGCTAAGTTTGAACTAGGCATGTTATAAAACAACTTTCTACTTGAAAGTTTGTCCAAAATACACTATATTACAGAACCTAATATATTAAACAATAAACAACTATGAAAGAATTAATTTTTGACAACCTAATACTTGCCATCCCAGCCATTATTGCACTTCTTAGCTTTTTTGGTCTATGGTTTACCGTAAAACAACAAACCGCTGTAATTGTAGAGCGATTAGGGAAGTTTCAAAGTGTTCGTAACGCAGGATTTCAGCTAAAAATCCCATTTTTAGACCAAGTAGTTGGTAAAATTTCATTAAAAATTCAACAATTAGACGTCGTTGTAGAAACCAAAACAAAGGACGATGTTTTTGTTAAAATAAAAGTATCTGTTCAATATGCCGTAATAAAAGACAAAGTATATGACGCTTTTTATAAACTAGACAACCCCTATGCACAAATTACATCCTACGTATTTGATGTAGTACGTGCCGAAGTTCCTAAACTAAAATTAGACGACGTTTTTGAAAAGAAAGATGACATTGCTATTGCCGTAAAAGGAGAGTTACAAGAAGCCATGAACGATTATGGTTACGATATAATAAAAACCTTAGTTACCGACATTGACCCAGACGAACAGGTAAAACATGCCATGAACCGAATCAATGCATCAGAACGTGAAAAAGTTGCCGCTCAGTACGAGGGTGATGCTCAACGAATACTTATTGTAGAAAAAGCAAAAGCCGAAGCTGAAAGCAAAAGACTACAAGGGCAAGGTATCGCGGATCAACGTAGAGAAATTGCTAAAGGTTTAGAAGAATCAGTAAATGTACTCAACAAAGTAGGTATAAACTCACAAGAAGCTTCTGCCTTAATTGTTGTTACCCAACACTACGACACGCTACAAGCCATGGGAAGCACAACTAAATCTAATTTAATTTTGTTACCCAATTCCCCACACGCTGCAGGCGATATGCTAAACAATATGGTTGCGTCCTTCTCAGCAGCAAGTATGATTGGTGAAGAAATGAAAAAAGCAGAAAAAAAATCACCCCCTAATCAAGAAGGTTAAACATAATCTCTATATAAAAAATCAAATCAGTCTTAAAAAAATTTAAGGCTGATTTTTTTATTAAAAAAGTAAAAAAACGTACCCAAAAAACCTTTTTTGATGCTTATTTTTGTAAAAAAGAATAATTATGAAACTGTGGGACAAAGGCTTTACCATTAACAACAAAATAGAAAAATTTACCGTAGGCAAAGACCGTGAACTAGATGTTTATTTAGCAAAATATGACGCTATTGCCTCTAAAGCACAAGCTAATATGCTTGCAGAAGTTGGGCTAATTTCTAACGAAGAAAACAAGCAATTACAAGTTGCACTAGATGAGATTTTAGCTCAGTGCGAAAATAATACTTTTGTTATTGATGATGAATTTGAAGATATGCACTCTAAAATTGAGGCTTATTTAATCCAAAAAACAGGTGATGCTGGTAAAAAAATACATGTAGCTCGTTCACGTAACGATCAAGTTTTAGTTGCTATTCAATTATTTCAAAAAGAATACTTAAAAGATGTTGCCTCACAAACTTTAGATTTAATAACTATTTTATTAGCTAAGGCCGAACAACATAAAAACGATTTATTACCCGGTTACACACACTTCCAAGCAGCTATGCCCAATAGTTTTGGTTTATGGTTTTCTGCTTATGCTGAAAATTTATTGTCTGATTTATACTTTGTTGAAGCTGCCTATAAGGTCTCCGATCAAAACCCTTTAGGTTCTGGAGCGGGTTTTGGTACGAGTTTTTCTATTGACAGAAATCAAACCACAAAAGAAATGAATTTTAGTGAGTTGGCGGTAAGTTCTGTTGGTGCACAAATGTTAAGAGGGAAGACTGAAAAATCGGTAGCTATGGCACTAGCAATGCTTGCAGGGACGCTCTCAAAATTATCATATGACTTGGTTATGTACAATAGTCAAGATATGGGATTTGTAAAATTACCTAATGAGATGACAACTGGGTCTAGTATAATGCCTCATAAGAAAAACCCTGATGTGTTTGAACTAACCCGTGCTCACTGTAACAGATTGCAAGCCTTACCCAATGACGTTATTTTGGCAACAAACAACCTGCCGAGTGGCTATCATAGAGATTTTCAGATTCTAAAAGAAATTCTTTTTGAGCCTATGCTACAGTTTGTAAATATTTTAGATATTCTTTTGTTTGCATTGCCTCAACTAGAGATTAAATCGGGGTATATGGCACAGGAAAAATACGATTCTATTTATACGGTAGAAAACATCAATCATTTAATTCAAAGTGGAACTCCTTTTAGAGATGCTTATAAAAACGTAGGATTATCGGTAGAGAATGGGACTTATATCCCTCACAAAGAGTTTACTACAAAACATATAGGTAGTATTCATAATTTAGGATTAGACGAAATTAAAGCCAAAGTAGAGCGATTTAAAAATAGTGCTAGCGTAGCTTAACGTTTTATTCTATCGTTTGAATCTCTTTCAAAATTTGTTCTTGATTGTTTTGTATGTATTTCTGAATTTCTAGGCTCAACGAATTATTTCGGCTTGAATAATCTCCTTGATAAATTACTTGTAATGAATCCTTTATTGTTATATTGAACACTATTTGTTGTGGGTATGGCACTTTATAGTTAGTGAAAACCATAGAAGAATCATCCTTTGATGTTAATTGATAGTACCATATTTTCCCATTTGGTTTTATCGCCAATTGTTTTATTTGCTGTGTAGAAATATAGCTATCGTTTTTAGGCATTATGTTACCCATTCTACGCTCTTCAATTGTTAATTCTTCTGCTGCCACATCAGCAGATTGAACTTGTTTTTTTTTCTCTTTTTAAAGCATAAGCAGGGGGTGCTGGAGGAGAAACTCTTACTCCACTTACTTGGCTTTCTAATACTTCTTCTTGTAAATCTTTATCATCTTCATACATTATTGGCATCTGTAATTCATAAATAGATTTCCCTTCAGCCTCTCTGTTAGGAGTTATTTTAGCTGGTTCTTTTAATTGACTTTTATTTTCAACTACATCATTAGGTGAAACTTTATTTTCGAGTGTAGCAATAGTTGTCTCGCTTGCTTCAACCGTGTCTAAAATATCACTTACATTCTCTTCGTTTAACTCGGTACTTGCTGCTTTAACAATAGAATCTGTAGTGATTTTTTGAGGAGAATTGAATATAAAAATTGCTGCCGACACTAGTAAAACAATAACACTTGCTGCAACTAAATAATAATTTCTTTGAGGCGTTTTTTTATTTTTTTTTAGCTTCTAATTGCGATTCTATTCTATCCCAAACTTGGGGTCGTGGACGTTCATCCAACCCATGTTGATTTTTGCTGAAAAAGGGCTTCTATGTTTCTATCTTTTTTCACGACGATTTTGTTTTTTACAATTTGATACTCCTCCAATAATCGTTTCAATTTTTCTTTAGCTAAGTTTAGTTGTGATTTTGATGTTCCTTCGCTTATGTTTAGTAATTCTGCAATTTCTTTATGTTTATAACCTTCTATAACATATAGGTTAAAAATGGTTCTACAGCCAGTTGGTATAAGTTCTAAAAGTTTTAATACGTCTTCCTCATATAAAGTTTCTAAGGCTGTGGATTGATGTGCTGGTTGATAGTTAGAGGTTTCTAAACGAACCTCAAAATTCTGATTTTTACGTAATTCCATTAAACATTCGTTTACCATTATGCGGTGCATCCATCCTTCAAAGCTTCCTTTATTTGAATATTTTTTTATGTTATTGAATATCTTCATAAAGCCTTTTACTAAAGCATCTTCTGCTTGTTCTGTGTTTTTAAAGTAGCGTTTGCATACACCAAAAAATCGGGCGGAATATTTCTCATACAAAAACTTTTGTGCTTTTGCTTCTTGTTGTTTACAGGCTTGTATGAGTTGTTGTTCTGTCAAGTAAATCGTTTAAGTGGGTTAAAAATACTCATTTCCGTCTAAATCTACATATCCTTTTTTACCGCTAGGCAAGACTATTGTTGCTAAAAAGTGTTCGAACGGCCCTATCTCTTTATATTTAATTTTTGTATGGTTATAGTATCCTGTTTGTTGGTTGGTTGTTAGTTTTAATCTACCGTTTGTAAAACTAAAAGAGTCAAAAGGGTCATTATTTTTACCACCCCAAACTTGATAGTAATTTCCTTTTTTAATAATAAGCGTTTCGGGCGATATAATTTTAGGCATTAATATACCATAATTAGCATCATAAAAAAACTCTTTTTCTTGATTTAAAAACAGAACGTCATCAGCTTCATTTTTAGGAATAGTAAAAATAATCTCTGCTGGAATTTTATTACCTGAATCATAAAAAGTTTCGTCTTTCCAAACCACAAACTCTGTATTATTTTCCTCTATTTTTAATGTGTAGTGTGGTACTGTTCCACAAAAACCCGTTCTAAACGTTAGCTTGTTGGTGGCTAATCCATTTTCATCTATATAAAACAGTTTATTGTTTTCGTCTAACACCTGTAGCCCCTCTCCCATAATTTGTTTTACAAATTTTAAGTTTTTAAAAATTATTACACCTTTATTATTTTCTACTTTATAATTTCCACTATCTAAATTTTTATAAACAATCCATTGACTCATTTTGTATGTCATTGAATCTTGTGCATTTATGCTAAACATTGTTAAACAGCTTATTAAAACCATATATACTTTTTTCACTTCTTTAAAATTTTAAATTAACTCTATATGGTAGATGATACTAATGCAAAAAAGGTTGGTTATAAATCTAAACTTTAAAAGAAAGTCTTATATTTAAAGTGTTTTTTAATGATTTTATAATCAATCTAAATTATATTTTAATAATTATTTTAGATTATAGAATGCTAAAAAATAACATACTAAATAGTACTTTTGTGTGCATTTTATTTGAAAAATTAATCAAAAAATAACAATTAAATTATAAAATATGGCATTTGATATAGCAATGATACAAGGCGTTTATAGCCAAATGAGAGAAAGAGTTGATGCAGCAAAAAAAGTATTGGGTCGTCCTATGACTTATTCAGAAAAAATACTATACGCTCACTTATTCGATGGAAAAGCAACAGAAGCTTATGAACGAGGAAACTCCTATGTAGATTTTGCTCCAGACCGAGTAGCTATGCAAGACGCCACAGCCCAAATGGCATTATTACAATTTATGCAAGCTGGTAAAGCAAAAACAGCCGTTCCATCTACCGTACATTGCGACCATTTAATTCAAGCCAAAGTAGGCGCTAAAACCGACTTAACAGACGCCATAAATAAATCATCAGAAGTATTTAATTTTTTAGAATCTGTATCTAACAAATATGGCATAGGGTTTTGGAAACCTGGAGCAGGTATTATACACCAAGTAGTTTTGGAAAATTACGCATTCCCCGGTGGAATGATGATTGGAACAGACTCACATACACCAAATGCTGGAGGACTTGGAATGGTTGCCATTGGAGTTGGTGGGGCTGACGCTGTTGATGTAATGGCTGGAATGCCTTGGGAACTAAAAATGCCAAAACTAATTGGTATTAAATTAGAAGGAAAACTAAGTGGATGGGTTTCTGCCAAAGATGTTATACTAGAAGTAGCTGGTATTTTAACCGTAAAAGGAGGTACTGGTGCCATTGTTGAGTACTTTGGTGAAGGAGCAGAAAGCCTTTCAGCAACAGGAAAAGGAACTATTTGTAACATGGGTGCAGAAATTGGAGCAACTACCTCTATTTTTGCTTATGATGACGCCTCTGAACGCTATTTAAGAGCAACCGATAGAAGTGACATTGCAGATTTAGCCAATGAACAACGTGCTTATTTACGTTCTGACGATGAGGTATACACTAATCCAAGCGAATATTATGACGAATTAATCACTATTAATCTAAGTGAATTAGAACCAAAACTAAATGGGCCATTTACACCTGATTTAGCAACCCCTGTTTCAAAAATGAAAGAAGTTGCAAAAGCTAACGGTTGGCCTTTAGAGGTTGAATGGGGCTTAATTGGATCTTGTACCAATTCATCATACGAAGATTTAACCAGAGCAGCTTCAATCGCAAAACAAGCGGTAGACAAAGGTCTAGGCACAAAAGCTGATTTTGGCATAAACCCAGGCTCTGAACAAGTTCGTTATACTGCCGATAGAGATGGTGTTCTAAAATCTTTTGAGGATTTAAATGCTGTTATTTTCACCAACGCATGTGGCCCTTGTATTGGTCAATGGGATAGAGAGGGTTCTTCTAAAGAACAAAAGAATACGATTGTACATTCATTCAATAGAAACTTTAAAAAACGTGCCGATGGTAACCCAAATACCTATGCTTTTGTAACATCACCCGAAATGGTTGCTGCTATAGCAATTGCTGGACGTTTAGACTTTAATCCTTTAAAAGATACTTTAACTAACGATAAAGGCGAAACTGTAACACTTGAGCCACCTGTTGGACAAGAATTACCAGCCAAAGGTTTTGCTTATGAAGACAATGGTTACCAAGCTCCTGTTGAAGACGGCTCTAGTGTAACCATTAATGTAAACCCTAGTTCTGAAAGACTTCAATTACTAGACCCTTTTAATCCTTGGAATGGTAAAAATATTATGGGAGCCAAATTGTTAATTAAAGCCTATGGTAAATGTACTACCGATCACATTTCTATGGCTGGTCCCTGGCTACGTTTTAGAGGACACTTAGATAATATATCTAACAATACCTTAACTGGTGCAGTTAATGCTTTTAACCAAGAAACTAATAAGGTGAAAAATCAATTAACAGGAGAGTATGGTGCTGTGCCCGATGTTGCTAGAGCTTACAAAGCAGCCAATATAGCTTCTGTGGTGGTTGGCGACCAAAACTATGGTGAAGGTTCCTCTCGTGAACATGCAGCTATGCAACCAAGACACCTAGGTGTTATGGCTGTTATTGTTCGTTCATTTGCTAGAATTCATGAAACTAACCTAAAAAAACAAGGTATGTTAGGCTTAACTTTTGCTGACGAAGCCGACTATGATAAAATTCAAGAAGATGATACTTTTAACTTTATTGATTTAGTAGACTTTGCTCCTAAAAAACCTTTAACAGTTGAACTTGTTCATACTGATGGAAGCTCGGATACCATTAAATTAAATCACACTTATAATGCCGCACAGATTGAATGGTTTAAAGCAGGTTCTGCACTAAACCTAATCAAACAACAAGAAGGAAAATAATTTTCACTTTTTACCTATAACAAAAAACGCCTCTTATAATTGAGGCGTTTTTTGTTTATGTTATTTATCTTTTTTTATCTTTGGTAAGATATCCATAAATAAAATATAGATGAAACATAAAGTACTACTCTTTGGTTTAATGTTTAGCGTTTTTTCATTAACAAATGCACAATTTTTAGAAGATTTTGAAAACGGAATCCCTGAAGGTTGGATTCAAGAAATAAATGGCCCTGGTGAATGGACAGCTGATGATGACATGTGGTTAGGTCTTACTCTTCCAAGTAAAAGTTTGGTATTTAATGACGATATAAATGGTATGGACGCCGACCCATCTGTTGCTATGATTACCTCACCACAAATAGACTTGAGTAATTTTAGTAATGCCTCCCTAAGTTTTGATATAGGAAACTATGTGTTATTTAAAGAGCCAATCATATCTATTCGTGTTTTTTTTGAAGACGAATGGATTGAAATTTATAATAAGTCCGGGCAATTTCCATTACTTGAAGATGAGGATATTTTAGTTTCTGAGTCCATTAATATTTCAGCATATTTAAGTCCTACCTTTCAGCTACAAATTTTGTATGATGATGCAGGTGATTGGGCTTTTGGAATGGCCATTGACAATGTTCGTATAGAAGACAATTTAAGTGTGTTAGATGTATTAAGTTCTTCTAGCTTATCCATCTATCCAAATCCTGTTTCAAATGCTTTTAATATTAAATTAAGTGCGAATTTTGACCTTAATAATACTAGGGTTTCCATTTTTGATTTAACTGGAAAAAAGCATATAACATTTAATTACTTATCGGGTGAGTATAATATTTCTGACCTTCCAAATGGTGTTTATATTTTGGTTGTTTCTGATGGTAAAAGTAGCCTGTCAAAAAAATTGATTAAACGCTAAAATCACTATTCTGATTTTATTTACTTAAAACCAAAAGCCGCCCTTTAGGCGGCTTTTGGTTTTTATTATAATTTGGGTTTAGTTAAAAACCTTAGCTCTATTATCTTCTATTTCAACTGAGTTTACCAATGATGGCATTAATTGTTGTGTAAAACGTTGTTTAGCTTGATTGTCTAATTGTTCTTGTAATTGAGTGGCATCGCTCACTTTAGGGGTTGGTGAAACTGACTTTGTTTTAACCACAAAAACACCTGCATTACCTTGAATTACTTTAGAAACACTATTAGGCTTTAGTCCAAATGCAGCACCCACAACTTTAGGTTCTGGTTGTCCATTAATAACTGGGTTTCCAAAGTTTACTTTAGCAGAAGTTTTAGCTGCTCCAAAACTTGACACTAAACCATCTAACGTTACCTTATTTAGCTTTTCACTTACTGTTTTTGCTAATTTTTCTTGAATTAAAATGGGTTCAACACTAGCTCTTACAGCTTTGGCTGATGCTAATCCTTTTTTATGTTTAGCTACTTTATAAACAATAATTTGGTCTTCGTTAGCTGTAGTGAATAAAAAAGAACTTCCTACTTTGGTGTCATCATCAAAAGCCCATTTTAGAATTTCGCTATCTTTGTCTGTTGCTACTTCTGGGTCATCAATTACACGTGTAGCAAATCGGTCTAAAGCATCTGACGTGTTATATTTATAGCCTGCTTTTTTTGCTATGTTTGCAAAATCATTTAAAGACTTTCCTTGTGTTTTTTGAATAAAGTCACGTGCATTATTATAATTAGAACTTCTCGTTTCTTTAGACGGTTCTACATTCTTTAAAACATTGGCGATTTGATATCCCGTTTGGGTTTTAGTATCGTCAACCTTAATAATGTGGTAACCAAATTCTGATTCAACCAAATCTATATCGCCTGGTGAATGAGTAGTTATGTAATTTAAGTAAGGTGCCGCTAATCCTTGTGAGTTTCTACCATACCAACCTATGCTTCCGTTTTTACTTTTAGACCCTGCATCATCAGAATACTTAGTTACTAAAGCATTAAACTGAGATGGGTTAGATTTAACTACCGATAAAACACTGTCGGCAATTGACTTAGCTTCTTCTCTTGTTCTCGTTATTTGTGGGTCTCTTTGTGCAGAAGTTGTTCCTGCAAATCCTATGAGTATATGACTAGACTGCACAGAATCTACAATTGGTTTTGATTTGGCTAGTTTGATTAACTGATAGGCGTTTCCTTGTTTAAATGGCCCTCCAACTTGTCCTACACTTGCTGTTTTTAAAAAAGCACTCATATCTTCAGGTAAACCTGTAAATTCTTCTATTTCTTTTTTTGTAAAATAGTTTGATATGAAACCTGCATCTGAATGTTTAGTTACAAAAATAGAATCGTTTGTTGTATTGGCAAAAGATTCAGAGGTAGTACCCTCGCTACCTAATAGGCTTTTGATTTTAGTTAAAGCATCTTTATTATCTTTTTCTGATGGTGCAGAAGAAAAATAGACATAGCTTAAATCTACCGTAGCTTCTGATTTATAAAGTTTGGGGTATTTTTTTACGTAAGCATTAATTTCGTCATCAGTTACCTCAATTTTATATTTCTTTTTTAGGTCGTCGTAACTCACAAAAGCGTAATCAACATCGGCAGATTGGGTGTTAGCGATTTGTTGCCATTCGGCTTCTTTTTTAGTAACAGCAACACCTGCATTGACCATACTTAAATAGCTTTCAGACAAGATATCACTTCTAAATTGGTCGAAGTTATTTACAATAAATTGGTATTGTTGGTTGGCTTGTGAATCACCACTATTTGCTTTTGCCTTTAATTCGGCTAGGTGATTTTTAGCTTCTTCTGCTGAGTTTAGTCCAAAATTTTTGGCTAAGTAACTCCATACCTCATCATCCGAAATTCTTAGTCCTGATTGCTCCGCATGTGATTCTATTAATTTTTGAGAAATCAATGAGTTCCAAATTTGTTGATTTTGTTGATTTTGGTTTAAGTTTTGCCCTCTACTTACCATGTTCATACGTTGTTGTGCCATGTTGTAGTTAGACATTGTAATATTATTTCCGTCAACCACACCTACTAAGTTTGGGTCGCCCGAAACCATTCGTTTCAAGATTGAGTTTTCGCTGAATAAGTCACCTGCTAAAAAAGCAAGCATAGCTACACCTATTACAACGATTAACAACCAAGTCATTTTTCGAATTTCTCCTAAAATTGCCATTCTGTTTTTTTTGTTTAATTATGGTTGGCGAAAATACAACAATCCATTGAATTATAAAAGATATAGATTGTGATTCGTTATTTTTTAAAGTTTTTCTTCTACTTTTTTAGATCCTTTATTGTTGTATAACTTGTATTCTTTTAAATCGTCGGTAGCTTCTAGCCCTTGGTTGGCTTGTAGTGAATCGCCCAATGCAGTGATTATGTAAACTGTGTCGGTTGTGTTAATTCGTTTAGATTTTTTATTCCAAAAGAGTTTTTGTGACTTTATGGTATCTCCTTTTTCGCTAATAATTACGGCATTCCCCTTGCCTTCGTATAAGCCTGTTAAATCGCTATATTTTGCCCAATCGGCACGCATATAACCTGGTGAGTCTACTTTTTTTTGATAAAATTTTAGGTTTAATCCTTTGGGAAAAACCGTATAAGGTGTATCTACCATTGAATACTCCTCAATTAAAGGTGAATGTAAGTCCAGTAATATTTTTCCTGAATCTTTATATATAATGTGTGCATTGATGAGGCTTCTATCAGGAAAGTCTACTTTTTTTTCGCCAATGGCGTCTATTTTTTTAGAGTCACATGTATAAAAAAACATTGCAACACCTAATAGTGCTGCAATGTTTTTTATGTATTTGTTTTTAAACGGCATGTTTATAACGTTGTTGAAGCTCCTCCATGGCAGCTTATACTTATGCGTTGTCCTTTTTTATATTTTCCGTTAGAGTTAAAAATATCATTAGCTGTTGGGCCTGCGGCGCGGTATTGGTTTTCTACTGACTTATTACAAGATGATGGGTCTACTCTACATGCTTTGTTCATATAGTCGGCTGCTACTAAGTAAGCTGCTAATTTTTGAACAGAATCACTACCGCAACTATTTACTGTATTTTTATCTCCAAAAATTCTAGCTATTTGTATGTACGGTGAACCCCAACCTGGTTTTAGCTTAGCAGCTTTATTGTACCATGAAATTGCATTTGCTGAGCTTCCTGTTACTCTATAGCTTTCTGCTGCATAGTAAGCAGCGTGTCCTGCATTAGCTCCTCCTGCATTTACAGCTTCTTTTAATTTATTAATGGCTCCACTATAGTTTTTTTGTTTAAATAATTTTACGCCTTCGTAAAAAGCTAAATCTCCTGGACTAGCAGAACCACCACTTACAGTTGAGCCACCGGTACTACCTGCTGTAGGCTGTGGTTGCAGTTCTATACGTCTGTCTAGTATGGTAGCAAATGCTTGTGAGTCTTGGCAGCCTTGTTCGTTTAATGCCCAGTGTGCATATGCTAACCACTCTTCGTCGTCTTTCTTTTCCTCGAATTGTCTTGTGAACATAGGCCCAAGGTTGTCGCATGTAACGTTCTCAGCATAACTACTTTGTAATCCCAAGGCGATATCGTCAAAGTATTTCCCAAATTTATTTAATGTTTCTTTTGAGTCGTTTTCTTCTGGCGTTAATTTTTTAGGTGGTGTTAAAGCTGCTAAGCTATCTTCTTTTTCTACTAGCAAACCGTATTTTCTTTTCCTGATTTCGGCATTTTCTTTTACTACTTTTTGATTGTCAAAATATGCTTTTGTGAATTCTTCAAAAGTTATTACTTTTTCACCCAATAGCTTCACTCCTATTCCGTAGTAATCTAATGCGGCAGAGGCAGATAATTCTACTCCTTTTTTATCTTTAATTTCTACAAACAGTTCTTCGTATTTATCATATGCTTGTTTTGGTGTAATGATTTTATAAATATATTCCGCATGGGTTTTTTCTCCTGACCAATAAAGTTTTTCATTTGGGTAAATAGCGATTCTTTTATCCATAATACTTGCTACTTGGGCACCATATTTTGTTGAGTCTTGTTTACTTGTTGCGGCTTTTATCTTTTCCTCTAAAATAATAACACCATCGGCTAACATGTTTTCGTAATATTCGTATGTGGTACAATTAGCGTTATACATTTTTTCCCATAATGGGTATGCTTCGTTGTATTGTTTTTTTTCGGTTAATTTATAGTAATCCCAAAACATTTTGCTACAATCTTGAGCTTCTGCTTTAAAGGTAATGCCTCCTATTATAATAAAGGTTAAGGCTAATAAGTTGTTGGTTTTCATTTTCGATTTCATTTTTATATATTAGTCAATTACACGTTTTCTAAACCATATGTCGTTTAAGGTGAAACCTAGTTTAAGGTTAGCGTAGTTTTCTTGGATGATGCCATTATTGGTGTTTCCTCTTTTTCCTAATTCTACACCTACATTTAGCATGGATGCGTCTCCTGACTTTCCTACGGGTAGTCCAAAACCAAAAGTTATGCCAAATTTCTTTATTCCTTCTTCATTTATTTCTAGTGGTGTTGCTTCGTAAAATGCTCCTAAACGATAGGTTACTCGTTCAAAATAACTTTTATAACTATTAAAGTCTGGAATCCAATAGCCCCCTACTGCTGCTTTAAATTGAGTGTCAAATACATTTTTGTTACCGTCTTGTAGGGAAAAATTACCCCAGTTAGCCCAATCTAATTGAGCTCCAATCATCCAATTTAAATCTTTACCATAAGATGTTGCTACGCTTACCATTTGTGGTAATTTGGTTTTTACTTTCTTATTGTTATACTGAAGAGTATCTACATTAATAGGATTTAAATTTAACAATGCATAGGTTGACGTTAAGTTTTCAACTTTAGAGTTTAGACTAGCTCCTAAAGTGTATGTTGCTCCTAAATCGAAATGTTTATTGTTTGCTAATTTTTTAGTGTATGTTGCTCCTGTTGTAAATTGGAAACCACTTATTTTATTGTTATAAGAGTCTTCTCTAATTAAAGCTAACCCTTGAGTTGTTACTTTTTGTGTTCGGCTTATATCTCCAAATAAATAATTTGTTCTTAATCCTACAGAAAGGTTATCATTAATATTATAGGAATACATGGCGTGTAATGAATTAATACCTCCATCGCCTTCATAGTTATTTGCAAAGGTTGACTCGTCTCCTTCAGTTATAGTTGTTACATTATAACCAATAGATGTATAAGGTTGAAACCCTATCCCCATTCTAGACTTTTCACCCACTGGAAACGCCAATGAAAGGTTAGATAAGTATGTTGTGTTTCTTTGCGATGAACCTTGAGTATCTTTAAATTTACTCATATACGTATTTGCACTAGCCTCAAAAGTAGTTAACTTTAAATTCCTATTTGCTGCTGGATTAGAAAAATTTGCACTTGCTCCATAGGGATTAATGCTTACAGCACTTATTCCTCCCATACCCGACTGCTCTACATTATTATCAAAAGTAACCTCACCAACCCCAAAGCTAGAGTACGGCGATACTGATATGTTTTGCGCAAAGTTTGTACCCGCCAAAACTACCATGAAAAAGTTAAAATAAATCCACTTCATTTAATATCTATAAAAGTTTAAAGATGCAAATATGATGAATTGAAAGCAAATGGAAAAATAGAATTAAAACATTGGCTGTTAATAATGTATTAAAGTTTGTTAAAACTATGGCTTTCAACATATAAAAACGAAGTTATAACATAGGTTTTTATTTTTTTTTAATTTATTTTCAGAATTTAAAAAATTAGCTATATTTGCATTCTCTTAAATAAGAGGGTGCCTTAGCTCAGTTGGTAGAGCAAAGGACTGAAAATCCTTGTGTCCCTGGTTCGATTCCTGGAGGCACCACCACAAAAACTCGTAATGATTTTATTTATAATCAATTGCGAGTTTTTTATTTTTAATCAGTTAAAATCATTCGGCTTAAAATAATCACTATCTTTTACTAGCTTTAGTAAATTGATTAGTGTTAGCATATAGATAAGATTATTTAACTAAATTTGTAAAACACTTTAATTCTATCATAATTATGAAAATAGAACAAATATATACTGGTTGTTTGGCTCAAGGTGCTTACTACATAGAGAGTCAAGGTGAAGTTGCTATTATAGACCCCTTAAGAGAAGTAAACACCTATATTAATAAAGCAAAAGAAAACAATGCCGTAATTAAATATGTATTCGAAACACACTTTCATGCCGATTTTGTGAGTGGTCATCTTACACTTTCAAAAGCAACAGGTGCTCCCATTATTTATGGACCACAAGCAAACCCTAGCTTTGAGGCTATTATTGCCACAGACGGACAAGAATTTAAACTAGGAAACATTACTATTAAAGCCCTACACACACCAGGTCACACAATGGAAAGCACCGTTTATCTTTTAAAAGATGAAACAGGAAAAGACCATGCTATTTTTAGTGGCGACACACTATTTTTAGGTGATGTGGGACGACCAGACCTAGCACAAAAAGCTGGAAGTATTACTGAAGAAGATTTAGCTGGCTATTTATATGACAGTCTACGTAATAAAATAATGCCCTTGGCAGACGATGTTATTGTTTATCCCGCACATGGTGCTGGTTCCGCTTGTGGTAAAAACCTAAGTAAAGAAACCGTAGGCACTTTAGGTGATCAAAAAAATACAAATTATGCCTTACGAGCCAATATGACTAAAGAAGAATTTATAAAAGAGGTTACTCACGAACTCCCACCTCCACCTCAATACTTTCCTTTGAACGTAAAAATGAATAAAGATGGTTATGATGATATTGAAGACGTTTTAAAAAGAGCAATAAATGCATTAAGCCCCGAAGCATTTGAAGCCGTAGCAAATGAGACAAATGCTGTTATATTAGATGCTCGTCACCAAACTGACTTTGTAAAAGCACACATACCAAAATCTATATTTATAGGTTTAGACGGAAACTTTGCCCCTTGGGTTGGGTCGCTTATTGCTGATGTTAAACAACCTATTTTACTAGTAACCCCTCCAGGACGTGAAGAGGAAGCTATAATTAGGCTGTCTCGCGTTGGGTTCGACAACAGTTTAGGCTACTTAAAAGGAGGTTTTAATACATGGCTATCTAGCGGAAAAGAAATTGATTCTATTACCTCTATACCAGCAACCCAATTAAAGGAAGAATTAAGCTCATCATCTCAAGAGTTATCCATATTTGATGTTAGAAAAGATGGCGAGTACAAATCTGGACATATCTTAAACGCATTAAACACGCCATTAGACTACTTAAATAATCATTTAGCAGAGTTCCCTACAAATGAAACATTTTATATACACTGTGCTGGCGGTTATAGAAGTGTAATTGCGGCCTCCATCTTAAAAACTCGAGGCATTCATAACCTGGTAGATGTTGCTGGTGGATTTAAAGCCATTAAAGAATCTGGAATAAACATTACTGATTACGTTTGTCCTTCAACCATAAAATAATGAATTGGATTTATGAGCCTTGGCCTTGGTATATAGCTGGTCCTTTAATTGCCCTTATAATGTTTTTGCTAATTATGACTGGTAAAAATTTTGGTATATCATCTAATCTTAGAACAATCTGTACACTTTGTGGAGCAGGAAAAAAATCAGATTTTTTTAAATTTAATTGGAAAACCCAACAATGGAATTTAATGGTTATTGTAGGTGCTATAATAGGAGGCTTTATTGCTGCTAATTTTTTGACTCCTAATTCTAGTATAAATATCAACCCGGAATCAATTAAACAACTAGAGCAACTCGGTTTTAACAATCCTGCAAGTCAATATTTACCAACAGAACTTTTTGGTAACTCTGTTTTTTATGACTTTAAAAGCTTAGCATTGTTAGCCATTGGCGGACTTTTAGTTGGTTTTGGGGCAAGGTATGCCGGTGGTTGCACGTCTGGCCATGCCATATCTGGATTAAGCAATTTACAGTTACCTTCTTTAATTGCTGTTATTGGTTTTTTTATTGGTGGTTTAATTATGGTTCACCTTTTATTTCCCTTAATATTCTAAAAATGAGAACAATTTTATATTTACTTATTGGTATTCTTTTTGGCATAACTATGTTTAAATCTGAGGCTGCATCATGGTTTCGTATTTATGAAATGTTTAGGTTTGAATCCTTTCATATGTACGGTATAATCGGTTCTGCTCTTACATTAGGAATTATCATTGTACTGGGTATAAAAAAATATAAGATTAAATCGTTTAGTGGTGAACCTATCAAGTTTCCCTCTAAAAATAAAAGTATAGCTCGTTATTTAATTGGAGGTGTAATTTTTGGCTTAGGCTGGGCATTAACTGGTGCTTGCCCAGGGCCAATGTTCACCTTAATAGGTGCCGGATTCATTCCTATTTTAATTGTGATTGTTTTTGCTTTATTGGGAACCTTCTTATATGGTGTATTAAAAGATAAATTACCTCATTAAGATTTAACCTAGTCTTTATCTACCCATCATTTCCATTCGCTTATCCCAAATATCTACTACCTTATAATCTTTCATTTATGATTGATATTATTTTCAGAGACAGGGAAAAACATCAAACTTTCGTATAAAACAAAACTGTTTGCTACTAATTTTTGTAAATTCGCAGCATATTTACAAAGCAATGGAAGAGAACGAATCACTCAATTTTATAGAACAAATAATTACCAATGATTTAGCCAATGGAATGGACGAAAAACAACTACGCTTTCGCTTTCCTCCTGAGCCTAATGGTTATTTACACATAGGACACGCTAAAGCCATTTGTTTAAATTTTGGGTTAGGTGAACGGTTTAATGCTCCTGTAAATCTTAGGTTTGATGACACTAATCCAGCCAAAGAAGAGCAAGAATTTGTAGAATCAATACGAGAAGACGTAAAATGGCTAGGTTACCAATGGGACAAAGAATGTTTTGCTTCGGACTATTTTGGAATCCTTTATGAATGGGCTGTTCAAATGATTAAAGAAGGTAACGCTTATGTAGATGACCAAAGCTCAGAAGAAATTAATAACCAAAGAAAAACACCTTTTGAAGAAGGAGTAGAAAGTCCATTCAGAAGTCGATCAGTTGAAGAAAATTTAAAACTGTTTGAACAAATGAAGAACGGTGAGTTAGAAGAAGGTAACCGAGTGTTACGTGCTAAAATAGACATGGCATCACCCAACATGAATATGAGAGACCCCGTTATGTATCGTGTATTACACCGACCTCATCATAGAACTGGCACACAATGGAAAATCTACCCCATGTATGATTGGACTCATGGTGAATCAGACTATATAGAAGGCATATCACACTCTTTATGCTCTCTAGAATTCGAAAATCACCGCCCGTTATATGAGTGGTATTTAAATCAGATAGAAATAGAAAATCAACCCCTAAAACCTAAACAACGAGAATTTGCTCGTGGTAATGTAAGCTACATGATTACCAGTAAACGAAAATTAAAATTATTGGTAGACGAAGGCTTAGTAACAGGTTGGGACGACCCTCGTATGCCAACCATTTCGGGTCATAGAAGACGAGGCTATACGCCAGAATCAATTCGTCTTTTTTGGAAAAAAGCAGGCATTGCTAAACGAGATAATGTAATAGATGTTTCTTTGTTAGAATACGCCATTAGAGATCATTTAAACAAAATAGCTCCTCGTGTTTTTGCCGTGTTAGATCCCGTTAAATTGATTATTGAAAATTACCCTGAAAATCAAATAGAAAATCTAACAATAGAAAACAATCCTGAAGATGAAAATGCAGGCGAAAGACTCGTTCCGTTTACACGTGAATTATATATTGAACGAGCAGACTTTATGGAAAACGCTCCTAAAAAATTCTTTAGATTGTCTATTGATAATGAAGTACGTTTAAAAGGTGCATACATTATAAAAGCCACTAAAATTGATAAAGACGATAACGGTAACATTACAACCATTTATGCAACATACGATGCTGATTCCAAAAGTGGCAGTGGAACCGAAGCAAGCAAAAGACGCGTAAAAGGAACGTTACATTGGGTTTCGGCAACTAAAAACATTCCTGTTGAAGTAAGGTTATATGATCGATTATTTACCGTTGAGTCGCCTGATACCGATAAAGATGTTGACTTTTTACAATACATCAACCCTAATTCTATGGAAGTTGTACAAGGTTTTGCCGAGCCATCTTTACAAGAAGCTAAAGTGGAAGATAAATTCCAGTTTCAACGGTTAGGTTATTTTGCGGTAGATAAAAATTCTACTCCCGAGAAATTAGTGTTTAACAGAACCGTTACTTTACGTGATACTTGGGCTAAAAAGTAATTCACTTTTTCAACATACTACGCAAAAACGCAATTTCTTCCTTTTGTTTAGCCAATTGTTCATCTTTATCAGCTAAGCGTTTTTCATATTGTGTTTGTAACTCAAAAGGGAAGTTATTATTTACAATACCGTTTTTAACTTTATCATGATTGGTTTGGTTAAACGTAATGCCTTGTTCCGACAAAATTTTAAGCACATCTAACTCCTATTCATCAGCAATTTGTGACAATTGAGCCAAATTAGGAATACTTTTGTTGCTTTCTATATTCGACACAGTACGTTGCGTAGTATTTAGCAAATGAGCCAATTCTTCTTGAGATAATTTTTTCTCCTCTCTTGCTTTTTTAATATGGTGCCCTAAGTTCATTTATATTGATTTCTGGTAAATTTAGAAAATTATTACTAAAAATTAGAAATTATTGTATAAGTTTATATAGGATTTTAAAATAGATTTGAGAGAGTAAAGTAAGCCCTAACCCAATGCTAGCTAAAACGTTGAGGTTTATTTTACTTAAAAAATTATTAACTTTTTAAATCTAAAAACAATGAAAAATTTAATGTTAAGTGCAGCTTTTATGCTGTTAGGAACTTTTGCTTTTGCAAGTAATGAGGTGGTAGAAAATAAAAACACTCCCATTTCTATTGAATTAGATATAAAGTCATTAGAGAATTCACAAACTACATACAATCAATCAACAGAAATGGTAGCATGTAGTTGGTGTGTCAAAAGTGGTGAGAATACAAACTGTGCTACAGCTGCTACTTGCCCAGAAGCAAGAAGGCTTGCTTTAGCTATGGCTATAGATGAGCAATTATAATATTTTCTTTGTAACCAAAAGTGAAATAATCACTTTTGGTTATTTTTAACCTTTAACTTTATGAAAAAAATAATATTCATTTTCTCTTTTATACTATTTTCTCTTGTAAGGAGTCAAGAAGTCTATAAAATATCATATGACTTTATAGACCCTTATTCTATTCAAAACAACACCAAATGTGAACTTTACTTGTCTGGAGAATCTTCATTGTTTTTTACTTTTTCAAAGATACTTGACCCTAAAACTCTTAGATTTAATAAAGATGAAACTGAAGTTATAGGAGATACCATAAATTATACTTATGAAGTATACAAAGACTATGAAAATGATTTTATATATTCAAACTCAATGGTTAAATATCAAAAAAATGAAATACAAGTAGATCATTTTAGTGCCGTAGAATGGCAACCCTTAGAGGATAGGAAAATGATTTTAAATTATAACTGTAAGGGTGCACTAATAAGGTTTAGAGGTAGAGAGTATGTTGCATACTATACAGAAGATATTAACTCAAAAGATGGTCCTTGGAAATTTCAAGGACTTCCTGGGTTAATTTTAGAGATTACTGAAAAAGAAGACAGAATATCATATCATGCCAAAAAAATAGAAATAATTAAAGACTTCGAATTTAAAACAAGTTTAGATATTAACAAGTCTCTATCTTGGAGTAAGATTATTTCGCTAGCGAGAGAGAAATATCTATCAAAAAAGAAGGTTTTAGAAGAAAAATACAATGGAGAGGTCAAAACCGATTTTTCAAACAGTATTGAGATATATGATTTAAATTCTGAGCATTCTTACTCTGCTATATATGATGTGTTTGTAGAAATAGAGGAAAAGGGCAAGGTAGACAACACATTAATTTCAAATTTTAAATTAGAGACGTCAGAAAGTGAATCTAATTATAGTTATATCGAAAAACTACAAAACCATCAAGGTCTAACAAATTTTGGTTTTCTATCAGAAATTGGTTATTTATATAAAAACCTCAATTTGATGCTATATATTCAAGATAAGGAATCTTATGGCACAAAATACATCATAAAAGATTCAATACCTTCTATAAAATGGAAAATTTTAACTAATTCAAAAGATAAAATAAACGAATATACTGTAACTAAGGCAATAGCTAATTATAATGGATTTTACATCCAAGCTTGGTACACAAATCAAATTCCAATTGAGAATGGACCAGAACAATACTCTGGATTGCCTGGACTTATATTAAAACTAATAGTCCAAAGCCCTATAAAAAATGATTCTAGAGAAACCAAACATTATGTAGTTAAAAAAATAGAAAAAATAAACACCTTAAAAATAATTAAGCCTACAAAAGGAAAGATTGTTACCTATAACGAATATAAAGAAATTGAAAACGAAAATTATAAAAAAATTCTTCAAATGTATGAAGGTGGAATCGACACAGATTAAAAAATAAAGCATGGGAATTCAACTTAATGGGTAAAAACTTAACCAATAACAAGTTGTTTGAACAAGTGTACGTGAGTGATTATTATCAATCAACGGCTACCCAAAGTTTAAATAAAATGTATATTCTATTAGGGGTTAATTTTCAATTCTAACCCCATACTTCTCACCTCAATAACATCTATATTAATTTTTCTTATTTTACAATATCGAATAACACAACCGAAACATTATTATTTTTAGTTATTGTTTTTAGTTGATTTAAAGTAATTGTACCAATTACAAACCCCGCGTCTTTGTTTAAATAAGATTCATTTATTTCATTAAAATAGCTTTTAAAGTCGATTGATAATGTATTGTTATGGCGTAATAAAACTTTAAGGTTAACATCAGCATCAATTGTTAGTTTTTCTGCTTGATTCATTTTTTTATACTCGTATTTGTAGTCATAACTTAAAGCAGATATATCTGATAGAACCGCAGAAGCGGTAGGATAAGCCCCCGCTCCTTTTCCAACAAAAAATTGTACATCACTAAAATAAGATTTGGTTTTTATACCATTAAAAACATCATTTACCGAAAAAAGATTATCATTTTTACTAATGAATTTTGGTAATACAAATGCTTTAATTTTACCACAGGCCGTTTTTTCAGCATAAGCAACCAATTTTATTTTTAGGTCTTTTTCTTTGGCATAGTTTAATTCTAAATCGCCCAATTTATCAATACCAATGTTAAAAATTTCATTAGGGCTAACTACTATGCCAAAAGCATGAGCCATTAAAATAAGTAGTTTGTACTTAGGGTCGAATCCGCCTGTGTCCATTATAGGGTTAGACTCCGCATATCCTTTTTCTTGGGCTTCTTGCAAAGCATTCGCATAAGAAAGGTTTTCTTCGGCCGTTTTTGTTAGAATGTAATTGGTTGATCCATTTACAATTCCTTCAATAGATTCGAGTAAATCGTTGTCGTAATATTCCTCTAAATTTCTAATAATTGGAATACTGGCACAGCAAGACGCCTCGTACAATAAAGGAACATTGTATTTTTTTTGTAATTCGAGTAGTTCTTGAAAGTGTTCAGCAATCATTTTTTTATTTGCTGTAACAACAGCCTTTCCATTTTTAAGAGCTGTTTTTACGATTTCAAACGCTTCGTCAGCATCATCAATTAATTCTACTATGGTGTTTATTTCATTGTCACTTAAAACATCATTTTTATTGAACGTAAAATTATTTGAATCTATTTGTCGTTTTTTATTTTTATTTTTAACGCAAATGCGTTTTATTTTCGCCTTCAATCCTGGTGTTTTTTCGAGTACTTCATATAATCCATAACCAACACAGCCAAAACCAAACAAACCAATGGTTAAATCTTTTCTGCTCATTTTGAATTAATTTTTAATAGATAGCGTTAATTTTTCTTGAATTGAATTTAGTGTGGTTTCTAAATCTTTTATTAAATCTTCCGCATCTTCTAAACCAACCGACAAGCGAATTAGGCTATCTGTTACTCCAGACTCGTACCTTTTTTTGGTTGGTATAGATTTATGAGTCATTTCGCACGGTAAACATATTAGACTTTTTACACCGCCTAAACTTTCGGCTAGTTTAAAGTACTTTGTATTGCTAACTATTTGTGTAGCTACTTCTTTATCATCTACTTTAAGATCAAATGTTACAACACCTCCAAAATATTTTTGTTGTGTTTTAGCAATTTCATGATTTTTATGACTTGGTAAGCCTGGGTAATATACATTATTCACAAGTTCTTGTTTTACTAAGAATTCAGCTATTTTTTGTGCATTTTCGGCGTGTTGTTTTATGCGTAAAGAAAGGGTTTCTATGCCTCTAATAACCAGCCAACTGTCAAACGGAGAAAGAATTGCTCCTGATGAGTTTTGAATGAATTTTATTTTTTCACCTAATTCTTCTGTTTTGGTAACTATTAAACCCGCAATTAAATCACTATGCCCCGATAAATATTTAGTTGCAGAATGAATCACTATATCAGCCCCTAAGTCTATTGGTTTTTGAGCAGCAGGTGACGCAAAAGTATTATCAACACATAATAAAATATTGTTCGCTTTTGCTATGTTAGAAATTTCTTTTATATCAGAAATTTTTAAGGTTGGATTGGTTGGGCTTTCGATCCAAATTAATTTAGTCTTGGCTGTAATGGCTTCCTCAACATTACTAGCTGTAGTAGTGTCTACATACTTTACGCTAATGCCAAATTTCTCATAAATATGTGTAAATAAGCGAAAGGCTCCACCATAAATATCATCAACCGCAATTATTTCATCTCCTGATTGTAACAGTTTTACCACAGAATCAATGGCTGCTAAACCACTAGCAAAAGCATAACCCTTTTTACCATTTTCTAGGTTAGCAATTAAGTCTTCCAATACTTTACGTGTTGGGTTGTTGCTTCGAGCATAGTCATAGCCTTTATGAACACCTGGTGCGTCTTGTATAAAGGTTGATGTTTGATAAATTGGTGTTGAGATTGCACCAGTCAATTCACAAACTGGAATGCTGTGTAAAATTTTTGTTGTTTCTTTCATCTTGTTTTGATTTAAATTGTTATACATTTTTTATGTTCTATAACATTTGCTTATCCAAAACGGTCAGATTGATTGAAACAACTTGCGAAAGGGCTTTTAACAAAAAAAGCTCTTCCGACAAATCAGAAGAGCTTTTTAATATGATAATCCCTGTTTATTTAATATAGGGAATTAATAGCATTTTCTAACTTATCTTTCTCTGATTACTCGGAGTTGAATTTGGCACCTTCTTTTGATTATTCAAAAGGGTTGCCAAGACTTCATAGGGTCAATTCCCTCTGTCTTTCTGGATAAGAATATTATTTTTTAAAGAACGCGAAGCAAAACTATAAATAACTTTTTAAATAACACAATTTTTTTGTGATTTTTTAATGATACTAAAAATTATTCCGAGTATTCCCTTTCTAGTAAAGGTTCGTATCTAAGTTTCCTAAAAATTTGTGCTACAGTTAGTACATCTTTTTCACAATAATCTTTAATGCGTTCTATGTTTTTTTCTTCATAATAAACATGTGCAACTTGTGAGCCATCTATATCGTCTTTTGGTGTAGCAATGTTTAGAATATTTGCTAATAAATTGAGCGAGGTGTAGTTTTTATAATCTCCAAATTTCCATAATTCTAAGGTGTCTAAATGAGGTATTTCCCAAGGTTTTTTACCATGTAAGTCAAGAATTTTAGGTAGTTTTATTTGATTAATAATCATTCGTCTAGCAATGTATGGAAAGTCGAATTCTTTGCCGTTGTGAGCACATAATAAAAATCCTGTTGTATTAAAATGAGTTTGTAATAAATGGTTAAAGTCTTCTAAAATGTTTGCTTCGTTATTACCATAAAAACTCTTTAGTCTAAACCTTGAGTTATCTACAATAATACCGCAAGAAATGCAAACTATTTTTCCGAATTCTGCTAAAATACCTGCCCGTTCAACATAGAATTCGTTAGCAGATTTTTCGTGACGTTGATGTTGTGTTTTGCTATCCCAAAGTTCTTGTGTTTTAAGAGGGAGGTCGTTCCAATTCCAAACTTGAGGCACAGTCTCTATATCTAAAAATAATATTTTATGGCTGGGTATTTTTTGGAGCATGGCTTTTTGTCATTTTTATTACTTCATCTACATAATAATAAATGTCTGTTCCTGGTAAGTTACCTTTATTTAAATTTCTTACGTCTTTGTTGTGACCAAGCCTTACAATGACTAGGCTCTCGCTTGGAATAACAATTACACGTTGTCCTAAATGTCCTAACATCGCATAAAAATTAGGTTCGTGTTGGTCATCTGTCCAAATAGAATAACCGTAAATAGCGGGTTCTCCTTTATTGAATGCTTTGTAATTGGGAGTAACCATTTTTTGTACAAAGGCAGAGTCTAGTATTTGTTTGTTATTCCATTTTCCATTTTGTAATAATAATTGTCCTAGTTTTCCAAAATCTCTAACGTTACTAGCAATACAACAGTAGGCTTTTTCCATACCCTCTTTATTGTCTTTAGACCAAAAGGCGTCTTGTTCCATACCCATGGGTTGCCAAAAATTTTCAGAAAGGTATTGTGATAGACTTTTTTTAGTTGCACGTTGTATAATTATACCTAAAAGTTGTGTGTTTCCAGATAAGTACTCAAAATGTTGATTGGGTTCTTTAATAAACTTCCTACTTAACATTTGTTTTTCAATCGCATTGCCATAATAGGCTTTTGCTGTTGGGTTTAATGGTAAATAATAATCTTCTTTCCAGTCGTAGCCAGAGGTCATTGCAGAGAGGTCTCCTATTGTACATTTTTGAGCAAGTTTGTCATCTTTATATTCAGGTAAAAAATCAATAATAGATTGTTCTAGGTTTTTAATATACCCTTGCTCAATGGCTTTTCCAAGTAACATGGTTACTACTGATTTTGCCATAGAAAATGAGTTGGTGGCACTTGTGTTTGAATAATTATCGAAATATTTTTCGGTTAGAATTTTACCATCTTTTATCACTAAAAAACCAATAGAATTAAATTTTTCTAATTCATTCATCAATGTATCAGTTATTGGTGTTTTATTGTATAAGCTATCCTTTTGCCAAAGTTGTGGTTGGGCACCTAAAATTATATTATTATCAAAATCATTATAATCATCAATATTTGCTGTACTATGCCCTTTTAAGTAAGTAAGTTTTATTCCCTTTATAATGTAATCATTATCAGTAAGGTACAACAGTCCAATAATTAGTAAAATAAATGCTAAAATTGATTGAAAAGTACGCCACAAGATTTTTTTAAATTTCATAAAAGTAGAATATATAAATATCTATGGCAATTTATAAAATTTATAGCTATATCGTTAGAAATAATATGACTAATTTAAAATTTAGCTAAATCTAATGTATATTTGAGCATCTAAAATAAATATTAACTAAAAACTACAATAAAATGGCATTTGAATTACCAAAATTACCTTACGATTTTAACGCACTAGAACCTCATATTGATGCAAAAACAATGGAAATACACCATGGAAAACACCATGCTGGTTATACTACTAAATTAAATGCTGCAATTGCTGGTACCGCAATGGAGAATCAAACAATAGAAGAGATTTTAGCAAACTCTAAAGACAATGCTGCTGTAAGAAATAATGGAGGTGGATTTTACAATCACTCATTATTTTGGCAAATCCTTTCGCCCAATGGAGGTGGAGAGCCTACAGGAGAATTAGCTACTGCCATTAATGAAACTTTTGGCTCTTTTAACGAGTTCAAAGAAAAATTTGCGAATGCTGCTGCTACTCAATTTGGTTCAGGTTGGGCATGGTTATGTGTAACTGCCGATAAAAAATTAGAAGTTTGTTCTACGGCAAATCAAGACAACCCATTAATGGGAATTAACTGCGGTGGAACACCTATTTTAGGTTTAGATGTATGGGAACACGCCTATTATTTAAACTATCAAAACAGAAGACCTGACTACATTAACGCATTTTTTAATGTAGTTAATTGGAATAAAGTTGCAGAATTATATAACAAATAATTTTAACATTACATAACTATTCTAGAAACCTCAACGACTTTAAAAATTGTTGAGGTTTTTTATCATTAGAACTTATAAAATGCTCCGTATAAATACAATCATCATTTTATTGCTAGTTTGCTCGTGTAAAAAACCCATTACAACCACAAAAATAGATGAACAAGCATTTTCAACAAATTATGAGGGCCTAAATGATTTAACCACAAATGGTTTTGACTTTCCCGTAGGTAAACCAAATGCTACAGGTTATTATAACGCACAAGCATTTGGAGAGAACAATCATTTAGGTGATGATTGGAATGGCTTAGGAGGAGGTAACTCAGATAAAGGAGATACGATTTATGCCGTTGCTAATGGTGTTGTTGCTTTTGCTGATGATATTAAAGGTGGTTGGGGAAATGTTATAAGAATAAAACACACGCTACCCAACGGAAAATCAGTCGAATCTTTATATGCACATTGCGATACAATATTAATAAACAATGATGCAACCGTTTATAAAGGAACCCCCATTGCAACCATAGGCACAAACTATGGAATGTATTTGGCTCACTTACATTTTGAAATTAGAGATAGCGTAGGAATGCCCATAGGAAATGGCTACTCAACTGAAACTAAAGGATATTTAAACCCTACTCAATTTATACATAAAAATAGGTAACAAAATTCAAACAAATCGCACAATATGAATAAAATAATTTTAGAGAACATTAAAATCTACTCAAACCATGGGTGTTTAGAAGAGGAAGAACGCATAGGGTCTGATTATTTAATAGACTTAGAAATACATGCTGACTTATCTAAATCTGCCATAACTGACGACTTAGAAGATACGGTTGACTACGTTCATTTAAATAGAATTATAAAAGAAGAAGTCTTAGTCCGCTCTAAACTCTTAGAAAACGTAGTGCAACGCATAATAAATAGAATCTCTAAAGAGTTACCAATGGTTACATATACTCAAGTTAAATTAAGTAAATTAAACCCTCCTATAGGAGGCGATGTAGAAAAAGTGAGTGTTGTTTTTGAAAAGAAGTTTTAGATTCAATTAAAAATTTTATCTTTGCAGTCCAAAAATAAGTAATGGTTCCGTGGCCGAGTGGCTAGGCAGAGGTCTGCAAAACCTTGTACAGCGGTTCGAATCCGCTCGGAACCTCAACCTAAAAGCATCCTATTAACGGATGCTTTTTTTATTTTCTTCTTCTGGTTTTTCTTTTTCTCGCTCAGACTCTGGTAACATTTCATTTAATTTTTGTTTGGTTTCATCTAAAATGGCATTGTATAAGTCTGGTTTAGCAACGTAGTAGGCATAACTGTCTTCAAATTGTTGTTGATTAACTTTATGTTGCTCTAAAATAATTTTATTTGTAGTCTTATAATCTACTTTTTTAGCAGGTGTTTCTTGAGCGTAACTTCCTTGTTTGTAAATGTATATGTCTACTAAAATATCCGACATTTTATTTTTACTAATCAAATCATCGGGCTTAGGAACGCTATTGTTACATGCGTTTAGTAAAATGAAACTCAATATTAAAACCAATTTTTTCATAACCTACCTAATATGTTTCTTATTCGCAACATTAAAATACCTATAATAGCCTCACTAACAATGTTTTTACTTATTTTTGATTCACCAGCCGTTCGGTCGGTAAATATAATAGAAACTTCTTTTAGGGTGAATTTTTTAACCCAAGATTTGTACTTCATTTCTACCTGAAAGCCATATCCTTTAAATCTAATTTTAGACAAATCTAAAGCTACTAAAACCTCTTTTTTATAACCCACAAAACCTGATGTGGCATCGTGTATAGGTAAATTGGTTATTAATCGTACGTATTTTGACGCTATATAGGAGAGTAATACACGGTGCATGGGCCAATTAACTACATTTACACCTGTTATATAACGAGAGCCAATGGCTACGTGGGCATTCGTTTTTAGTTCATGTAGTAATTTGGGTAAATCATTTGGGTTATGCGAAAAGTCTGCATCCATTTCAAAAATATATTCATAGTTTTTTTGAAGAGCCCACTGGAATCCGTGTACATAGGCTTTCCCTAATCCATTTTTTTCTTTTCTAACCTCCAAAAATAAGTGGTTATATTTTTGTTGTAGATTTTTGACTTGTTGGGCTGTTTGATCTGGTGAATTATCATCTACAACCAAAACATGAAAGTTTTGTTGTAAGCTAAAAACAGTATGTATTATAGCTTCAATATTTTCTTTTTCGTTATAAGTCGGTATTATTACCAAGCTTTCCGACATAGATTTAATAATTTTAGTTTGCTAATATAATCAATCCTAAAAAGTGGTTTTGTACTTTTGCCAAATTATGTTACTTATACAAACTATTTTACAAGTTCATCGACCTATAGAATCCAATAATTGGGTAATCTATATTTTGTTTGTGTGTTTATTTGTTATAACAGTTTGTAAGTTTGTATTTCCTAAAAATGTAGCTGCTTTAACTCGTTTTGATGATTATATAAAAATTAATGAGAATCAAGGCATGGCAACCATAATTTCGTTCATATTATTTGCGGTTTTGTTAGGAACCATATTAGCTCCTACTTTAACCTTAGATTTTTTACCTAAAAGTAATAACATTTATAAAATCGGTCTAGTAAGTATACTGTTACTACTCTTTGTCTTATTAAAAAGTGGGCTAAAGTCTTTTATTTTATTCGCATTTAATACGCCTATTAAATTCAACCATTCTTTAAAAACAGGAACTTTTTTTAGATGTTATTTGGTTTTATTACTTTGGTTAGCTATTGCTATATATTACTTTTCATCAACCCCAAAGGAAATAATACTAATAAGCGTGATGATAGCTATAGTAATAACAAGGATACTACAACTTTATTTTAATCACAAAAAACAAAACCTTAGCACACAAGATGTAATGTATTATAATATTTTGTACCTTTGTACCCTTGAAGTTTTACCCTTGTTGGTTATAATCAAGATCTTAACCAGTTAAAAAATGATTAGATGAAAGTTAAGTCAATATTAGTTTCACAACCAAAACCTACTAATGAATCTTCTCCTTATTACAATTTAGGAAAGCGTAACAAAGTAAAGGTAGATTTTAGATCCTTCATTCATGTAGAGGGTATAAACGCACGAGATGTTAGACAACAAAAAATAGACTTTTCTAAATTTTCTGCAGTCATATTTAGTAGTAAAAACTCAATAGATCATTACTTTAGATTAGCTGAAGAAATGAGATACCCCGTGCCTAATGCTATGAAGTACTTTTGTACCTCAGAGGCTGTAGCATTGTACTTACAAAAGTATATTGTGTACCGTAAACGTAAAATATACGTTGGTGAAAAAAACATTGAAGACTTAACAGCACACATAAAAAAATACAAAGACGAAAAATACCTTTTACCCTCATCAGATGTTTTAAAACCAGCCGTGCCAGCGTTTCTAGATGGCTTAGGGATTGAGTGGAGTAGAGCAATTCTTTACCGTACCGTTTGTAGTGATTTGTCTGACTTAGAAAAAGTAGAGTATGATATTCTAGTATTCTTTAGCCCTTCAGGTATAAAATCATTATTTGAAAACTTCCCAAACTTTAAACAAAACAAAACACTTATTGCGGCGTATGGGAAAACCACAGTAAATGCAGCTGCAGAGAGAGGATTAAAAATAGACATAGAAGTTCCTACCAAAGAAGTCCCTTCTATGGCAATGGCTTTAGATAAGTTTTTAAAATCAGCAAATTCTTCAAAATAGCAGCATAAATTTTACAGCTAATGAAGTTTAGATGGTTGTTAAAACCCAAGCCTCCTCAGGAGACCGTTCAGCGTTTAATAGACGAAATTAACACACCCAAAGCATTAGCAACCATATTAGTACAAAGAGGCTTTGATTCTTTTAGCAAAGCAAAGAATTTCTTTCGCCCCCAACTTTCGGCATTACATAATCCATTCTTAATGAAAGATATGGAAAAGGCTGTTGAAAGAATCTCAAAGGCAATAGACAATCAAGAAAACATATTAGTTTATGGAGATTATGATGTAGATGGCGTAACCTCAGTATCTTTGGTATTTGATTTTTTACAGACTATTTACCCTAACGTACACTACTATATTCCCAATCGTTATAACGAAGGTTACGGAATATCTACCCAAGGTATAGACTTTGCACACGATAATAATTTTAGTTTAATAATAGCATTAGACTGTGGTATAAAAGCCAATAAACAAGTAGACTACGCACAACATAAAAATATAGATTTTATAATTTGCGATCACCACCTACCAAGCGAAAAACTACCAAATGCCGTAGCTGTTTTAGACCCTAAAAGAAAAGATTGTCCCTACCCATTTAAAGAATTAAGCGGTTGCGGAGTAGGCTTTAAATTGATTCAAGCGCTAAATGAATCATTACAATTAAACATACAAGTATTTAATTATTTAGACTTAGTTGCCGTTAGTATTGCTGCCGACATAGTTGCTATAAATGACGAAAACAGAATATTAATGTATTATGGCTTAAAACAATTAAGAACAACTCCAAGAATTGGTATAAAAAGCTTAATACCTGTTGAACAAAAAAAACACTTAACCGTTTCCGATATTGTCTTTTCTATCGCTCCAAAAATTAATGCTGCCGGAAGAATAGAAGATGCTACTCGAGCAGTAGAATTACTTGTAACAAAATCTGAATCTAATGCTAAATCATTCACTAAAAAAATCAATGCCCTAAATAACACCCGTAAAGAAACCGACGAAAATGTAACCATAGAAGCTATTCAACAAATTATAAAAAACAAAGAAGAACACAATGCTTCAACAGTAGTTTATAACCCAAATTGGCATAAAGGCGTGTTGGGAATTGTAGCTTCAAGACTCATAGAAACTTACCACAAACCCACCTTAGTTTTTACTAACGGTAATCATGGAGAAAGAGTCGCTTCGGCTCGATCGGTAAAAAACTTTAATGTTTATGACGTAATCGATGCTTGTTCCGATTTATTAGAACGTTATGGAGGGCATAAATATGCCGCAGGCTTAACCCTTAAAGAAGAAAATTACCAAGCCTTTAAAAATAAATTTGAGAGTCTTGTCAATCAAAAAATACTACAATCACAAAAAACACCAACCTTAGAAATTGATTACACTCTAAATTTTAATGAAATTGACCCTAAGTTTTTAAGTATTTTAAAACAAATGGCACCGTTTGGCCCAGAGAATATGACACCATTATTCTTGTCAGAAAATTTGATAGCAGACGAATTTACTATAATGGGAAAAGACAAAAACCATTTACGTTTAACCATTCATCAAAAGAATACTAGAGTAAAATTTAATGCGGTAGGCTTTAAAATGGGTGATTTATTAAATGATTTAAAAACCAAACCTTTTGACGCTGTTTATACCATTGAAGAAAACCATTGGAAGGGTAATAGCTATTTACAATTAAACTTGCGAGATGTAAGGTTTAAGAACTAAGTCCTTCAACTACCAAAACCATTTCGCCCTTTAATTTTCTTTCTTGGGTTATTTTTAGCAAATCACTTAACGTTCCACGCAACGTTTCTTCAAATTTTTTAGAAAGCTCTCTAGATAAACTTGCTCTTCTATCTGCTCCAAAGTATTCCGTTAGTTGCACTAAAGTTTTGTTAATTTTATGGGGTGATTCATAAAAAATAAGCGTTCTTTTTTCTGCACTTAAACTTTCTAGTTTAGACTTTCTTCCTTTTTTTACGGGTAAAAACCCAACAAAAATAAACTCGTTTGAGGTTAATCCAGAAATAGCTAAAGCAGGAACAAAAGCAGTAGCACCTGGTAAACATTCAACCAAAATATTATTCTCTAAACAGGTTTTAACTAATAAATATCCTGGATCTGATATTCCTGGCGTTCCTGCATCGGTTATCATAGCAATGTTTTTACCTGATTTTAGAACATCAACAACATCATGAGTAATTTTATGCTCATTATGCATATGGTAACTACGCATTGGTGTGTCAACTTCAAAATGCTTAAGTAAAACACCGCTATTACGAGTGTCTTCTGCCAAAATCAAATCAACCGATTGTAAAACTTCTAAAGCACGTAAAGTAATGTCTTTTAAATTACCAATTGGTGTAGGTACTAAATATAGTTTGCTATTCATGCAGTAAAGTTATAAAATATGGCGATGGTTGTATGGTAAAAACAATCAAATATAAAACATCACCATCAAAATTTAGTAGCTTTGTGTAAAATTTGTAAAGGCAAATATGTTTTTAGAGAATACAATAAATCACACCAAACAAAGTGGTTGGATTGAAGTTATTTGCGGTTCCATGTTTTCGGGAAAGACGGAAGAATTAATCCGAAGAATAAAGCGTGCCGAAATGGCAAAATTAAAAGTAGAAATTTTTAAGCCTACTATAGACACTCGGTATGACGATGAAGAAGTAGTCTCTCATAATAAAAATTCAATTTTAGGAACACCGGTAGAATCAGCTTATAACATATTAATAATGGCTGGTGATTGTGATGTTGTAGGAATAGATGAAGCTCAGTTTTTTGATGAAGGAATAGTAGATGTTGTAAATCAACTAGCCAATCAAGGCAAAAGAATTATTATTGCAGGGTTAGATATGGATTTTAAAGGTAGACCTTTTGGCCCCATGCCTAACCTTATGGCAATAGCCGAATATGTAACCAAAGTACACGCTATTTGTATGAGAACAGGAAATTTAGCACATTATTCACATAGAAAATTAATTAGCGACAAGTTAGTAGAATTAGGTGAGGCTAATGAGTACGAAGCCTTAAGTAGAAGTGCTTATTGGAAAGCCATAGCCGACGAAAAAGAACAACAGTGATAACGTATACATTAAAAAAACTAGCTAGAATATGTTCGGCTCGCATAGAAGGCAATGAAAACGAAGTTATTGAACAAATTTTTTTTGATTCAAGAAATATTTATTTACCTAAAAACGGCATTTTTTTTACGTTTCAAGGTCAACAAAAAAAACGGTGAACTATACATAAAAGAAGCATATAAAAGAGGAATTAGAAACTTTGTGGTTTCTCAAGTAAAAGAAGTTTTACCCAATGCTAATTATTTAATAGTTGAGAGTCCTTTAAAGGCTTTACAGCAATGGGCAAAATATCATAGAAGTCAATTTAATATTCCAATTATTTCAATAACAGGAAGTAACGGGAAAACCATTGTAAAAGAATGGTTAAATCAATTATTGTGGAAAAAGTATAATATTGCTAGAAGTCCTAAAAGTTATAATTCACAAATAGGCGTTCCGCTTTCTATATTACAAATCACTCCAAATAATAATTTAGGTATTTTTGAAGCTGGCATTTCTAAACCTAATGAAATGCCTAAACTAGCAGAAATTATAGCACCTAACATAGGTATATTAACCAATATTGGAACCGCACACTTAGAAAACTTTAGTTCTAAAGAAGAATTAATAAATGAAAAATTAAATTTATTTAATCAATCAAAATCAATCATTTACAATAAAGATGATGAATTATTAAACAATCATTTACAAAATTTTAAAGGTAAAAAACAAATTACCTTTGGTAAAAGCGAAGGGGCAACCCTACAACTACTAAGTAAAACAATAAGTAATGGTAAAACTACAATTACCATAAAACATAAAAACCAAACCTATAATTATAAAATTCCTTTTTTGGATGAAGCATCCGTTCAAAACAGTTTAATTGTATTGTCAACAATCATATCATTAGATTTAAATTGGACTGATTTTTTAGATGACATGCAAGAACTACTACCTGTAGAAATGCGATTACAAATTAAAGAAGGAATAAGAAATAGCATTATAATAAATGATGCTTTTAATTCAGACTTAGTGTCGGTAAAAATAGCATTAGACCTTTTAGCTCAACAACCCAAAGAACGCAAAAGCGTAGTCTTAACCGACATATTACAAAGCAGTTTAAGCAAAAAACAGCTTTATCAATCAGCAGCAGAACTCATTAACAAATATAAAATAGATGAACTCGTTTTAATAGGAAAAGAAATTATAGATTATAAGAACTTATTCCACACCAATGTAAGGACTTTTGAATCTACCCATGAATTTTTTAAAACCCTAACCATAAAAAATGTAAATAACGAAGCCATATTATTAAAAGGAGCACGGTTTTTTAAACTAGAAAAAATAGCTGAGTTTCTAGAAAAACAATCGCACGACACAGTACTTGAAATCAATCTACAAGCCTTAATAGAAAACCTAAATGTTTATAGAAGTAAGCTAAAACCAAACACAAAAATAATGTGTATGATTAAAGCAAACAGCTATGGCACAGGAAGCGTGGAAATTGCTCAAACCTTAGAGTATCAAAAAATAGATTATTTAGGTGTAGCCTACGCCGACGAAGGCGTTGAATTAAGAAAAGCTGGAATAATACTACCCATAATGGTAATGAACCCCGAACAAAGTAGTTATTCAACAATTATTGATTACAAATTAGAACCCGAAATATATAGCTTTAGAGTCTTAAACGCATTCCTTAAAACCCTAAAAGAAAAATCAATAACTAAACCATATGCCATTCATCTGAAAATTAATACTGGTATGAATCGTTTAGGCTTTAACCCTAAAGAAGTTAAACCATTAATAACACAGTTACTACAAGAACCATCACTTAAAATAAATTCTATATTTACACATTTAGCTACTGCCGATATACCACAAGAAAAACAATTTGCTCTAAAACAATTACAAATATTTAATGATGTTTTTGAGCAAATAACAACAGCATTAAAAAATCAACCTATAAAACACGCTATAAATTCAGCAGGTATAGAACATTTCTCACAAAATCAATACAACATGGTTAGGTTAGGCATAGGAATGTATGGCATTTCTAGCGACGCATCCATCCAAAAAAAATTGAAAAATGTAGTTGAATTTAAAACCGTAATATCACAAATCAATCAAATAAAAAAAGGAGAAACAGTAAGCTATGGTAGAAAATTTACCGCAAACAAACAAACAAAAATAGCAACATTACCCGTTGGCTACGCCGACGGAATCAATCGAGCATTAAGCAACAAAGTAGGTTCAGTAAATATAAATGGGAGTTTAGCACCCATAGTTGGAACAATATGTATGGATATGTTAATGGTAGATGTAACTGAAGTTGACTGTAACGAAGGCGACACAGCTATTTTATTTGGCAAAAACCCTAGTATTCAAAACATAGCAAAGCAAATTAATACGATTCCATATGAGATTTTAACCTCAATCTCATCTCGAGTTAAAAGAATTTATTACATAGAATAATGACCAAAAAAGAAGGGAATACATTAGCACAAATAAAACAAAAAATGGCATATTATTGTAGCTACCAAGAACGTTGCCATTGGGAGGTGGAAAAGAAATTAGAAGAATTTACATTAATTCCTGCCGCTAAAGATGAAATACTACTAGACTTATTACAACACAATTTTTTAAATGAAGAAAGATTTACAAAAAGTTTTGTTCGAGGAAAGTTTTATCAAAAAAAATGGGGGAAGATTAAAATTACTCAAGAACTAAAAAAAAGAAAAATCAACTCTAAACTAATAACTATAGGATTAAAGGAAATTAACGAAGAGGATTATCTCTCAACTCTACAAGAACTTTTTAAAAAAAAAAAACTAAGCCTCAATACAGAAAAAGAAGGCTATAAAAAACAACTAAAAATAAACAACTATTTGCTTCAAAAAGGTTTTGAATATGAACTAATTATAGAGATTTTAAATAACATCTAAAAAGCTCTCTATTCATTAAGTAAGGCTTCTACCTCTTTTGGGATATGTGTTCATATTTAACTACAACCTCTTGGTGAACATCAAACAAAACACAGACCCATCCGAAAAAATTAACTAATCTATAAAGTAGTTTTTTAAAAAAATTATATATTGTGGCTTCTAAAAAAACTATTTAATTATGAAACAAAAAATATCACTATTTTTTTTAGTTCTTACCTTAAGCATTAATTTTTCTTTAGCACAGAATAATGTATGGAATAAGAACTCTTCCTTAAAGAAAGGTAATCAAAATGAACTTACCTTTACTTTAAATTTTGATCAACTAATCTCTTTATTAGAGAAATCGCCTATGCGAGGACAAAACAATCTAAACAGTAATTTGATTGTTGAGTTTCCAAACATAAGCGGAAAAATGATACAATATAAAATTGTAGAAGTACCTGCATTAGCACCTGAACTCTCTGCTAAGTACCCCGACATTCGTTCATTTAGAGGTGTGGCTGTAGATGATGCTAATTCCACTTTAAGTTTTAGTACTTCAAAACAAGGATTAAATGCTACCATTTATTCACCTGGAAAGAAAACAATATCAATTGAAAAAAAATCAGATGATTTATACCGTCTATTTGAACCTCAAATAGGTGAAACACTAAATAAATTTGAATGTCTAACTGAAAACACTAGTGCTTCAAACCTTCCTGAAACTGAAATTAGTAGAAACTTTACTGACGGACTATTAAGAACCTATAGGATTGCCGTTTCTGCCGATGGTGAATTTACTGGTTTTAATGGTGGAACCGTAGCAAGTACTTTAACAGCAATAAACGATTTAATGACTATTATTAATCCTGTTTATGAAAGAGACTTTGCCATAACATTTCAACTTGTAGCAAATAATGATGCGATTATCTTTACTGACGCTAACGCTGACCCTTATAGCATCACTATTGGTATAAATACAGTAATTCAAACAACTATTGACAACAATATAGAGTCAGAAAATTATGATATAGGAATACTCTTTTCTGGTCGATTAGGGGGAGGTAATGCCGGTGCCATTGGTTCGGTATGTAACGACGAGTCTAAGGGAAGTGCTTACGCAGGTAACCCTTCAAATCCATCTGGATATGTATTTGCTATGGTAGTGGCACACGAAATGGGGCATCAATTTGGAGCAAATCACACCTTCTCACGCCCAGAATATTTAGGACTTGACGGAGGTGTTAATGCCAATAGAGAGCCTGGATCAGGTACATCTATTATGAGTTATGCCGGAGTTACAGCTTTTACGGATGTTGAGTCCGCACATATTGATCAATTTCATAATTATAGTATAAATCAAATTAATAATTATATTTTGACTACTAATTGTGCTGCTACTGTAGCTATTGCTAATAACGAACCTATGGTAGATGCTGGCTTAGACTATACCATACCCAAAGGAACTGCATTTAAGTTAACAGCCGTTGGTAATGACCCCGATGGAGATGCCATGACCTACTCTTGGGAACAAGACGACCCTAGAACAGGTGGTATTAGCAACGAATTATATAACCCTTATGCTGCTTACACCGTTCCCGACCCAAGTAAAGCCGAAGATGCCATTAACTTTCAGGTTTATAGACATACAACAAATCCTTACAGGTATTTTCCTGCAATGAATTATATATTAGCTGGAAACCTTTACCCAACATGGGATATGACATCAGACGTAGCGAGAGAGATTAACTTTAAAGTTCAAGCACGTGATAACTCACCACTTGGTGGTCAAACAGCCTCAGACAATATGACAGTAACCGTTACAGATGATGGTCCTTTTAAAATCACGTCTATTAACAAGAACGACGGTCTTCCTTTAGACGAATCTCATACCCTAACATGGGATGTAGCAGGTACTAATACTGGAGCAATTAACGTTTCAAATGTAAATATACTTTTTTCTTCTGATGGAGGAGAAACGTTTGTGCCTTTAATTGAAAATACACCTAACGATGGTTCGGAAGCTATAATGTTTCCTTCTAATGCAGAAATGGCTTACATAAAAGTAGAAGCGATTGATAATATATTTTTCGCCATGAGTCCCCTTTTTGCTGTAGGTTATGAAGTAACCGTAGAGTGTAAAGAATACCATATAGCAGCACCTGTAGCCATTCCCAACGATTCTACACTTGAGCTCTTTCCATTTTTTCAACTCGGTAGCGTTGGATCTGATGTTGTTACTACTATAAATGTTCCTGATGCAGGTATCATTGAAGACGTTAATGTAAAAATGGATGTAAGTGGAGGTAATATTCATAAGTTTCTCGCATTTATAAAAAATCCTAATGGAAATTATAACCGATTTTTTTCTGGATTACTTGACAACCAGTTCAATTCCACTCCATCAAATTGTAGTGATAACAAAACACAGTTACTAGCAAAATTTGACCAAGAAGGAGGAAGTTTTTTTATAAATTGTGGAACAAACGGTGAGTCTATTCAACCTACCTCTGCGAATTTTGAAAACTATTATGGTAGCGAACAACAAGGGACTTGGACATTCCTTTTTCGAGAATTACAAAAAAACGATGACGGCCAAAACACAATTAACGCCATGTCTTTAGAGTTTTGTACACGTTCAGTTGAACTATTATCAAATAAAGAAATTGAATCGAAGGATGAGATAGCCGTTTATCCAAACCCAACAAGTGGTGAAGTTAATGTTGATTGGAAAGGTTCAAAAGGAAGTTATATAAATGCAACTTTATATGACTTAACTGGAAAATTAATTTATTCTAATCAATTAAATGCCAAAAAGATAAAATTAGACTTTTCAAGTTTATTATCTGGAGTTTATATTCTACAATTAGATAATGGCGTTGATAAAGCCTCAAAGAAAATAATTAAAAAATAATTAAAATTAAAGCCCGAAAATAAATCGGGCTTTTTCTTTTTTTACTCAATATGAAATACATAATAATTGGAGTGTTATTTAGCATTATTTATGGCTGTAACAACAACGTAACTAAAACAAATCAATCCTCTAACTCCTATAAAAAAACATCTTATAAACTACTTTTTAAGGAATATAATAAAATATTTAAATTACCCAACAATAGAGAAGTTTTTATTGCCCAAAATGAAGAAGATTATATAAAAACAGTAGGTGTTTTAAACTTAACTCGAATGCCTCCTTTAGCATTCCCAAGAGTAAATTTTGAAGAAAATTCAGTACTTGTAATTAAGTATAAAATTAAAAACATTGACAAAAATGATGTGGAAATAGACGAAGTCACGCATACTGAGAAAGAATTAAAAATATTTGTCAACGAAATCCACAAACCCTTATCAGGCCCTAGTGCGGCATACACAGATTTGTTGCTTATAGTTGAAACTGAAAAGGTAAAAGCAAACGATATAAATGCTCAAATACTTTTAAAATAAAAAATCATTTTAAAAAACATCAATCAACCCTTCAGGTGTATTTAAAATAACTTGTTTTTCTTTACGATTTATTGCTATAATCCAAGCATCAATAATAGGAATTAAAATTTCTTTTCCGTTAGCATCAATCTCAAATAAATCTTGTGAACTATGGGTATTTATACTTTTAATTATGCCTATTTCCCCATAATTTTTATCGCTAATGGTAAAACCTATTACTTCATGGTAATAAAAATTAGTACCTGTAAGCGGTGGCAATGATGTTAGTGGTAAATAAAGCTCTTTGTTTATAAGGTTTTCTGCCTCCTCAGGAGAAATATCCTCAAACTTTGTTAGAAATTTTTGATGTGAATAGGGCTGAAAAATTTCAAAGAAAAAAGGAACCAGCATCCCATTTGTTTCAATGAGAACTGATTCCAAATTATAATAGAATTCAGGTTCGTCTGTATCTAAATGCAGAATTAAATTGCCTTTAAAACCGTGTTTTTTGGTTATTTTACCTAGGTAATAACAATCTTCTTTTTGCATCTAAAAACGAAAAATATTTATTCTTCAGATGTTTTATCTTCTGTTGCGGGAGCCTCTTCTGTTGACTCAACTTCTTCTGTTGTTTCTTCTAGCACTTCTTCTTCAACAGCTATACGTGCTTCCGATTTTTGTTTTTCAGCTTCTAGTTTAGCTGCCTTTTCTTTTTGAGCAGACTCACTTAAACCTTCTTTTTTCTTATCAATTGATGCTGATTTGCTCTCTAGCCAAGCATTAAATCTTTTTTCAGCCTCAGCCTCATCAAACGCACCTTTTGCTACACCTCCTAATAAGTGTTTCTTCATTAATGCACCTTTATAAGATAAAATTGCTCTTGCTGTATTGGTTGGTTGAGCTCCCTTTTGTAGCCATTCTACTGCTGAGTCTATATTTAACTCAATTACTGCTGGATTTGAAACAGGGTTGTAAGTTCCTAATTTTTCAACAAAACGACCATCACGTTTTGATCTTGAATCTGCTACTACAATGTGGAAAAATGGTTTGCCTTTACGGCCGTGTCTTTGTAATCTAATTTTTGTTGACATCTATTTTTATGTTTGTTGGGAACTCTGTCCCGGTTAATTACATTTTTTTGAGGTTGCAAATATAATGTATTTTTATTACGTACAATGCTTTTCATTAGTTTTTGTAGATTCGTAATACTATTTTTAGCAAGTCTAGTAAAAAATTATTATAAAAAAACACTTTATGACTTTTCAAGAACAAATACAACAAGGAATACCCGCCCAATTACCTGCAAAAAAAGAACGTAGAAAAAACATAAGTCACGCTCCTAAAAGAAAAAAAATACTAACTATTGAAGAGGAAAAACTAGCCTTAGAAAATGCTTTACGTTACTTTAAACCCCAATGGCATAAAGAACTCTTACCCGAGTTTAAATTCGAATTAGAAGAGTTTGGTAGAATTTATATGTACCGTTTTATGCCTGATTATAAAATTTATGCCCGCCCTATAAAAGAATATCCCGGTAAATCACTACAAGCTAAAGCTATACAACTAATGATTCAAAACAACCTAGATGATGCTGTTGCTCAGCATCCCGAAGAATTAATAACCTATGGTGGTAATGGTGCTGTTTTTCAAAACTGGGCTCAATATCTCCTAACCATGCAATATCTATCAGAAATGACCAATGAACAAACCCTCGTCATGTATTCTGGTCACCCATTAGGTTTATTTCCATCACACATAAAAGCTCCACGAGTAGTGGTAAGCAATGGAATGATGATTCCTAATTATTCACAACCTAACGATTGGGAAAAATTTAATGCTTTAGGCGTAACACAATACGGACAAATGACCGCAGGAAGCTATATGTACATTGGCCCACAAGGCATTGTGCATGGCACAACCATTACAGTTTTAAATGCTTGTAGAAAAATAGAAAATCAAACAAATAAAAACAAGATAAAACTCTTTGTAACCTCTGGTTTAGGTGGAATGAGTGGTGCTCAACCCAAAGCAGGAAACATTGCAGGCGTAATTTCAGTAACCGCAGAAGTAAACCCTAAAGCTACCTTTAAAAGACATGAGCAAGGTTGGGTAGACGAGGTAATTTCTGATTTAGAAGAACTCTGCCAACGCGTTCAACAAGCCAAACAAAATAACGAGGTTGTTTCCATCGCCTATAATGGGAATGTAGTTGAAGTTTGGGGAAAATTTTTAGAAAAAGACATTACCGTAGACATAGGATCTGATCAAACCTCTTTGCACAACCCTTGGGCAGGCGGTTACTATCCTGTGGGGTTAACTTACCATGAAGCTAATGAAATGATGGCGTCGAACCCTTTATTATTTAAAGAAAAAGTACAAGAAAGTTTGCGGTTACAAGCCGACCTAATTAATCAACACACTCAAAAAGGAACCTACTTTTTTGATTACGGAAATGCCTTTTTATTAGAAGCCTCACGAGCTGGGGCAGATGTTATGGCAAAAAATAAAATCGATTTTAAATATCCTTCTTACATACAAGACATTATGGGGCCCATGTGTTTTGATTATGGTTTTGGTCCATTCCGATGGGTTTGTGCTAGTGGAAACCCCAAAGATCTAGAAAAAACAGACTCTCTCGCTTGCCAAATACTAGAAGAAATAAAAAAGAATGCCCCTAAAGAGATTCAACAACAAATGGCAGATAATATTCAATGGATTAAAGGGGCAAAAAAAAACCAATTGGTAGTAGGCAGTCAAGCCCGTATTTTATACGCCGATGCTGAAGGGCGTATTAAAATTGCTCAAGCGTTTAACCAAGCCATACAAAAGGGTAAAATAGGCCCTGTAATTTTAGGTAGAGACCATCACGATGTTTCTGGAACAGACTCTCCCTATAGAGAAACCTCTAATATTTACGATGGTTCTAAATTTACTGCTGATATGGCAATACAAAATGTTATTGGTGATAGCTTTAGAGGTGCCACTTGGGTGTCTATCCACAATGGCGGAGGAGTAGGCTGGGGCGAGGTAATAAATGGTGGTTTTGGAATGCTACTCGATGGCACACCTGAATCAGACGAAAAACTACAGTCTATGTTACATTGGGATGTGAATAACGGGATTGCTCGACGCAGTTGGGCTAGGAATAAAGAAGCCATTTTTGCCATTAAAAGAGAAATGGAACGTACCCCAAACCTAAAAATCACCTTACCTAATTTAGTAGAAGACGGATTAATAGATAGTGATTGATTAAAAGAAAAAAAGACCTCCAATTACTTGAAGGTCTTTTAGTTAAATTCTGTGGGCCCTACTGGATTCGAACCAGTGACCCCCTGCTTGTAAGGCAGGTGCTCTAAACCAACTGAGCTAAGAGCCCTAAAAAGGGACTGCAAATATAAGCTCAATTTTTATTTGTGCAAATAATTTTTAAATGAATTGTGCACTTTTTTTATAATCTTTACTTTAGTAGCCTAATTTATTTACAAAAATGGGAAAAGACAAACTACGTAGATTTACACAAAACGAGACTTTTAACAATGTAATTCAGCCAACTAGAGCAGCGGTTGAAGCTGGTTTTGTATTACAAGGTAAATGGCATACTCATTTTAAAAATGACAAACCCATAATTGTTGAATTAGGTTGTGGAAAAGGCGAATACACAATTGCCTTGGCTCGTAAATTCCCTCAATACAATTTTATAGGAATAGATATAAAAGGAGCTCGTTTTTGGCGTGGAGCAAAAACCGCAATAGAAGAAAACATAACTAATGTGGCTTTTTTACGCTCTCAAATAGAATTGATTGATTTGTTATTTGCCCCAAACGAAGTAAATGAAATTTGGATAACTTTTCCAGATCCACAATTAAAATTTAGAAGAACAAAACACCGTTTAACACATCCTAATTTTTTAAATAAGTATAAAAATATTTTAGTGGAAAAGGGTAGAATTCACTTAAAAACCGATAGCGAATTTTTACATGGCTATACACATGGAATCATTCAATTATCGAATCATAAAGTGTTGATTTCTAACCATGATGTATATAACCCTTCTAATGTTGAATTGCCCGAAGAAGTAACCTCAATCCAAACTTTTTATGAACAAAGGTTTTTAAACGAAGGTAAAAAAATCACTTACATTCAGTTTGAGTTGGCTTAAAATCTTTTGTTTTTAATTCAACTTCAAATACTGTTTTTGGCAATACTGGAGTTATTAGTTGATTCGTTTTAAAGTCTCCTTGAATAAAAATAGCACACATGGTGTTGGCTACGTGATAAAGGTTTTTGTGGAATTTTTTAGGAACTCCATCTAAAATGGCTTCAAGAATTTCGAAACGAATATTTTCTGGATTATAAGCATAATCGTGCCAAACAACAACAGAATTTGGTTTTAATAAATGTTTAAATACATTTTGAGTGTCGGATTTTACATAGTCATAATGGTGATTTCCATCTATAAAAACAACATCGAATTTTTTATTTAAACCTGCGTAATCAAAAGTTAAAGAATTACCTTCTAAATGGGTCACATTTTTTAGTCCTTTAGAGAAATAAGCATGTGCGTTTGCGTATTCTTGGCTCAAACCTAAATCAATTATTTCTTGTTTTGAGAGATTTAGAGTATAGCATTCTTTTGTTACATCAGAGAGGTTTTTTACACTTTCTCCTCGCCAAGTACCTATTTCAAAATAGGAACAATTATCTACTTTTTTGCATAAAGAACGCAGTAGAGCCATGTCGGTTGGTAAAGAGCCTCCTCCTAAAAAAGAGATAGTATGTAAGTTTTCTGAGAAATTTTCAAACAATTCGCTAAACTGAATTTGAGGTAAGCCGCTTGTCAAATTATATTTTTTTATGATGTTCTTTTGACGGACGTTATTATCGTTTAGCACTAAATTTAACAACCACGGGTTTTTAATAATAACGAATATAGCCTTTATGGTTTTTTGTATTTTTTTCATCTCTTTTGTAAATATATTTTTTCTAAAATAATTAAAGCTGATAAAGCAAAACTTATAAGCTTGGTCTGATTAGACTGTGTATATTTTTGGAGTACTTCTAGGTAGGGAATTTCATGTTCTTTTAAGGATTCAAAAAGTTCTAAAAATGATTGCTGATAGTAGTTTTGGAGCTTTATTGAATTATTGTACCAGTATTGTTCGGGCGACATTTTAAATTTTAACCTAAAGTCTTTGTGTAATAGTTTTTTTAATCCAAACCGAACTCTAAGTAACTGACTGTCATATTTTAACTTCCACAAAGCATTAGGCTTTGCATGTATACTTTCCCATTTGTATTTAGTCCAATTGGGGTGGTGTTTAATCATCCATTCTAAATAAATAAGTCGTTTATATTTATAGTCGTATGGAATTTTCATAGAAAAATCTAGTACATCATCATCAGTAAATGGTGATATATTGTATGACATATGCTCTAACCCCCAAACGCCAGATGCTGCACCTGAAAAACCTCGTTCGTATAATTTAAATTCATCTTCATTATTGTATGAATCAATATATTTTTGATTGAACTCAAAATCAATAGGTAGTAAACTTTTAGGGACTCTACCAAATAAAGCATTCGGTTTTTTTTTCTTTTTTTTCTGTTAAAAACCCTCCCATAATACCATCGCCTAGCTGCCCAGAGTGGATTATTCCAAATTGAGGTTTCCATGTTTTTTCTAAGCCACAAATTACATGTGAAGGGCCTGTATAGTGTGCTGTTCCTCCTATTTTTTGGAGTGTATTTTCTGGGTTATAAAAGTGTTCTAGCCCATCAAGGGCATGAAATTGGAAATCAAAATTATGTTCTTTTGCAATTTTACGAGCAATGGTTTCGTCGGCATAATTTTTTTGTGAACAACAAAATGCTATTTGTTTTTTATAACCTAAATCATATGCCAGCAAGGCTGTTGAACGGGAGTCTAAGCCACCACTCAAGGTAACTATATGTTGGTAATCTTGGGTTTCATCTTTACTAAATTGTAGGTTTACTGCGTTACGCATTAACTCCTCAAACTGATTCATTACTTTTTTTCGAGACCAGCTATTTTGCGGATTTACACTAAATGTTTTGTATGGTGTAATTGTAGATTTATTCGACAAAAATGTTAAAACACTTCCTGGCTTTAATCGGTATGAATGTTTAACCCAACTAAGCGAAGAGAGTAAAAAACCGTAGGATAAAAAAGAATATATTGCTTCTGGATTTACTTTTATTTCTACGTTAAGTTGTTTAAGCAGTTCTATTAAATCAATTGCGGTTGAAGCAAAAACAAACGTATTGTTATGGTGATATATGTTAAAATTTTTAGTTCCTGTTGGGTCGTTAAATAATTCTAGTTTTTTACTTTTTTTATCATATATAAAGCCGCTGTAAACACCTCTTAGGGTATTTAATTTTTGTTTGATTTGACTTAAATCATCTATGAAATAATTAACCCAAGTACTTTGAATTAAGTCTTTCTTATTTAGAATAGCTCCATCTAAACCAAAAACAAAATCTGAGGTTTCTATAAAGATTTTATCTTCTGTAAATTTTTGATTGGGTTGATGATAGAATTGAAATTCATCTGTTTTAATAGACTTATTAAAAGCTAATTTGGCATGGGTTATATTGTGTCCAAAAAATGCTCTCATGCTTGTAAAACTTGATTATAAATATCATTAAAACGATGAGCTATGTTAAGTGTTGAAAAATTATCATTTACATATTCATGCATTTTTTGAGGTGACTCATAAGCCTTTCCTTGTATTACCTGTTCCATAGCGTTCACTAATTGTGTTACGTTTTTTGCGTCTATTAAGGTTCCAAAATTTGCTGGGAAAAACTCAGCGATTCCACCTACATTAGTAGAAATAACAGGGGTTCCTACTGCAAAAGACTCTGTAATAACACAAGGCTGATTCTCATGGTTACTAAACAATACAAAACAGTTCGCTTCTTGCATTTTACGCACAACCTCATCATGCGTTAAGGCACTAAACGGCTTAATGATTTTCTCTAGCCCATGTTCTTTTATAAAATCTTTTATAGGTTGTAAATTACCCGTGCCTCCTATTTGAAAATCAAAATCATATCCCTTTTTACTTAATAACAAAGCTGCTTGTAATTGCCCTGAAATGTTTTTGTGACTATCCTTTAACATGGATAAGTGTAAAAACTTTACTTTATGTTGATTTGATTCTTTTTTGGGTGTGAATTTATACGTATCAACAACATTAGGTATAACTTTATATTTGCCTTGTATATTATGACTTTGCATAGCTTTTTGTAATTGTTGACTTACTGGTAAAATAAAATGAGCCAATTTTCCTGCCCATTGACTAAATAAACGTCTTAATGGGGTTAAAGGAGAGTAATAGCCAGTCCAATGTTCTGTAATTACAAAGGGTATTTTAAAGAATAGTCGTTGGTAAATTACCCAAATCAAATCATAATAAATAATATTCGCATGGATGAGGTTAAATGGCGAAATACTTTTTTTATACCTATTGTAAAGTCTAAATTTATGTATAGCATTTAATAGGCTAATTTTTGATTTAGGAAAATAAACTATAATTTCTGTATAATTATTGGATGGTTTATTGGTTTCAACCTCTATTTTTTTTAAGCCTTTGTCTCCTTTTACATATAGTACGGTTACTTTATTGATTAGACTCACTGCTTTGGCATGTCGTTGTACAAAGTCTCCTGGATAGGGGTTGTCTCGGCTAGGAAACCATGCTGATGTAAATAATATGTGTTTGGGGTTGTTTTTCATGTTATTCACATTCGTTTTTTAAGTACCAAATAAAATATATTAAACTTAATAAACTAGAGAATACTAATGTAGCACAAGTTGCCCATACAGCACCATACAAACCATAAGTTGGTATAAGCGTTACATTTAAAATTAATGATACTCCTAAAGTAGCTATTCCTGAAATAGTATTAAATTTAGCTTTACCAAACGCAGAAAGCATATTCCCTAAAGGAACTCTAAACATTATTGAAATCATAGCTGCTCCCATTAAGTACAAAAACAAATTATAGGGTTGATATTCTTTTCCTAAAAAACCAAATAGCCACTCTCCTAAAAATACGCCATCAACATACCCACAACACTTAATAGAAAAAATAGCCATAAATAGCTAATATAGTAGTTTTTAAGAAATGTTCTGTTTTTATAGTTTGCGGCTAATTTTGTAAAATCTGTTTTCATTACAATTAGTGGGAGTATAAGTATGTTAAGTGGTATTAAACTGGCAACGCTATACTCTGCAACAGCCTCATCTCCAATCATATTACTAATTAAAAAAATGTCTATAAAAAATACAGTAGAGGTAATAACGCCCGAAAAACTAGTAAGTATTGAGTAACTCCAAAAATCTTTTTTCTTAAAGGAAAAATTCCATTTTAATTGCCATTTGGGAAAACCATAAATAAGACTGTAAATTAAAAAGGTTAAAATAGGAGCAATAACTAGTGCCATAACATAACCTACCGCGTGGAAAAAGTAAGTAAGTAAAAATGCTACAACAAATAATAGAATACTGTTAGAAATATCGTACTGTGCATACGTTTTATTTTTACCCTCTACCCTAAATTGACCCGATTGGTGTATGTTTAAAAAAGTAGCTAGAACTCTAAATACTAGAATAGACATGAATAATAGAATACTAACATTGTCTTTGGTAAAAAAAGTTAACATGAAAAAAAGAATCACCATCATAATAACTGTATTAATGATTCCTCTAGTAAATGAATAGTTAATTACCCGTCTTCGCTCTTCATCGGTTACTGAAATAGAGCCATACCTAATGAGTCCTGAACTTGAACCAAAACCAATAAATGGCGTAAAGAATGCTATAAATGAAATAGCATAAGTAACCTGCCCATACACTTCCTTCTCTATGTAAGTAATAACAAGCACCTTAATAAAAAAGAGTATTGCCTTATTTACAATAGTTGCAGAAAAAACCCACGAACCACTATTTAAGTGAAAGTCTCTTAAAAAATTAATAATATTCTTCAATCAAGTATAAATTGATAAAACAAATTTACACAAATATAAACGGTTTAAGAGGCTTAAACATTCTAAAATCATTAGTTTTGTTTACTATGAAAAATATACAACATGTCTTTTTTGACTTAGATAATACCCTTTGGGATTTTAGACGCAACTCAAAACAAGCTTTAATAGATTTATACAAAAAACACAACGTAGAAGAAACCTATGGCTTTACTTTTAATGAGTTTTATCCGTTTTACGACATAAGCAATGAAACGCTGTGGACTGAATTTAGAGACCAAAAAATTACCAAAGAACAGTTACGTGAACGCCGTTTTAATGATGCTTTTAAAAAACTAGGCATAAACAACCACGCACTCGCTCATACTTTTGAGAATGAATATTTACAAACCGTAACAAACCATAACTTTTTAGTAAATGGAGCCGAAGAGCTACTCGAATATTTATCTAAAAAATACACTATACATATTTTAACCAACGGATTTCAAGAGGTTTCTGAACGTAAAATACATAACAGTGGGCTAACCCTTAAATATAAAACCCTAACTACCGCCGAAGAAGTAGGCTTTCCAAAACCCGACCCTCGTGCTTTTGAAACTGCTTTAAACAAAGCAAATGCTCAAAAAAATGAATCTATTTATATTGGTGACGATTGGGTTGCTGATGTTTTTGGGGCAACCTCCTTTGGTATAAAAGTTATTTTTTATAATGCCTTAAACGAACAACCTACTAATAAAGACAATGTTCCTATTGTTACAAATCTTTTAGAGATTAAACAGTATTTATAATAAATACTATGTATTTTGCTTTTTTAAATGATTTTAAATACTGCTTCTTAAAACTTAACCTGTGATTTGTAAAAATTGTAATACCAAACTAAATAAAGATCAACTGTTTTGCGCTCAGTGTGGTGCTCAAGTTATTATAGATAGAATTTCCACCAAAAAATTTATTACTGAGTTTATTGAACGGTACTTTAGTTTAGACAACAAGTTTTTGCTAACTTTTAAAGCCTTGTTTACAAAACCTGAAGATGTGGTTTTGGGTTACTTTAATGGTGTTCGTAAAAAATACATAGACCCATTTTCTTTTTTATTAATTGCTATTACTCTTACTGGGTTACAGTTTTTTTTTAATGAAAAAAGGGTTGTTAGGAGAGTTTAATTTACCAACGATGGATAAACAAAAAAACGCCTTCGACCTTAAAAAAATAATGGATTTAGTAGGTGATTACCAAGGAATCATCACTATCTTATTTTTTCCTTTTTATGCTTTAATGACCAAAATTCTTTTCAATAAAATCAAGGCATATAATTTTGCTGAGCACATGGTGTTAAACATCTATTTATATAATCAAATTAATATTTTAACAACTGTATTAGCTATAGTATTAGGCTTAGTCGGCTTTAACATGACACTATTATATTCAGTTTTAATGTTAATCTATTTTATTTATTACGTATATACTCTTAAAAGAATTTACAACTTAGGTTTAGGAAAGGTTCTGTTCAAAACCTTATTGTTTATTTTATTATCATTAGGGGCTTTCTTTCTTTTATTAATCCTTGGTGTTATAATAGGTTTGGCTTATAAAGCACTAACCTCATAATACTGATTACAAGGTTAGAGCATAGGAAGGTTCTTTATCAAAAATTGATGTGTTTATTTTTAGGATAACGAACCTTATAATTCATTCTAAGCTTTTTGCTTTCATTAGGTTTTAGTTTTAAGTTCCATGTGAGTGTACCTATTTCTTTATTTATTTTCGCTCCACTTTTGTCTAATAAGGTTATTTCTATTTCCTCATCAGTACTAATTGGGTATTGGTCTTTAACAGTAATCTCTATCTCCGTATTTTTATTGTTACGTACTGTAATTTCATAGGTAAACGTTTGCTCTTTATAGTTCGACAAAAACTTGGTGCCTGACTGATCTACTACTTTTTCACGTTTTATACTAATTTTTTTATCTCTTCCCATAGCTAGCTCTAAAGTGTCTGATGTACTATTAGTATCCAAGTATGTTTTTCCTACGTACATATCCTCAAAAATAATATTGGCTTCTCCAGGTAGCATATTATATTTGGCGTAGTCTTTAATTTGGGCTATTAAATACGCTTCTTTATCTAGTCTTGGTGCAGTATAATAGTGGTAGTCAACTGGCATTTTAATTTCTTTCATGGCTACACTATGTGCTTTTCCGTTCGACAAAATGGTATATGGTACATCAATATCAAAACTTATGCTCATCTGATTTTCAGTTATAGTAGTATAGCTAGAAACTTTTGCTTCTTCCATAAGATTACTATTTTTTTCTACTTTCTTAGCCACTCCATAATTTGTGTTCGCTGCCGCCTGATTTATAGCCGTTTGCGGATAACCAAATCGTAAAAACCAAGTTTGTAAGGTTGGTATTTGATTGTTTTGATTAGGAACTCCGTTTGATAGTGAAAGTTGTACATTTTTTCCAATTTACTCCTGTATTTTGAATGATTTTTGCTTTATATGTTAGATCTAATGGCTCCGTTACGCTTTTCGCTCTTAAGTCATAGAACGGTTGCCAAGTAGCATTATTGGTTAGGTAATTAATGTCTAACTTATAGCTTCCTTTTTGCTTTACCATAACTTGTAAAACCAGTTTACCCTGTGAAATTTCATCTTCCTTACAGTTGTTAACTTGTAACCTTGCGTTAAGCTTATTTAATTCCTCATTCCATTTTAACTCATCTTCTTGCGAGTTAAATACTTCTTTATCTAACTTTAAACGTTGTTGTTTATAGTAGTCTACCAGCTTCATTAGTTCAGCTACGGTTGCACTTCCATTCTGCCCTGCAACTTGTTGATTTTTATCTAACAGTTCTATTGTTTTTAATAAATTCACTTGCTGTATTTTGGCTTGTTTAATTTTAAAGGTAAGTACCTTTATGCTATCTTTTACTTTTTTAATGACGGGATTACTCTCATCTACTTCATATTCTGACACGTAGTTTTTTGTAAATTGAGCTGACAAAACCGTTACTTCCTTACCAGCACCAATACGTAAAGTGTTTTCTAACATATAATCCGCAATGTTTTTAACAACTATTTCAGTTTGTCCGCTAGGTAATGCTACTTGTGTGGTTTGGAATAATTCCGCAGCATTGGAATAAACCGTTGCCGACTGTGTTTTAGCAATTGTAAACGTAGGCTTTTGTGCATAGGAAAGGCTTACTACAACAAAAGCGAATAGGAAAGAATATATTTTCATAACTTTATTTTTTTGAGTCTACCTATATAATGCACATTTTTATGAAATGGTTGGGCGAGCTTAATTCTTTTATTATCTTAGCTAATCAACAATGCTACACTACCAAATTATAGGGCAAGGAAAGCCCGTTGTTTTGTTACATGGCTATTTAGAAAATAGTACCATGTGGGATGATTTTATTACTCCCTTATCAAAAAATTATATGATTATTTTGATTGATTTACCTGGGCATGGACAATCAAAAGTATATATGGACACGCACACTATGGATTTTATGGCAGAAAAGGTTAATGATGTACTTTGTCATTTAACAATAGAATCCGCATCAATCATTGGGCATTCAATGGGTGGTTATGTCGCCTTAGCGTTGGCTCAAAATCATGCCGAAAAATTAAATGGTTTTATGTTGCTTAACTCTACCTCTTTAGCTGACTCCAATGAAAAAAAAGAACAACGATTAAAAGCCATAGAAGTTGCTCAAAAAAACTTAACTACTTTAGTTAACATGAGTATTCCTAGCTTATTTGCTGAACATCATAGAGATAATATGAAGTCCGCAATGGACAAGGCTAAAACAATAGCCCAGCAAACACCTATTAATGGAGTAACGGCTGCATTAAAGGGGATGCGATTACGTCCTGATAGATCTACTGTGTTTTTAAATTTCTTAAAACCTATAGCTATAGTTGTAGGTAAATTTGACCAAGCCATTAATCCAAACGATTTATTGAATATAATCCCCAATCATAAAAATATTTCTATTACTTTATTAGAGACTGGCCATATGTCTCACAATGAATCACCTAACGAGACATTAAAAGCAATTAATGATTTTTTAGCTAGCGTTTAATAGTTGCTTCTTATGTAAGAGTCTTGTTAACCTAATTGAAAGATCTAATAATACAATTTTAGCGTTTGCGTTTCTTTCTATATGATACGTGGTTGTGCTTAACTCGTTTAGAATGTCCTCTATATTAGCTCCATGTATATACGGCGAAAACTTGTCCCAATTAAACCCATTTGTTTCTAATTGCATAAAAACCAATTCTTTTGTTTGGTAATTGTTGAGTAATGCTTGTCTAAAAACTTCTGAACAATAACTTAAA
>JASJYW010000027.1:68069254-68251325 GCA_030386875.1 Morinoia aosen
GAAGGCGATGGAGATTGGTCATAATAGTAACCTAAACGTAGGTCTAGTTTATCAGTAGCAGCGTACTCAGCACCAAATCTATAAACAGCACGGTCTATAAAGTTTTTAGTGGCATTGGAGTCATAAGTTGCACCCGTATTTTCATCTAATAATTTAATGTCTAAGCTTTTATATTTGCTCCATCCGTTTACCGAAATTTCGGCAGCCACCATTAATTTTTGAGTAGCTTGGTATGAGAATCCAGCTAAGAATTCTGAAACCAATGGTAAGGTTGCATTGAACTTATTGCTAGAAAAAGGTAACGAACCCGATAAACCTACAGGAACATTACTCCAATTAGCATCACCATCAACAGCATCCATATCAACTTTTGAACGGTAAGCTAAACCTATATTTAGTTTTTCACTTGGTTTAAAGAATGCACCTATGTTAAATCCTAAACCAGTTGCATCTGTTTCATCTATTTCTAATTTAACATCATTTCCTGCTACAGCAATGGTTCTTTTTAAATTAACTTGTCCACGAGCATAAATTAGTCCAGCACCTGCACTAAACCAGTCGTTGAATTTAACAGCGACTGTAGGTTGAATGAAGTATGCGGCTAGCTTAATTTCTGTTACGTTAGCTTTACCTGCCCAATCTTCGGGCCAAGCAACAGTGTTACCAAATGGAGTAGTAACACTTAAACCAACAGTTATATCTTCTAATGGACGATAACTGGCTGCAAAGTAAATAGGGGTACCTAATGGGCTATCCGTTTCTGCTGATTCTAGCGTGTTTTGATTTTGCCATTTTGCTTTAGACATTATACCAAAGCCTCCAGCAGCTATGCTTATTTTACTATCAACAAAGGCTAAACCTGCGGGATTATAAAAGGCTATACTTGCATCTCTTGCATGCATAGATGAGGTAATACCCATAGATGCTTGTCGTACACCCTGTAATGCTACACGGTAACCGCCAGCAAAAACAGAAGCACTTATACATAAAATGGCAAGTGCCAAATAGATTTTTTTCATAATTTCAAGTGTTAAATTAATATTAACAAATGTAATCAATTATTATTAACTGTTATGCATACATAATAATTTTTTAACATATTTGGGATGTCATATTCTAAAGAGATTTCTTTAATGACTGTGCTGTAATAAAAGCTTCGCTCCAACATGCTTGAAAATTAAAACCGCCAGTAATAGCGTCTATATTCAATACTTCGCCCATAAAATATAGGTTGGGAATTATGTTACTTTCCATCGTTTTAAAATTAATTTCCTTTAAGTTTACACCACCAGCAGTTACAAATTCATCTTTAAAAGTACTTTTTCCATTTACGTTGTAAGTTCCACAAGTAAGTTCTTGTGCCAAAAAATTTAATTGCTTTTTGTTTATATCGGCAAAAGTTAAGTTTTTATCTATTCCGCTTAAAGTTAATAACCGTTGCCAAAATCGTTTAGGAAACTCAAAAGGATTAGTTGTAAATAATGATTTTTTAGGGTGATTTTTCTTTAAATCCATTAGTAATGCCAAGCAATCTTCATAGGTGGAATTAATAAAATTAACTTGAATGTTAAAAGAATATCCTTTAGTATTTAGGTCTAGTGCACCCCATGCCGAAAGCCTTAGAATAGCTGGGCCGCTAAATCCCCAATGTGTAATTAATAAATCCCCTTGAGTACTTAAATTTGATTTAGGTATTTTTATTTCGACATTACTAAAACTCACTCCTTGTAGGTCTTTAATTCGTTCATTTTTAACATTAAAAGTAAATAATGAAGGAACAGGAGGAACAATGGAATGCCCTAATTTTTTAATTATTCCCCAACACTTTGGACTACTGCCTGTGGCTATAATTATAGTGTCGAATTCAAAATCGTCTGTTTTGGTTTTAAGTTTAAAAATATTATTACTACGACTTATTTCAGTAATACCTTCACTTAATCGTACATCAACTTTATTTTTTTCTACCTCATGCAACAGGCACTCAATGATACTGATAGAACTATTAGAAACAGGAAAAACACGATTGTCATCCTCAACTTTTAACTCTACTCCTCTTTCCTGAAACCATTGCATGGTGTCGGCAGGTTGAAATTGATGAAAAACACTACGTAATTCTTTTTTACCACGTGGGTAAAAATCTACTAGTTCATTAGGGTCAAAACAAGCGTGAGTAACATTACAGCGACCTCCTCCTGAAATCCTCACCTTTTGTAAAGGTAATTGTGATTGTTCAAATAAAATAGTCTGTGAACCTAATTTCGATCCTAGATTTGCGGCTAAAAAATAACCCGATGCACCACCACCAATAATTGCAATTTTTTTCATCTCTACAAAAATACAATTAAGTTTAAAAATGAATTTAACCGTATCTTTGTTCCAAAATTAAAGGGTATGCAATTATTAGACGGTGTTAAACTAGCTAAAGACATTAAAGAAGAAATTAAAACTACAGTAACCGATTTATTAAACGAAGGTAAAAGAAAACCACATTTAGCGGCTGTTTTGGTAGGGAATGATGGTGCTAGTCAAACTTATGTGAATAATAAAATAAGAGATTGTGAATTTGTAGGATTTCAATCATCTCTCATAAAATTACCCAACACGGTTTCGCAAACAGAACTTTTAGAGGTAGTTAAAACGCTTAATGAAGACAGAGATTTAGACGGATTTATTGTACAATTACCTTTACCTAAACAAATAGACCAAGAAGATATTATACAAGCCATAAACCCTAAAAAAGATGTAGACGGTTTTCACCCTGAAAATTTTGGAAAAATGGCATTAGACATGAGCACTTTTTTACCTGCAACGCCTTTTGGTATTTTAGAAATGTTAGATAGGTATGAAATACCAACTCGTGGTAAACATACAGTAGTAATTGGTAGAAGTAGAATAGTAGGTAGACCTATGAGTATTTTAATGGGTCGTAAAGATTTTCCAGGTAATAGTACCGTAACATTAACCCATAGTAATACACAAAATTTAGCTGAATTCACTCAACACGCAGACATTGTTATTACCGCTTTAGGAGTTCCTAATTTTTTAAAATCAAATATGATTAAAGAAGGAGCCGTTGTTATAGATGTTGGTATTACACGCATTGATGATGATTCAGAAAAAGGCTATCAATTAGTTGGAGATGTAGACTTTGAGAGTGTAAAAAACAAAGCCTCTTGGCTAACCCCTGTGCCAGGTGGTGTTGGTCCAATGACTAGAGCCATGCTGCTTAAAAACACATTATTAGCATATAAAATGAATCTTTCTAATTAAAATAAATGTTAATCAAATCCTTAACCATTGAGCAAAAAGAACTATTGAATAAAGGTGAGTTGTTACCTGTAATGGAACATTTTTATACCATTCAAGGAGAAGGAGCACATACAGGAAAAGCAGCCTATTTTATAAGACTAGGCGGTTGTGATGTAGGTTGCCATTGGTGTGATGTAAAAGATAGTTGGGAGGCAAATTTACATCCACTAATGAGTACAAAAGAATTAACCGAACTAGCCGCAAGTCAATCTAAAACCATTATTATAACAGGTGGTGAGCCATTAATGTGGAATTTAGATTTTTTAATAGAATCTTTAAAAAAACTAGGAGCTACCGTACATATAGAAACCTCTGGAGCATATACCTTAACAGGAAACCCCGATTGGATTTGCCTTTCACCTAAAAAAAGAGCAACAGTAAAGCCTATTGTTCTTAACAAAGCAAATGAACTTAAAGCAATCATTTATAACAGAAATGATTTTGAATTTGCCGAAAGTTATGCTAAAAAAGTACCTCTTGAATGTGAACTATACCTACAACCTGAATGGGGAAAACAAGAAGAAATGATTCCTCTAATTATAGCTTATGTAAAAGAAAACCCGAAGTGGAAAATCTCCTTACAAACGCATAAATATTTAGATATTCCTTAAAATTTAGCATTACAAATTTTGTTTGGAATCATCTTTGACTAAAAAACAAAAAATTATTTATATGAAATTAGCCATAACATTATTTACCGTAGTTCTATTAACTTACTCAGCAAAGGCACAAAAAATATATAACCCTGAAGCTGACGCAAAAGCAGATATTGAACAAGCCTTACACAAAGCTAAAGAAGAACATAAAAATGTGATTTTACAAGTTGGTGGAAACTGGTGCGGTTGGTGTATTTTATTTGATCGATTTATTAATTCAGATGAAGAAATCAAGTCTTTAAAAGAAAATAACTTTGTGTATTATCATTTAAATCATTCTAAAGAAAATAAGAATGAAGACCTACTCGCTAAATATAACAATCCAGAAAAATTAGGTTTTCCTGTATTATTAGTATTAGATGAAGAAGGAACTTTATTACACACTCAAGAAACTGGAAGTTTAGAAGAAGGTAAAGGTTATAATAAAGAATTGGTGTTAGCCTTTTTTAGCAAATGGTCTCCAACGAAAAATGATTAAAAACCATCATTCAATTAACAAAAAACCCTTTTGATTATATCAAAAGGATTTTTTTAGTTGATCTATAATTTATGTTAATCAGCAACCTCTTCTGTTGTTTCTTCTTGTTGTTTCTCGAACAAATGAACAACTCTAACTGACTCATTTACATAGGAATTTCCTTCTTTTTTGTATTCAAATTTTGTTGCTAGTCCTTTTCTTTCACCATACATGTTATTCAATAAATCGCCTTTGCTATTCATTCTGTCTACCAAATCATACACCACGTCGTACCCAATTTGTTGGTATTCATTTGGAGCTTCGCAATAAACGTCTCTAAATTGTTTTATGATTGATGTTTCATTTTCTCCATATGTATTCACAAGTCTTACTGTACTAAATGAGAATCCTATTTTTTTTAGGGCGTCTATGGTACTTTTATTTTTTGGGTTAAAAATATCATAGGCCGACACGTATTTTATACCATATGCTCTTAGGTTTTCTGCATTAAATGTGCGTATTTTTTTCACGTACTCATCACCCAAAGAATTATTGTCAGACACTAATACGGTAATAATTGGCGTAAAGTATTCTTGTTCTACAATGGTTCCGTTTTCTAATGTTTCTTTTACTTTTTCCTTTTTTTGTACCAAGTCATTTACATTTTTGGTTAAAATAGTTTCTACATTAGGTATTAGTTCTTTAAGTTGATTTTGAGTGTATTTTGCTAAATCTTCATCACGTTCGTTTGTGAGTATATAAATAATTTCTCCTTTGTAATCGGCTTTTAATTTGTCTATAATTTTGTCGGCTAAAAATTCGTCTTTTGGCGTAGCTATAATTACATTTTTATAAGTTTCTAATTGGCTTACGTTACTTATTGGCGATACAATAGGTATGTTTGATACACTTAGCACATCGGCTAACGCTCTTAAGTTTGAGGCAAATAATGGCCCTACGATTGCGTCGTATTGTGAAAAATCTTCTTTAGTTATTAATTCTTCTATACTACCTGATGAGTTTTGTGAGTCTATTACTTTTACATGTATTTTTTTACCCTTTTGAGCATGTGTGTTTAACGCCATTTTAGCTCCTATTAATATATCTGTTGCGATTTGCTTTTCTTTTTGATTGGCATTAGAGTCTAAATAGAATGGTAGTAATAGTGCGAGTCTAATTTCTTCATCATTAATTCGAGTTATATTGGTAGGAACTTTAATGATGTTTGCATTTTTATCTAATGGAGTTTTTAAGACCATTCCTGCTTGTAAACCATTAACAAGTGTTGGATTGTACTGAATTAATTCGTCTAAGGTGATTTGATATTTTGAAGTTAAACTATAAATGGTTTCACCTTGTTTTACGGTATGTTCTATAAAACCATTTTGGATTACCGTTTTGGTTTTTTGACTAGGTATTTTTATAAATGTACCCTCTTTAAGACCTTCCGTTTGTATGCTTGGGTTGGTTGTATAAATATCGTCTTCTGTTACTTTAAATAGTTTAGACAATCCATAAACAGTTTCGCCTTTAGTTACCAAATGCATACCTTTAGGTACAATTACTTCGTTGGTGTTGTTGGTAGTAGATTTTTTAGGAACCCTTATAATATCGTCTACTTTTAGGCCATCTTTTAATTGAGGATTTAAACTGACTAATGCTTCTTCTGTTATATTTAATGATTTAGTTAGAGAATAAATAGTCTGTTTAGGTTCTATTTTTATATAATTATAATTTTCATCTTCTATTGGTAGTGTGTCTTGAACAGAATCGGATACTTCTATAGGTATGATTAATACATCTCCTATTTGTAGTTCTCGTTCCTTAATAGTCGGGTTAGTTTTAATCAACTCTTGTTGTGATATCCCATATTGTTTAGATATACCATATACTGTTTCTTTAGGCTGAACCGTATGCTTTTTTACTTGTGCCTGTAATACCGCAACAAATAATAAGGTTAGTATAAAAAAGACTTTTTTCATTAGATTTAGTTTTGTGCAAAAATACAATTCTTTCATTAAGTAAATGATTTAAAATGAAAATGAAAATCGATAGGCTCAATACTAGTATACAGTTCATAAATTAACTGGCTACCATACAGGCTGTATAGTTGAGAGAAATTAACCGAACGCTCTTGTAATTTTTTATTTGGAAAAAGTGCTGTATATAATGTTGTAATTCTTTTTACTCTGTCGGCTTGTTTTAAGCGTTCGGCTTTTATTAATCGTTTTTTTTACCTTATCTAAACCTTTCAATTGTTTGGTTTGCTGTGCCTTTATCATATTTTCAAAAGTAACATCGATTGATTTAGCTTTTATTAATAAATCTTTAAACATTTGTTCTAATTGATGTTCATATGCTTTAAAATCAATAGTTATATAACTATGTTGCATTACATTTTCTTGAATAACTTTATGCATTGGTTGTAATAAATCTTCTGCTGATAGGTTTAATTGCTTCATCTTTTTAGCTTGTTTGTCACTAGCTATTAGCATAGAATTTCTAACAATTAGTATTGGAAAGTTTACTTGTTGTGATTCAAAAAATGATTGAAGTTGTAACCAATAAGCAATTTCACCGCTACCCGCCTATGTAAACAACATTGGGCAATATAGTTTCTTGGTACAATGGGCGTAAAATCACATTTGGACTAAATTTTTGAGGGCTAGCATTCAATTCTTGTAAAATTTCCTCTTGAGAGAATTTTAAATTTGTGTTAACTATTGTATAACTACCATCTTCCCAAATAATACGTTCTCGGGTTGAATCGTTTGGCATATAAAACAAGTTTATTTCTCGTGGATTTACTTGTGCCGTATATTTTTTTTCTTCTAAATACGCATTCGTCTTAGCCACTTTTTTAGCAGCTGTTTGGTATTGTAATTCTTCCTTAAAAGCTGGTATTATGAGTTGTTTTAACAATTTGTCATCACCATCAATCATTAACAGTCCAAATTCACTAAATAATTCGTGTACTAAAAACCGAGTAGCACTTGTTAAATTATCATGCTTTAAATATGCATTAGTAAATAGTTCTTGTAGCTTTTTATTGTTTTTTGATGTTGGAAGATTACTAAAAAATTGCACCGCTAGTTCGCTTAAATTCTCAAGGCTTAATTTACCAACAGCTCCACCAGACGCTCTATTCCATGTTATTTTTTGATTGTTATAATTAAAATGATTAATCTCTTCAAAGTCGTGATCTTCAGTAGCCATCCAAAAAATAGGTACAACGGCTATGTTTTTTTGTTGTTTATTTAATGTTTCGGCTAATTTTATAGTTTGTAGAATTTTATAGAAAAAATAAATTGGCCCTGTAAATAAATTGAGTTGATGCCCTGTAGTTACTGTTACCGTATTTTCTTGTTTTAATTTCTGTAGATTCTCAGCTTGCTTTTTGCTTAATGTTAATGTGCTTAATTGTTTTTCTAAGGCTTCTGTTAATACTTCTCTATGTGAATGTGAATAGCTTTTAATCTTCTGCTCAGCTTGATTCCATATATTTTCTACCGTAGGGAATTTATTAAACAACGGTTTTACCGTATCTTCATTGGCTAAATAATCTTGAATTAAACTAGAAAACTGCTTTGTTTGTGGTGTTGAATAATTACTAGATTCATTTACTTTTCTCAACATTTATAAAAATTTAGCTTATATGAGCGAATATATTGGTTTAATTTTAAATCGTATAATTAATCAGAATCTACATCAAAACTATTTTTAAGCCTAACTAATTCAGCTTTTATAGACTCCAACCTTGTAATTATTTCTATTTCTTGTGTAAGGTTACTTTGTTCATCTAAGGCCGTTTTTGCTCCCTCTAAAGTATAACCTCTCTCTTTTACCAAATGGTAAATAGTTTGTAGATTTTTTATGTCTTTTTTAGTAAAATGCCTATTGCCTTTCTTGTTTTTTTTAGGTGAAATTATATCAAATTCCTTTTCCCAAAAACGTATAAGTGAAGCATTTACATTAAACGCTTTAGCCACTTCACCTATGGAGTAATATATTTTATCGGGTAAATCTAAAATCATTAGTTCAAAGATACAGATATTTGTTTGAAATCCATTAAACAGTTTTTTTGCACTTATAACGGTCTCGGCTATGAGTAGTTGCGTGGGTTAGCACTTAACTTTACAAGTACACACCAAGTTGGAAATTCCGAAGGAATTTCCAAAGTAGGGGAGAACAAGCAATTACTTATAGCCATTGTTGGGCATAGTTTTTTCTTTATCAACTAATACTATTTCTGTTTTATCGTAATTTTTAAGATTACATAACGGATTTTCAATTAAATGGTCTAAATTCCTTTTGCCGAATATTTCTAATGTTTTTAAAAAGTCTTCAAAACTCTCTTTTGTAATTATTGGTAAAACAAAATTTTCTGGATAGAATATGCTTAAATGAGTTATTGTTGATATCATTCCACTATTTATTCTTTCTATTTTTAGTTCGTTGTCATTGTCTAATTTTAACTCAAAAAAAGGCGAGTCAATTAATAAAAGTGGAATTGTTATCGAATGTTGATTGCTCTCAATATAATATTCGAGAAATTCTTTGTCACTTTTTAAATGGTCATTTAATGATTTGACCAATGTATTTATTGCTTTATGACAAGTTTCGTCTCCGCTTACAAATCCTTGTGTTAATTTAAATCCGTAACTACTTCTTTCTGGTAGTTCAATTGATTTGGAATTGTTATTAAACAACATTCTTGAAATAGGGTCGTCAATTCCGTAATATTCTCCTAGTTCAATGGCACATTTTTTTTGTTCTTTATTACATAATAAAACAAATGGTTTATCCGACTTTTTACATTCTATAATTAATTTAACTGTAAAAACAGTTTGTCCATCTTCACTTTCCCAACTACGGTTAGAAACCAAGTCAATTTCACGAAAAATTTCATTTTCTTGGTCTTTGTATAAGGACGAATTGACTGAATTAAAATCATATTTTGAAAGTATGGATTCAGTCCATAGTTCAAAAGGATAACCTGTTTTATTAAACCATTCAATCAATTTTTTCTCCATTTTGTTTAAATTATGCCCAACTCTTTCGTTTATTTATATTCAAGGTTTTCTATCGTTATAATTCGCTTTTATTTATCTTTGTTGCGATTGACGAATAATACGTAAAAATAAGTTTTCTATTGTTCAAAAAACATTAAAGCACAATTAAAAAAAATGAATTCCAAACAAATAAGAGAAACCTACTTACAGTTTTTTAAAAATAAATCACATGAAGTTGTAGCTTCTGCTCCCATTGTTTTAAAAGACGACCCAACCCTAATGTTCACTAACTCAGGAATGAATCAATTCAAAGATTTTTTTCTTGGCTATAAAAATCCAAAAAACTTACGGGTTGCCGATTCCCAAAAATGCTTACGAGTTTCGGGTAAACATAATGATTTAGATGACGTAGGAAGAGACACCTACCACCATACCATGTTCGAAATGCTTGGCAATTGGTCTTTTGGCGATTATTTTAAAAAAGAAGCCATTGACTGGGCATGGGAACTACTTACCGAAGTCTACAAAATACCAAAAGAAAATTTATATGTTACTGTTTTTGAAGGCGATAAAAAAGACAACACTCCTCCTGATTCAGAATCCTTAGAATTATGGAAAAAACACGTTGCAGAAGATCGAATTTTATATGGTAACAAAAAAGATAATTTTTGGGAAATGGGAGACGCAGGGCCCTGCGGGCCGTGTTCCGAAATTCATGTAGATATTCGTCCACAAGAAGAAAAACAGCAAATTAACGGACGCGATTTAGTCAATAAAGACCACCCACAAGTTATAGAAATTTGGAACTTAGTTTTTATGGAATTACTAAGAAAGGCTGACGGAACACTAGAAAAATTACCTCATAAAAATGTAGACACGGGTATGGGCTTTGAACGTTTAGCCATGGTGTTACAAGGTAAAACCTCTAATTATGACACCGACGTTTTTCAACCGCTAATAAAAAAGCTAGAACAAATCACTCACGTTAAGTATGGCTCAGAAAACACAACCGATGTTGCTATTCGTGTGGTGGTAGATCACTTACGAGCTGTAAGTTTTGCCATTGCCGACGGTCAACTCCCTTCCAACACAGGTGCAGGCTATGTTATTCGTAGAATTTTAAGACGTGCCATTAGTTACGGCTACCGTTTTCTAAACATAAAAGACGCCTTTATCTATAAATTAATTGATGTATTAAATGAACAAATGGGCATTGCTTTCCCCGAGCTAGAAAAAAACAAGCAACTAATAACCAATGTAATTAAAGAGGAAGAAACTAATTTTTTGAAGACCATAGAACAAGGCTTAGTTAGATTAGATGATTTTTTTGTAGCCAATCCTAATTTAAAAGAAATTCCTGGTAGTGTGGTTTTTGAACTTTACGACACCTACGGATTCCCTTCCGATTTATCTAGAATTATTGCCGAAGAAAAAGGTATTACTATAGATGAAAGAGGCTTTGAAAGTGAAATGGCAGCTCAAAAAAAACGCTCAAAATCTGCTACTTCATTTACCACTTCAGACTGGGAAATTTTACTAAAAGACAAAACAGAAGAATTTGTAGGTTATGATTATTTAGAAACTAAAATTAATATAACTCGCTACCGTAAAGTAGAAAACAAAAGCGGTGTTTTTTATCAATTAGTATTTAACACAACTCCTTTTTATGCAGAAAGCGGAGGGCAAGTAGGTGATTCAGGAATCATTCAAAATCAATCCGAAACCATAAAAATAATAGATACTAAAAAAGAAAATAACCTAATTGTTCACTTGGTAAAAGAATTACCTAGCAACCTAAACGCACCTTTTAATGCTAAAGTAGATGAAGAACGAAGAAGTCATATTGCTAAAAACCATTCTGCTACCCATTTGTTACACGAAGCACTACGTAATGTTTTAGGCAACCATGTAGAGCAAAAAGGTTCTTATGTTGGACCAGATTATTTACGATTCGATTTTTCTCATTTCAACAAAGTAAGTCAAGAAGAATTAGAAGCCATTACACAACAAGTCAATCAAAAAATACAAGCTAGGATTCAGCTAGAAGAAAAAAGAACCGTTCCTTTTCAAATCGCTATAGATAGTGGTGCAATGGCACTCTTTGGCGAAAAATATGATGATGTTGTTAGGGTTATAAAATTTGGAGAATCTGTAGAACTATGTGGCGGAACGCATGTACAAAACACGGGAGATATTCTAGTTTTTAAAATACAGAACGAGAGCTCTAGTGCCGCAGGAATAAGACGTATAGAAGCCATAACTGGTTTAACCGCACTCAATGAATTTAAAGACTACTTTAATAAATTTAATGCCATTAGTCAACTATTAAAAAATCCGAAAGACCCTGTAGAGACCTTATCCAAATTGTTAGAAGAAAATAAAGACTTAAAAAATAAAATTGAAGGGTTTGTACAACAACAAGCCAATATAGAAAAAACACAGTGGAAAAATGCTCTTGAAGAAAAAAATGGTATTCAATTTTTAGCCATTAAAAGTAGTTTAGATGCCAATGCTATTAAACAAAATGCTTTTGCTTTACGCAAAGAAATTAATAACTTATTGCTAATTATTACCTCCGATGCTAATGAAAAACCTACCATTACCGTAGCTATTTCTGATGATTTGGTAAGCTCCAAAAATTTAAATGCTGGACAAATTGTTCGCGACTTAGCTAAATCAATTAATGGTGGTGGTGGTGGCCAGCCTTTCTTCGCTACAGCAGGAGGCAATAACATAAACGGATTGAATGAGGTATTGATAAAAGCCAAAGAGATGTTTTAAACCCAGTTCATTCTTTTTTATAAACTTTAGTAAGCTAGGCAAGAAATTTATGACTTTTTCGTTTTAGGTAGATATTTATTACTTTCGTCCAATGAAGTACAGTAGTACATTACTCCTATACATTATAAGCCTATTTGTTTGGTCACAAGATGGTACGCGTGTATATGAATTTGTTAACATTACCACATCACCTAGACAAGCCGCTTTAGGAGGAAACGTCCAATCAGCGTGGGATTCAGACCCCAACATGGCATTATGGAATCCTGCTTTGATGAATGACGAAATGCATGGTCAAATAGCTCTAAATTACATTAACTATTTAGCCGATGTGTCTTTTGGAACCGTGTCGGGTGTTTATAAGATGGACGATTATAATTACCTCTCTGTACATGGACAATATGTAGATTATGGCGATTTTAGGTCTGCTGATGTAGATGGGAATATTACAGGTAACTTTACCGCAAAAGACGCTGCCATTACCATAGGTTATGCCCATAATTTATCGGATTTTTTTACCGTAGGTATTAACGGAAAGTACATTAGTTCACAAATAGAAAGCTATACCTCATCGGCTGTAGCAGCAGACTTAGGCTTAGTTTTTCACGATATAGATTACGACACAAACATCGCTTTATCCATTAGAAACTTTGGATTTCAAATTAAAGAATATGATGGCAAAAAGGAAGATTTACCATTACAAATTAACCTTGGTATTTCTCATAAATTAGAACACGTTCCATTAGAACTAAGCTTAACCCTGCATGATTTACAAAAATTTGACAATTCTGTACCCTTTACCAAAAATGGACAAGAAACAAGTTTTGGTCGTAAATTCATAGACCACGTTTCAGTTGGTGCAGAACTATTTCCACAAAAAGCTTTTAACCTAAGGTTGGGCTATAATTTTAAGCGAGGAAACGAACTTAAGTTAGAAGACACACGAGCCTTTTCTGGCTTAACTTACGGCTTTGGATTCCGCATTAATTCTTTTAGATTTGAATTTGCAAATGCCAACTACTACAAAGGTTCTAACAGTACTCATTTTGGTATAATTGTTAATTTAGACCGATTAATACAAGGACGAAACTATTGGCGAAGCAACCCCTATTACTAATCATTTTTTTATTGCGTAACTTTATAGCCATAAATATTCATATAAAAACTAATGCGAGATTTAATTATTGCTATAGATGGCTACTCCTCTACTGGTAAAAGTACTTTAGCTAAACGAATTGCTAAAGAACTAAAATACATACATATAGACAGTGGTGCTATGTACCGTGCAATTACCTTATTTGCTATACAAAATGAATTAATTATTAATAATTCTGTAAACGAAAACGCATTAATTAATCAACTCAAAAATATTACAATTGAATTTAAAATCAATTCAAAAATCAATAAAAATGAAACTTATTTGAATGGTAAAAATGTAGAAGATAAAATTCGTGAAATGCTTATTTCTAACAACGTAAGCTTGGTTGCTAAAATTCCAGCAGTTCGTGAGTTTTTAGTAAAACAACAACGAAAGTTGGGCGAAAACAAACGCATTGTAATGGATGGTCGTGACATTGGAACTGTTGTTTTTCCAACGGCCGATGTTAAAATATTTTTATGTGCTTCTGTCGAAGAACGTTCCAACAGAAGGTATAATGAACTACTAAAAACTAAAAATCCCGCTACGCTAGCAGAGGTTAAAAAAAACATTATGGAACGTGACTATATTGATTCTACAAGAGAACACTCTCCCCTACGAAAAGCTAATGACGCCATAGAGCTAGACAATGGTAAACTAACTCCTGAAGAATCTTTCCTTAAAGCTATGGAGATTATTAAAGCAAATGCTTAAAAATCAACTAGGTGGTGCTAATAAAGTTAATGGCCAATAAGGTAAGTTACGCAATATGGCATAAAGTACTATGACTATAAAAAAGGCAATTACAAATCTATTATCATACAAAATAGCAACTCTTTTATTCGCCCCATTCACAAAGTTATATAACTGGATGTATATTAAATACAAAACAAAAGGAAACATAATTACCAATAACGGATTATACCTAAAGGCAGTCTTAACATTAAAATTCAACAAATGATGTATAACTCTTTGAGAACCACAGCCTGGACAATTAAAACCCAATATACTCTTTGACGGGCATGCCAAAAACTGATTCGTATTAACACTTGGGTTATAGGTATAATAATAATAAACAAATGCCCCACCGAATAGTACAATGAGGCAAATTTTAATTATTTTTTGTTGTTGATTAGTAACCACTAAATAAATAATCTAATACATGATATGATTGCGAAAATGCAAACATAATAATACCAATAGTAACTCCAGCCATAATAGCCCAAATAGTAATTTTTACAGCTTTTTCAGATGCTTTTTTAGCACCTTTAACATCGCCTTTATTCCATAACTTATTTACTTTTATGGATTCTAATATGGCGAAAATACCTATTGGAAAACAACAACATACGGTACTTAAAATAGACCAAACCATGTAATTTTCAGGTGGGTGTTGTTGTTTCATGAAACTGTTAAAATTTTAGTAGTTTCCTAATTCTGCTGCTGCACCACCTATACCAACTACAACAAAGAAAATGATGTATAACACTAATACAATCGCTCCTCCTATAGCTCCCCAAGTAGCATATTTTTTAGCATCAGCAGATGATTTCATAGCCCCTTCATGGTCGCCTCGTTCCCATTTAGAATTTACTTCGGCTGATTTAATAATTGATACTATACCTAAAGGTAGGCAACATAGTATTGTACACAGAATAGCCCAAACCATGTAGTTGTCCGGCTTGTTAGAGAAATCCTGTTGGTTTAATTGATCTTGATTTTCCATAATATTTAATTTTAAAATTAGTATTGATTCGTTTTAAATTTATCCTATTAACATACCTGCTATAGTTGCCGACACTAAAGAGGCCAATGTTCCACCCAATAATGCTAACATACCATATTCAGACAACCATTTTCGTTTGCTAGGTGCTATAGATCCTATACCTCCTATCTGAATTCCTATAGAAGCAAAGTTAGCAAAACCGCACAACATATAAGTTGCCATAATAATTGATTTTTCATGACTTAAATGCAATGCACTATTTACGTCTTTTAAATCGGCCAATTGGGTGTAACCTACAAATTCACTAGCTACTAGTTTAATACCCAATAATTGCCCCATTAAACCTATATCGTCTGTTGGAACGCCTATTAACCACATAAGCGGAGAAAAAATCATTCCTAAAATAAATTCTATAGATAAAGATGGGTAAACCGTATTTTTTGCAATCCATGCATTTAAACCTGTAAAATCACCTATTGATTCTAGTCCATAATTAAACATAGCAATAAAAGCAATAAAAACGAGTAACATAGCCCCTACGTTGGCTGCTAGTTTTAAACCTTCGGTGGTTCCGTTAGAGATTGCGTCTAATATGTTTGAACCTATGTTCTCTACCTTAACCGATAAATCTTTACTTATGGTATCTGTTTCGGGTAGTAATATTTTTGATATAACAATTGCACCAGGGGCTGCCATAACTGAAGCTGCAAGTAAGTGACGAGCAAATTCTTGTCGTGCCAAAGGATCATCGCCTCCTAAAAATCCAATATAAGCTGCTAATACCCCGCCCGCCACGGTTGCCATTCCTCCAACCATAACTAATAGAATTTCAGATCGACTCATTTTTTCTAAATAAGCTTTAATCATTAATGGGGATTCTGTTTGTCCTAAAAAGATGTTACCTGCTACCGAAAGGCTTTCGGGGCCTGAAATATTCATCAACTTAGTCATTAGCCACGCAAACCCTTTTACAATGATTTGAATGACACCTAAATAAAACAATAATGAGGTTAGTGCAGAGAAGAATATTATGGTAGGTAATACTTGAAATAAAAAGATGAAACCAAAGGAATTTACGTCCATTAATCCGCCTAATAAAAATTCGCTTCCTTTTTGGGTAAAGCCTAATAGCTGAGTAAATATGTCTCCTCCAAAATCAAAAATCCAACGTATAAAACTTAGGTCTATTCTGTAATTTCCTACATTAAATCCTATTTTGTCTCCAGCTAAAATACCTATGGCTAATAATAGTTGTGAAGCTATTCCTACAATTACTAGTTTCCAATTAATGGCTTTTCTATTTTTACTAAAAGTAAAGGCTATGGCTAACAATACAAGCATACCTAAAACGCCCCGTGAGATACTGTTTAAACTTACACCTTCGCTTGGTAATACAGGAGTGTTTGATTGACCTAAAGCAAATACACTTAGCAGTAAAATTATTGCAGTTAGCTTTTGCTTCATACTTAATTATTTCTTTTATCTAGCTCATCGCGTAAGCGAGCGGCTAATTCATAGTCTTCGTTTTTTACAGCGTCGTTCATTTGTCTTTCTAGTTCTTCTTTGGTTTCGGTTGATAAGTCTTGTTTTTTATCTAATTTTGAGACCTCCTGCTCTATTTCTCTAATGGTGTTTGCAATTTGTTCGTCTTGTTTTTCTTTAACATCTAAAAATATGCCTGCTTTTTCCATTACCGATTGTAGTGCGTAAATGGGTGCATTAAAACGAACTGCCAATGCTATTGCGTCTGATGTTCTAGCGTCTATTTCTTTTTCTATACCTTCTTTATTTTGGCATAATATGTTAGAGTAAAATACACCATCTTCTAGTTTGTGTATGAATACAGCGTTTATATTTATAGAGAATTCATTACCTAAAGCTAAAAATAGATCGTGTGTTAATGGACGTGGTGTGCGAATATCTTTTTCTAAGGCCAAGGCTATAGATTGTGCCTCAAAACTACCAATAATAATAGGTAGTTTGCGTTCGCCTTGCTCTTCTTCTAAAATTAAAGCATACGCTCCTGTTTGCGTTTGGCTATATGAAATTCCTTTTATATTTAATTTTACCAAATTCTCCATTGAAATGTAAATCTAATAAAAAGAATAATTTGGCAAAACTTTTTCTTGATTAAATTAAGAAAACATGTATGCTAATAATTATTTCATCTTTTAAAAGACAAAACCAAAACGAACATTTAAACCTATAATAACACCACTATCTCCACTTTCTGACCATTGGTAGCCTGGGCCTACCGAAAATTCAAAATTAAACTTGTTTGAAAGGTTTCTTCTAATACCATATTTAGTGAAAATAGAAAATGTTTTAGTTACATATACGTTATTGGCATTACTACTTGTACCCCAATCGGGTGTATATAGCGTTTTTAAGGCGATAAAGTTAGCTGCATTATTTTTTGTGCTTTTTCCTTTTTCTATTCTTCTGTCAAAGTTATAATAGTACCTCCCCTCTAGTCCTAATGTAGTGGTAAAAATATATTTTACCTCACCGTCTGTAAAACCATTGTAAAAAAATCCGCCTTCATAACCTAGTTCTGCAATTGCTGTTAGGTCGGTTGTTAATGCTTTTTCATAATTTACCCAAACACCTATTAAACCTGCATTTACACTAAATAAATCGGTTGCTTTCTGTTGAGCAAAGGTTTGTGAAACAGCACTTAAGAGTAGTATTGTAATTATTTTTTTCATAACAATTATTTTTAATTCTAGTGAATTTAATTATTTCTTCTTTCTTTCATGTATGATTTAAATCATGCAAAAAAAAGAAAATCCCATAGATGATGAAACCTATGGGATTTTATTATTGTGAGTTAATAATTTTATCCTTTTAATTGCTTAATGGCTTCTGTTAGTTTTGGCACAACCTCAAAAGCATCACCAACAATTCCATAATCGGCTGATTTGAAGAATGGTGCTTCAGGGTCAGTATTAATTACCACAATAGTTTTAGAAGAGTTTACACCTGCTAAATGTTGTATGGCTCCTGAAATACCAATGGCAATGTATAAATTAGGTGCAATGGCTTTACCTGTTTGCCCTACGTGTTCTCCGTGTGGTCTCCAACCAATATCGGCCACAGGTTTTGAACAAGCGGTTCCAGCTCCTAAAACGTTAGCTAATTCTTCAATCATACCCCAGTTTTCTGGTCCTTTTAAGCCTCGTCCTGCCGAAACGACTAGCTCTGCTTCTTTTAAGTCTATTTTACCAGAAGCTGTTGTTTCTACACTTTCTACTTTTACTTTCACATCTGCATCACTAACACTTACTGTTGCAGCTTCTTCTGTTCCAGTAGCTGGGTTTTCTTTTAATCCAAAGGCATTTTGTAGAATTGTTAAAACCTTAGTGCCTTCGTTGGCTTCTATGGTCTCTATTCCTTTTCCTGAAAAAGCTTTTCTTTGAGCAGTAAATGGTAACACGCTAGTTGGTGCTTCTACTAAATTAGTTACTAAGGTAGCATCTAATTTTAGGGCTAATAATGGTGCTATGGTTGATGCATCATTGGTAGCGGGCAATACTATAAAATCTCCTTGTTTTAATTCTGCTAAAGCTTTAGCGTAAGCATTAGGAGAAAAATCCTTTAAGGTTTCATTTTCTACTTTCAATACTTTATCGGCTCCATATTTATATAAAGATTCTGATGAATCTGTTGCGTTTATAGCTACCGCTGTTATTGTTTCTCCTGATTGTTGGGCAATTGATTTGGCGTAAGAAATGGCTTCTAATGCTGCTTTTTTATATATTCCGTTTTGTGATTCTGCGTAAACTAAAATTGACATAATTTTTTTGTTTTTAGGTGATTAAATGACTTTTGCTTCTTCATGTAATAATTTAACTAATTCGGCAACATTGTCTTTGTCTATTAGCTTTACATTACCTCTACTAGGTGGTTTTACATAACCTACAACTTTAGTTTTGGCTTCAGTTGCTTGAGCTTCTTGTACATTAATAACTTTAGTTCTGGCTTGCATAATGCCTCGCATATTAGGAATTCTTAGCTCAGATTCGTCCACTAACCCTTTTTGCCCTGCTACTACTGCTGGTAAATTTGTGGTAACAATTTGTTTTCCGCCATCAATCTCTCGTGTTGCTTTTGCGGTAGTTCCCTCAATAGTTAATCCAACACATGCGTTGACAAATCCATAGTCAAGGATTCCTGCAACTAATCCTGGCACTGATCCTCCATTGTAGTCAATAGATTCTTTTCCTGTTATAATTAAGTCGTAACCTCCTTCTTTAGCTACTTTAGCAATTTGTGTTGCTACAAAAAAGTCATCTCTTGCGTCGGCATCAACTCTAATTCCATCGTTTGCTCCAATGGCAAGGGCTTTTCTCATGACAGGTTCTACGCTAGCATCACCAACAGTTATTACAGTTACGGTTGCTCCTTGTGTTTCTTGTAATTGTACCGCTTTGGTTAGTCCAAATTCATCGTAAGGATTTATGACAAATTGTACTCCGTTTTTATCGAATTCTTTTCCGTCAGCAGAAAAATTTATTTTTGCAGTAGTGTCTGGAACGCTACTTATACAGACTAATATCTTCATATTAAATTGTTTATTTATTTTATTGATTCGGCTAATTTACTGTTTTTTTATTTATTATGCGAGCATAACAAATGTGAGATTAATTAGTTTTTTTGATTTCGGTTGATTTATATTTTTTGTTATATACATATTTGGAAACTAATATACTAAATTCATACAAAAGCCAAAGTGGCATAGCTGCAATTAACATACTCATAATATCGGTTGGTGTTATAATAGCAGCTACAAACATTATTACTACAAAAGCATGTTTTCTATACGTTTTTAAAAAAGCTGGTGTAAGTAAGCCAATACTAGTGAAAAAGTAAACGAATACAGGGAGTAGGAACACTATGCCTAATGCTAAAATTGTTTGTACAAAAAGTCCAATATAGCTAGTTAAAGTCCATTCATTTTCTATGTTAAACGGATTATACGTAAACAAGAATTGTGTTGATATAGGTACCAATAAAAAATAGCTAAAAGCTACTCCTAATAAAAAGAAAAAAGTGATGGCAAATACGCTTCCAGTAGTATGTTTTTGCTCTTTTGGTGTTAGACCTGGTTTTATAAATTGCCAAATTTCCCATACTACATAAGGTATGGCTATAATTAAACCACAGATTAGAATAGCATAAATTTGAGCCGTTATTTGCCCTGATGGGATTAAATTTCGTAAACCTTCTGATAGGTCAAAGTTTGCTGCATATAAATCATCTATCCCAAAAAAATCAGTGCTTTTTCTGAACAATCTAAAGGTTATAAAATCTGACTTTAGTGGTGCCATTATTATTTTATTCAGAATAAAATCCCAAAAAATAGCTACAACTACTCCTGCCACAGCAATAGCTATTATAGAACGCACTAAGTGTGCTCTAAGTTCTCCAACGTGTGCCAAAAATGACATCTCTTTTTCTGTCTTTTCTTGTGCCATTAGGGTTCTATTCCTTCGCTTATTAATGAATGTATGTCTAATATTCCTACGTACTCATTGCTTCTATTAAGTACTACTAATTGTCCAATGTTATATTGAGTTAATTTTTGAAAAGCAATGGCTGCTTTTTCATCATTAAAAATAGTTTTGGGTGATTTGGTTAGTATATCCTTTGCAGTTAAATTAAAAAAATCTTTATGGTTTTTAAGCATTCTACGTAAATCTCCGTCGGTAATTACGCCCTCTATTTTACTACCGTTTAACACGACTGTAATTCCATGCCTTCCAGAGGTTAATGAATCTATTACTTGATGGATAGAATCATTTATATTTACCTTAGGTTTTTGTTTAGAGTCAACTATATCTTCTACACTCCACAATAATTTTTTACCTAAAGCTCCACCTGGGTGAAACTTTGCAAAATCATTCATTGTAAAATTTCTAGCTTTTAATAAAGTCATTGCCAAAGCATCACCCATTACTAATTGTGCGGTTGTACTTGCGGTTGGCGCTAAATTATCAGTAAAAACTTCTTTAGAAACAGTTACATCTAAAATAACATCGGCATATTTTGCTAGTTCAGATGAGAGATTTCCTGTAATGGCTATAATAGCTTTAACTATTTTTTTTAACGACGGCAAAACATATTTAATCTCTTGACTATTACCGCTTTTAGAAACACATATTACTATATCTTCAGTAGTTAACAAACCTAAATCGCCATGTATAGCTTCTGCAGCATGTAAAAATTGACTTGTTGTTCCTGTAGAATTAAAAGTTGCTACCATTTTGTTAGCAATATGAGCACTTTTTCCAATTCCTACCACAACTACTTTTCCTTTGCAGTTTAATATTAATTCCACTGATTGTAAAAAATCACTCCCTAAACGTTCAGAAACCCGCTGAAGCTCTACAATTTCTTCCTCAAAAGTAGTTTTTGCAATATTAATAGTTAACAATTTTTTCTAATTTTAAAGGTTTGTCAATTCAAAATTTTAATCGTATTTTGGTCTTTTTTAAAAGTTTATCTAAAAACTTTTATTTATGTTTGAACGCCCAAATATACTAACTAGTAACCTTTTTAAAGTAAAAAATTTAAATAATAAGTCTTTTTAGATGGATAAAACCGTAACATTAACTTCACAGTTAAAAAAATATTTTGGATTCGATCAATTCAAAGGTCAGCAAGAAGCCATTATTAACAGCTTGTTAAATAAGGAAGATGTTTTTGTCTTAATGCCTACAGGAGGTGGAAAATCGTTATGTTACCAACTACCCGCACTCATATCAGACGGAGTAGCCATTATAGTCTCTCCACTAATTGCATTAATGAAGAATCAAGTAGACGCCATGCGCGGAATCTCATCAGAAGATGGAATAGCACATGTACTAAACTCTTCCTTAAACAAAACTGAAACAAAAAAAGTGATGGACGACATACGTAGTGGCATCACAAAAATGCTATACGTAGCTCCAGAATCATTAACCAAAGAGGAATATATAGACTTCTTTAAATCTGTTCCAATCTCATTTTTTGCTATTGACGAAGCACACTGTATTTCGGAATGGGGTCATGACTTTAGACCCGAGTATAGAAATCTAAAATCAATCATTAATAAAATAGGTAATGCTCCTATAATTGCATTAACAGCAACAGCTACCCCTAAAGTTCAGGATGACATACAAAAAACCTTGGGCATGCAGGATGCTAAGGTTTATAAAGACTCTTTTAATAGAGCTAATCTTTTCTATGAAGTTAGACCTAAAATAAATCAAGACAAACAACTCGTAAAATTTGTACGTAATTTTAAAGGAAAATCTGGTATTGTTTATTGTTTAAGCCGTAAAAGAGTAGAAGAAATTGCACAAGTTTTACAAGTAAATGGAATAAAAGCAATCCCCTACCATGCAGGTTTAGATGGCAAAAAAAGAAGCAGTCACCAAGATATGTTTTTAATGGAAGACGTAGATGTTGTAGTCGCCACCATTGCATTTGGAATGGGAATAGACAAACCCGACGTTAGATTTGTTGTACATTACGATTTCCCAAAAAGTTTAGAAAGTTACTACCAAGAAACTGGACGAGCTGGACGAGACGGAGGTGAAGGGCACTGCTTAGCCTTTTATGATTACAAAGACATAGAAAAATTAGAAAAATTTTTATCAGGAAAGCCTGTAGCTGAAAGAGAAATAGGACTACAGTTATTAAGTGAAGTAGTTGCCTACGCAGAAACATCTATGTCGAGAAGAAAATTCTTGCTACACTATTTTGGTGAAGAATTTGACGAGATCAATGGATTAGGAGCTAATATGGACGACAATATGCGGAATCCAAAAAACATGGTTGAGGCTAAAGATGATGCACAAAAAACACTCAAAGTAATAGAACTAACCAATCAAAAATTACGATTAAACGATTTAGTAAAGGTAATTACTGGCAAAGAAAATTCCATTATAAAATCATACAACCTTCAACTCGAAAGCTTTTTTGGATCAGGCAAAGAACAAAAAGAATTTTATTGGAAAAGCATTTTAAGGCAACTCATTGTACGTGGCTATTTATACAAAGAAATAGAAACTTATGGCACACTAAAATTAACTGATTTAGGTAAAAAATTCATAAAAACTCCAAGCTCATTTAAAATTGCAGAAGACACTAATTATCAAGAATTGCTAGATGAATCTACTAACGACAACAGCCCCAGTACACCCGCTGTATTTGACGCTGAACTACTAAAACAATTACGCATTATTAGAAAACAAATAGCACAAAAGCATAAAATTCCGCCTTTTGCCGTTTTTCAAGACCCTAGCTTAGATGACATGACCATGCACTACCCTACCACTTTAAAAGAACTAACAAACGTTTATGGAGTAGGCGAAGGAAAAGCAAAAAAATTTGGACAACCATTTGTAGATTTCATTGCAAAATATATTAAAGAAAATGATATTGTTAGACCTGACGATATGTTAATTAGAAACGTAATGGACAAGTCTAGCCATAAAGTTTATATCATACAAAGCACTGACAGAAAACTAAGCCTAGAAGATGTAGCCGATGCCAAAAAAATGTCTATGAGTGAGCTATTGTCAGAAATAGAAAGCATTGTATATCAGGGTACTAAACTAAACATAGACTACTATGTGGATGAAATTCTAGACGAAGAACAACAGGAAGAGATACACAACTTCCTTATGGAAGCCGAAAATGATTCTATGAGTGACTTACTAGAAGAATTTGGTGATGAATATGAAGAGGAAGAACTACGCATTATGCGCATCAAATTTATAAGCGATGTAGCCAACTAAAAAACAATAATGAATCAAAAAATAATACTCATTATACTAGACGGATGGGGCATAAACCCTAACCAAAAAACATCAGCCATAGCAAAGGCTAACACACCATTTATAAACAGTTGTTATCAAAACTATCCTAACGCAGAACTAACCACTTTTGGATTACAAGTAGGATTACCAGAAGGTCAAATGGGCAATTCAGAAGTTGGACACATGAATCTTGGAGCGGGGAGAATCGTGTATCAAAACCTTGTAAAAATAAACAATGCTGTTACAAACAAAACACTCATTCAAGAAAAGACTTTACTGAATGCCTTTAATCATGCCAAAAAGAATCAAAAAAAAATACACTTTATTGGACTCTTATCTAATGGTGGAGTCCACTCACACATCAACCATTTAAAAGGATTACTAGATGCGGCCAAAGAATTTGGATTAAATAATAACGTTTATGTACACGCCTTTACCGACGGTAGAGATTGTGACCCATACAGCAGTAAAAACTTTATAGCCGAGCTAACGCAACATATGCAAAAAACAACAGGTAAATTAGCCAGTATAGTTGGACGTTATTATGCAATGGATCGAGACAAACGATGGGAACGTATAAAACTAGCTTACGATGCTATGGTTTACGCTAAAGGAATTCATACCCAAAACATAATAGAATCAATAGAAGAATCTTACCAAAACAATACAAGTGACGAATTTCTATTACCCCATATTATTCAAGATAAAGACGAACAACCTATTGCTAAAATAGAAGCAGGAGACGTAGTTATAAACTTTAACTTTAGAACCGACAGAGGACGAGAAATAACCGAAGTTTTAACCCAAAAAGACTACGTTGAATTTAACATGAAAACCCTACCCATTTATTATGTTACAATGACTCGATACGATGAGAACTACAAAAACGTTAGCGTAATTTATGACGAAGAAGTACTCCAAGAAACATTAGGAGAAATACTAGAAAAACAAAACAAAACACAAATACGAATTGCCGAAACCGAAAAATACCCACACGTTACATTTTTCTTTTCGGGTGGTCGAGAAAAACCCTTTAAGGGCGAATCACGCATACTTTGCCCATCACCAAAAGACGTCCCTACTTATGACTTAAAACCCGAAATGTCGGCAAATGAAATTACCCACAAAATCATACCCGAAATAAAAAAAGAAACAGCAGATTTTATATGTCTTAACTTTGCTAATACCGATATGGTTGGACATACTGGCGATTTTAAAGCCGCCATAAAAGCCGCCGAAACCGTCGATACCTGCACACAACAAATCGTAGAAACCGCACAAAAACACAACTATGATTTAATTATACTCGCCGACCACGGAAATGCTGATGTAATGGTAAACGAAGACGGCTCACCCAATACTCAACACAGCACTATGCCCGTACCCATTATACTAATAGAAAAGAATAAAAAACATACCCTAAAAAATGGAAAACTGGGGGATATTGCACCAACTATTTTAACACTAATGAATATTCCTATTCCCAACATTATGAATGGAAACATATTAGTTCAAAAATAAATACCTTTACAACCAATTACCAAAAACTATGAAAAGTAAAATTTTAGCTATTGACTTTGATGGAACCATTGTAGAAGACGCATACCCAGACATCGGAAAGCCTCAACTATTTGCTTTTGAAACATTAAAACAATTACAAAATGAAGGATATAGACTCATTCTTTGGACTTACCGATCTGGAAAAACCTTAGATGAAGCCGTTGAATTTTGTTTAAAAAATGGAATAGAATTTTATGCCGTAAATAGCAGCTTTGAAGGCGAAATTTTTGAAGACAATAAACAAAGTAGAAAAATAAATGCCGATATTTTTATAGACGATAGAAACTTGGGTGGATTTCCTGGATGGGGAGAAGTATACCAAATCATTACTAAAAAAATAGAGTTTTCATTAAGTGAACACGGAAAAGAAAAAAGAACAAAAAGAAAAAAAGGATTTTTTAGAAGATGATTCAATTAAAAACACAAGAAGAACTTATATTAATGTACCAAAGCGCTCAACTTGTTTCTAAAACATTGGGTATGTTGGCAAAAGAAATAAAACCTGGTATTACCACGCTTTATTTAGACAAATTAGGCGATGAGTTTATACGAGACCATGGCGGATATCCTGCATTTTTAGGAATGTATGATTTCCCAAAATCACTATGTATTTCACCTAATGAACAAGTAGTACACGGAATACCAAACGATGTACCCTTACAAGACGGCGATATTTTATCGGTAGATTGTGGTGTATACATGAATAACTTTTATGGTGACCACGCCTACACCTTTGAAGTCGGAAATGTAGCCGATAACATCAAAAAATTACTACAAACCACCAAAGAAAGCTTATACAAAGGCATAGAACAAATGCAAACAGGTAAACGCATTGGCGATATATCACACGCCATTCAACAACATTGTGAACAACGAGGTTATGGTGTAGTTCGTGAACTAGTAGGGCACGGCTTAGGAAAAGAAATGCATGAAGACCCTCAAGTACCTAACTACGGAAAAAGAGGAAGAGGTAAAGTCATTAAAGATGGCTTAGTCTTAGCCATAGAACCTATGATTAATTTAGGAACAGAAAAAGTTAAATTTCATAACGATGGATGGACGGTAACCACTAAAGATAACTTACCCTCTGCCCATTTTGAACATGACGTAGCTGTAATTAATGGTAAACCCGCACTACTTTCTACCTACAAATACATTTACGAATCCTTAGGTATTGAAGGCGAAGAAGAAACACCATTTTTATTTCCTTTATAAACATTAAATTGAAAACAGTTTTTAAATTTTTGATGAACCTCATTCCACGTCCGTGGTTAATTCGGTTAAGTTACCTATTCAGACCTCTTCTTATTTGGCTTTATAAAGGCAGCACATTTACCGATCCTATTGATGAAAAATCTTATCGAAAATTTTTACCCTATGGATATCAAAAACAACGCAACAATGCCTTAGCCCCAGGAACACTCTCACTAGAAAGGCATAGACTCTTATGGCTATACCTAAAAAAAGAAACCGACTTTTTTACTCAACCATATAAAGTTTTACACATTGCTCCCGAACAAGCCTTCTATAAAAGATTTAAGCAATTAAAAAACTTAGATTACCTAACGGCAGATTTATATTCGCCAATTGCCGACATAAAAGCCGACATTACCAATATGCCTTTTGAAGATGAATCTTTTGACGTGATTTTTTGTAATCACGTATTAGAACATATTCAAAACGATGCCAAAGCCATGCAAGAATTATTTAGAGTAATGAAGAAAGGAGGTTGGGGTATTTTTCAAGTGCCTATTAATTACCAATTACAAAAAACTTTTGAAGACAACTCTATTACCAACCGCAAAGAACGAATTGAAAAATTTGGACAATACGACCATGTTAGAGTTTATGGTATGGACTATTATAAACGATTAGCCAACATTGGTTTTCAGGTAAATCCTATTAACTATTCGCAACAGTTAAGCCCTAAAGAGGTAAAGCAATTTTGTTTAGAAAAAAATGAGCTTTTGCCATTGGTTAACAAACCACATTAAATTATTAATGTGCCTCTAACCAATTTCTACCAACTCCAATTTCTACCAACAGTGGAACTTCTGTTTTTATAGCATTTTCCATGGTAGATTGAATGACTGGCTTTACACTTTCTAGTTCATCTTTAGGAACATCGAATACCAATTCATCATGTACCTGTAAAAGCATTTTGGTTTTGAATTTTTCTTGTTTTAGTTTGGCTTGTAAATTAATCATGGCAATTTTAATAATGTCGGCCGCACTTCCTTGAATAGGTGCATTTACCGCGTTTCGTTCGGCATGTCCACGGACTACAGCATTTCTAGAGTTTATGTTTTTTAAATAGCGTCTTCTACCTAAAATAGTTTCTACATAACCTTGTTCTCTTGCTAAATTAACTTGACTTTCCATGTATTTTTTTAGAATCGGATACGTTTCATAATAAGCATCAATCAATTCTTTAGACTCGCTACGAGTTAACCTTGTTTGATTACTTAACCCAAAAGCAGAAACTCCATAAATGATTCCAAAATTTACGGTTTTAGCATTACTTCTTTGTTCCCGAGTTACGTCATCTAAAGCAACATTAAAAACCTTGGCAGCGGTTGCTTTGTGAATGTCCTCGCCTTGCTTAAAGGATTCTACCATAGCTGGGTCTTTACTTAATTCAGCTATTAATCTTAGTTCTATTTGAGAATAGTCGGCCGCTAATAAAACATGATTTTCATCGCGGGGTACAAAAGCTTTTCTAACCTCCCTCCCTTGTTCGGTTCTAATGGGTATATTTTGTAAGTTTGGATTGACTGAAGCTAGCCTACCTGTAGCAGCAATGGTTTGAGCAAAAGTAGTATGAATTCGTTTAGTAGTTTCATTTATCTCATTTGGTAATGTATCTACGTAGGTAGATTTTAGTTTTTGTAACTGACGATAATCTAAAATATACTGAATGATTGGGTGTTCATCTACCAAATAAGAGAGTATGTCTTCTGATGTGGCGTATTGTCCTGTTTTAGTCTTTTTTGGTTTATTGACTAGCTGCATTTTATCGAACAGAATTTCACCTAATTGTTTAGGTGAATTAAGGTTAAAAACCTCACCAGCCGCTTCAAAAATTTGTTCTTCTAGGGTTTTTATTTCTGCTGTTATTTTTTGCGATTGCTCGTCTAAAACTGTTGAATCTAATCGAATACCTTCTAATTCCATTTCGGTTAAAACTTGCATAAGTGGCATTTCTATTTCGGTAAATAGTTTTTGAGCGTTTACTTCATTTAACGTGGGTTCGAATGTATGTTTAAGTTGTAGCGTAATATCTGAATCTTCTACAGCATATTCTGTTTGAACGTCTAATGCTAGTTCGTTAAATTTCTTTTGATTTTTACCTTTTTTTCCAATCAATGATTCTATGGAAATGGGTTTGTAGTTTAAATACGTTTCGGAGAGTATATCCATGCTATGACGCATATCTGGATTTATTAAGTAATGGGCAATCATTGTGTCGAAATAATTGCCTTTTATTAACAGTCCGTATTTGTCTAATACTTTTAAATCATATTTTAGATTGTGTCCTATTTTTAGGATTTTTTCATTATTAAAAAAGTCTTGAAATTCTAGTACTATATTTTTGGTTGCTGTAAAATCGTCTGAAAATGGAACGTAGTAGCCTTTCCCTTTTTCATAACTAAACGATATGCCTACTAATTGAGCCGTTAAGGCATTTAAGCCTGTGGTTTCTGTGTCGAAACAAACCTCTTGTTGTTGATTCAGTTTTTCTATTAATAATTTTCGAGCTAATTTTCCTTGAACTAATTGATAAGCATGTTTTTGTGTTGTGTAATTTTGTGGTGTACTTAAATTGTTCTCTTCTTGTTCTTGATGGTTGTCTCCAAATAAATCAAATTGCTTACTTGTTGTTTCTGTTTTTGTTGAAGTATTAGATTCCGAAGATATATTAAATGTTTTAAATACATTTTGTAGTAAAGTTCTAAATTCTAGCTCGGCAAAAATTTCTTTAATCTTTTCTAAGTCAGGTTGTTCCATTATTAATTTTTTCTCATTAAATTCTACAGGAACATCTGTGATTATGGTTGCTAATTTTTTTGACAATAAGCCTAACTCTTTATTAGCTTCTATTTTTTCTTTTTGTTTACCTTTTAATTCATGTGTATTTGCCAATAGATTCTCTAAACTACCGTATTGTTTTATAAATTTTTTTGCGGTTTTATCACCTACACCTGGTAACCCTGGAATGTTGTCTACACTATCGCCCATCATTCCTAAATAGTCTATAACTTGTATAGGGTCGTCTACTTCAAATTTTGCTTTTACTTCATCTATTCCCCAAATTTCTATACCCTTACCAAAGGCTGGCGGACGGTACATTTTTATTTTATTGGTTACCAATTGTGCAAAATCTTTGTCGGGCGTAACCATATAGGTAGTGAAATCGTGTTGTTCCGCTTTTTGTGCTAGCGTTCCAATAACGTCATCGGCTTCATACCCTTCGGAAAAAAGAATAGGTATGTGCATGGCTTGTAAGATTTGATGGATATACGGTACTGCTATTTTTATAGCTTCGGGTGTTTCATCTCTATTGGCTTTGTATGCTGAATATTCTTCGGTTCTTATGGTTGCTTTACCTACGTCGAACACCACAGCTATGTGTGTTGGTTGCTCTCTTTTTAACACGTCCAATAATGAATTGGTAAAACCCATAATTGCCGATGTGTCTAATCCTTTTGAATTAATTCTTGGATTTTTAATAAAGGCATAATATCCTCTAAAAATCAACGCATAAGCGTCTAATAAAAATAATCTTTTATCGTCTGTACTCATAATGAGTAAAGGTAGTAAATGCTATGAGAATATATAATATTTTGAATGAATTATATTAAGATTCTGGGGCTAGTTCAACTATTAGTCCATCTAATGATTCTGTAATTTGTAGTTGACAGCTGAGTCGGCTATTGGGTTTAACATTAAATGCCTCTGAAAGCATGGCTTCTTCTTCGTCCTGCATTTCTGGTAGCTCTACATTGTTTAGAATGTAACACTGGCATGAGGCACACATAGCCATTCCGCCGCAAATACCTATGGTGCCTTCTGGGGCTAGTTCATAGGCACGAACTAGCTCCATAATATTCATTGCCATATCGGTTGGAGCTTCTACTTTGTGCGATTCTCCTGTTCTGTCTATGATGGTAATATTTATGTTTGGCATTATTTTATGGATTTAACGACTGCTTTTTCGGCTTCTTTTCTACTTCCATCAAAACCATCTATACCGCTAACGGTTGTATATTTTAATATGTATTTTTTACCTGGATTTAATTTTTGGTATATGCTTTGGCACATTAATGTTGCTTCGTGGAACCCACAAAGAATTAGCTTTAATTTACCTGGATATGTGTTTATATCACCAATAGCATAAATGCCTTCTATATTGGTTTGGTAGTCTAATGCATTATTTACTTTTATAGCGTTTTTTTCTATTTCTAGCCCCCAGTTAGCTATAGCCCCTAATTTTGGTGAGAGTCCAAATAATGGTATAAAATAATCTGTTGCTACCTGTTGCTTTTCGCCTTCTTTTTCTACTGTAATTGCGGTTAGTTTGTTTGTTCCGTGTAATTGAATGACTTCGGCTGGAGTTATTAAATTAATTTTACCATTTTCTTTAAGGTCTTGAACTTTTTCGACTGAATCTAATGCTCCTCTAAACTCGTTTCGTCTGTGTATTAATGTTACATTTGATGCTACATCTGATAAAAATATGCTCCAATCTAAGGCAGAGTCTCCACCACCTGCTATTACTATTTTTTTATTTCTAAATAACTCAGGATTTTTTACAAAATACTCAACCCCTTTTTCTTCAAAATCTGTTAAGTTGTCTAGCAATGGTTTTCTTGGTTCAAAGCTTCCTAAACCACCTGCAATGGCAACGGCTTTAGCTTGGTGCTTAGTTCCTTTATTGGTTGTTACAATAAAAGTTCCGTCAGGTTGCTTATCTATGGTTTCGGCAGTTTCATTGAGTGTAAAACTTGGTTCAAATTGTTTGATTTGTTCCATTAAGTTATTAACCAATTCGCCCGCTAAAACACTTGGAAAGCCTGGTATATCAAAAATAGGTTTTTTAGGATAAAGTTCTGCTAATTGACCTCCTGGTTGTGGTAAAGCATCGATTATATGACACCGTAGCTTTAATAAACCCGCTTCAAAAACAGTGAATAAACCTGTTGGTCCTGCTCCTATAATTAATATATCGGTTTGAATCATTTTATAAATCGTTAAAAAATCAAAATTACAAATGATTAGTGAATTGTTGAGTGATTTCAATCATTTTACGCTATAATAATGCTTGCTTAATTCTATGCATCGCTTCTTTTAGTTGTGCCTCTGATGCGGCATAGGATATTCTTAAGCAATTGTCCATTCCAAAAGCAGAACCTGAAACGGTTGATACGTAAACGGTGTCTAATAAATAATTGGCTAAATCATCGGCATTATTAATGGTTACACCATTGAAGGTTTTACCAAATAGTGCAGAAACATCAGGAAAAATATAAAACGCACCTTCGGGTTCGCTTACTTTAAATCCTGATATTTCGTTTGCCCATTGAATCATTAATTTTCTACGTTCAGCGAAAGCTTCAACCATATATTTTATGGCAGATGGGTCTTCTTTTAATGCGGCAATCGCAGCACGTTGTGCTATTGAGTTTGCTCCAGAAGTTACTTGACTTTGCAGTGCTTCGCATGCTTTGGTAATCCACTCGGGTGCTCCTATGTAACCAATTCGCCAACCCGTCATAGAAAATGCTTTGGCCAGCCCGTTTACTGTTACGGTTTGGTTGTATACTTGTGGAAGCGATGCTATACTTACTGGTTTTACACCGTAATGAATATGTTCATAAATTTCATCTGAAATAATAATGATATTGTGTTTACTTAATGTATTGGCTATAGCTTCTAATTCGTTTTTTGTATAAACACTACCACTTGGGTTACAAGGCGAACTATATATAATGGCTTTGGTTTTGGGTGTTATTACAGCTTCTATTTGTGATGGTGTTACTTTAAAGTCATTCTCTATAGATGTTTTAACAAAGACTGGTTTACCTCCTGTTAATTGAACCTGTTCGGCATAAGTTACCCAATATGGAATAGGAATAATTACCTCATCACCATCATTGAGTATTGCTTGAAAAACATTATATAAAGATTGTTTTGCTCCTGTTGATACGATAATTTGTGATGGTTTATAATCTATTTGATTGTCTCTTTTAAACTTTTCTCTAATGGCTTCTTTTAAGTCTGTATATCCACTTATGGGTGGGTACGAAGTAAAGTTATCGTCAAGGGCATTTTTGGCCGCCTCTTTAATAAATTCAGGAGTATTGAAATCTGGTTCTCCAATGCTTAGGCTTATAACGTCTTTACCTTCTTCTTTATAGTCTCTTGCTCTTTGGGTCATGGCAATAGTAGGTGAAGGTACTAAGCTTTGTAATCTTTTTGATGTTTCCATTTTTAAAACATTTTACTGCGAAGATAATAAATTATAGATGGGTAAGGCTATTCTGATTCTGGGTTGTTTTGTTGTTGTATACGATTATTTAGCTCTGCTTGTAATTCGTCTAAAACGGGCTTCATCGTACTTTCGGGTATATCGCTAACTCTAATGTACATTAGTCCATCTATGGCATCATTAAATTTTGGGTCTACATTAAAACCAATTAATTTGGCATTTTGTTTAATGTATTTTTTGATTAGAACTGGTAATCGTAATACGTTGGGCTCAATTTCATCAATTAATTTATCGAACTTATTTAAGTCTGCCTCGGCCTCATCAAAAAAGAATTCTTTGTCTTGATCTTTTAGTTTAATCTTAAACTCATTTTTAGCTCTAACGTACTGCGCTACGTAAGGGTCGTAATAATGTGACTTCATGAATTCAATCATTAATGATTTTGAAAATTCAGAGAATTGATTGCTAATGCTTACACCACCAATAATGTATTTTTGTTCTGGATTTCTTAGTGTAACATGTACAATGCCACGCCAAAGTAAAAATAATGGCATGGGTTTTTGTTGGTATTGGGGAACTACAAAAGCCCGTCCCATTTCTATGCTTCGTTTAAAGAATGGGTGTATTTCTTGTTCAAATTGAAAAAGTTCGTTAATGTAAAAACCTTCTATTCCATATTTTTCATAGACTTCTTTTCCTAATGCCATACGATAAGCTCCTACAATTGTTTTTACTTCATTATCCCACAAAAATAAGTGATGGTAATGGGTGTCGTATCTATCTAAATCAATTTCTTGATTAGTGCCTTCGCCTATTTGCCTAAAGGTAATTTCACGTAATCTACCTATTTCACGTAAAATATTAGGAACTTCCTGAGCTTTGGCTAAATAACATTCATAATTGTTATTGGTGAATAGTAAGTTTTCTCCTGCATTTTTTAGCGTTTCAATTTCTAAAATTAAAGATTCTTTAGGCGTTTCATCAACAATGGCTTTGGGTTTCTTACTTTTTAGGCTTAAAGGGTTTCCTGTCGGAATTTTTATTTGGTCTAGTAATACCGACTTTGATTGGGTGTAAAAAGATGATAGTAAATAGGTTTTTTTACGTAAAAAATCGGTATAGTCGTTTATATTTAAAAACTCTTTTTGTTGTTTAAGCAAAATGGGTTTTCCTATTCTAATTTGTATTGGTTTGGTGCGTGTTCGAATCATCTCGGATGGCAACAAGGCGGTTTGTAAGTTAGGGTGAAGTTTAGCTAGCTTATAAAATATTTGACTATTTTTGGCTCTAAAATACATTGGTATTACGGGCACTTCAAGCTTTCTAATGAGCTTCATGGCTGGCTCTTGCCACATACGGTCTTCTATACCTCCTTGACTATTTTTAAAAGAAACTTCTCCAGCTGGAAAAATTCCTAAGCAACCACCATTTTTTACATGCTTAAATGCTTGTCTAACCCCACCAACACTACTAAATTCTTCTTTATTGTTTTCGAATGGATTAACTGGTATTACTAAAGGTTCTAAAGGTTTAATGCGTTGTAATAAAAAGTTACCCATTACTTTGAAGTCTGGACGGATTTTATGAATAATGTTCATCATTAAAATTCCATCTAATGCACCTAGTGGATGGTTAGCCACAATAATAAATGGTCCTTTTTCGGGTATGCGTTTAAGGTCTTCTTTATGTAACTCGTACATTATTCTTAAATCGTCTAATAAATAACGTAAGAATTCTGATTCATTTAAGTTCTTGCCACGAGTGTAAATATCGTTAAGCTTATTAATTCCGCTTATACTTTTTAAACTCCATGCTAAGGGTTTTCCTAATAAACCTATTTTATTGAGCCCTGATGCGTGAAATATGTCTTTTGTTGATACTAAACTCATTTAACTTTTACTACAAGTTGTAAGGTATTCTTTATGATTTGACGTAATAATTCTATTCCTTCGTCTGACTTTTCTTCTATGGTTGGGTCAAAATGGTGAACAGTATATAAATGTACGTTTTTTTCTATTGTTGTTTTATATGTTTTTGTTAATTTTTCTACCACTAAATCTATTTTCTGATATAAATCTTCTAAACACAAGGTAAGTGTTATTGCTGAATTTTGCATTAGATTAACTTTTATTTTACAGTCGTGCAGTAAGTTAAATATGTCACTTAATTTATCTTCTGTTATAAAGGAAAAGTCGTTAGTGGTTAAGGTTAATAATTGCTGGTTTTTCTTTAATATATAACAGGGTATAAAGGGTTCTAATAGTTTACCTCTTTTAATTATAGTACCTTTTTCTGTTGGTTTAATGAATGATTTTACATGTAAGGGAATTTCTTTTTTTTGTAATGGCTGTAAGGTTTTTGGGTGTATAACGCTAGCACCATAGTACGCCAATTCTATTGCTTCTTCATATGAAATTCCGTGTAAGAGTTTAGGGTCTTTGAAGTAACGTGGGTCTGCATTTAACACGCCTGGTACGTCTTTCCAAATCGTCATACTTTTGGCATCTAAACAATAGGCGAAAATGGCAGCCGAATAGTCTGATCCTTCTCTACCTAAAGTTGTGGTAAAATAATTGGGGTCTGAACCTAAAAATCCTTGTGTTATGTAAAAGTTGTTTTGGTTTAATGTTTTAATTTTTTGCTCGGTTAATTCCCAATTTACTGTTGCTTCACGGTATGTGTCGTCTGTTTTTATATAATCTCTAACGTCTAACCATTCGTTTTTTATTCCTTTTCGGTTTAAGTAGGCACTAATGATTTTGGTAGAAATTAGCTCTCCGCAACAAACTACTTGGTCATAAACAAAGCTATAATTAGGTGATTTATTTCTGCGTAAAAAACCTTTTAAGTCTTCAAAAAACAAACGAACATCGTCACAAACTGGGTCTTTTGGTTCAAATAATTCTCTAGCTATTTGAATGTGTTGTTCTTCTATTGCATCAATTTTAACTTGAAAGTCACCTTTATTAAAATATAATTCAACCACTTCCTCTAATGCATTGGTTGTTTTACCCATTGCCGACACAACCATAAATGTATTAGTCTGCCCTACTTGACTTAAAACATGAGCTACATTTTTTACACTTTCGGCATCTTTTATAGATGCTCCTCCAAACTTAAATACTTTCATTATTGTTTATACTTCAATATTAGCACTCTATTTTCTATATGCATACTGTCTGATATTAATTTAAATGTTTTTTTAAAACACCTTCTTTTAGCTTTGGTATTGCTGCTATTTGTTTTTCTAACTCAGTTATTTTGGCTTCTATTTTTTCTATTGCAGCAACTATTTTTTCTTGTTCAGAAATTGGAGGTAGTGACACTAAATAATTTTCAATAAATGATTTAGGTACTCTTCTATGACCAGATGTTCCTGTCATATTTTTTTTCAGATTCTATTCTAAAGTCTGCTAATTTTGTGATATAAAATAAAATTTTGGGAAGAAGCATTTTAAAATTTACTCTTAAAACAAAAAATTCAGTGCTTCCAAAACCAATATTATTAACTATTTTAGTTATTAAAGCACCTTTTCCATTTTCTGTACAAGGTGTTATTTTAGCAAATAAAACATCATTTTCCTGAAAAAATGTAAAGCCTGTTTTTACTTCTTTTAAAGTTTTGGTTTGCAAATTAATTATTTCTGCGTCATTAGAAACATCTGCCATTGCTAAAAATGATACTGGAGTTTCTAAATCAAAGTTTTTTATAATATCACTTTTACTAGGGTTAATTGCTTCTAAATATTTTTTGAGAGGTTCTTTTTTATATGAAGAATCCTGTATTGCATCATTAATTTTGTTCTTTAATTCTTTTATCTCCTCAACTGCTTTTCCTTCTTGTTTTTCTAGTTGCTCAATTTCTGAAACTATTTTTTCTTGTATATCTTTGGGTGGAAGTGGGATTTTTACTTTTGACAAATCATCAGCGTAAACATGTGGTTGAGCTTGACCTCTTTGCAATTGATAAATTTCTTTTTGAATTGATTTTAAAAAGTAAAAAATTAAATTAGTCGAAATTATCTTTTCATTTTTTGATTTAATTGTATTACAATCTGAAGCAAAAATGGGAATGTCAAAATAATTAATAAATCCTGCATAAGCACCTGAAGCACTAACAGTAATTGTTTTCCCATCTCGATTGAACTCATTATGATAATAAGCAGGGTTTTGTCCTCCAGCAATTACTGGAATTTGCCCTTTTACAGTTTTTGATTCTGTAATTGTCTTACCTTTTTTTATTTCAGCAATATCACTTAAAAACTCCAATTTTGTTGTATTCCAAAGCACTTCATATTTCACTTTTTTTTTAACCGAAAGCGAGATGTTTTTTTCAAAATCTACACGGTTAAAAGTTAACATATCTGCTAAGTTTTGGTAGCTAATGTTTTCTTTTAGGTTTTCGTTTATTTCTAAATCAAAATTTCCTTTAAAAGCATTGTAAATATAAGTGCTTGCTTTTGTTGGGTTTTCAAAAGTATCCGCATCGTACAACTGTGTGCAGTCGTCTATGGTTTTGCTACGCTGTATTGGGTGTATGCCTTCGCTACCTCTACGGTTGCTAAATTCGTAGCCTAAAAATGCTTTTTCTTTATTTTTTTCGCCTGTTTTTACTAAAACTACTTTTTGTTTAAGTGTCAATATAAAATAAAGCAGTTTATCCTGCTCTAAGGCTAGAATATTTTGCCATTTTTCTTGCTCGTTTTTGGCTTTTATTTTTTTATCGTACTCTTGGTATATTTCGGAAGCTAAAATATTTTTATTCGGTTTTTTTCTGTAATAAAGTTTTATAATCGTCTAGCGAAATAGTTTCCCAAACGTATGCAACATATTTTTGTAATGGGTTTTCTATGCCGTTAATAGTAACATCTTGCAGATTGGTAAATAGTTTTTTTATAGCTTCTTCAATATTAATGGCATCGGCATTGTTTCTGCGTTTTAAAAACAGGGTTACGGTGTTGGTTCCTGTTGCCATAAAGGTGTTAGAACCCATTTCGGTAATGGCTAAAACATCAAAATATTTTAATATTATTTCTCTTGTTTGTGTGTAAATTCCTGTATTACTTAAAATACTACTAGGCAAAATTATACCTGCAACTCCACCATCTTTTAATAGCTGTTTTGTTCGTTCAATAAACAAACATTCTATTTCGCTACTTTGATCCGTTAATCGGTTGTATAAATCAAACGCTTTTTCCGATTTTTCGCTATTCATTTGTCCTTTAAAAGCAGACACCGAATAAGGCGGATTTGAAATAATTACATCAAATTGTTTGTTGTCTTGCGGATAGGTTTTGTCGGTTTCTTTTAATAAATCCTTAAATTCTTTTGAAGTGGCAAAATCTCCCAAACCATCACCATGAATTACTTTTGCCAAACCATCTCCGTGCAAATAGCAACTTACTTTGGCTGTTTTTACCAAACGGTAATCTTTTTCTATACCGTAAACGTATTTTTCTGCCCAGTCAAATTGTACTCTTTGAAAGCCATCTATTTGCCTACGAGTTTCAGGTTTATAATCTTCCAGTTTTAAATTGTCGATATATTTTTGAACCTCTTCCATAGATTCGGTAATAAAATGCCCACTACCTGCTGCATAATCAATGATGGTAGGTAATAAATCATTTTTATTTCCTGCTTCAATTTTACTTGCCGTAATTTCTTGAAGCGGAAGACTTTTAATAATAAAACGAGCAATAGGAACAGGAGTAAAAAACTGCCCAGATTCTTGTTTTAATCCTGTGGTTAAAAGCAATTCAAAGAAATCACTCAGAAACTGCTGACGGTAATTATAACGTATTTTATATACCTGCAATAATTCTACAACCTCTTTTACAACCTTTGCATTTTCTTCAAAAGAAGCATCGTCATAGACTTCTTTTATGGCAAATTCATTATTTTTCTTTAATCTTATTTCGGTAAGAATGTGTTTAAATTCTTCTTGATATTTTTCATCAATAGAAGCAAAACGTTTGTCAAGTTCATCATCACTAACATCAGTAACTTCTTTCTCCAAAAGCTCTCTCATTCCTTTATTGTAAAGGTCTGTAAGTCTTTTTTGAAAAGTAATATGGTTGTCTTTACCTTCAATCCATTGAAATTCTAATTCGTCATTTTCATCTTTAGAATATTCATCTACGATTTTGCACAAAAACAAGGTAAAAATTTTATTAAACGCATTGGGTTTGTCAGAAACTACATTGTGTCTTAAAATTTCTAAAAAACGATTGAAAATAAAACTACTGTCTTCTTGTTTTAAAACTTCTAAGTTTTTCTTAGTGAGTGCTTTACTTTTAAATTCATAAGGGTTTACCCAGCTTTCAAAAACTCCGTTTGTTTTTGGTAATTTATTCCAACGTTCAAAAAAATCTTTAACGTTGGCTGTTTGCCTGTAATCGTCTTCAATTTTTACAATTTCATTTCTGTATTGAATTTCATTTCCGTTCAATTCAGAAGTGTACAACATAATAATGTCCGCACTTCTATCTTGCTGAAAATAAGTAAATAATTGACCTCCGTTTTTTTGTAAATTTTTAAATTCTTTTTCAAACTCTGTTCCCCACGTTTTGCATTCTATCATTAGATAAGCAGAACCATCATCGCGAGTAACCAAAACATCTAAACGTCCACTTGTGCCGTGTCCAGTTTTCCACGTTTTTTCTAAAGTGATATTTTGGGGTTTGTAGCCTTTTTCAAGTAATCTGTCTACACATTCTAATACTACCCAGTTTTCTGACTGAGAAAAGTTTTGGGTGGTTTTACTTTCTGTTGTTATTTTATCGCCGTAATTGAAATTTTCTTTTTCAAAATCTATTTCAATAGCGTATTTACCGTATTTTTTATGAAATATACCTGAGGTGTTTTCTTTGGGAGAAAAGCCTAATACCTTTATCAGTTTTTTATATTTCATAATAATTAGAGTTTAATTTTTCCTTGAGTTTACTTTCTCATAGTTAGTTTATTTCTTGTAATAACAACACCTGTAGATTAGTAATAGTCATACACTTTTTTAAGACTTTATCTTAGGAACTAAAGATAGTTATTTTTCTCCTATTTGTTTAGGGCAAAATTACTGCTTTTATCTATATAGGCAATTTTTACCACAAAAAACATCGAATATATTGTGGTAGTTTTTATCTCATGGAAAACTCTTAGATATACAGCGATTTCATATATTTTTTAAGTTTCTATTAAATTCGCATTTATCGATCTTAAAATTTTTACGATATTTGGACAAACTTTGCAAATCCATAAAAATGACTTCAAAATCAAGGCAAACACTAGGCGAATTTATAATTGATAATCAAGAAGATTTTAAATATTCAACTGGTGAGTTGAGTAGACTCTTAAGCTCTATAAAGCTTGCCACCAAAATGGTAAACCATAAGGTAAACCAAGCAGGACTGGTAGATATTTTAGGAAAGTTTGGTAGCGAGAACATACAAGGTGAAGCTCAACAAAAGTTAGATGTTTTTGCTAATGATGCGTTTATAAAAACCCTGTCGCAACGAGAAGTCGTTTGTGGCATTGCCTCTGAAGAAAATGAAGACTTTATACAAATTAACTGCTCTAATAATGCCCGAGCACAGCAAATATGTTGTACTTATTGATCCGCTAGACGGTTCATCAAACATAGATGTTAATGTTTCTGTTGGAACTATTTTTTTCCATCTACCGAAGAGTTACACCTGAGGGAACTCCTGTTCAACTAGAAGATTTTTTACAGCCTGGAAATAAACAAGTAGCTGCTGGCTATGTAGTTTATGGGAGCTCTACCATGTTAGTTTACACAACGGGAAATGGCGTAAATGGTTTCACTTTAAATCCATCTATTGGGACGTTTTATTTATCACACCCAAATATTACCATTCCCGAAGATAGTAATATTTACTCTATAAACGAAGGAAATTATGCCCTGTTTCCACAAGGTGTAAAAGACTATATAAAATACTGCCAAGCGATTGATGAAGACAGACCTTATACCTCACGTTATATAGGTTCTTTATGTTCTGATTTTCATAGGAATATGATAAAAGGCGGCATTTATATTTATCCATCGGGAACTAAAAACCCAAATGGTAAATTAAGATTGCTGTATGAATGTAACCCTATTGCCATGCTTGCTGAACAAGCTGGAGGTAAAGCCAGCGACGGTTTTAATAGAATTTTAGATTTAACCCCTACTGAACTACACCAACGTGTTCCGTTTTTTTTGTGGGTCTAAAAATATGGTTGAAAAGGCTGAAGATTTTATGAAGCTAAATGAAAAAAAGCCCGCTTAAAAACAGGCTTTTTAACTTAATTAACACATGAGAACAAATTTATTTTACTAAACTTGATTCTGTATTTACAACATCTGTGCCAAAAAATAATTTCATTGTTAATTAAATGTTATTAGTCTCGTTCAAATAAGCTAATCCTTTTAGAGTGTGCAGCTTATCATTTACATTAATTTTATCAGTTAATGGTGAATATACATTGGCTAAGCCACCGGTAGCTATAATAAAACATTTTCCAACTTCATCTTCAATTCTATCTATCATGCCCTCTACCATAGCTAAAAAACCATAAACCATTCCGCTTTGCATACAAGTCTCGGTATCTAAACCTAAAATTGATTTTGGTTTTTTTAATTCAATATCTGGTAGTTGTGCGGTTGACTTAGTTAAAGATGCTAATGCTGTATTTACTCCAGGAGCAATGGCTACACCTAGTACTTTTCCTTTCTCATCTATGCACATAAAAGTAAGTGCTGTTCCAAAGTCTATAATTATTTTTTTACCCTTATATAATTTATGGGCTGCAACCGCATTTGCATATAAATCTGTTCCCATTTGATTTGATGTATGCTGAATAGGCGATTTAGAAGTTCTGTCGACAATGATGGGTTTTATTCCATGTAGTTTCTCTAGGGCATTACTTACTTGCATAGTAATAGGCGGAACTACTGAACCTATTACTATTTTATTTATACTTTCTGTTTTTTAGATTAAATGGTTCATACAAATGAATAAATTTGGCTAGGTACTCATCCTCTGTTCCGTAAGGTTTTGTGTTTATAGTCCAAGAGATTATTGCTTCTTGTGTTTGAAAGAGACCAAACCGTATGTTTGAGTTTCCAATATTTACAGCTAATAACATTTTATTGAGTATAAGTATTATTAGTTATATTAATGTCTGCTAATCGATTGGTTGGATCTATTACTGCTGATTTTACCTCTTTTTTTACAGGCACATTATAGGTAGGGTTAGTCCAAACCCAGTCGGGCATTACGGTTCTTTTTACATTTTTATAAATAGGTAGATTCTCTATTGGTTTTTGACCTCTCATTTCTAAGGTTGGAATGTAGAATAATTCCTTACTTCCGTCTTGGTATTCTACTAATAAATCTATTGGCATAGAAAAATCGCTATTATATGTAGTTCTATGTTATTATTATTATTGACTGATTTTATTTCGAAATCAATAAATCTTGTTGTATTGATGAACAAGTTGTTATACCATTTTAGATTGATTCCTGATATTTTTTCTGCTACTCGCTTAAAATCATTAGGTGTTGGATGTTTTAGCTTCCAGTCTTTATAGAACTGGTGAATTGTTTTGTTTAAAATTGTCATCACCTATAATATAGCCTAGTTGTATTAAATATATTTTACCTTTAACGTATGCTTCTACACCGTAGGCATAGTTATAGTTATAATAATCTGCCAACAAACTCATTGGTTCTTCTACACCCGATTCTACTAAATTTCTGATAGGTTTGATAAGTCCCTGCAAATAAATCTTTAGTATTGGTGTTACGGTTAAAAACAGCATCGCTACCTAAGGCCTCTGCATAAGAGGTAAAGCCTTCATCCATCCATTCATTTAGTGTCTCATTAAAGGCAAATAGGTGTTGAAACCATGAGTGTGCCGCTTCATGAAAAATTACTCCTGCTAGACTTTCGAAGTTACGCTCACCTGTTATTAAGGTAATCGTTCCATACTCCATTCCGCCATCTCCTCCTTGAACTACGGTATAGGTACTCCATGGGTATTCTCCAAATTTTTTATTCATAAAATCAAAAAAAGAGGCTGTTGGTTCTTGTACTTTTTTCCAATTTTCTTTTATATTCTTATCATCTTTATAAACAAAATATAAGTCTAAATTATTTGGTCCTTTTTTGTGGTCTACTATAATTCAGTATCGGCAGCCCATGCAAAGTCGTGTATATTGTTGGCTTTAAAGTGCCATGTAGTTTTTCCTTTTTTTGATTTTATTTGAGCATCTTTATTATAACCTTTTACTTCGTTTGGATTTTGTAATTTACCCGAAGCGGCTACTACAAATCCTTTTGTATGTGTATGCTTATGTCAAAATCACCAAATGGTGCATAAAATTCTCGTCCAATATATTCATCTAAATGCCATCCTTCTTCATCAAACTCAGCCATTTTTGGATACCATTGAGTCATAGAAAAGTCAATACCTTCGGTATTATTTCTTCCTGATCGACGAATTTGTTCTGGTACTTGTGCCTGCCATTCCATCTTAAAAGTAGTTGATGATTTAGGCGGAATGGGCTGTGCTAGCTCTACTTTTAAAATGGTTCCTTTTACTTCAAATGACAAGTTTTTTTCCATTTTGTTGGATTGATTTTATTTTTTGATAACCTATTTGATTCGGTTTTAATTTACCTATTCTGCTTACTAGCTTAGGATTTTCTTTTGTTCCTTCATTTTTTACCATACGAGAATCTGGATCGGCAATGTTTGTTAATCTATAATCCATTGCACTCCCTGACTGAAAGGCATTAAAGTATAAATGAAAGTATACCGTATGTAATGTTTCAGGAGAATTATTGGTGTAAACGAGCTGCATATTTCCATCATATTGAAATAATTTTTCATCCACATCAATAGACATGGTATAGTCTACTTTTTGTTGCCAATAATTGTTTTTTTGAGCAAAAATTTGTTGAGATAACAATACTAAAAAAGCTATTAATACATTTTTCATTACTTAATAATTTAATGGTCGTAAACATACAAAAAATGTAAATAAGAGAAATATTACTTACCTTTTATTCGTTTTGGATTGTCTTTTAAAAAGGCTCCCCAACCAGAATAATTTTTAGTGGTTTGTGAATTTCCCATATTAAAATAGTGACAAACTGCAGCTGCTAATCCATCGGTAGAATCTAATTTTTTAGGCAATTCATTTATGTTAAGCATACTTTGTAACATACCTGCTACTTGTTCTTTAGAGGCATTGCCATTACCTGTAATTGCCATTTTAATTTTTTTAGGTGAGTATTCAGTTATTGGGATTTCTCTATATAAGCCCGCAGCCATTGCTACGCCTTGCGCTCTACCAAGTTTTAACATTGATTGTACGTTTTTACCAAAAAACGGTGCTTCAATAGCTAATTCATCTGGATGATGTGTGTCTATTAATTGCAACGTTCGTTCAAATATTTTTTTTAGTTTTATGGCATGATTATCATATTTATGCAACAATAGTTCGTCTAATAGCACAAGTACCATTGATTTATTTTGAATTTTTATGATTCCAAAACCCATGACTGTTGTACCTGGATCTATCCCTAGAATTATTTTTTCCATAAAGGGCTAAGTTATAACAAATATTAAACATCTTATAAAGCACGAATGGGAAGAAATACTTAATCAATTATTCATAAACAAAAATAAATAAAAGAAATATATTGGTATTGTCTTTGATTTATATATAAAATTCATAATTTAGCAGCGAAGTGAAGATTATTACCATTATATTCAGTTTTTATATTCTCTCAATATGCATATTGCCTTGCAATGACTTGTATAGTGGGTATGATTCTTCTTTAACTCAAACTGAAACCAATCAAGAAACCAGTCACAACGACTTATGCAGTCCTTTTTGTATATGCAGTTGTTGTAATATGGTTACTAATTCTACTTTTCAAGCGTTAAAAATAAATAACACAAAAACGGCTTTTGAACTAACTCAAAAACTTCCTGTTAAAGACTTAAATTTTATTTCAAGTTATTACGGAAACATTTGGCCTCCACCGCCTAAATTTAATATTTAATTTTATTGACAAATAGATGCTCTTAACACTCTCAATACGAGATGAATTGTAAACTGTAGCATCTAAGTGTTTCTATTACCATAAAAATTAGGTAAAAGAATTTTCATCAATTCAATTAAATATTAATTTTAAAAAAATGTTAGATAATATTATTAAATTCAGCATAAAGAATAAACTCATAATAGGAGTTATGACTTTGGTTCTTATGATTTGGGGAGCATGGAGTGCTAGTAAATTACCCATTGATGCTGTTCCAGACATAACCAACAATCAAGTACAAATTTTCACAGTTTGCCCTACTTTAGCAGGACAAGAGGTAGAGCAACTTGTAACATTTCCTATTGAACAAAGCATTGCCAATACTCCTGGTATAGAAGAAATAAGAAGTATTTCACGCTTTGGTCTATCAGTAATTACAGTCGTATTCAAAGATAATATAGACATTTACTTTGCTCGACAACTTATTACCGAAAACCTTAAAGCAGCCGAAGAACAAATTCCCGAAGGAATAGGTACACCCGAATTAGCCCCCGTAAGTACAGGACTTGGAGAGGTTTACCAATACATCATTCACCCAAAAAAAGGAAGCGAGGATAAATACGACGCTAAAGATTTGCGTACAATGCAAGATTGGATAGTAGCTCGACAACTTTACGGCACCCCTGGCATTGCCGAAATAAACAGTTTTGGTGGTCAACTTAAACAATATGAAGTAGCCGTAGACCCTAACCGACTAAAAGCAATGGATGTAAGTATTCCAGATATTTTCAATGCATTAGAGCAAAACAATGAAAACACTGGTGGTGCTTACATAGACAAAAAACCAAATGCTTATTTCATTAGAGGTATAGGGCTAGTTAGCACACTAGAAGACATTAGAAATATAGCTGTAAAAAATACAGGTAATACCCCTATCTTTATTAGAGATGTAGCAAATGTACGCTATGGAAGTGCCGTCCGTTACGGAGCATTAACCTATAATGGCGAAGTAGATGCTGTAGGTGGTGTAATTATGATGCTTAAAGGAGAGAATAGTAATGAAGTCGTAAAACGCATTAAAGAAAAATTACCTGTAATTCAAAAATCTTTACCAGACGACATTACAATTGAACCCTATTTAGACCGAACAGATTTAGTAGGTAGAGCCATTAGTACAGTAGAAAAAAATCTAATTGAAGGTGCCTTAATTGTAATTTTTGTTCTAGTAGTATTTTTAGGTAATCTAAGAGCAGGGTTAATCGTAGCATCTGCCATCCCATTATCCATGTTATTTGCTTTAGGAATGATGAATGTTTTTGGAGTGAGTGCTAACCTTATGAGTCTAGGAGCTATTGACTTTGGTCTAATAGTAGATGGTGCAGTAATTATTGTAGAGGCAACCCTACACCATTTAGGTTTGAGGAAATCTAAAGGAAGACTTACTCAAAGTGAAATGGATGAAGAAGTTTTTCTATCAGCCTCAAAAATTCGTAATAGTGCAGCATTTGGTGAAATAATTATCCTAATTGTTTATATACCTATTCTTACATTGGTAGGTGTTGAAGGAAAAATGTTCCGCCCTATGGCACAAACCATAGGCTTTGCCATATTAGGAGCATTAATTTTATCGCTCACTTACATTCCTATGATGTGTGCTTTATTCCTACCCAAAAAAATAAGCCTTAAAAAAACAATCTCGGATAAGTTGATGGATAAACTACAAAGCATCTATCAACCCATATTACAAAAAGCTATTAAAATTAAATACTTATTAATAGGGGTAACAGTAGCAATATTTGCATTCTCCATTTTCTCCTTTAGTCGAATGGGTGGAGAGTTTATACCTCAACTACAAGAAGGAGACTTTGCTTTTCATTGTATTTTACCACAAGGTAGTTCACTTAACCAAAGTCTAGAAACCTCCATGCAGGCTTCTCGTATTATCAAAAAATTTGATGAAGTAAAAATGGTTGTAGGTAAAACAGGAGCTGCCGAAGTACCCACAGATCCTATGCCTCCTGAAGCAACTGATATGATGATCATACTTAAACCTCAAAAAGAATGGAAAAGTGGTTTAAGTTATAATGAATTAGCAGATTCCATTAACGAAAAACTAGAATCTATACCTGGAGTATACTTCGAAAAAAACCAACCCATACAAATGCGTTTTAACGAACTTATGACAGGAATTAGGCAAGATGTAGCCGTAAAGATTTTTGGTGAAAACATGGATTCACTTGCTCTTTATGCCAATAAAGTTAGTCAGGTTATACAAAGTGTTAATGGTGCAACCAATCCACAAGTAGAAAAAGTAGGAGGTCTACCTCAAATAAACATTGATTACGATAGAATTCGTATGGCTAATTATGGTCTTACCATCGAAAACGTAAACGATATAGTAAGTACTGCATTTGCTGGTAAAAGTGCTGGAGAAATCTACGAAAATGAACGAAGATTTGATTTAGTAGTAAGACTAGATAGTGCATACAGAAAAAGCATTGATGATGTAAATAATTTGATGATACCTACCAATAAAGGAGGGCAAGTTCCCTTATCACAAGTAGCAAATGTTAACTACAAATTAGGAGCAGCACAAATAAGCCGTGAAGGAGGAAGACGAAGAATTGTAATTGGCTTTAATGTTTCGGGAAGAGATGTACAAAGTGTCGTAGAAGAAATACAAGTAAAGTTAGCTGATAACATAAAGCTACCTACTGGTTACTATTTTACTTATGGCGGTCAGTTTGAAAACCTAAAACAAGCAAGTAACCGATTAATGATAGCTGTACCCGCTTCGTTATTACTCATATTTATATTGTTATACTTTACATTCCGTTCGTTTAAGCAAGCAACATTAATTTTTACAGCCATACCAATGAGTGCTATTGGAGGTATATTTGCATTAATGTTACGTGGTATGCCTTTTAGTATAAGTGCTGGTATTGGTTTTATAGCATTATTTGGAGTAGCTGTACTTAACGGAATTGTACTAATCGGAACCTTTAATCAATTAGAAAAAGAAGGTTGGAATGACGTTATAAAACGTGTTAAAGAAGGCACAAAAATTCGTTTACGCCCCGTATTAATGACTGCCGCCGTAGCATCTTTAGGTTTTTTACCAATGGCAATAAGTACAGGGGCTGGAGCTGAAGTACAAAAACCATTAGCTACCGTAGTAATTGGAGGATTAATTACCGCAACTTTCCTTACATTGTTTGTATTGCCATTGCTTTACATTATTTTTAACTCTAAAATATCCATTAAACCAAAATCTAAAATGAAACCTGTTACAACATTACTTATATTATTTTTGCTGTTTGGTGGAGCTTTGAAGGTTAATGCACAAAATACCATTACCGTAGATGAAGCCATTAATATAGCATTGCAAAATAATAATGCCATAAAAGCCGACGATTTTAGTATTCAGTCTACAACTGCTCTAAAATCTACTTCAAAAGAGTTACCTAAGCTTGAATTTAATGCTCAATTAGGTCGTTATAATAGTCGGGAGTTTGACCAAGCATTCCAAATTTCTCAAAATATTCCATTCCCCACCATATTCAAGGCAAAAAAAGAAAAAATAAATGCCGAGATTAAAAGACAAGAATTGAATAAAGAAATAACTAAGAATGAACTCAAAAAAGAAGTCCGGAGTTACTACTACCAAATTGAGTATTTAACACACAACAAATCAAGACTTGAATATTTAGATAGCTTATATGGTGATTTTATACGTGTAGCAACTGTTAGGTATAAAGTAGGCGATATTAAAAAAATTGAAATTAGTACCGCAAAAACGTACAAAGGTGAAATTAACTTATTATTAGAACAGAATCAAATCTACCTAGACAATGCTTATGCTAGTTTAAAAAACTTACTTAATGTTTCGGATGACATTGTTGTTCCTCTAAACAAAGAATATAAACCATTGCAAGCTAATGAATTAATTGACATTTCGGCCATAGAAAATCATCCTACCATACAAACTTTGTATCAAGATATGATTGTGGCAGAAGAAAGTAAAAAAGTAGAAAAAGCACAAGGACTTCCAGATTTTACTATTGGATATACCAGTCAGTCTCTCATTGGTTACCATACCGTAAATGGTCAAGAAAAATACTTTAATGGAGGTAACCGATTTGGTTTTGTAAACGTTGGAATTTCTATACCTATTACATATGGTGCCACAAAAGCACGCATAAAATCTTTAGAATACCAGAAACAAGCAGCCGAAAGTGAAGCTAAATTGAGAGAAAAGGTACTTCTAACTCAGTTAGAAAATACCATGAATCAATACAAGCAAAATATAAAACAATACAATTACTATTTTCAACAAGCATTACCTAATGCTAAAGACATTGTAAACGCTGCACAAGTAGGCTATAGAACAGGTGATATTTCTTATGTAGAATATCTCTATTCTTTACAAACAGCAACTAATATAGAGTTAAAATATTTAGAGTCTATACAACAAGTCAATCAATCTGTCATTAATATTAATGCTTTAATTAATCAATAATAATTCTAAAAATGAAACTAACATTAAAAATATTTTTCGCAATTTTTCTTACCATTCTATTAAACTCCTGTGGTGAAAAACACAAAGAAGGAGATGGTCACAACCACGGCACAGAAAAGGAACCAGAAAAAAAAGAAATCAAAAGTACTGAGGAAGAAGAAGCTCCTACTATTGCTTCGCTCACCCAAGAACAAATAAAAACCGTAGGCATTACATATGGTAAAATTGAGATGAAAGAACTTACCGCAACCATAAAAGCCAACGGAACCTTAAGAGTACCTAATGATAAAAAAGCCAATGCTACATCATTATATGGTGGTGCTATAAAAACCATTAATGTACAAGTAGGAGATTATGTTCGTAAAGGGCAAGTAATAGCAACTATTGCCAATCCAGAATTTATTCAATTACAAGAAGAATACCTTACAACAGGTAGTCAAATAACATTTGCTCAACAAGAATACAGTAGACAAAAAGAATTATTTGATAATAATGCAGGTGCAAAGAAAAATTTACAAAATGCACAAGCCGAACTAAATACATTAAGAACAAAGAGAGCATCATTACAAAGACAAATGCAGTTAATGGGTATAAACCCTTCAAGTGTATCTAACAGCAACCTAAGATCAGGACTAGTCGTAGCAGCTCCAATTAGCGGTGTAGTAAGCAACGTAATAGCACAAATTGGTAGTTATGTTGATGTTTCATCTCCCGTTGCCGAAATAGTAAATAACGCCTCCTTGCATTTAGACTTAAATGTTTTTGAAAGAGACTTACCAATGATTAGCCCTGGACAAACCATTCACTTTACCTTAAAAACAATGAATATGATGCCGAAATATTCAGTATAGGATCTGCTTTTGAAAATGAAAGCAAAACAATTCCAGTACATGCTAGAGTTAAAGGGGAGAAAAAAGGATTGATTGATGGTATGAACATTACAGGTATTGTAAGTTTAAGCCAATGTCCTTACACCAGCCGTGCCCAATGATGCCATAGTAAGTGCTGATGGGAAATATTATATTTTTATTGTGACAGATAAAGAGCCCGAAGAACATGATGAGGAAGAAGGTGTCATGCACACGGTGAAGGTGAAGAAGAAAGTAAAAATGAAAAAGAGCATAAACCTAGCAACAATGTAAATTTCGAAAAAATTGAAGTAACCTTAGGGGTTTCAGATATGGGGTACACTGCCATAACAATGATAAATGAAATCCCTGAAGGGCAAAAATTGTAACTAAGAACCCATTCTTTATTAATGCAAAAACTATCCAACACAGGAGGGAATGCACATTAAAACTTAAAGTATAATTTAGTTAACAACAAAATTATCATCATGGAACACAAACATAAATACAATAGTCAAGGAGAACAACTTTGCTGTACTCCGCAAGAAGAAAAATATATACTAATGCCAATTGCTAAAAAAATTAGTTGCCGAAAAAAATCATCAAGAAAGTGAACACAACCATGACGATGATGATGGGGCACAATCACGGTAGTACAGACAAAAGTGCTTTTCAACTATTTTTACCATCCATTATCTCTTTGTTGTTATTACTTATAGGCATTGGAATCGACAACTTTTACCCACAAAGTTGGTTTACTGGTTGGGGTAAGACTTGTTTGGTATATTGCAGCCTATGCTCCAGTAGGATTCTCTGTAATTATAGAAGCCATTAAAAACATTAGTAGAGGCGAAGTTTTTTCAGAATTTTTCTTAATGAGTATTGCCACTATTGGTGCATTCATTATTAAAGAATATCCAGAGGCTGTAGCTGTAATGTTATTTTATGCCGTGGGTGAAGTATTCCAAACCCTAGCAGTTTCAAGAGCAAAAAGTAATATTAAATCCTTACTCGATCAAAGACCAGATGAGGTAACTGTTTTAAAAAGATAATCAACCCCAGCTAATAAAAGCAGAAGCTGCAAACATAGGCGATATCATACAACTAAAGTCAGGTGAAAAACTAGGTTTAGATGGTGAATTACTATCAGAAACAGCATCGTTCAACACATCAGCCCTTACAGGAGAAAAGTAAACCCGACACCAAGAAAAAAGGTGAAACTGTACTCGCAGGAATGATTAATCTTAACGCTGTAAGTCAGGTAAAAGTAACTACCGCATATACCGACAGCAAACTCAGTAAAATTTTAGAACTAGTACAAAACGCAACAGCCCAAAAAGCACCTACCGAATTATTCATTCGTAAATTCGCCAAAATTTATACACCAATAGTTGTTTTTTTAGCAATTTGCATTTGCGTAATACCTTATTTTTTAATTCCTCAATATTTTGCTGATGTTTTATGTCTTTAAAGATTGGTTATACCGTGCCTTAATCTTCTTAGTTATATCTTGCCCTTGTGCATTAGTCATCTCCATTCCGCTAGGCTATTTTGGAGGAATAGGAGCGGCTAGTCGTAATGGTATCCTATTCAAAGGAAGTAATTTCTTAGACATTTTAGCTAACATTAAAAATGTAGTCATGGACAAAACGGGTACCATGACCGAAGGCGTTTTTGATGTACAAGAAGTTGTGTTAAAAGATGATTTCAATAAAGATGAAATACTAAGAATGGTAAACGCTTTAGAAAGCCAAAGTACACATCCTATAGCTACTGCCATTCATAATTATGTTGGGGAAGTAGACAATACCATTCAGTTAAATAATACCGAAGAAATTGCAGGTCACGGGCTAAAATCTACCATAAACGGAAAAGAATTATTAGTTGGCAACTTTAAGCTAATGGATAAGTTTAACATCAATTACGACATAGACCCAACCAGTATTGTATATACCGTAATTGCCATTGCTTATGGCGAAAAATTTGTAGGACACATAACTATTGCCGACAGTATAAAAATCTGATGCTAAAAAAAACCATAGAAAAATTACATCAACTGAATGTAAAAGCCACAATGCTCAGTGGCGATAAAAGCACAGTAGTAAAATATGTAGCCGAACAATTAGGTATTGACAATGCCTTTGGTGATCTATTACCTGAAGACAAAGTAAATAAAGTAAAAGTAATCAAAGCACTAGAGGAAAGCGTAGCCTTTGTGGGCGATGGTATTAATGACGCACCTGTAGTTGCAATAAGTGATGTAGGTATGGCAATGGGTGGACTAGGAAGTGACGCTACTATTGAAACAGCCGATGTTGTAATACAAGACGATATGCCAAGTAAAATTCCTATGGCAATAAACATTGGAAAACAAACCAAAAAAATTGTTTGGCAAAATATTACACTAGCGTTCGTTGTAAAAGCCATTGTACTCGTTTTAGGTGCAGGTGGTTTAGCTACAATGTGGGAAGCCGTTTTTGCTGACGTAGGAGTTGCTCTAATCGCAATATTAAATGCGGTAAGAATTCAACGAATGAACTTCAAATACTAAACTCTTTTAACCATACCAAAAAACCGAAAAGGCAACTAACTGTTAATAGTTATTGCCTTTTTTTCATTCGTGACCTCGACAGGATTCAAACCTGTAACCTCCTGAGCCGTAATCAGGTGCGCTATTCAGTTGCGCCACGAGGCCTTTATTTTGGTTTGCAAAGATACAAATTCTTTAGAACAGAGCAAATGCTAATTAAAATTTGATGTAAACAAGTTATTTTTTTGTAACTTTGTTGCGTTCACTTGATTTAAGTGAGTACCACAATATTATGAGAGACTTTAATTTACATAAAGAAAAAGCTGTTAACAGTCTTTTGTTTGTAATAAATAATCTTGAAAAGGCTGACACACACAAGACTTACAAAATTTTATATTTTGCAGATCAAAAACATCTTTTAAGGTATGGTAGACCAATTTTTGGTGATACTTACGTAAAAATGAAATATGGTCCAGTACCTTCTTTTATCAAAAATGTAGTTGATGAAAATATAGAAGGCTTAGAAGAAATTGTTGCTAAATATCATAGATATTTTATTAAATCTTTAATTGAACCTAATTTAGATTTTTTATCTGAAAGCGATTTAGAGTGTCTTAATGAATCTATAAAAGAGAACAAAGATTTAGAATTTGGTGTTTTAACCAACAAATCACACGATTATGCATACAATAAGGCTAGTTGGAATATTGATTATTTGGATATGGCTAAAGCTGTTGGTGCCGATGAAAACATATTAAACTTTATTAATCAACAAAAAATAAACGACAATTTAGAGTTGATATGAGTTTAGGAGATTTCTTTCCAGATAATTTAAAAAATGAATTTGCCAAAAGAAATATTGATTTAGGAAATGCTATCTTAATTAAGATTCCTGATTTTGCTATAAGCCACGATAAATATATTATTGTGGTAGCAAAAGATGATAGTGAAGTTTCTTTAGCATATGTCGTTATTAATTCAAAAATTAACTCAAACATAGCCTATAATTCTTATTTAAAATCTCTACACTTAAAGATTCATAGAGAAAATAATTCTTTTTTAGATAAAGATAGTTTTGTTGATTGCTCAAAGTTGAGAGAGTTTAACATTCAGGATGTTATTGACTTTTTAACTAAATACCCTGAAAGAGCTCTTGGTAATGTTAATTCAGATGTTCTCAAAGCTATACATATGAAAATAACAACAGCCTCAACAATAGAACCATTTATGAAGAAAAAATTCGGTTTTTTTATTAAACCCAAATTATGAGTACAAAAACAACTCTTTGTTATTTAATTTTATTAATAACCCTAGCTTGTAAACCTGAGCTAAAAAAAGATTCCGTTACTCAACATCAAAATATACTAAAACTTACCCAACATTTAACTTTAATAGAAACGAATGATGAAGTGATTATTAATCCCAACAAAGAAAATGTAGCTTTTAAACAAACAGATCTACCCTTACAATCAGTTATGGTTATTCCATCGTCGGTTATTGGTTATTTTGATGCTTTAGGGGAAATAAAAAAAATTACTAGTGTGGTAGACCCTAACTATATTTATAATACTTCTGTTCATAAAAGCATAGAACAAAAAAACATTCAATCAGTTGGTACCGCCAATGAGTTATTTATAGAAAAAATACTGAATCAAAAACCCAATCTTATTATTTCTACCTCTAACCCTATGTTAAGTAAATACCATGAACAATTAAAGAAAGAAGGTATAAAAATAATTTATATTGATGAATATTTAGAAGCAACACCTTTAGCAAAATCAGAATATTTAATATTGTTTGGAGTATTGTTTGGTAAAAAAAATGAGGCTATAGATTTATTTAATGTTATTCAAAAAAATTATAACTCAATCCAAGAAAAAATTAAAACACATAATCAACCTAAACCAACCGTTTTAGCTAACGGTATGTATGGAGATGTTTGGTTTATGCCTGGAGGAAGAAGTTTTCAGGCTAAATTTATACAAGATGCAGGAGGCGATTATTTATGGAAAGATAATGAGCATAAAAATGTGCTTAACTTATCGTTTGAAGAAGTTGCTCAACAAGCCTTAAATGCTAATATTTGGATTAACGTTGCCGATTTTAAGAATAAGGAATCTTTACAAAATAGTTATCCTAACTACACTTGGTTTAAAGCTTATAAAAACAATAAGGTATATAATTGGTATAAGCGTAGTAATGCACAAGGTGCTAACGACTATTTTGAAACAGGAACTGTTCGTTCCGATTGGGTTTTAAAAGATTTAGCTGCTATTTTTTACCCCGATTTATTCCCACAGCATTCGCTTTATTTTTATGAACGTCTAAAATAACTCCGACTTAAATTGTTCTAAAAATCGAAGATCATTTTCGGTATATAAACGTATGTCACCAATTTGGTACAATAGCAAGGCTATTCGTTCTATGCCCATACCAAAAGCGAATCCTGTGTATTCCTCTGGGTTTATATTTACGTTTTGTAACACATTAGGATCAACCATACCACAACCCATAATTTCTAACCAACCTGTACCTTTAGTAATTCTATAGTCAGTTTCTGTTTCTAATCCCCAGTATACATCAACCTCTGCACTAGGTTCTGTAAAAGGGAAATAGGATGGTCTTAATCTTATTTTAGACTTTCCAAACAAGGCTTCAGTAAAATAGCTTAAGGTTTGTTTTAAGTCTGCAAAAGAAACGTTTTTGTCTATGTATAATCCTTCTATTTGATGGAACATCATATGCGAACGAGCCGATATAGCTTCATTTCTATACACCCGACCTGGAGAAAGTGTACGAATAGGTGGCTTATTGTTTTCCATGTACCTAATTTGTACTGACGAGGTATGAGTACGCAACACTATATCTGGATTTTTTTCTATAAAAAAAGTGTCTTGCATATCTCTAGCTGGATGATGTTCGGGTAGATTTAGGGCTGTAAAGTTATGCCAATCGTCTTCAATTTCTGGCCCATCGGAAATGGTAAATCCTATGCGTTCAAAAATTTCTATAATTCTATTCTTTACAATATTTATAGGATGCCTTGAACCTAAATTTTGTGGTGTTCCAGTTCTTGTTACGTCAATATTACTGGCTAATGATGTACTAGTTAGGTTATTTTTTAATTCATTAACCTTATTGTTTGTAGCACTTTTTAATTGATTAACAACTTGCCCAAATTCCTTTTTTAGTTCTACTGGAACCGTTTTAAACTGGGTAAACAAATCATTTAAAATTCCTTTTTTACCTAGGTATTTAACACGGAATGCCTCTATTTCTTTTGCGTCTTTTGAGGTAAAGTTTTCTACGTCTTGTATATGTTGTTTGATTTGTTCAATCATTTTAAATAAAATTTTGAATAGCAAATTTAAGAATAAACCTTGACTTAAATGGTGGTTAATCGTGCCGTATTAGTCATTCCTTTTTGAAAAACTGGCATAGCGTTTAGGTTAATTACAAAGTCTCCATACTCTACAATGCCTCTGTTTCTTGCCATTTTATTTACTTCTATTACTGATTCGTCTGTACTTTTTTCGCCGCCATCATAATACATACATTTTACGCCCCATAGCAAACTTAACATAGGTATTATACGTTTATTGGGGGTAAATACGAGGATGTCTGCAAGAGGTCTGTGTGAGGAGATTTGAAAGGCTGTATACCCTGAATAAGTTAAGGTTGATATGGCTTTAGCTCCTGTTTGACTAACCATTTTGGCTGCATTATAACAGACTATATTAGTGATGAATCGTTCATTTTTTTCTTTTGGTTTATGGTTAGGTACTTCTATTCTTTCATCATTCTCTACGGTTTGTAGAATTTTTGTTATTTTTTCTATTACTTGAACTGGGTATTTACCTACGGCTGTTTCTCCACTTAACATTACGGCATCGGTTCCATCATAAACTGCATTGGCTACGTCATTAACTTCGGCACGTGTTGGGGTTAAACTCTCCATCATACTTTCCATCATTTGTGTTGCTACAATAACGGGTTTTCGCATAAATTTAGCTTTATAAATAAGTTCTTTTTGAACTTTTGGCACCATTTCAAATGGGAGTTCTACGCCTAAGTCACCGCGAGCTACCATTATGCCATCGCAGGCTTTAATAATCTCATCTATATTTTCTAAGGCTTCTGGTTTTTCTATTTTGGAGATGATGGGTATTCTGTAATCTGAATGTTTTTTTATTAATTCTGCTAAGTCTTCTATATCTTTTGAGGTTCTTACAAAAGAGAGTGCAATCCAATCTACTTTTTGTTCTATAGCAAAAATAGCGTCTTCTATATCTTTTTCTGTTAAGGCTGGTAAGGATACTTTTGTGTTGGGTAAGTTTACTCCTTTTTTAGATTTTAATGGTCCTCCTTGAATGGTTTTTGCTTTTACTTCGTCTTTTTTATTGGTTTCTATGACTTGTAAAATTATTTTTCCGTCGTCTATTAGTATATTTTCTCCTACTTGTACGTCATTGGCAAATTGTTGGTAGGTCATGTATACTTTTTCCTTGGTTCCTACTATTTTTTGATTGGTAAAGGTTAAAACGTCATTCGGTTTTAGGAACACATCATCTTCCATAACGCCTAATCTTAATTTTGGGCCTTGTAAGTCTGCTAAAATAGCAACGTTATATCCATGTTCTTCATTTAGTGCTCTTATGGTTTGTATTCGTTCTTTTACGTTTTCGTAATTGGCGTGTGAAAAATTAATTCTAAAAACATTCACCCCTTTTTCCATCATTTGTTGTAGTATTGCTGGGTCTTGAGTTGCTGGCCCTAACGTTGCAACAATCTTGGTTCTTTTATTGTAAATTGGCTTGGTTATCATAGTTTTTTTATTAAAAAATTAATCTTTCTTTTGTTTTGATTTTTTGTACCTCAAATGTTGTTATTTTTTGAATTTCATCACTTGCTTTTATGGGTAAGGTTGTTTGTGCGTCTCCCGTTATTTTTAGAATATAATTGTATACTTTGTATTGTGGTATAAGCATTGGTGTTACATTAAACAAGTCCTCTAATGTATTGTTTTTTTGTGAGTCTGTAAGGGTGTATGATTGATTCTTAATGATATGATATTGTATCTGAGTTGCTTCTTCTAACCATTCAAACATAGGAAAGTAAACCCACTGTTTATTAATTCTTAAATCTAAGTCTTCTGTTCTTTTAAATCGTAGGTTATGTTTTTGATTAATTTGATAGATGAATTGATTTGCACTACTGTAATGGGTTGATATTCCGTAGACTTGAAAATCAATAAATTCGTCTTCGCTTAATAGCATTAATTTTGACATAATTTACACTACATTTTCCATTTTATTTTGTAAAAAATAGTAGGCTCTTTTTGCCGCATTTTCTTCTGCTCTTTTTTTAGATGTTCCTCTACCCTTTGCTATTACTTTTTCATTTAATCGAATTACTGATACAAAAATGATTAAGTCCTCTGCATTTTCTTCTTTAAAAGTATTAAATTTTAAATTATTTTTTGATTTTTGACCCCATTCTAAAATAAGGCTTTTATGACTTGTTATGGTTCTTTCTAACTTATTTAAGTCTACAAAGGCATTAATAATTTTATCGTTTATAAACTTTGATGCCTTTATATAACCTTTATCAAGGTATACTGCTCCAATTAATGCCTCTACTAAGTCACCATTAATGTCGTCACCTAAATTTTTAGTATTTTCAGGTTTAAGCCTAGAAATTAGGTTCATTTCCTTTCCTATTCTATTTAATTGATTTCTAGACACTATTTTTGAACGCATTTTTGTTAAATAGCCCTCTTTTTCTTCTGGTGATTCTTGAAATAAATACATAGCTACCATTAAGCCTAATACTGCATCACCTAAAAATTCTAATCGTTCAAAATTAACATTATTGCCTTCTGTGTCTTTTATTTGGGCTGAACGGTGTATAAATGCTTCTTTGTATTTCTCTACATCGGTTGGTGTAAAGCCTAATACATTAGTTAAAAAAACACCAAATTCAGAATTTGTTTTTGGCGTTATTATTTTTTTTTTAAGTTGGATTAATTTTCCAAAAAAAAACATGTATTATATTTTTTTGAAAACTACACACGCGTTATGTCCACCAAAACCAAAGGTATTACTCATTGCTACGTTAATTTCTCTCTCAACTGCTTTATTGAGTGTAAAATCTAACTTTGGATCTAAATCCTCATCTATAGTAGTATGATTAATCGTTGGTGGCACTAAGCTATTTACTATTGAACCAATCACAGCAATAGATTCAACCGCTCCTGCTGCACCAAGTAAATGCCCAGTCATAGATTTTGTGGAGTTAATTTGAATTTTATAAGCTTGCTCTCCAAATAGTTTTAGAATTGCTTTTGATTCTGCTGCGTCACCCAATGGCGTTGACGTACCATGCATATTAATGTGGTCAACTTCATCTAAAGCTATGTTTCCATCTTTCAATGCATTTTTCATCACATTATAAGCTCCTAGTCCTTCAGGGTGAGGTGCCGTAAGGTGGTGTGCATCTGCTGAAAGCCCTCCTCCAACTAGTTCGGCATAAATTTTTGCCCCACGAGCTTTTGCGTGTTCATACTCCTCTAGTATTAAGGACGCTCCTCCTTCACCCATTACAAAACCATCTCTATTTTTATCAAATGGTCTCGATGCAGTAGACGGGTCATCGTTTCTTACTGAAAGTGCATGCATAGAATTAAATCCTCCTATACTTGAGTAAGTTACAGCTGCTTCTGAACCTCCAGAAACTATAACATCTGCCTTACCTAGCCTTAATAGCATAAACGCATCATTAATGGCATTGGTTGATGATGCACATGCTGATACGGTAGCGTAGTTTGGCCCCATAAAGCCATACTCTATGGAAATGTGGCCCGGAGTAATATCGGCAATCATTTTAGGTATAAAAAATGGATTAAATCTAGGAATTCCATTGCCTGTAGCGTAGCCAGAAACTTCTTCTTCAAAGGTTTTTATTCCTCCAATACCAGATCCCCAAATTACACCTATCCTATCTTTTGGTGTGTTTGATTCTAAAATCCCACTATCGGTAATAGCTTCACGAGCAGCAATTATACCTAATTGTGCGCATCTATCGAGTTTTCTGGCCTCTTTTCTATCAAAATGATTTTGTGGGTCGTAATTTTTTACTTCGCAAGCGAATTGAGTTTTAAAGTTAGTCGCATCAAATTGGGTAATAGGTGCGGCTCCACTAACACCCATAGTAAGTGATTTCCAATATTCTGGATATGTATTACCTATGGGTGTTAAGGCTCCTAATCCTGTAACAACTACTCTTTTCAACTCCATACAGGAATATTAAATTTATTTATTTAAATCTTCAATGTATTGAACTGCTTGACCTACTGTTCCAATTTTCTCAGCTTGGTCGTCTGGTATTTGAATATCAAATTCTTTTTCAAATTCCATGATTAATTCTACCGTATCTAATGAATCGGCACCTAAATCATTGGTGAAGCTTGCTTCTTGCGTTACTTCGCTTTCGTCAACTCCTAATTTATCAACAATGATTGCTTTTACTCTTGATGTAATGTCAGACATAATAATTTTATTTTAATTGTTTTTAAACCTTGCAAAAATAATAAACTTTGTGGAATGTTTACATAAAATGTTGGAATCTTATCAACTACTCCCCAAACTTGACAAAGTTACAATTTTTTATTAGTTTATAATCTGATAAAAATCAACGGGTTCAATATTTTTTTTTACTGTAAATTTGTAAGAAATTTACCTTATCCATTTTTAGGATGTACCTAAATCTTGGTAAAAAAAACTGATATAATGAATGAAAAGTTAGCAAACTATGGAATAACTGCTAGTGAGGTACATTGGCAATTAACACCTAATCAATTAATTGAAGCTGCTAAAGCTAAAGGCATGGTTACTCCTACTTCTTCTGGTGCCATTAATGTAAATACTGGGAAGTTTACTGGTAGGTCTCCTAAAGACCGTTTTATTGTGCTAGATGAAACAACCAAAAATACGGTATGGTGGGATGGAAACATAAATATACCTTTTGATGAAAATAAATTTGATAACCTTTATGAAAAAATGGTTGCTTATTTAAATCATAATAAAATATATGTACGTGATGCCTTTGCTTGTGCTCATGAAGATTATAGAATAAAAATAAGAGCCATAACAGAAACACCTTGGGCTAATTTATTTGTATACAACATGTTTATACGCCCTACAGAAAGTGAATTAAGCACCTTTGAAGATCCTGATTGGTTAGTTATTAATGCTCCTGGGTTTGAAGCTATACCTGCTATTGATGGCACTAGAGAAAGTAATTTTGCTATTTTAAACTTCACCAAGAAAATTGCCTTAATTGGAGGTACCGGTTATACAGGAGAAATTAAAAAAGGAATTTTTTCTTCACTAAACTTTTTACTGCCTACCTATAAAAACACAATGCCTATGCACTGTTCTGCCAATATGGGAGAAAATGGTGACACTGCTTTATTCTTTGGTCTTTCTGGAACAGGAAAAACAACTTTATCTGCCGACAAAAACAGAAAACTTATTGGAGATGATGAACACGGTTGGACTGAAGACAACATAGTTTTTAATTTTGAGGGTGGTTGTTATGCTAAAGTCATCAATCTTTCTGCCGAAGGTGAACCAGAAATTTACGGGGCTATAAAGGAAGGTGCATTATTAGAGAACTGTGCCTTTAAAGCTGACACTAATGAAGTAGATTACACTAATAGTTCTGTTACCGAAAACACACGTGTAAGTTACCCTATTCATCATATAGAAAACATAGCCGTGCCATCGGTTGGGGAGAATCCTAAAAATATATTCTTTTTATCTTTTGATGCTTTTGGTGTTTTCCCACCAATTGCTAAGCTAAACCCTAATCAAGCAGCCTATATGTTTATTTCTGGCTACACCTCTAAAGTAGCTGGAACTGAAGCAGGTGTAACTGAGCCTCAAACCACTTTTTCTACTTGCTTCGGAGCTCCTTTCATGCCACTACACCCCACTAAGTATGCTAAACTTTTAAGTGAAAAAGTAGCCGCAACTAATGTAAACGTTTGGTTAGTTAATACTGGTTGGAATGGTAAAGGTGAACGAATGAGCCTAAAAGATACTCGTGCGGTAATTAATGCAGCATTAAATGGTGATTTAGACAATGTAACATTCAATCAGAATACTTACTTTGGATTTGAAGTTCCTCAAAGCTGCCAAGGTGTTGACAATTCTATTTTAGACCCTTCAACTTCTTGGGATGACAAAGATGCCTTTGCTAAAAAATCTGAGCTATTGGCAAATAAATTTAAAGACAACTTTAAAAAATTCGAAGAGGTTGCTGATGAAAACATTTTAAAAGGAGCACCTATTGTGTAACCTCTTTATATATAAAACAAAAAAGCCGAATACTTTGTTGTATTCGGCTTTTTTGTTTTGTCATTTTTTTAATCTTTAATTCCTGAGTCTTTGGCAAAATTTTCTGCAAATTCAATAATATTATTGGTTACTTTTTCATCATTAGTTGCACGTTCGTATGATGTTGCCATAGATATAAATATTTGATGGTAGAATCTTTTCATGTCATCCATTGGCATATCTTTAGTCCATAAGTCTATTCGTAAGGCTTCTTTTTCCTTATCATCCCAAACCGAAACCATTGCTGCTTTAGTCTCTTGGTTTTCTACACCTCCATCTTTTGCACTCCAAATCATTTTTTCGGGTACATGGTTTTCATCTAACTCTACGTCTATTTTAATTTGTGTTTTTTTCATCGCTTGATTCGTACTTTTCTATTTCGTTGTAATTGTTTTCTTTAGTTGGTGTATATTCTCTATCGCCCTTTTTAGGTTTGTATTTAGAGTCTTTAAATATTTTTTGTAAGTCTGTGTTTGTTATAAATTCTTGTAGTGTTATGTTAGGGTTCTCTTCTAAGTATTTTTTACAAATTTGCCAGCCTACCCATACACCAATTCTACCTGGTGATTCTTTTTCAACTTCATTTAAAAATTTGGAGAAAGGGGCTTTTTTTATGAATCTTTCATTTAAACTTTTGTCTGATTCAAAGACTAAATTTTGTTCTACAAAGTAGTTCCAAATATCACCTTCATTTGCCTTACACCAATCTATTTGTTCTTGAGTATAACCAATTTTTAATGCGTTGGTTGTTTGTGGTAGTAGTGCGTCAGCTAAAATTAGTTTTTTACCCTCATAAATCATTTGTTCTATGAATTGTTGTTGACGCGGATTATAAGGCACAATCTCACGACCAATAGCATTAACTACTGCTGGTAATGCGTTGTTTTTATTCATATTTTTACGTAAATAAGGATATACTCTAAGACTGTCGTACATTTTACTTTTTTTGCCTAAAAATGCATCTAGTGCTATAAAAACCATTCCATCTTTGGCACTATACAAAACAGGTTCATAAATATTTTGCAAGCCTGATGAGTAAACAAATGTATGAGGCGTTATTTCTTGAGGAAAATAGTATTTATAATACTTATACATTTGTGTTAATTGCAACTGTAAACTATCGTTTTTAAATTGATTGTTAACTTCGTTGTATACTTGTAGTTCATTTACGTCACGTCGTTGCTCTTCCCAAACTTCATTAGGGGTGTTATTGTCAAAGAAAAAAGGATATTGTTTTTGTAATTCTGATAGTGAATTATTTACATTAAAAAAAGCACTACTAAGGTCTGTATATCCTAATTTTACTTCTTGCGTAGAAACGTCAACCTCCCAACGGTCTTTTTTAGTACAACTAAAAATAAAAAGTGCTAGTATGGTTATAACACCAATTGATGATTTCATATATTTACTAATTGAATTTACAAATGTAATTGATATTATGGATACAGAAAAAATCATTAATCATATTGTGGACTGGTTAAGCGAATATTTAAAAAATGCCAATCAAAAAGGATTTGTTATTGGTATTTCTGGTGGGATTGATTCCGCTGTTACTTCTACGCTTTGTGCAAAAACAGGTTTTCCCGTATTATGTTTAGAAATGCCTATTCATCAGGCTAGAAGCCATGTAAATAGAACATGGACTCATATTAATTGGCTAAAAGAAAACTTTAAAACTATTGAGGCTAAAACAATAAATCTTACACCTACCTTCGATTCATTTGTAAATCATCTATCTAACGAAGATAAAAACAATAAACAACAAGCACTCGCTTTGGCTAATACACGTGCTCGCTTACGTATGACTACCTTATACTATTATGCTGGACTAAATAATTATTTAGTAGCTGGAACAGGTAATAAAGTAGAAGATTTTGGCGTGGGTTTTTTTACAAAATATGGCGATGGCGGTGTAGATTTAAGCCCTATTGCTGACCTAAACAAAACCGAAGTCTACGCTTTAGCAAAAACACTAGGCATTAGCCAAGATATTATAGAAGCCAAACCAACCGATGGCTTATTTGGTGACGATAGAACCGACGAAGACCAAATTGGTGCTACCTACCCTGAACTAGAGTGGGCAATGCGTATGTACAAGACTCATACTGCTGAAGACTTTACAGGTAGAGAAAAAGAGGTTTTTACTATTTACAGCCAACGACATAAAGCCAATTTGCATAAAATGACACCAATTCCTATTTGTGAAATCCCAAAGAACTTAAAATTGTAATTTATTTAATAATAAACTTCTTGCTGTATATTTCGCCTTTTTCCGTTGTAAATATAACTATGTAAAACCCTTTCTTCAATGTGTTTACATTTATTTTTCCATAGTCGTTTTTACTAACTTCGGTTCTTATATTTCTTCCTAATCCATCTATAATTTGAATACTTTTTATAAACGTTTTGTTATTGAATCTATAGTTAAGCACATGATTATTATCTACATACACTTTTACACTATTTGGATTAATTTCTTCTGTAGAAAGACTTGCTGTTTTTGCCGATTCTATTACAAATTCTAATCCTAGTTTAGCGAATTTTGCAGCGTGTGTTGTATCGCCCATAACACCGTAGAGGTCACCAGCAGTATGTATATTTGGATTACTATCCTCAAAAGCAGATTCAAACGGAAATGCGGTATCATAACCATTAGTAGCCCAGCTATAATGGTCTGAACATCCATAATTACAAATAGTGTTTCCATAAGTGATTTGATGTATTCCTGAGCTATTATAATAATCCATTAAATCCCTTAAATATGTATTAATTTGACTACTATTATAATTATCAGTAGTGATAGCCACATCAAATGAAGAACCTTTATAGTTAGTCATATCTAACTGTAAGTATGCTACTACATCTATTTCATCATTAGCATATTTAGAAGCTATTTCATAAGAGCCTACTAAGCCTACTTCCTCAGCAGCATAAAGCATAAATTCTACTGATTTTTTAGGTTTATAGTTTACATCTAACAGTATACGTACTATTTCGTTAATAGTTGCTACACCAGATGCGTTATCATCAGCACCTGGTGAGTCTTCATTATTACTTAATGATGTTGAATCTAAATGCCCTCCTACTATTACAAATTCACTTGGGCTATCTGCTCCTTCAAATGTAAGTATTAAAGAAGGCATAGGGGTATTATTATGTTCATATAATCTCACACTTATATCTGTTCTTCCTGTAGCTGTTATTAGATTTTCCCAACGTGATTTCATATCTAAAACAGCTTGTCTGGCTGATGCGTTTTCGTGATATCTTGTACCATAGTCTTGCAGAACCAGCATTAAATCTTCTATATTTTGTGGGTTTACTAAATCAATAGATTGATTAACCATATCATCTTCAGTAATTGTAAAGTCTAATGTCTTACTTTCTCTATGATTGATTTTATTAATGAATTGTTTGGCTGATGCTTCATTGGCTTGAAAAACATAACCTGGGCCATGTGTTAAAATTTTATGATGTAATTCATCCGCAGCATTTTTTGTCAAATAAACTACTGCTTGGTTATTGTTTGTGACTATAACACTTACTCCGTTGGGGTATTTTTGCTTTAGTTCTAGTGCGTGTGTTTCTTCCATAGTAGCATAGAAAGAATCACTAGTTTGTGCTTTTAAGTTTAGTGTCGTTGTAAGAGTAAAAACTACAACTAAGCAATTAATTTTATTTTTCATCGTTTTAAATTTAGTTGAAATATACAATTTTATCTAATACCTTACTCTTCTATTGTTTGCTTTACAAAAGCACATTCTATTTCAAACGGAATTTTTTCTTGAGTTGATTCAGTGAAATCACTAACTACGCCTGTCCATTTTACGCATAAAACGTTCTTCTTATTTTTAGAAAATGTAAGTTGATTTTCGTCAGCATCGAAATCTTCACCTTTAATCACAACGCTAGTATAGTATACTTCTTCTAAATCACCATCTTCATCTTCAATTTCTACTAAAGAAGTAGGAATGGTTAACGTTTTACCATCTAACTCATCTACTGAATGGGCTTGAATAGGAAAGTCATCAATGGTAAATAATACACTTGGAAATTCGTTTTGATAGGCATCTCCTTCTACGTGGTCTAATTCTTCTGTTGATTGTATTTCTAACAACAACTGGTGTTGTGTACCTGAATAGACAACTTTACATAGTGATTTTTCAATGTAGTAAATAAATGTTTCTTCTGGATGGAAGAATTTAATTGTTTTCATTTAAGCATTAAAATAATATTGCGAATATAATAATAGCTATTTAATTATTAAACTTTTAATTTAATTTTTTATTAGATCACTAGTTGTGTTTAAAACAAAAAAGACCACCCATTAAATTGGGTAGCCTTTATATATTGTTCTAATTTGTTTATGTAGTTTACTCTGCAATTGGTTCAATAGAAACATAAGAGCGATTATCTCTTTTTTTTCTAAAAACCACTTTACCGTCTACTAATGCAAATAGGGTATGATCTTTACCTATACCTACATTATTTCCTGGGTGGTGTTGCGTACCTCTTTGTCTTACTAATATGTTACCTGCAATTGCAGATTGTCCTCCAAAGATTTTTACGCCTAAACGTTTTGATTGTGATTCGCGACCGTTCTTTGAACTACCTACTCCTTTTTTATGTGCCATTTTAGTTTATTTTAAAAGTTAAAAATTAGGCTTTACCTCCGTCAAGTTCGTCTTGCCATTTTTGTAATTCGTCCCATTTACCGTCGGCTGCTAACTTTGCTTGATCAGCCCAAGTAGTTGGCTCTAAATGTGCCAATGTACTACTAGCCTCTGTTAAAATGGTTTTTATATCATCTGCAGATTTCTTTGCTAATTTCGCAAAAGTATCTACTCCAGCCTCTACCAATGCCTTAGCGGCTTTAGGACCAATACCTTCTATTTTTTTTAAGTCATCAGCTTTTGAGGCTGTTTTTGCTTTTACTGGTTTTTCATCTGCTACCTTTTTTTCAGCTTTAGGAGCTGCTTTTTTAGTAGATGTTGCCCCACCACCGATTGATGTTACCTCAATTTTAGTAAACTGTTGGCGGTGTCCATTTTTCTTTTTGTAACCTTTTCTTCTTTTCTTTTTAAAGACGATTACTTTATCTCCTTTTACGTGCTCCAAGATCTTTGCTTGAATAGCTACGCCATCTATAACTGGGGCGCCAACAGAAACTGTTCCATTATCTGTTAACAAAACTCTATCAAAGATAACCACGTCACCTGACTCGCCTTGTAAACGATTTACGAACAATTGTTGGTCTTTCTCAACTTTGTATTGAAGCCCTGCTATTTCTACAATTGCATACATTTATTATACTTTTTAATTATTTTTAAGGACGGCAAATATACGCATATTTCTATATTTATCAACACCTAACAAACAAAATTTACAATCTTCTTATTTGGATTCAATTTAAATTACAATATATTTGTGGGCTAATTCTAAAATTTAGAATGTTAGTTACAAAGGTATTATCCACATTAAAAAAAGAAGAAAAAGGTAAAATCTTAGGGTTTTCTACTGATGATATTCCTATTAAGTTTTATGAAATGGGTATACTACCTAATACTTCTTTTATAGTTAAACGAACTTTACACTTTGGAGGCCCTATTGCTATACAACTTAATGGCTGTTTAATAGCTTTGCGTAAAAGTGAAGCCGATGTAATTTTGATTGAAAAGCTATAGCATGAACGAAAAGAAAATTGCACTTATAGGTAATCCTAATGTTGGAAAAACATCTTTATTTAACCAACTTACTGGTTTAAACCAAAAAATTGGGAATTACCCTGGCATTACTGTTGAGAAAAAATCAGGATTTTTTACTCATCAAGAAACTAAAATTAATCTAATAGATTTACCTGGTACTTATGGTATTTACCCTAGTTCTTTAGATGAAGAAATTGTAGTTAGCATATTATCTAACCCGAACCATGGAGACCATCCTGATTTAGTAGCAGTGATTAGTGATGCCTCTAATTTAAAGCGTTCTATTTTACTATTTAAACAAATTAAAGACTTAGGCTTACCTAGTATTTTTGTGATTAATATGATGGACGAAGCCAAAAAAAATGGTATTAGCATTGATGTTGAAAAACTTTCTAATCTATTAGACACCAAAGTCGTTACAACTGTTGCTCGTTCTGGAAAAGGGCTACTCGAACTTAAAGATGCTCTTTTACATGAACCTAATACTAGAGATAGTTCTTTTAAAGTTCCAGTACAACATCAAAAAGCAATAGATAAAGTTCAATCTAAACTCAATATAAACAACACCTATAAGGCATGGCAACTATTGGCACAACAAAAAAATCAATTAAGTATTGAGGAACAAAATATTTTAAATAACATTAAGCAAGAACACAATATTATTCCACGTAGATTACAAGTAAGCGAAACTTTACTTAGGAATAAGGATATTGATGATTCTTTGACTAGCATTGTAAAAACTTCACCTACTCAAAAAAGATTTATAACACAACGTATTGATGAATTGATTACACACCCTATTTTAGGCTATGTAATTTTCTTTGTTTTATTATTGTTGATTTTTCAAGCCATATTTGCTTGGTCGGCTCCTTTTATGGATGGTATTGAAGAAGGATTCTCTTGGATTAATTCTACCGTAAAAAACATTTTACCTCCAGGCCCTTTAAGTGACATATTAACCGATGGTGTTATTTCAGGTATTGGCGGCGTAGTAGTTTTTGTGCCACAAATTGTAATTCTATTTGTATTTATTACTATAATGGAAGAGTCTGGCTATATGAGCCGTGTGGTTTTTTTAATGGATCGTTGGCTTAAACCTTTTGGCTTAAGTGGTAAAAGTGTGGTTCCGCTAATATCTGGTGCAGCTTGTGCCATTCCTGCTATTATGTCGGCACGAAATATAGAAAATGACAAGGAACGATTAATAACCATTTTGGTTACTCCTTTTATGACTTGTTCTGCTCGTTTACCCATTTATTCTATGATTATTAGCATTGTAATCCCCGAATCTAAAATTTGGATTTTTAGATCGGATGCCATTGCCTTATTCGTTATGTATATTTTTGGTGTTTTAGCAGCTTTAGGTAGTGCTTGGTTACTTAAAAAAATCATAAAATCTAAGTATAAAAGTTATTTAATCTTAGAAATGCCTAGCTATAAAATACCTGTACCTAGAAACGTTTTATTAACCGTTTGGGAAAAAACCTTAGGCTTTGTGTTAGGGGCTGGAAAAATAATTTTAGCTATAAGTATTATTCTTTGGGTATTAGGTTCCTTTGGTATAAGCGAAAAGTTTAATAATGCCGAAGATATTGTGATGCAAAATAATCCTCATTTAGTTGGAAATGATTTAGATAATGAGATAAAATCTTATCAATTAGAGCATTCATTTTTAGGCAATATAGGTCAACTGATAGAACCCGTTGTTAAACCACTAGGTTACGATTGGAAAATGGGCATTGGCTTAATAGCTTCTTTTGCTGCTCGAGAAGTTTTTGTTGGCACCATGGCTACGGTTTATAGTCTAGGTGATGATGTTGATGAAGAAGACAACCCTACCATAAAAAAACGTATGGAAAGTGAGATTAATTTAAACACACAAAAGCCTGCTTATAATTTGGCTTCTGGAGTTTCTTTATTATTGTTTTATGCCTTTTCTATGCAATGTATGAGTACTATTGCCATCGTAAAAAAAGAAACCTTCTCTTGGAAGTGGACTTTGATTCAATTAGGATTTATGACAGGTTTAGCGTATGTTGCAGCTTTAATTGCTTATCAATTTTTAAAATAAATTTTATGGCTAATATTTATACGATTATTCAATATACTTTTATTGCTATTGTGTTTTGTGTTGCCGTTTGGTATTTATTCAATATGATTAAAGACTCTTTTAGTCATAAAAAATCGTGCGGAAGTAATTGCGGTTGTAATGTTAAAGAAGAAAAAAGTAAATCATAAAAAAAGCGAACTATAAAGTTCGCTTAAAAATATATTGATTTGTTTTCTTATGGTGCAGATGCTTTGTATGTTCCATCAACCACCGTTATTTGATTACCATTACTATCTTCAGCAACAAGATTAAAGCTACCTTCTATGTAAGCGTTATTTATTGATGTTATTTCTAGCGGTCCTCCAATTGTGTTATATTCTACTCCTTGATAAGTTATTACAGCATAATAATTTTCTGCATTAGGTTGACCAGTTTCGTAATTACCTACATTGAGTCCTCCATTTGGGAATGATAGAACCACACGGTCTTGTGCTGTTCCTCCACTAATTTTAGTACTTGATGTTGTTTCTGTTAATATATTATCATTAAAGTTAAATGGTATATTACCGTTTTCACCAATTATATTGTATGTAATAAAAAGATCCTCCACTTCGGGTTCCTCAGGGGCAGCTGATTCAATAGATATATCTTCAAAAATACCATTAGTAATTTCGATTAACTCACCTGATGTTGTATTACGTACTGTGGTAGAAAATGTTCCTGATGTTTTAAGGTTTTCCATATCAACTTTTGTGATATCAATAATTGTAGGGTAATAGTTTCCTTCTCCATCTATATTAGTATATACTGTGTTAAAGTCTGAAGCATCTAAAGTTAGTGTTATAGCTGCAAAATCGTCTTCAGTAAGTGTACCAACAGCTAATGGTTTAAGCCCTCCTCCTAACTGTAATAACTTGCTGTCTGAACTTGCACCATTTATAGAAAATGAATCAGTATTTGAAATAACGGCTTTACTCCCTAAACTAAAGTCAGTAAATACTCCATCTAAGTCAGCTGTAAATATTCCTGATTCAACTTCTTGAGTTGGATCATCAAATTCATTTCCTGGTGTTATTAATTCACCATCTGTACAGCCTATTATAATTAGTGTTAATAATGATGTTATTATATAAAACGCTTTCTTCATACTTAGTAATTTTGGCTAAAATAATAATTATTAATTTATCTTAAACGTAATTTAGTTGACTTTATTTAGTAATTAGTTATGTTTTTATTTGTTGTTTATAATTGCTAATGCTGATGATGTTCCTATTCTGTTAACTCCTAGTTCTATCATTTGCAAAGCATCTTTTAATGTTCTAATTCCTCCTGATGCTTTTACTGGCAAAGGATTTGCACTTTTAACCATCAAATTAATTACATGTTTATTGGCTCCATTAGGTTCTCCATTTTTTGTAGTATAAAATCCTGTAGAAGATTTTACATAAACATTGTCAGTAGAAAATTCCGCTAAGTCATTTAATACAATAGTTTTAATCAAAGTTGTTATAGTTATAATTTCTTCATCTGTTAGTGCTGCTGTTTCTATAATCCACTTAACTATTTTGTTATGGTTTAAACATAATCGAGTACATTTTAAAACTTCATCACTTACTTTTTCTATTTTACCTTGTTTAAAAGCAGTATAGTCAATCACAAAATCTAATTCGTCTGCACCTTCTTCTATTACTTTTTGAGCTTGAGTTAGCTTTGAATCTAACCCTCCCATTCCCATCGGAAAATCTATAACCGTTCCTAATTTTACTTTAGCTTTTGTTTGATTTAATTGCTGTTTGGCAATAGAAACGTATTCGGGACGAATCATTACTGCAAAAATTTGATGATCAATGGCTTCACTTATTAAATTATTGATTATCAACAACGTTTCCTTCTCAGTAATTTCTGCCTGTTCGGTTGTTTTTAGATATGTTGAATCTAAATAACTATTAATATTTGTGATTTGATTCATTATCTATTTTTTAATAAAACATGTCCTTTTAAGGTTTTTCCATTTCCAAAATCTATAATATACCAGTAACTTGTTGTTGGAAGCGGACGTCCTTCATATTGACCATCCCAAATAAAGTTAGAGTTCTTATCTAGTATTTTTATTAATTTACCATACCTATCAAAAATAGTTACTTTGGCTGATGGGTAATTACGTAAACTACTTAAATCCCACGTGTCATTTATACCATCTTTATTAGGAGTAAACGTATTTGGAATAGATAATACTGAAACATCTAACAACGTTATACATTCTCCATTTACTGAACGAATCCTTGCAATATATACTCCAGTAGCTACATTATAAAATACATTGCTCGTTTGCCATGATTTTACTACATTACCTTGTTCGTCTTCTAATTGATACTCTAAAAATGATTCTCCTCCTATGCCTTCTATCACAACTGTATTAATTTCATTTACATTAACTGTAAATACTGGGAATCCAATTAATATTACCTCTACATTTTGAGTAACTACACAGCCTCCTTGCTGTACTTCTAACGTGTAAACACCTGGTTCTTGTGTAGTAAAAATAGCACTGTTAGAAAGTATATCTCCATTAGCATTAGACCATGTATAATTGTCGTAATTACCTCCTGCATCAAAAGTAACACTTTCATCTTCCTCAGGACATAAATATTGATTTGGAATGTTTGGTAATACCAATTCACCTAGGCTAATCGTCGCAGTTTCAGTAAAGGTCGCACTACAGCTACCGCTTACTATTTCACTTAACGTAATCGTTTGGTCTACCGTTGGACTCGTGATGATAACTATCCCTTCCCCTATCGCATCTAGTACCACCGTTTGGTTGGTTCCGCCATTCACGCTATAGGTTACCGTAGCTCCAGCTGTTCCGCTGATCGTGAACACGGCATCTTCGCCTTCACAGATTGGACTTACTCCGGATACCGTTGGGGTAGCTGGACTAGCGGCTAGGCTAATCGTCGCGGTTTCAGTAAAGGTCGCACTACAGCTACCGCTTACTATTTCACTTAACGTAATCGTTTGGTCTACCGTTGGACTCGTGATGATAACTATCCCTTCCCCTATCGCATCTAGTACAACCGTTTGGTTGGTTCCGCCATTCACGCTATAGGTTACCGTAGCTCCAGCTGTTCCGCTGATCGTGAACACGGCATCTTCGCCTTCACAGATTGGACTTACTCCTAACACCGTTGGGGTAGCTGGACTAGCCGCTAGGCTAATCGTCGCGGTTTCAGTAAAGGTCGCACTACAGCTACCGCTTACTATTTCACTTAACGTAATCGTTTGGTCTACCGTTGGACTCGTGATGATAACTATCCCTTCCCCTATCGCATCTAGTACCACCGTTTGGTTGGTTCCGCCATTCACGCTATAGGTTACCGTAGCTCCAGCTGTTCCGCTGATCGTGAACACGGCATCTTCGCCTTCACAGATTGGACTTACTCCGGATACCGTTGGGGTAGCTGGACTAGCGGCTAGGCTAATCGTCGCGGTTTCAGTAAAGGTCGCACTACAGCTACCGCTTACTATTTCACTTAACGTAATCGTTTGGTCTACCGTTGGACTCGTGATGATAACTATCCCTTCCCCTATCGCATCTAGTACAACCGTTTGGTTGGTTCCGCCATTCACGCTATAGGTTACCGTAGCTCCAGCTGTTCCGCTGATCGTGAACACGGCATCTTCGCCTTCACAGATTGGACTTACTCCTAACACCGTTGGGGTAGCTGGACTAGCCGCTAGGCTAATCGTCGCGGTTTCAGTAAAGGTCGCACTACAGCTACCGCTTACTATTTCACTTAACGTAATCGTTTGGTCTACCGTTGGACTCGTGATGATAACTATCCCTTCCCCTATCGCATCTAGTACCACCGTTTGGTTGGTTCCGCCATTCACGCTATAGGTTACCGTAGCTCCAGCTGTTCCGCTGATCGTGAACACGGCATCTTCGCCTTCACAGATTGGACTTACTCCTAACACCGTTGGGGTAGCTGGACTAGCCGCTAGGCTAATCGTCGCGGTTTCAGTAAAGGTCGCACTACAGCTACCGCTTACTATTTCACTTAACGTAATCGTTTGGTCTACCGTTGGACTCGTGATGATAACTATCCCTTCCCCTATCGCATCTAGTACCACCGTTTGGTTGGTTCCGCCATTCACGCTATAGGTTACCGTAGCTCCAGCTGTTCCGCTGATCGTGAACACGGCATCTTCGCCTTCACAGATTGGACTTACTCCTAACACCGTTGGGGTAGCTGGACTAGCCGCTAGGCTAATCGTCGCGGTTTCAGTAAAGGTCGCACTACAGCTACCGCTTACTATTTCACTTAACGTAATCGTTTGGTCTACCGTTGGACTCGTGATGATAACTATCCCTTCCCCTATCGCATCTAGTACAACCGTTTGGTTGGTTCCGCCATTCACGCTATAGGTTACCGTAGCTCCAGCTGTTCCGCTGATCGTGAACACGGCATCTTCGCCTTCACAGATTGGACTTACTCCGGATACCGTTGGGGTAGCTGGACTAGCCGCTAGGCTAATCGTCGCGGTTTCAGTAAAGGTCGCACTACAGCTACCGCTTACTATTTCACTTAACGTAATCGTTTGGTCTACCGTTGGACTCGTGATGATAACTATCCCTTCCCCTATCGCATCTAGTACAACCGTTTGGTTGGTTCCGCCATTCACGCTATAGGTTACCGTAGCTCCAGCTGTTCCGCTGATCGTGAACACGGCATCTTCGCCTTCACAGATTGGACTTACTCCTAACACCGTTGGGGTAGCTGGACTAGCCGCTAGGCTAATCGTCGCGGTTTCAGTAAAGGTCGCACTACAGCTACCGCTTACTATTTCACTTAACGTAATCGTTTGGTCTACCGTTGGACTCGTGATGATAACTATCCCTTCCCCTATCGCATCTAGTACAACCGTTTGGTTGGTTCCGCCATTCACGCTATAGGTTACCGTAGCTCCAGCTGTTCCGCTGATCGTGAACACGGCATCTTCGCCTTCACAGATTGGACTTACTCCTAACACCGTTGGGGTAGCTGGACTAGCCGCTAGGCTAATCGTCGCGGTTTCAGTAAAGGTCGCACTACAGCTACCGCTTACTATTTCACTTAACGTAATCGTTTGGTCTACCGTTGGACTCGTGATGATAACTATCCCTTCCCCTATCGCATCTAGTACAACCGTTTGGTTGGTTCCGCCATTCACGCTATAGGTTACCGTAGCTCCAGCTGTTCCGCTGATCGTGAACACGGCATCTTCGCCTTCACAGATTGGACTTACTCCGGATACCGTTGGGGTAGCTGGACTAGCCGCTAGGCTAATCGTCGCGGTTTCAGTAAAGGTCGCACTACAGCTACCGCTTACTATTTCACTTAACGTAATCGTTTGGTCTACCGTTGGACTCGTGATGATAACTATCCCTTCCCCTATCGCATCTAGTACCACCGTTTGGTTGGTTCCGCCATTCACGCTATAGGTTACCGTAGCTCCAGCTGTTCCGCTGATCGTGAACACGGCATCTTCGCCTTCACAGATTGGACTTACTCCTAACACCGTTGGGGTAGCTGGACTAGCGGCTAGGCTAATCGTCGCGGTTTCAGTAAAGGTCGCACTACAGCTACCGCTTACTATTTCACTTAACGTAATCGTTTGGTCTACCGTTGGACTCGTGATGATAACTATCCCTTCCCCTATCGCATCTAGTACAACCGTTTGGTTGGTTCCGCCATTCACGCTATAGGTTACCGTAGCTCCAGCTGTTCCGCTGATCGTGAACACGGCATCTTCGCCTTCACAGATTGGACTTACTCCGGATACCGTTGGGGTAGCTGGACTAGCGGCTAGGCTAATCGTCGCGGTTTCAGTAAAGGTCGCACTACAGCTACCGCTTACTATTTCACTTAACGTAATCGTTTGGTCTACCGTTGGACTCGTGATGATAACTATCCCTTCCCCTATCGCATCTAGTACAACCGTTTGGTTGGTTCCGCCATTCACGCTATAGGTTACCGTAGCTCCAGCTGTTCCGCTGATCGTGAACACGGCATCTTCGCCTTCACAGATTGGACTTACTCCTAACACCGTTGGGGTAGCTGGACTAGCCGCTAGGCTAATCGTCGCGGTTTCAGTAAAGGTCGCACTACAGCTACCGCTTACTATTTCACTTAACGTAATCGTTTGGTCTACCGTTGGACTCGTGATGATAACTATCCCTTCCCCTATCGCATCTAGTACCACCGTTTGGTTGGTTCCGCCATTCACGCTATAGGTTACCGTAGCTCCAGCTGTTCCGCTGATCGTGAACACGGCATCTTCGCCTTCACAGATTGGACTTACTCCTAACACCGTTGGGGTAGCTGGACTAGCCGCTAGGCTAATCGTCGCGGTTTCAGTAAAGGTCGCACTACAGCTACCGCTTACTATTTCACTTAACGTAATCGTTTGGTCTACCGTTGGACTCGTGATGATAACTATCCCTTCCCCTATCGCATCTAGTACAACCGTTTGGTTGGTTCCGCCATTCACGCTATAGGTTACCGTAGCTCCAGCTGTTCCGCTGATCGTGAACACGGCATCTTCGCCTTCACAGATTGGACTTACTCCTAACACCGTTGGGGTAGCTGGACTAGCCGCTAGGCTAATCGTCGCGGTTTCAGTAAAGGTCGCACTACAGCTACCGCTTACTATTTCACTTAACGTAATCGTTTGGTCTACCGTTGGACTCGTGATGATAACTATCCCTTCCCCTATCGCATCTAGTACCACCGTTTGGTTGGTTCCGCCATTCACGCTATAGGTTACCGTAGCTCCAGCTGTTCCGCTGATCGTGAACACGGCATCTTCGCCTTCACAGATTGGACTTACTCCGGATACCGTTGGGGTAGCTGGACTAGCGGCTAGGCTAATCGTCGCGGTTTCAGTAAAGGTCGCACTACAGCTACCGCTTACTATTTCACTTAACGTAATCGTTTGGTCTACCGTTGGACTCGTGATGATAACTATCCCTTCCCCTATCGCATCTAGTACAACCGTTTGGTTGGTTCCGCCATTCACGCTATAGGTTACCGTAGCTCCAGCTGTTCCGCTGATCGTGAACACGGCATCTTCGCCTTCACAGATTGGACTTACTCCTAACACCGTTGGGGTAGCTGGACTAGCCGCTAGGCTAATCGTCGCGGTTTCAGTAAAGGTCGCACTACAGCTACCGCTTACTATTTCACTTAACGTAATCGTTTGGTCTACCGTTGGACTCGTGATGATAACTATCCCTTCCCCTATCGCATCTAGTACAACCGTTTGGTTGGTTCCGCCATTCACGCTATAGGTTACCGTAGCTCCAGCTGTTCCGCTGATCGTGAACACGGCATCTTCGCCTTCACAGATTGGACTTACTCCGGATACCGTTGGGGTAGCTGGACTAGCCGCTAGGCTAATCGTCGCGGTTTCAGTAAAGGTCGCACTACAGCTACCGCTTACTATTTCACTTAACGTAATCGTTTGGTCTACCGTTGGACTCGTGATGATAACTATCCCTTCCCCTATCGCATCTAGTACAACCGTTTGGTTGGTTCCGCCATTCACGCTATAGGTTACCGTAGCTCCAGCTGTTCCGCTGATCGTGAACACGGCATCTTCGCCTTCACAGATTGGACTTACTCCTAACACCGTTGGGGTAGCTGGACTAGCCGCTAGGCTAATCGTCGCGGTTTCAGTAAAGGTCGCACTACAGCTACCGCTTACTATTTCACTTAACGTAATCGTTTGGTCTACCGTTGGACTCGTGATGATAACTATCCCTTCCCCTATCGCATCTAGTACCACCGTTTGGTTGGTTCCGCCATTCACGCTATAGGTTACCGTAGCTCCAGCTGTTCCGCTGATCGTGAACACGGCATCTTCGCCTTCACAGATTGGACTTACTCCTAACACCGTTGGGGTAGCTGGACTAGCCGCTAGGCTAATCGTCGCGGTTTCAGTAAAGGTCGCACTACAGCTACCGCTTACTATTTCACTTAACGTAATCGTTTGGTCTACCGTTGGACTCGTGATGATAACTATCCCTTCCCCTATCGCATCTAGTACAACCGTTTGGTTGGTTCCGCCATTCACGCTATAGGTTACCGTAGCTCCAGCTGTTCCGCTGATCGTGAACACGGCATCTTCGCCTTCACAGATTGGACTTACTCCTAACACCGTTGGGGTAGCTGGACTAGCCGCTAGGCTAATCGTCGCGGTTTCAGTAAAGGTCGCACTACAGCTACCGCTTACTATTTCACTTAACGTAATCGTTTGGTCTACCGTTGGACTCGTGATGATAACTATCCCTTCCCCTATCGCATCTAGTACAACCGTTTGGTTGGTTCCGCCATTCACGCTATAGGTTACCGTAGCTCCAGCTGTTCCGCTGATCGTGAACACGGCATCTTCGCCTTCACAGATTGGACTTACTCCTAACACCGTTGGGGTAGCTGGACTAGCCGCTAGGCTAATCGTCGCGGTTTCAGTAAAGGTCGCACTACAGCTACCGCTTACTATTTCACTTAACGTAATCGTTTGGTCTACCGTTGGACTCGTGATGATAACTATCCCTTCCCCTATCGCATCTAGTACAACCGTTTGGTTGGTTCCGCCATTCACGCTATAGGTTACCGTAGCTCCAGCTGTTCCGCTGATCGTGAACACGGCATCTTCGCCTTCACAGATTGGACTTACTCCTAACACCGTTGGGGTAGCTGGACTAGCCGCTAGGCTAATCGTCGCGGTTTCAGTAAAGGTCGCACTACAGCTACCGCTTACTATTTCACTTAACGTAATCGTTTGGTCTACCGTTGGACTCGTGATGATAACTATCCCTTCCCCTATCGCATCTAGTACCACCGTTTGGTTGGTTCCGCCATTCACGCTATAGGTTACCGTAGCTCCAGCTGTTCCGCTGATCGTGAACACGGCATCTTCGCCTTCACAGATTGGACTTACTCCTAACACCGTTGGGGTAGCTGGACTAGCCGCTAGGCTAATCGTCGCGGTTTCAGTAAAGGTCGCACTACAGCTACCGCTTACTATTTCACTTAACGTAATCGTTTGGTCTACCGTTGGACTCGTGATGATAACTATCCCTTCCCCTATCGCATCTAGTACAACCGTTTGGTTGGTTCCGCCATTCACGCTATAGGTTACCGTAGCTCCAGCTGTTCCGCTGATCGTGAACACGGCATCTTCGCCTTCACAGATTGGACTTACTCCGGATACCGTTGGGGTAGCTGGAGGTGAGTTTACAATTACTTGTAATGTTTGAGGCAACCCTTTACATCCAGCAGAACTTGTTTCTATTACTTGTACTGTATATAAGCCCGGAGGCGTGTTCGCCCAAATAATAGTAACGTCATTACTGCTAGATGGAATAACAGCCCCTCCAAAATTCGTTTCTAGCACACTCCAAGCATAAGTAGAACCAGGCGTTCCATTAGGGGCTTGCCCATTGGGGGGTTGTGTGTCTGCTGTATAGTTTTTAATATCTCCCAAGCAAACTTGCTGCTGAGCATTTGCTACTAAACATAGTAGTATAAAAATCAATGATATTAAAATTTTATTAGCATTTGCTTTCATGATGTTTTTGGTTCAGTTTGGTTAAGATTATTCAATCAGTATTTTTATATGGTAAAAATTGTAATATTATCTTGATAAAACCTGAGTGATTGTTTTTATTATCTGAATTATTGGTGGTAAAATCTAATGTTATGCCATTTGTAGTATTTTTAAGTGAATCTAAATAGATAACACTATAAGCATATACACTTGCTTTCACAGCAAAAAAACTACTTTTCTTTAAAGTAGTTTTAGGAAAAGCAACGGTTGCTAGTAAAAGTAAAAAAAATATTTTAACTAGTTTTGGCACAAGGGTTAGAGTTCTGATGCAAAATTAACATAATTTATTAGATTCATCTTATAGTATTTGAATTATTGGTGATGTTTCTGGCTCTGGTGTTATTATTACTGTAAAAAACTTTGTCACATGACAATATGTGCTTAAACTTATTATGCAACGATAATACCTTGTCTCTCCTATATTACTAGGCGGTTGATAGACATTATTTGTTGCTCCAGAGATTGAAAACCATGGCCCATTAATTCCAAAAGTGCTTTCAGCCCATTGAAACTGTGGATAATCTCCTGACGGGTTATCGTCAAATGCTTTTAAAGTAGTAATTTCTTCGTTTTGACATACTGTTTGTGTGTTTTGAGGTTCTTCTATGACAGCGATTGAAATTAAGGTGAAATTTGAAAAAAAATCATTACAAGAGTTAGCGTTTGTCCAATAAGCATCAGTACTGAATCTAATGTACCAATCTATGAGACTTGTAGGTGTTCTTGGCCCATTGTAATATGAAAAGTCTGAAGTAGGATTTACTGCTCTATTATAACAACTTAAACTATTAGGCAAACCAGACTCTACTGTAGAATTACCTAAACTAAGCCAGTTAGATTTTGTGTTAAATCCGTACAACAACCTACCTCCACTATATGTTCCTCTATGTTGACCTGACATAGACCAACTACCTCCCTGCATTATGAAAAATTGATCGCCATCATTCCTTAAGCTAAAGGCAGGATTATTTGGAAATCCTGCTGACAAATTACTATAACTCCATTGTGGATTATTAGCACTTACCACAGTAGAATCATTAGAGTTTGTGAATTGAAATTTAAAAATAGTACCCTCCAATATAGTGCCACCTGTTCTTGTAAAACGATACATACCTTCGGTGGTTCCAAAATAGTTAGAATTTGCTCTTTCCCAACCATTATCAGTTAAGTCTAATGTTGTTCCGTTTTCAATATCTTTTAGTGCGACTAGATAAATGATGTCATTAGCAAAACCTGAATCACAATCATTAGATGAATTTACTCCTACTACAAAAATATCACCTTGATTCAATGTGGTTTGAGCAAAATTAAGGGCTACAGTAAAAAACAAAAATGTTTTAATTAGTTTTAGCACTGAGGTTAGGTCTTTTTAATAAATGATAAAACTACAAAAAGTTATTACCAGATAAATGTTAAGGTTTAGTAAAATCTTTCATATTATTTTTTACAAAATAGTACGCCTAAAATACTTTACCTTTGTATTGGTTTATAAATGTTTATTTTTAATGCAAATTCAATATCTTTTTGAGCTTTTTGGAACACTCGTTTTTGCTATCTCTGGTGCCTTAGCCGCCGACGACAAATCAAATAAAGACTTATTTGGTATTACTTTTATTGGTTTTGTTACTGCAATGGGAGGCGGGAGTCTAAGAGATGTATTGCTCAATAGCCATCCTTTGGTTTGGATTAATGATGTACACTTTATATACGCTGTTTTAATAGGCATTCTTATCGTAAACCTATTTTTTAAAGTATTACAAAGACTACGAAAAACAATACTTTTATTCGATACAATTGGTTTAGCCTTATTTACCATAGTAGGTACTGAAAAAGCCATGAGTTTAGGTGTAGAACCTATAATTTCTGCTATAATGGGTATGTTTACTGCCGTTATGGGAGGGGTAATTAGAGACACACTCACCAATGCTACACCTATTATTTTTAGAAAAGAAGTTTATGCTACCGCCTGCTTAGCAGGTGCCTTTTGCTACTTAATTCTCGATTATTTTAATATAACACGAACCCCTAATTTTTTAATTTCAGGTGGATTCATTGTTCTTATTAGAGTTGTTGCTGTAAAATATAACCTCAGTTTACCCTCTTTAAATCAAAAATAAAAAATATGAATCAATTTACTTTTGATGACATTTGGAATGGTAGAATAGACACAGAAGATGGAGAGCTAGGAATGCGTTGGCACCAAAAAATAAACTTAAAAAAAATAGACCTACTAACTAAAGTCAACCAAAAAACAATTGGAATTTTAGGCTTTTGCTCAGATGAAGGTGTAAAAAGAAATAAAGGAAGAGTTGGAGCAAAGGACGCTCCCAATGCCATTAGAAAGTCCTGTGCTAACCTTCCATTCAATAATCGTGAAAATAATAATTTAATTGATGTTGGCAACATAGTTTGTGAAAATGGTAATCTAGAAATAGCTCGTGATGAACAAATAGAATCCGTATCAACTCTAATTAAAAACAATTACTTTCCTTTAGTGCTAGGCGGAGGACACGAAACTGCATTAGGTAATTTTTTAGCCCTTAGTAAACACTATAAGTCTATTGCCATTATAAACATAGATGCTCATTTTGATTTACGCAAGCCTGTCATCCAAAGCACCTCTGGTACACCTTTTTATGAAATGTCAGAATACTGTAAAAAACATGTATTAGATTTTAATTATTGTTGTGTTGGTGTACAAGCAAGCAGTAATACGCAAGCCTTATTTAAACAAGCTAACGATTTAAATGTAAGCACAATTTTAGCCGACGAAGTACACACAAACCTTAGTCAAACTTTAAGAAGTATTACGAATTTCATATCACAAGCAGAAGCAATATATTTAAGTTTAGATTTAGACGCATTAGATGCCTCATTTGCTCCTGGTGTAAGTGCTCCTTGCGTAAATGGGTTATTTCCACAGCAGGTTAAAAAAATCATACATATATTAAAAAACAGTGGTAAATTAGCTTTGTTCGACATTGTAGAACTCAATCCAAAGTACGACATTGATAACAGAACGGCTAAATTAGCTGCACATTTTATACACCAAATTGGACAAGAAATAAATTAGTGTAATTTTGTATTTAAATGACCCATTTATATCCTTTAAAATTCACGCCCATCGCCCATGAAAAAATTTGGGGAGGCAATCGGCTACAATCCATTTTAAATAAAAACTTTAATGGTAATACTATTGGAGAAAGTTGGGAGGTTTCGGACATAGAAGGTAGTATTAGTATAATTAATAATGGAGAATTAAAAGGAAAATCATTCCAAGAAGTTATAAAAGATTTTAAGAGTGATTTGGTTGGTATAAAAGTTTGGGAAAAGTTTGGTGAGAATTTTCCTTTACTCATAAAATTTATAGATGCAAAAGAACCTTTGTCTGTACAAGTTCACCCAAATGATGAGTTAGCAAAACCATTCAATTCATTCGGGAAATCTGAAATGTGGTATATTATCGACGCCAAAGAAAACTCAGAAATTACCCTTGGCTTTAAAGAAAAAATAATACCAAACGACTTTTTAAAACATATAAAAAACGAATCGCTAGATCTTGTTTTGAAGAAAATAAAAGTACAAAAGGATGATGTTTTTTATGTACCTGCTGGTCGACTACACGCCATTGGAGGTGGTATTTTACTAGTTGAAATTCAACAAAAATCTGACATTACTTATAGAGTCTACGATTACAATAGAGTAGACCAAACTGGTAATAAACGAGAATTAAATGTTAAACTAGCAAAAGATGCCATTAACTTTTTAGACAATAATGCAGCCAAAGAACCTTATCATGTTGTAGAAAACCAACTAAATCCACTAATAAGTACACCCTTTTTTACTACACAAATTTTTAAAGGTACAACTCCCTTCTCTCCAAAACTCACAAACGACTCCTTTACCATTTTTGTATGCACCCAAGGCAATGGACACATTACTTATAACGATAAAAAAACACCATTTTCTAAAGGTGAAACTATTTTTATCCCTGCTATCGTAACAAATATTAAAATCACACCTATATCACCAACAGTTTTATTATCTGCTAGTTACATTGATTAATTTGAAAAAACATTAAACTTAATTTTACTTTTTTGTAACATTTTAGTCATTATTTCCGTATATGTAATTGTTAACTGATTTATAAACAAACGAGAACCACTTTATGCGTCAACTCAAAATTACCAAGCAGGTTACCAATCGTGAAACTGCATCATTAGACAAGTATTTACAGGAAATAGGAAAGGTAGATTTAATTACCGCCGAAGAAGAAGTAGAATTAGCACAACGAATTAAAGCAGGTGATAAAATTGCCTTAGAAAAATTAACCAAAGCAAACTTACGCTTTGTTGTTTCAGTAGCTAAACAATACCAAAACCAAGGATTAAGCTTACCTGACTTAATAAATGAAGGAAACCTAGGCTTAATAAAAGCCGCGCAGCGTTTCGACGAAACACGTGGTTTTAAATTCATTTCTTATGCGGTATGGTGGATTCGTCAATCTATACTACAAGCATTAGCCGAGCAATCTAGAATTGTGCGTTTACCGCTCAATAAAATAGGCTCTATTAATAAAATTAACAAAGCATACGCATCATTAGAACAAGAGCACGAAAGAGCACCGTCTGCCGAAGAAATTTCTGAAGTATTAGACATGTCAGAAAATGATGTAAAAGAATCTATGAAGAATTCTGGACGACATGTCTCTATGGATGCACCTTTAGTTGAAGGAGAAGATTCTAACCTTTATGACGTATTAAATACAGGTGAGTCACCAAGTCCTGACGGAGAATTAATGAATGAATCTTTACGAGTAGAAATTGAACGTGCTTTACATACTTTAACACCACGCGAGGCCGATTTAATTCGCTTATACTTTGGATTGAGCGGAGCACATCCTATGACACTAGAAGAAATAGGAGAAACTTTTGACTTAACCCGTGAGCGTGTTCGCCAAATAAAAGAAAAAGCGATTCGTCGCCTAAAACACACCTCTCGCAGTAAAATACTTAAATCATATATTGGTAAATAATTTAAACCAACAATATAATTTTTCATACAAAACCAACGAAAACAACTCGTTGGTTTTTTTTATCTTCGCCAAAAATAAAACTATGCCCATTATTGCTCCTTCAATTCTTGCAGCAGATTTTGCCAATCTTCAACGTGACATTGAAATGGTAAACCAAAGCCATGCTGATTGGTTTCATATTGATGTTATGGATGGTCATTTTGTGCCCAATATTTCTTACGGAATGCCTGTTATTCAAGCTATAAAAAAGCATGCAACAAAACCCTTAGATGTGCATTTAATGATTGAAAAACCTGAGCGATTCATAGAAGATTTTGCTCATGTTGGTGCTGATATTATTACCGTACATTACGAATCTACGACACACTTACACAGAACACTTACCCAAATTGAAGATGCTGGTTGTAAAGCAGGTGTGGTCTTGAATTTAACAACACCCATTTCTGTCTTAGAAGATATTTTACCCAAATGTTATATGGTTTTACTCATGTCAATAAACCCTGGATTTGGTGGACAAAAATTTGAGGATATAACCTATAACAAAATTAAAAAACTTAGGAAAATGATTGATGAACAAAAACTTGAAACGCTTATAGAAATTGACGGTGGAGTAAATTTAGTTAATGCCTCGCAGTTGAGTGAATTAGGTGTTAATGTTTTAGTAGCTGGTAGTGCCATTTTTAACTCACCAAATCCTAAAGAAACCATTGCTAAATTAAAGAATATTTAGTTGAACTTTAATCATTTAGTAAAAAACTCAAACGCTCTTAAGTCCGCCCAAGAATTTTTGTTATTGGCTAGTAAAAAAGCACAATGTCCACCATATTGTGGGGTTTCTAAATACAAATACTTATGATTTTTGGCTAATGCTAGTGGATAACAATCTTTACCTAAAAAAGAATCATTATACGCATTAACAACCAAAACTGGTGTCGTAATTTTATCTAACACATAAGTTGGTGATGCTTTAGTATAATAGTCTTCTTTATTTAGAAAACCGTGTAATGGAGCAGTAAAATAGTCATCTACCTCATCAAAATTTTTAATGGATTTTATTTTAGAAGCGTCTATTTGAGTTGGAAACTGTTTGGCTTTAGCCATTAATTTTGGTTTAAGTTTATTTATAAATCGCTGTAAATAAATAGTATTAAATCCTTTTTTTAATTCATTAGCACTAGATTGTAAGCTAATAGGAACAGAAAAAACAGCGGCAGATTTAACTTCTTTTGGCACGATTGTTCCTCCCAAATAATTTAAGGTAACGGCACCTCCCATAGAAAATCCTACCAAGTAAATTTTTTTAAAGCCAGATTTTACTCCTTTATTAACCACTCGCTCTAAATCGTCTATAACTCCATGATGATAGAGTCTTGGCAAACGGTTTAACTCTCCACTACAACTTCTTTGATTCCAAGCTAAAATAGAAAAATCTTTGTGGTAAAAATAGTCGGCACAACTGTTTATGTAGGTTCGGCGTGAATCGCCTTCTAGTCCATGACTTAAAATGAGTAATTTTTCTTGATTTTGTTGACATAGCCAGTCTAGGTCTAAAAAATCGCCATCGTCTAGCTCTAATCGTTCTCGTGTATAATTTGGAGTTGGATACTTTTTGAACTTACCTGCCCAAATGGTAGATAAATGACTTTTTTTATGCAGAAAATTTTGTGGATTGTAGCTGGATTTTTTGATTAAGGGCATTCAAATAAACTTTATGTCTTTTAAAAATTCTTGTTTAAGTTCGGTATTTATGTGGGTAATAATTTTTGACTTGCCATAACTTAATTCATTTCGAAGTTCTGGTGTTTTAATTTGTACCCATAATACTTGGTTTTTTACTGAGAGTTTTTCGGTATATCTCATGATATAATCGCCCATCATTTGTGCAAAGAGTTCTTCTGTTTCGGCAGCTAAAATTTTTTGTTCCATTCCTAGTTCAACAATCATAGCTTTAATAACGTCGCCTAACTTTAGTTGATTATCTTTTCTTCTCATAGTTTAAAGACTTTGCTTTGAGCATCTATTCGTTCAATAATTTTTTGGGTTCGCTTGGCGTGTGTATCGGTAATAAAAATTTGCCCAAAATGTTCGTCATTTACTAATTTTACCAATTGTTCTACTCTTTGCTCGTCCAATTTATCAAAAATATCATCCAATAATAATATGGGTGTTGTTTTTAAATTTTCTTTTATAATTTTTAACTGGGCTAATTTTAAAGCGATTAAGTATGATTTTTGCTGACCTTGAGATCCAAATTTTTTTATAGGATAATGAGCTATTGTAAATTGTAAATCGTCTTTATGAATACCTTGTGTAGAATATTGAGCCGACCTGTCTTTAGTTAAATTTGAACGCAATAAATCAGCTAAATTATTTTCGTTTAATTGGGAATTATAATCAATAGAAACCGTTTCATGTTCTTTGGCTATAAAGGAATAGTAATTTTTAAAAATAGGTAAAAATGAAGTTATAAACTCTTTTCTTGTTTGGTGAATTTTATTACCTAACTGAACTAATTCTACATCATAAATTTCTAAAGAAACTGAATTGAATGTTTGATTTTGATGAAAGTATTTTAACAAGGAATTTCTTTGATTTAATACTTTTTGATAACGAATTAATTGATTCAAATACGTTTTATTAGATTGAGAAATTATATTGTCCATAAAACGTCGTCTTACCTCGCTCCCATCCTTTATTAAATCACTGTCGTAAGGAGAAATCATCACCAAAGGGTATTTACCAATATGTTCCGAAATACGTTCATATTGTTTGGCATTTCTACGCAATTGCTTCTTTTTGCCTTCTTGAACAGCACAAAAAATTACATCTTCAGCGTTGTCTCTTTCAAAAATACCTTCTATTGAAAAAAAGTCAGCATCAAAATTTATGTTTTGTGCATCTGAATAATTTAAATAACTCTTAGTTAATGACAAATAATGTACTGCGTCTAAAATATTGGTTTTTCCTACACCATTAGCACCAACGAATGCGTTAATTTTTGGCAAAAAATCAAACTCTTTATGGGTTATATTTTTAAAATTTGTAAGCTTTAAGTTTTTAAGAAACATAAAACCAAAAATACAAAAACTTATTGCCTTTCAATAGATTTTAGCATCTTTGTAGTGTTAGAAAATTAAAATAAGCATGGCCAGTCAAAAACCATCTATTCCAAAAGGAACGCGCGATTTTTCGCCCAAAGAAGTAAATCAACGTCAATTCATTATACAAACTATTCAACAACAATTCAAGTTGTATGGTTTTTCTCCAATAGAAACTCCCTCGTTTGAAAACGCCGAAACATTATTAGGAAAATATGGTGAAGAAGGCGATCGATTGATTTTTAAAATTCTTAATTCTGGTGATTTTTTAGCAAAAGCAGATGAGGATTTATTAACCGAGAAAAATAGCCTAAAAATAGCACCTCAAATTTCTGAAAAAGCTTTACGTTATGATTTAACGGTGCCTTTTGCTCGTTATGTAGTTCAACACCAAAGCGATATTACCTTTCCGTTTAAACGTTATCAAATACAACCTGTTTGGCGTGCTGACCGTCCACAAAAAGGAAGGTTTAGAGAATTCTACCAGTGCGATGCAGATGTAGTTGGAAGTGAATCTTTGTGGCAAGAAGTAGAACTAATTGCTTTGTATGATGCTGTTTTTAGCAATCTAAAAATTTCAACAGAAATTCACTTTAATAACCGTAAAATTTTAAGTGGATTGGCCGAAGTGGCTAATATTTCTAATCAGTTAGTAGACTTTACTGTTGCCTTAGACAAGCTAGATAAAATTGGAGAAGATAAAGTAAAAACAGAAATGCGTAACAAAGGAATTAGTGATGAAAGCATTCAAATTTTATCGCCTCTATTTAATATGAATGGCACATTTAACGAACAGTTAAATCAATTACAACTCTTACTTAAAAATTCAAAAATTGGACAAAAAGGATTAGAAGAAATTCAATTTGTTTATGATATGACTAAGGATTTGAGGCTTTCATCTGCTGAACTTATTTTGAATACCACTTTGGCTCGCGGATTAGATTATTATACTGGAGCTATTTTTGAAGTAAAAGCAAAAAATATTTCACTTGGCTCTATTGGCGGTGGCGGTAGATATGATAACTTAACTGGTATATTTGGCATGAACAACCTCTCTGGCGTTGGTATTTCTTTTGGTTTAGATAGAATTTATTTAGTATTAGAGGAACTAAACCTATTTCCTGAATTGAACAACAACACATTACAAGTACTATTTATTAATCTTGGCGAAAAAGAAAGTAAAAAATCTGTACAGTTGGTACATTTATTACGTAAAAATGGTATTAGTTGTGAACTATATCCAGACCATTCTAAACTAAAAAAACAAATGCAATATGCCAACAAAAAAAATGTAGCATATACTGTAATTATTGGAGAAGAAGAACTATTAAAACAACAAATAACTTTAAAAAATATGCTGACTGGTGAACAATCAACCATTGCCGAAGAAGATTTACTGAATCTTTTAAAACTAAATTAAACTTTATATTTGCAAAAAAATTTACTTATGAGCTTACTAATTGTTGGAACTGTAGCGTTCGATAAAATTGAAACACCTTTTGGCAAAACCGATAAAATTTTAGGCGGTGCTGCTACTTTTATTGGACTTTCGGCAGCTATGCTCGAAGTCAAATCTGGCATAATTTCAGTAATCGGAAATGACTTCCCAGAAGAATACATGAATTTATTACACGCTAAAAATATAGATACACAAGGAATTGAATTGATTCATAATGGAAAAACTTTTTTTTGGGAAGGAAAATACCATAATGACATGAACTCACGTGACACTATAACAACTGAGTTAAATGTATTAGAGAACTTTAAACCCATTGTACCTCCAACATGGAAAACACCAAGCGTTTTAATGCTAGGTAACTTACACCCATTAGTACAACAATCAGTTTTAGAACAATTAGATGAAAGACCAAAGTTAGTTGTATTAGACACCATGAACTTTTGGATGGATTGTGCCTGGGACGATTTAATGAATGTAATAAAACAAGTAGATGTTTTAACCATTAATGACGAAGAGGCTCGCCAAATGAGTGGTGAATATAGTTTAGTAAAAGCCGCTAAAAAAATCTTAACTATGGGTCCTAGCACACTCATTATTAAAAAAGGAGAACATGGTGCTCTATTGTTTAAAAACGATAAGGTTTTCTTTGCTCCTGCACTTCCTCTAGAAGAAGTGTTTGACCCAACTGGTGCGGGCGATACTTTTGCCGGAGGCTTTTCTGGTTATTTAGCTAAAACCAATGATTTTTCTTTTAAGAACATGAAACGTGCTATTATTTATGGTAGTGCCTTAGCTTCATTTACAGTAGAAAACTTTGGAACAGAACGTATTGCCACATTAACAAAACAAGAATTAGAAAACAGACTGCAATCTTTTAAAGATTTAACTCAATATGAAATTGAATTAGATTAATTATTATTGACTTGTTTAGGCTTATTCTCTTTAATTAAATAGATTCCTAGTAAAATTAATACACCTCCTATAGCGTGTATAAAACTAAATTGCTCTCCATCTATAATGCCCCAAATTACAGCAACCAAAGGCATTAAATAAGTAACTGATGAAGCAAATATAGCTGAAGTAGAATTAATCAATTTATAAAATAAAATCATAGCAAGTGCAGTACCTAACAGCCCTAAAATAGCTACATAGCCCAGTCCTTGCCATTGTTCTGTTGTACCTTTAAAATCTGTAAAAAAACCTGATAGCCCCAAAATTAATACTGATGGGGCTAGCCAAATAGAAAATACTGCCGATGATAATTTAAAAGAAGGTACTTTATTGAGGTATTTACTAATAATCAATCCGTTCATACCATAACACATGGTTGCTAAAACAATCAAACCTAAATAAAAAATATCGTTATCGCCTCCTTGTTTTTGACTCATTAAAATTGATGCCCCTATAAAACCTATAATTGCTCCTAATATTTGAAGTTTTGTACTTTTAATTTTAAAGACTAAAAAACCAAATAATAAAATAAAAATAGGCACTAATGAGTTTAAAATTCCAGCCATAGAACTGGTTACTTTTTCTTGTGCCATAGGAAATAAAAACATGGGAATAAAATTACCTAAACACCCGCCCAAAACAATCCATTTATATAATTTTTTAGGAATTTGATTAATACTTTTTATACCAAAATACAATAAGGCTAAACCTGCAATGGTTAATCTTAAAGCACCTACCTCATAGGGTGTAAATACTGTAATGCTACGTTTTATTAGTATAAATGAACTCCCCCAAGTAATAGAAAGTATTGCTAATAAAAACCATTTATTGTTTAATATGTTCAAGTTGTAATTTTTGGTAAATGTGGTAAAGATTTTTAACAAAAAAAAGTTGCTTTCTGTATTTCAAAAAAGCAACTTTCCAAATAAGGGTAGCAAAAAGCGAAAAACTAATCAAAACAATTATTCACTTTACAGAAATAAAGAATTTCTATACTTGTTAGATGTAAAATTTAAAATATGGTTGCGTAATAATTTAATTATTTTCTATTAAGTCAATCTTTTTAAATAGAAAAACAACGCCAAACAACGATACCAAGGCTGTTATAATAGAAAACAAAAAGGCTATACTTACCGATAGGTTTACGTCAAAATTAAACCATTTACCTCCATAGTAAAATATAGATTCTCTTACGCCTATACCCGCAAATGAGAAAATAGATAATATACTCGAAGCTAAAAACAAAACTATATATGTGATGTTTTCGGTTGAATTTCCTAATGATTTTAAGATGAATACAATGCTATAAACTTGTAACAACTGAATAATTATAGCGTAAGCAAAAGCTAATAAATAGTTTTTCTTTTGTTTTGGAAAGATTTTTCTTAACAATAAAATGGCAATTATTAATCCTATAATACCTAATGCTAACACTAACCATTTCCAATAATTAGGTATAGGTAGTACTAAATTAAAAAATAAGACTATCAGTAATAAAACTATGGCTAACAAGCCCATGAGTCTGTCTAAAAAAACGGCTTGTGTTAATTCTTTAACTGAACTTTTATATGCTTTATTTAATATAAATACTTTATAAGCATCGCCCCCTATTCCACCTGGAATAAAAAAATTATAGAACATACCCAATACATATAGCTTGGCGTGAGTTATATAATTCATGTTAATGTTTATGGTTCTAAAAAATAAATCTAACCGAAGCACAGAAACAGCTTGAGATAATACAAACAGGAATAAAGCAATGACCAAATAAAAATGATTGGCATTAGCTAGAATTTGTTTTAATTGTTGCCAATTTATTTGATAAAAAACAACAACTAATAATACAATACTTACTAGAATTTTAAGTACCGTGATTAAGCTCTTTTTCAATTTGGGTTTCACCTACCGTAATTTTTCTAATATTATATGGTCGTTTATGTTGCGATTCAAAATAAGTTCTCATTTGTAAATCTACAATAAAGCCTGTGGTAAAGAACTGAACGCCTACAAAAAGTAATAACACACCTAATATAAGCAAAGGTCTATTACCAATTTCTTCACTCATAAAGAATTTTATAATAAACAAGTATAATAATATTAACCCTCCCATAGCAAAGGAGAACAAACCAATGTTCCCAAATAAATGAATGGGTTTTTGCATGTACTTACGTTGAAATAATAATAGAATTAAATCATTTACTACTTTGGTTGTTCTACCTAAACCATACTTAGATTTTCCAAATTGACGTTGATGATGTTTAACGTTTACTTGTGTAATTTTAGCTCCATTTAAAAAAGCTAGTAGATTTATGTACCGGTGCATTTCACCGTATAAATTAAGTTCTTTTGCAGTTTCTCTGTTAAATACTTTTAAGGCACAACCATGGTCTTTAATGTTTAATCCGGTTGTTTTTCTAATAATCCAATTCGCAATTTTTGACGGAAATGTACGCACCAAATTGTCTTTTCTTTTTTGGCGAATTCCTGTTACCACGTCCCAATCTTCTGTTTTTGCTAAGTTTAGCATCATTAATATATCATCGGGGTCATTTTGCAAATCACCATCCATAGTAATAATATATTCGCCTTTAGCATAGTCTATACCTGCTGCCATAGCTAAACTTTGCCCATAATTTTTTTTAAGTTCTATTAAACAAACTTTTGGGTGTTGTAATTTTTTGACTTCAAAAGCTGTTCGGTCCGACGATCCATCATCCACCAAAATAATTTCAAAATTCTCATTTTCTAATGCCTCTTCAATTTTAGCAATTAGTAGCGTTACGTTCTCTTCCTCATTATAAACTGGAACTACAACCGATAATAGTTGATGGATTTTATTTAAATTCATCCTATATTGTTAAATTTGTATAACAGCGAAGATACTACTTTTGTATGAGTCCTTATTTTAGAAGCGATAAATTTTATTTCTACTTAGTAGTTTTAACTGCTATTATATTGTGCTATGTTAATTTGGGTGGTTATCCTATTTATATTTTAGATGAAGCTAAAAATGCCGAAGCCGCAAGAGAAATGTGGCAAAGTGGCAATTGGTTTATACCAACTTTTAATAACGAACTAAGAACAGACAAACCTCCTTTGCATTATTTTTTTATGATGCTTTCTTATCAAATTTTTGGTGTTTCGGCATTCGCCGCCCGATTTTTTTCGGCTTTTTTTGGCATTTTAACTATTGTTTCTACTTATTATTTCACCAAAAAATTCTCTAATCGTAAATTAGCATTATTAACTATGCTAGTACTTTGTGCTTCCATTTTTTTTATACAAGAATTTCACTTAGCTGTACCCGACCCTTATTTAATATTTTTTGTAAGTTTTGCCTTGTTTAATTTTTATGCTTTTCATAAAAACAATACATATTTTACTTTATTTATTTTCTATGCTTCAATTGGTTTTGGTGCTTTAGCCAAAGGGCCCATTGCCATTGCATTACCAGGTATTATAGTTGCGTTATTTTTGTTTACACAAAAAGAATTTAGCTGGAAAAAAGCTTTTAAATACAAACCAATATTAGGTTTATTTTTAACTTTATTGATTTGCGTTCCTTGGTTTGTATGGATTCACTTTGAAACCAATGGAGCTTTTACTCAGGGCTTTTTTTTAGAACACAACCTTAACCGATTTAGTGGGGAAATGGAAGGGCATGGCGGTTTATTTTTTGTTACTTGGGCATTTATACTATTAGGTTTATTACCTTTTTCTTTTTTTATCATTCAAGCAATTACTAAGGCTTGGAAAACTAGAAAGGAAAATGAATTTATTAGATTTTCACTCATTATAAGTTTAGTTTTTATTATTTTCTTTAGTATTTCAAGTACTAAGTTACCTAACTACCCAATGCCTAGTTATCCTTTTATTGCTATTTTAATTGCCTATTTTTTATTTGAAGTTTTAGAAAAAAATCAATCTATAAAAACCTATAAAATAAGCTTATGGGTATTAACTGGTATTGCTTTTCTATTGCCTATTGGTGGATTTATTGCTCTTACTTATGTGGAAACTCAGCTAAAGATTGTAAACTATGTAAGTTTGGCTTTATCATTTTTATTTATAGGCTGTGTAATGGCTTTAATTTACTTGTATAAAGAAAAAATTAAACAAAGTATACTAGTTTTGAGCTTACTAGCCATGGTATTACAAGTAAGTTTATTTGCTTGGGTGTATCCTAAATTAACAGAGCAAAATCCTGTTGTATTGGCAAAACAAAAAATCAGTACAAACTCAACTATACTATTGTATAAAAGCTACGACCCTGCTTTATTATTTAACTTTGAACGCACCTTTAAAAGTACCGATAATAAGATTATGGCAAACCAATTTCTAAATCAAAATCCTAATCATTATATTATTACCAAAAAGAAATATTTTGATTTAGATTGGAAAGATGAGCAAACTACCGTTATTTTGCAGCAAAAGTCACTTTTCGAAAATTATTCGCTCATTATTTTTAAACGCAAATGAAAACAATTGTAATTACAGGATCATCGTCAGGAATTGGTAATACGCTAGCCAATTATTTTACAAAAAAAGGTTATACTGTTTTTGGGCTTTCACGTTCTAACAAAGAAAATAACACATTCATACATATACCTACTGATGTTACAAATAAAGAAAATGTAAATCTCTCTATTCAAAAAATAATTGATAAAACCGGTAAAATTGACGTGTTAATTAACAACGCTGGCATTGGTATGTTAGGTGCGATTGAAGACGCCAACAAAGAAGATTTAGACAAATTATTTAATGTGAATTTTTACGGTGTTATTTACGCCATACAAGCTGTTTTACCACATATGCGTAAACAAAAAATGGGTTGTATATTAAATGTTTCTTCTATTGCAAGCAACAACGGATTACCTTTTCGTGGCTACTACTCTGCCTCTAAAAGTGCACTGGATAGAATCATTGAATCAATAAGACTTGAAAACAGAAATACCGGTGTGCAAATTACAACTTTAAATTTAGGTGATATAAAAACTAACATTGCCGAAAGTCGTTTGCAAAGCAACGTTTCAGCATTTTATAAATCAAACTACACCAAAACTATTACTTTAATTGACGAGGAAGTACAACATGGTACACCGCCTCAAAAACTGATTCCTATTATCGAAAAAATTATACATAAAAAGCAGTTACAGCCACATTATTACATTGGTAAACCTTTACAAAGATTTTCTGTTGTGTTAAAAGGAGTTTTACCCGATGCTTGGTTCGAAAAATTAATAGCAAACTACTCTAAACTTGATTAAATGAATTTAATTTGGCACTATAAAATTTTTGATGATTTAACCGCTAAGGAATTATACAATATTCTACACTTACGCATGGAAGTCTTTGTAGTTGAACAAGATTGTTTATACAATGAATGTGACTTAAAAGATTTAAAATGTTCACACCTTTGGGCTTCTATGAATGATGAAATAGTAGCATATTGTAGAATTGTTCCGCCTCATGTTTCGTACAAAGAACCTTCTATTGGGCGTGTAGTTGCACAATCCCAATTACGTAGGTTACATTTGGGAAAAAAACTAATGACCAATGCATTACAAATTTGCGAAAACCAATTTGGTACAACAAAAAATAGAATTAGTGCACAATCTTACTTAAAAACATTTTACGAACAATTTGGTTTTGTTCAATGTTCAGAAGAGTATTTAGAAGATAATCTGCCTCATTTAGAAATGGTTAGAGAAATTTAAAACTAACCCTTATAATACGAAATAAATTCGCTAACGGATTAAAAAAAACAATTTTCTATATTAATAAAAAATAATTACATTTGAGTGTGTATTTTTATTTGTAAAGCTATTGTTTAATGCTCCTAATGAACCATTTATGCCTGAAAAAAAACATCCCATTAACCGCGGCGATACTTTAGGTAAAATAGCTCGTGAATATGGCATAAAAAATCATGAAGATCTAAGAAATTACCATAACCAAAAAGTTCCATTAAAAGACTTAATGGGATCTGATGGCAATTTCAATAACGGAGGAAAGCTAGACTATGTTTTAATTCCCCCACAAGAAGAAATCGATCGGATGAATGCACAAGGAGCGTATGTCCCCACAAAAGAAGATACCATCACACAAGAACCCTCTACCGCAGCACCAAATACGTCAGCACAAGAGGAAGAACAAGAACAGAACAGTTCTAGTCAGGCATCAGCACATGACCAAAAATATGTCGTGATCCAAAAAGGACAATGCGTGTGCGACCAAAGCAATCCACCCAATCAAGTGCCTGTTGGTATGAAGGTTACCAGCCACACCTTACAACATGCCAATGGAGACACAGCAGACCACCTCATGGTAACCGAAGACGACACACAATTTAGTAAACCTGTACAACCCTTTGGTCCACAATGCCTCAAACAACCCAATGGTTCTAGCTATAACCCATGCAGCTATTCAGCCGCTGGAAAATGGCAAAAAACCTATGAAAAAATGAAAGTGATGGACAAGGCAGTAGTAACCGAACTTTCGGAACTCATGTGTGTAATGGGTGGGAAAATCACCATATTAAACCATGGCCAAACCCAAGAAGTAATCGCCGAACATTTTAACAATGTCACACAAGAAGAACTATTGCTTATTTCTCCGCTGGCCGAAAAACCCAAACCAGGAAAAGAAATCCCTAAAATAAAAAGCATAAAAGCGATTGGTGTTGAATCAAAAAAAACGGTAAATAGCAGTAGCCAATCAAAACCCATCCAAAAGAATGAAAAACTAGACAACCGAGCAGACGGAGTTAGCGAACTACAAATCCGTGCTGGCGAAACCGTAACCTTTGAAGTAACTGGATGGTGGAACGCCACTAAGGCAGACAAATCCCTTACCAACTGGGAAGTGCTTCGAACCAACAGCAAAAGTCCCGACTGGAACAATGCTGTATACGACCTACGCGAACAAGTAGGCTCTACTCACGAAGAACTCTTTCACGCCCCTGGTTTTTACCGTGTATTTGCCTATGGCAATGCCAACACCAAAAGGGATAACCGCTGTGCCATAGACGTACAAGTCATAGAAAACCAACTCGACGAAAGCAAAAAAGGAATCAAAGTAACTGGAGGCAATGTTTCTGAAAATCTTATACGCCGAGGAGTACCTGTTGTATTCCAAGCAGCATTTTTGATGGAACCTTCTGCCCAAGAAAAAGAAAAAGTACAACTATGGGCAACCGATGAAGCCGGAAATCAACTCGAAGCACCGTACTCTACCACTACTGGTTTAATGGTAACACCAAAAAATCACGGGCAAAAAATCAATGTACACGTAAGCTATACCACACTTACTGGAAAACAGCAACAGTTCAGCAAAGAATATAAGAGCGTCAACAACAGCGTAATGGAAGTAAAACCTGTGCCAGAAAGTACCGTTTATCGCCTAGGAACCACCATTAATTTTAGGGCTACCAAAATGAAGTTCTCTACCCATATAAATGAAGCCATAGAACGTGAAGAATGGGCACGCATCCAGTGGAATGTAAACGGACAAACCCAAGCAGGACAAGTAGGGCGCTCCTTTAGCTTTACCCCCACTCAAAAGAAAAAATACACCGTAGAAGCATGGGTAACAGCAGCCAATGCCTTAAAAAGAGACGAATTAGATGACTGGCGATTTGAAGTAACCGATAACAAACCTACAGGATTCAAAGGCGGAAACAAAGCCAGTTGGATGGTAGGCAAATGGTACACCATAGCCATAGAAACACTCATGCCGTATGATGAACAACAAGACGGAACCATCAAATGGAAATCCTTACTAACAGAATTGATAGAACTAAAAGAAGCCAACGGAACTACCGCAAAAGTACGTGCCATAAAACCCATACCGTTACCCACTTGCTGCAGTTTCTGCCACCATCAAAGGACAAAGTAAAACACTAATAGCCTCTGCCAACCTTGCCCAAATTAAAAGGTGGTGCATTACAGACAAAGACTTTGACTTTAAGAGCGATGCAGGTTGGGGCGAAGAACTCTATGCACTCGTAGAAAGTTCGCCCTTACTTTCGGGTGAAAAAATTCACCTCCATTTATTGGAATATGACAGCTCTACCGATTCCAATTACATTAAAGACCTAGGCGAAGTTAAATTTGATGAAAAAGGTATTGCCAAAGCCAAATTTTACCACCAATGGAATAAAACCAGCACTCAATAAAATCTATTTTGAAGATGGCGATTACGAACTATTTTTTGCCGCCGAAGTAAAAAATGATGGCATACAATTTGCCGAAATAACAACAAAAAACAGAGGCGGTAAAAACACGATTTATCCATCAAAAACCATAAGCCATAGCGAATTAGAAAAAGGAAAATTCACTTACATAGACAGCCAAAAAGACATTACCAATGTACGCTTCCTCAAACCCAACGGTAAAGATGCCTATGAAGTCATCAAATACGGCGAAAAAATAACCCTAAAAGTCCAAACCAAAAATTTGAATGGAACGGAATTAAATTTAAAAAACATTCTAAAAAATAATTTAGGGGCTGGAATCAAAGAATATCCTCAGAATGTAAAAGTAAAGGTAGCAAATGAAACAGCAAAATGGGATTTAAATACGGGGAATTGGAAAAAATGGGCAAAGGATAAATCGGGAGTGGCATTGTATCAAGTAGAACTAGAAGAAACCGATGGCGACAAAGTAAAATACCCCAAAGAAAACGCACGATTAAAAGACGGTAAACTCGACTGGCAAAAACTCATTACTTATCAAACCCTAAAACTCAGCGACACCACCACCCTAAGCGAACTCGCCAAAACCAATGCACCGCTCATCATCGGTGAACCGTTGGAGATGGAACAAACAGAAACGGAAAAAGGAGTTTGTGAATGTGAGGCACGAGTTAGAGCTTACATGAGAATGTTAAGAGTTGGAGAAGGAACAGGAGAAATTATAAAATCCTATGATAAAAAGAAGAAGAAAATTATTTATATACCCCATGATTTTGACAAAGGATATACGACTGCCTTTGGTGGAAATACAATTACTGATTTAAGTGATCATCCTAGAGTAAATTATGAGGATCTACAGCCTCAGGAGCTTATCAGGTAATGGGTTATACATGGGATGATGCTAATTTTATAGCAAAAAGAAAAAAATATAATATTAATTCTTTTAATAAAGAATCACAGGACAAGTTTTGTATACTTCTAATGAAGTATCATTCTGGTTGTGGTGAATTTATTGATTTAATCATAAAAGGAAAAATTGAAAAATCTACACGACAGTGTGGAAGTAGAGTTTGGGCTAGTTTACCACATAAGGGAGATAATAGTAGATATAAATTTAAAGGTGAAGCACAACCTGCTACCCCGATGAAAGAAGTATTAGAACACTACGAAAAGTTCTATAAAGAAGAATTAGAAGGCAATAGTCCTTTGCATTTAAAGAAAGGATTTTTAAAAGAATTTGGATATAATTGTTCTTGTAGAGGTGGTGAAAATAAACAAACAAAAGCTGGTTATGATATAGATGCAGCTGTTAGTTATATAATAGCAAATGCTGAGTCAGGTTCTATAAGTAAATGTGCTTTATATGTAAGGAAAGCCATTAATGCAGGAGGAATAAGTGGTTCATGGGGTGATGCATGGCAATATATAACTGCCTTACCTTCAATAGGATTCACAGATTTAGGAGAAGATTACAGACTTTGAAAAAGGAGATATTGTAGTATTTAATAAGACTGGTAATCGGAAATGGGGACACATTGCTATGTGGACGGGTAGTCAATGGGTTTCAGATTTTAAGCAAAAATCAATTATAGTTCACTCTGATTATAAAGGAAAAAATTATCATATTTTCCGATGGCAATAAACCAAATATAGTATTTATGAAATATACTTTAGTTCTAAAAATAATCATATTATTATGTTTACTAAACAGCTGTAAACACAAGAGTCAAACTATTTACGGTAAAGATAGTTTAAATACCCAATTAAACTCAATTCCTATCAAGGAAAATAAGGAAGGTGTAGAATTTTTAAGAGCATTTTATACAAAATATTATGGTGAATATAAAAATCAAAAAGATATAGAAAATTATGTATCTGAACGTATTTTGAATAGAATAGATAGCTTAACTAAAGGAGACAATCTTATGTTAGATTATGATCCTTTTATACAAGGGCAAGATTGGGATACAAATGTATTGTTTAAAATCATTATCAATAGTTTCTTTAAAAAATAAGGATGAATATAGAGTAAGTTTTCTACTCTTTGAGGAAAGAGATACAACCAACATAGAAGTATTATTAAAGAGATATGAGAAAGGAAATTTATTAATTTATAGTATACTAAATGATGAATATCTAAACTTTTTAAACAAAAAGGAAAATAATAATAGACCTATTCAACAAAAGATTTCAAAAGAATGGAGTGGGATTTATGATGGAACTTTTGTAAGATTAAAAGAAGAATCTGCTGACCCGAGAGGGTGGGCTACTATAACTTTAGAAATATCTGAAAATCATATTGTTTTTGATTTATTTAGTTATGTAGAGGAAAACAAATTTGAATTAGATGTTATTGAGCAAAAAAAAGATACATTAAAGTTAACAATTTTAAATGATACTATTGGTCAAAATACTATCTTCCTATATAAAAAGAATAATCAATACATATTAGAAAGTTCTTATATTGATAGGCTACTCCATGATAAAGAATTAATTAAGATGTCCAAAAAATAACTGAAAAGCTAATTGAAAAACGAAAAAACTCACCTCCATTTATTGGAATATGACAGCTCTACCGACTCCAATTACATTAAAGACCTAGGCGAAGTTAAATTTGATGAAAAAGGTATTGCCAAAGCCAAATTTACCACCAATGGAATAAAACCAGCACTCAATAAAATCTATTTTGAAGATGGCGATTACGAACTATTTTTTGCCGCCGAAGTAAAAAATGATGGCATACAATTTGCCGAAATAACAACAAAAAACAGAGGCGGTAAAAACACGATTTATCCATCAAAAACCATAAGCCATAGCGAATTAGAAAAAGGAAAATTCACTTACATAGACAGCCAAAAAGACATTACCAATGTACGCTTCCTCAAACCCAACGGTAAAGATGGCCTATGAAGTCATCAAATACGGCGAAAAAATAACCCTAAAAAGTCCAAACCAAAAATTTGAATGGAACGGAATTAATTTAAAAAACATTCTAAAAAATAATTTAGGGGCTGGAATCAAAGAATATCCTCAGAATGTAAAAGTAAAGGTAGCAAATGAAACAGCAAAATGGGATTTAAATACGGGGAATTGGAAAAAAATGGGCAAAGGATAAATCGGGAGTGGCATTGTATCAAGTAGAACTAGAAGAAACCGATGGCGACAAAGTAAAATACCCCAAAGAAAACGCACGATTAAAAGACGGTAAACTCGACTGGCAAAAACTCATTACTTATCAAACCCTAAAACTCAGCGACACCACCACCCTAAGCGAACTCGCCAAAACCAATGCACCGCTCATCATCGGTGAACCGTTGGAGGTTATAAACTGGTGGAGATTGTGGTCAAAAGTATTGTATTAAGAAAGGAAGTGAAAAAAGTGAACTCATTAGAGAAATTAACATTCGTTTAGCAGGATTTGGAGGTAACGTTCCTACCGATGAATTTACAGACAGAACCGAAAAAATGATAAAACAGTTTCAACGTGACTATATGAAAGTTCCTGAAACAGGAAGAATCTGTGGAAATGTCCTGAAAGCGATTGATGAATTTGCTAAAAAATATACTATTCCATTTAAACGGATAAAATGTAAATGTGGAAAATGCACTGGATTTGGCAATGGAAAAATATTCAGAACAAGCCCAAAAAAAGTAATATTGCTGAAGCATTTAGAAAATATGAATATCCAGGAATACATCGTTCAATATATTGGGCAACCAAAGCTATAATGCACTATTTTGCTACAAAGGAAAGTTCTTTAGGTTATAAATTGGTGACATATTTTCTGGTTATAGGTGTCATGAGGATAATAAAATAAATAAAAGAGCTACTACTAACCACATGGGAAAAGCGTTGGATTTACACGTTTATAAAACTAATGAAAATAAGAGAGCAGATGGTAAAGACAAAGGAGCGGATGAAGGTAGAGATTTATTTTCCAAATATTCTAACGCAAAAGTAAACTGGACTACAAAAAATGAATTTTCATTAGAACCAGCTGGTATTGCTCCAACATGGATACACGTTGATGTTCGTGAATTTGACGTGATTCATCTTAAAGATGATTTTTTCGCAGACTCTGCTAAAAAATCCGAAGGTGAAAGTATCGTTTCAATTGCAATGAAATCGAACAGTAATATATGTAGCTGTGGAGGTCATGTTTCTAATCAATATAAAGATCAAACTATAACAAATCATTCTAGAGATTTTGATGTTGAAGATGCGAAAGAAGCTCTAAAATATATATATGATAATTTTGGTAAAGAAAGAACTTCAATAATTGAAAAAATGTATCGCTTAAGAAACATCACACTTTACCTCTTTACAATATAAACAAACAGGCACTCCGGGAATGGAAGCTCATGGCGATGCTCCTTACTATGGATGGAATTCAGAATTTTGGGAAAACAACCCAGAATATTTACCAATGGGGTTAACAGGAATTAAAGAAGGAGAAGGAATCGGATATAACAAGCAAGATACGAAAAATAAAAAACAGTTTATAATTTTCCCATCAGTTAGAGCAGGTATGTTGTACTTAAAATTCATAGATAGATAGATATAATGGTAACTACGCAAGATGGTATAGCACTTCTGAACAAGGACAGAAAGAATATCAAGAGACTTTAAAAGAAATAATTCCACAAATTACAAATAATTTTTAAGAATGAGAAATTTAATTTTGTACGCATGCTTACTGTCTATAAATTTTACATATATCTCATGTAAAATTTATAATGAACAGGATAAACCAAATACATCAATCAGTCAAAAGATTCACTTCAAAAATTTAATTTAAAAGAAGATACAATAAATATAGAAGATAGTCTTTTGTTGAATTTTATCAAAACCACTTCTTTTAAGTTTAAAAATAATTCTTTAGATAATATAGGAGGATATATAGACAACATTTCAAATAATATAGCTCTAATAAAAGTATATGTCGAAAATTCTGGAGGAACAGGAACATTGGGATGGATAAAGGTTGATTTTATTAACAATAAAGCTTATGATATTACCACTAACCCAGACAATCCTGTTGAACTAACAATAGATGAAAATAAATACAAACAACTTAAAAATGTAATCAATGATAATGCTTCTACTAATACAACCGATAATGAAATAGATACTATAAAACTTCCAATAGAATGGTCTCCAGAAAATAATTTATTACTAATAAAGTTATCTGACACATCCTTGAATGTAAAAGTTGACAATCCAAGTAATGATCATTTCATAGCATATTTACCTTATTACTTAGATTTTACCCTCCATTATTCTATCCAGTTGTGACATATCTGGCCATTGTGAAGAATATTTAGTTGTCATAAAAAATAACAAAGAATATTCTAAACTAAAAATATATTATAATTCAGCACCTGATGGTAATTTAGATGAATATAAGGTATGTACTTATAAAATTAGCCAAGACTTTTTTATTGTTTTAAAAATTGAGAAAATTTATTAATGACGAACAATTTCTGAGGAAATTGAGAAATATAAAATTAGTAATGAGGGAAAAATTATTAAACAATAGCTATGTCTTATGTTACTAATAATGGGACACCTAGTTTAGCTAAAAGAAGTAAAGTACAATAGGACGACATAATACAAATGATTATTGATAATAATATACAAAAAGCAACTTTATTATCTAGTTTATGTTGGACTAGCTTACCAGGTGCAGGTTAGGGCAACGTGAAGAAAAATTCGAAACAATTCAGAAAAAAATATGATGAATTTTTAAAAGAAGAATTAGCTGGAAAAAACAACGCTTCATATTAGCGAAGGATTCTTAAAAAATATCTTCGATTTCACCCTTTTCCTTAAAAAATAATGGGTTATTTTGATATGCTTTTCCAGCTAAAACGACATAATCTCTTTCAGAACCGTGCCCACTTGCTGAAGGATATAATACGGCTAAATATAAATCGGTTAAAGTTTTATATTTTAATTTATTCTTTATTAAAAACTTTTGAACATAATCCATCTTGAGTAGTACCTATATCTTTGGCAGCATCTTTTCCAAATTGTATTAATCCAACATAACCTATACCGTTATCAATAGACGGACTAAAGCTTTCAGCTGTTTCCAAAGCTATGACTGTCATTAGCCAATTAGGGTTAACTCCAAGGCTCTTTGAAACTTCAACCACTTTTTTCCTTTCATTACACTCAATTTTATCCCCCCAAATTAAATCATATTGTTTACAAACACAAGTTCCTGTTGTAGCAGTCTCCAACGGTTCACCGATGATGAGCGGTGCATTGGTTTTTGGCGAGTTCGCTTAGGGTGGTGGTGTCGCTGAGTTTTAGGGTTTGATAAGTAATGAGTTTTTGCCAGTCGAGTTTACCGTCTTTTAATCGTGCGTTTTCTTTGGGGTATTTTACTTTGTCGCCATCGGTTTCTTCTAGTTCTACTTGATACAATGCCACTCCCGATTTATCCTTTGCCCATTTTTTCCAATTCCCCGTATTTAAATCCCATTTTGCTGTTTCATTTGCTACCTTTACTTTTACATTCTGAGGATATTCTTTGATTCCAGCCCCTAAAATTATTTTTTAGAATGTTTTTTAAATTTAATTCCGTTCCATTCAAATTTTTTGGTTTGGACTTTTAGGGTTATTTTTTCGCCGTATTTGATGACTTCATAGGCATCTTTACCGTTGGGTTTGAGGAAGCGTACATTGGTAATGTCTTTTTGGCTGTCTATGTAAGTGAATTTTCCTTTTTCTAATTCGCTATGGCTTATGGTTTTTGATGGATAAATCGTGTTTTTACCGCCTCTGTTTTTTGTTGTTATTTCGGCAAATTGGTATGCCATCATTTTTTTACTTCGGCGGCAAAAAATAGTTCGTAATCGCCATCTTCAAAATAGATTTTATTGAGTGCTGGTTTTATTCCATTGGTGGTAAATTTGGCTTTGGCAATACCTTTTTCATCAAATTTAACTTCGCCTAGGTCTTTAATGTAATTGGAATCGGTAGAGCTGTCATATTCCAATAAATGGAGGTGAATTTTTTCACCCGAAAGTAAGGGCGAACTTTCTACGAGTGCATAGAGTTCTTCGCCCCAACCTGCATCGCTCTTAAAGTCAAAGTCTTTGTCTGTAATGCACCACCTTTTAATTTGGGCAAGGTTGGCAGAGGCTATTAGTGTTTTACTTTGTCCTTTGATGGTGGCAGAAACTGCAGCAAGTGGTAACGGTATGGGTTTTATGGCACGTACTTTTGCGGTAGTTCCGTTGGCTTCTTTTAGTTCTATCAATTCTGTTAGTAAGGATTTCCATTTGATGGTTCCGTCTTGTTGTTCATCATACGGCATGAGTGTTTCTATGGCTATGGTGTACCATTTGCCTACCATCCAACTGGCTTTGTTTCCGCCTTTGAATCCTGTAGGTTTGTTATCGGTTACTTCAAATCGCCAGTCATCTAATTCGTCTCTTTTTAAGGCATTGGCTGCTGTTACCCATGCTTCTACGGTGTATTTTTTCTTTTGAGTGGGGGTAAAGCTAAAGGAGCGCCCTACTTGTCCTGCTTGGGTTTGTCCGTTTACATTCCACTGGATGCGTGCCCATTCTTCACGTTCTATGGCTTCATTTATATGGGTAGAGAACTTCATTTTGGTAGCCCTAAAATTAATGGTGGTTCCTAGGCGATAAACGGTACTTTCTGGCACAGGTTTTACTTCCATTACGCTGTTGTTGACGCTCTTATATTCTTTGCTGAACTGTTGCTGTTTTCCAGTAAGTGTGGTATAGCTTACGTGTACATTGATTTTTTGCCCGTGATTTTTTGGTGTTACCATTAAACCAGTAGTGGTAGAGTACGGTGCTTCGAGTTGATTTCCGGCTTCATCGGTTGCCCATAGTTGTACTTTTTCTTTTTCTTGGGCAGAAGGTTCCATCAAAAATGCTGCTTGGAATACAACAGGTACTCCTCGGCGTATAAGATTTTCAGAAACATTGCCTCCAGTTACTTTGATTCCTTTTTTGCTTTCGTCGAGTTGGTTTTCTATGACTTGTACGTCTATGGCACAGCGGTTATCCCTTTTGGTGTTGGCATTGCCATAGGCAAATACACGGTAAAAGAAAGAGTTCTTCGTGAGTAGAGCCTACTTGTTCGCGTAGGTCGTATACAGCATTGTTCCAGTCGGGACTTTTGCTGTTGGTTCGAAGCACTTCCCAGTTGGTAAGGGATTTGTCTGCCTTAGTGGCGTTCCACCATCCAGTTACTTCAAAGGTTACGGTTTCGCCAGCACGGATTTGTAGTTCGCTAACTCCGTCTGCTCGGTTGTCTAGTTTTTCATTCTTTTGGATGGGTTTTGATTGGCTACTGCTATTTACCGTTTTTTTTGATTCAACACCAATCGCTTTTATGCTTTTTATTTTAGGGATTTCTTTTCCTGGTTTGGGTTTTTCGGCCAGCGGAGAAATAAGCAATAGTTCTTCTTGTGTGACATTGTTAAAATGTTCGGCGATTACTTCTTGGGTTTGGCCATGGTTTAATATGGTGATTTTCCCACCCATTACACACATGAGTTCCGAAAGTTCGGTTACTACTGCCTTGTCCATCACTTTCATTTTTTCATAGGTTTTTTGCCATTTTCCAGCGGCTGAATAGCTGCATGGGTTATAGCTAGAACCATTGGGTTGTTTGAGGCATTGTGGACCAAAGGGTTGTACAGGTTTACTAAATTGTGTGTCGTCTTCGGTTACCATGAGGTGGTCTGCTGTGTCTCCATTGGCATGTTGTAAGGTGTGGCTGGTAACCTTCATACCAACAGGCACTTGATTGGGTGGATTGCTTTGGTCGCACACGCATTGTCCTTTTTGGATCACGACATATTTTTGGTCATGTGCTGATGCCTGACTAGAACTGTTCTGTTCTTGTTCTTCCTCTTGTGCTGACGTATTTGGTGCTGCGGTAGAGGGTTCTTGTGTGATGGTATCTTCTTTTGTGGGGACATACGCTCCTTGTGCATTCATCCGATCGATTTCTTCTTGTGGGGGAATTAAAACATAGTCTAGCTTTCCTCCGTTATTGAAATTGCCATCAGATCCCATTAAGTCTTTTAATGGAACTTTTTGGTTATGGTAATTTCTTAGATCTTCATGATTTTTTATGCCATATTCACGAGCTATTTTACCTAAAGTATCGCCGCGGTTAATGGGATGTTTTTTTTCAGGCATAAATGGTTCATTAGGAGCATTAAACAATAGCTTTACAAATAAAAATACACACTCAAATGTAATTATTTTTTATTAATATAGAAAATTGTTTTTTTAATCCGTTAGCGAATGTTAATCGACTCTTTATAGATTTGTTCTCCTGATTGTTGAATTAGGATGCTAATATTTTGAGATTGATAAGGTTTTTGACTCAAATCAGTCATAAAGGTGGTTTCTAGTTTTGGGAGTTCATCATTTTCCGAGAATACAAAAAATTCTTTCAAAGACCCTACTATTTTGTTGCTTAATTCAGTTCTACCCAAAAATTGTACAAAGAGATTATTTTCTTTTTGTAATTCTAACTTGATGTTTCCTTCTACTTCTATATGTTGCTTTGCTAAAAAAAGTGGAAATGTAAAAATCTCATTCTTAAGTATATATTCATTTCCAAAATAGCGATAGACTGGAAGAAAAAGTGTTGAATAGAAAAGTTCTTTTGAGAGTTCTTCAAAAATAGAATGGCAAGAGTCTAATTTTTCTTCAAACACCTCCATAACCATATCTACAGCCTCTCCATTATACTTTTTGCTTAGGTCTTTTTTTACCCGTATGAATCTGTCTTTGATTTGATGAAAATTTTCGAGTCCATGAATTTTTCCAAAATCATCTACAGAAAAGACATAAGGATATAGTGCTTCTTGCATTAAAAGGGTTATTTTATGAATGAGTAAATCGGGGATTTTATTGTTTAGCTTAACGTTTTGCAGTGTTACAGAAACCCAGTGTTGGTTTTCTTTGTGTTGGAGATAATTTAGAACAAAATCGAAAGAATACGAAATTTTTTTTATTCCATCTTTCAAATGGATTTCTAACAAACGTTCTGTATGAAATGTTTTTTTTTCTTTCCACGGAAGGAAAGCAATGTTTTGTGGAATAAAAGTGGTAGACATAGGGTTAATTTTTACAAGAGTTTTATAATTTACGTGTATAATATCTATTGTTTTGAACAATATTTTCGTATTCGCTTTTCATCTCGTCCGAGTTCTATTGCTAATTGAAGGTCGGCACAAGTACCTTTAATATCTTTTAATTTGGTATTTGCTCGGTTGATTAGAGCAATTGTATAGTTGTTGTTAACTAAAATTGCTTTATCATAATATTCAACACTAATCTCATATTTCTGTTGCAGGTTATAAAGTATACCAATGTTGTTATAAACTTTGTCTGTGAATAAGGATTGTTCGTCCATGTTTTTAAATGCTTTCTGATAAAACTTCATTGCTTCTTCTAGATAGCCTTTATTGGACAAAATCATTCCTCTATCAAGGTAAAACCATTCATATTGCGGCTGTAATTCAATAGACTGAGTATAATCATTATAGCTCTCGTCGTATTGTCCCAAAAGGTTATTTAAGTTTTCTCTCCTATAGTATAAAAAAAACAAAGCAGCCGAACTAGGATTTATTTCGATAGCTTGATTCAGTTGCTGTTTTGCTTGTTCATATTCTCCAAGGGCAGTCAATAAACTCGATTTTTTGATATATAAATCTCCTTTTCGGGGGTTATTTAATAACTGGAAATCAAAGTTTTTTATACGATTTTTTATCTCCAAAATTTTACTGTAATCTTTTTCTAACTGAATCAAATGTTGAGATTGTAAAATGGAAAAAAAGAAGCAAAGCGATATAGTTGTTACTAACTTCATTTTTCTGTAAAGGGTATAAAAGAAAAAGCCTTTTTGTATTTTTTTTGAGTCCATTCATTTGGTTTTACAATAAGGTAAAGAAGCACAACCAACCAATAATGGTGAATACATAAACGTAATATGTTTACAAAAGTTACTTATTAACTAACCCATAGATTACGTTCTCCAATTACTTGCCATTTATCTTCTGAGTATATAAGAAGATATAAATCACCAAAACCGTCCCAACCACTTTTTAAGTTTTCGCAGTATAGTAATGCCTGTGTTTTATTTCCATTATAACCAATAGACGAGAAGCTCAGTATGCCGTTTGAATCTGGATGTTTTTCGTGGTATTTTTTCCAGTCAAAAGGATAATTATCAAGAGAATCCTGTTCTTCTTTCAAAATCATTTGGATTCGATTGTCCATCGGTTTATCCACTTTTTTTATCCTGTTCAGATTTTCCATAAACGATAAATAGGTCTCTTTCTCAAGCTCTGGCAACTCTTTTTTAATCTTTTCAAATACTATTTCATAATCTATTTCTTTTTTTGAAACGGTGTATTCACTGATTCTAATTTTTTTATAATAACCATCAGGGTAATTGGGATATATGCGGTCAATCACAGCTAAGTATAATTGACTATCATCATTCTCAATTTTTTGGGATTGACAAGATGGGAACATTATGACTGTAACAAAAAAAATCATTATGAAGTTTTTCATAATCCTTTACTATTTCTTAAACATTTTTTCAAAATAATTTAATTCGTCTCCTATATATGCCCCTGAATCATTTAACAACATTTGATTCATCATTCTAAATATCAATAGATGTTCATAATCTGATAAGGTTCTTCTACCTTTTTTATAGGAAGTAAAACCATCAAGTCTTGCCTTGTAGGATTTTTTCCAATAAATACGATGTGCAAGGCCTCATGGTATAATACCAAAGCTAGTGTCGTATTGCTTGTAAATGTCCTATTAGAGCCTTTGCTTAATCTAATTGTAGCATCAAATTTGTCAGCTTCACCTTTAATTTTATCAGTGTTTATAATCTCAGTAACTCTTATATTCTTGCCCGAAATGTTTTTAATGCTTTAAGCAAAGCCATTTTATTGAGCATTTCACTTGCATAGGCAACCGTTTTAGGCGGTGCGTCATCCGGGTTATAGCCTGCATTCTTTAAATAAGAATTAATCGTATAATCGTCTTGAAATAATAAACTCTTTAATTCGGCAATTTCAATCAACGAAAGTGATTTTTTACCAATGTTATCAAATGTCATTAACTCACTTGCTTTCCAAAAGTTGGATATAGTATTTTCATGAAAGAATCTGTTAGAAGATTCAGTCAAATGAAAGTTAATCTTATCGAAAATATCAATTTTTAAATTGTCCATATTTATATGATTTTTAAATCATTGTAGGCCAGTTTCGTTGGAAATTGGCATCGTTCATAGATATTTTTTTTGCCGACACAATAAGTTGTATATTCATGGGAACAGAGGTGCTGGAATGGAATGCTTCGCTGTAACCAATGCAGTATGCTTTGTCGAATTTCATTTCACGCAGTTTAGACATGGCATCACGACGGTAGAAAGTGACTTTCCCGTCTTTTGTTTCGGAATTGGCTATCATCCATTTAAAGAAATTAACACTAGAGGTAGATTCTACGGTAATGCTAAAGGTTCCACCATGCGGTTCGGATGAAGGTTTACCGCTTTGGTCTGTGTTCTGAGACAAAGAGATATTGAAATCAAGCACGTTGTATTCTTCTCCGTCTATTTCTAATTTGGCTAAAAATGACATGTTTTTTTGTTTAAGGGTTAATAATTTTTTTGAGGATTAAGGTACAAAAATCTGTTGAATATATTAAATATGCGGTTAAAACAAATCTGACCCCCATAAATGATTGATTTTCAAATATATTAACTTAAAAAAGTTTAGTAAGATGAGTAATTTTTATTGTTAAGCCATAATACACAACGGATTAAGTATATATGATGAAAATTAAAATATCCTATATCTATGATATGTTAAATATGTACAAAAGCATAAAAAGAGATTGGTAAAAATCCACAAAGGCAGTATATTTATTTTTTAAGTCAATATATTCATAATATGAAAACAGCAAAACAATGGTTTGATGATTATGCTGTAAGTCATCAAAATAAAACCAATCAGTTAATACACTATATATGTGTACCTTTAATATTTTTTAGTGTTGTTGGTATTTTAATGAGCATACCTAACTCTTTTTTAACAACTCTTTTTAGGTTAAACAACCCATTAATAGAAAATTGGGCTGTTATAGTTAGTATATTTGCTTTGTATTTTTATTTTCGTTTAGGTTTTTTGTATTTCTTAGAAATGTTATTTGTTATTGTAATTAGTATTATTATTAATCATTGGCTAAGTAATTATGCAAATATATTACTAACTTCAATAGGTGTTTTTGTAATTGCATGGATAGGACAGTTCTACGGACACAAAGTAGAAGGTATGAAACCATCGTTTATAAAAGATTTGCAATTTTTATTAATTGGACCTCTTTGGGTGATTCAAAAATTAGTAGGAAAGAGTAATTGATTTTTTGAATGAAATCGTTTGACTTCCTATTTATATTACTAAAAAGTACATAACTACAATTATCTAGATTTATAAAAACATTATTGCTCTATGTTTTTAGTTGACTATATAAACTTTTGACTTTGTCTTGTGTTACTTTACCTAGCATAAAATTAGTAGCAGGATCAACTAGCATTTTCCCACGCATAGCTTCACGGCCCAGTAACATTCTATAACCCATAGAATCTCTATTGGTAAGTGTAATTTCAATGTCCCAAGTTTGTTTATTGAGTTTTAAGGTAGATTGTATGACAAATCTACTTTCGCTAACTCCAATAGAACTTTTAACCATTCTTTGGTCTATAACCTTTGCTTGGCAGTGAACTACTTTTGTGTCGTCATTTACAATTGGAAAAACGTCAAATGCAACCCAAGTATCATCATCTTTTTGAAAGGGATTTATATTTACTGCATGTAAGGCCGATGTTTTTGCCCCACTGTCTACCCGTACTTTTATGGCGGGAATTTGTAAACTAGGCAATGCAATCCATTCTACACTACCTATGATTAACTTTTCATCCATAAGTTCAATTTAAACCTACGAAGTTAATAAAGTTTTTTTAAATGGTTAATTTTTACTCTAGTTCATAATTAAGTCGAACGGTAACTCTAGCTTCTTTTTGTTTGCTGTAAAGGTCAAAATTCCCACCATAACTGTACTCTGTATCTTCGCCTACTGCCGTTATTTGAAATACGCCCATGGTTGCATTTTTTAATTTACCTAAATCACCATTGGCAGTCTCTACAATTTTTAGAGCTCTATCTCTAGCGTCTTGTGAGGCACTTTTAATTAAGTCGTGTTTTAGACTAGGTAAATCGGAATAGGTGTATTGAGTTTTGTTGGGGTTGAATTCTATGCCTTGATTAATGAGTTCTGAAGTTTTGTCGGCCACCATTTCAATTTTTTTCATTAATTCAGGATTTTTTTTGCTTCGTAATGTGATGGATTGCGTGGCTTCATAGCCATCAAAAACGCTTTCGGAACTAGTGTATCTACCATCTAAATATTGAGTAACTTCTCTATATTTTTTGTTAAAGTTAATGCCTTCAAAGGTTATTTCTTCGGGTTTAAATCCTTTGCTAATAAAAAACTGTTTTACTTTTTCTTTGTCATTATTAATAATGGCATAAGCTTCTTTGGCGTCCATGGCACTAGCGGTAAAGTAACCAGAGAACATAATCTCGTCAGAGGTAAAAGTTTTAGTACCTAAACCAACAACAGAGATGGAATCTTCTGTTACATTTCTTTTTTTAAAAGCGTTTCCTAAGACCCATCCTGTTATAATTATGCTTAGTCCAATAATTGCTGTTGGTATAGTTTTCATAAGGTTGTAGTTTACTATGTTTTCAAATATAGTAAATTATTGTTTATGAAATAGTTTTACTCATTAAAATAGAATCCATTGGGAATAATGCCTACCGTATGATTTTGTAGTAAACTTCCGGTATTGCTATAAGTGTATATGTTACCTTCTGAATTATAATCGCCAGCATCGGCAACATAAATTATGTTGTCATGTACATTAAATCCATAAATGCCATAAACGCCTTGCTCGGTAGTTGTAAAAATAGGTTCCGATAATGTGCTTGAGTTTATACTTTGTTTGTAAATGCCATTGTCTATGGTAAAATAAAGGTTTCCATTGTCTAATACTAAATTACTAGGATGTTGAGTATCGGGGAACATTAAAGTATTTTCTATAGTTTGACTGTTGATGTTTACACGAACCAAACTTCCTGTAGTTTCTCCTTGAGGAGCATAACTAGGATTACCACCACACAATACAAATAATGTGTTGTTGTTAATTGCTATACTGTTAGGAACATCTCCAATGTCTAGTGTGTTTTCTACCGTATTATTAGCTGTGTTAATAATTGTTACAGTATTTCCATACCCATACCCACCTTGTTGTGCTACGTATAGTTTATCATCTTTAATAATTAATTTTTCAGGTCCTTCTGCTACGGGTATGGTAGTTTTTAAAGCATATGAGCTGCTATAAACAGCTATAAAATCATCAGTTGTTACACCTGGATCACCCCAATTGCTTACATAAGCATTGTCATTATGAAAGGTGATATAGCGTGGGTTTTGTAATCCGTCAGATATAGTCTCTACTACTTCAAAAGTATAACGATTGACTACTTTTATTTTATTAGACCCATTAAGAACTATAAAAGCTAATTCATCATTAAAACCAATACTTTGTGCGGTGTTGCCTAGTAATTCACTATTGGTGTTTTGGTATATGTTATTTTCTAATTCATTGTTTGTTCCTAAAAAAGAAACGCTGGCATTACTGGTACCAAAGTTTCCTTCGTTTAAAATGATTACACCTTTTGCATAATTGCCTGTTGGTTCTGCGGGCGTATTTTCATCATCATTATTACATGATATAAAGAATGTTAAAAAAGCTAAAAGCCCAAGAAATTTAATTTTCATAATTTAAAATTTTAAGTGAATGTAAGTGTTAAAATGCCTTTTGGGCATAGGGTTATTTAATGTATTTTGATAAATTTTGTTCCATATGTTACGCAGTTGAAAGCCGATAGTGTAAAGGTTTGTTTTGCCTAGTTTATAGCTAAAACCTAAGTTGGCCAATTGGTAGTCATTTAATGTGCCACTGACTGAATTGCTAGTAGTTGTAAAGACTTTGCCAACAAATAGGTGTTGGTAGTTTACATTAATTTTTTTCCAATGGTAGGCTAAGTTTACCAAGGTTTTATGGTACGGAACGTAGGTTAATTGTTTTTTTGTTTTTTTGTTGGTAGAAATGGTATAAGCATAATTAGCATTTAAGCTAAAAAAATGGTTATTGACTTTTTGACTTAATTCTGCCCATGATTCTATACCATAAATCTCTACTTCGTCTACATTTTCTGGTTTCCAAATAGATCCAGTAGGAATCCATCTAATCATATCATCAATGGTATTGTAATACCCCGTTAATTTAAATTTTAATGAATTTATATTCAGTTGATTAATGATTTCGATTTGATGAGAGATTTCGGGCTTTAGGTTCTTATTTCCGCTACCCTCCCAGTATAAGTCATTATAAGTAGGCATTCTAAAATTCTTAGAAGCATTAAGGTTTAAGGTATAAAAAGGAGTGGTTTTCCATTGTAAGCCAATAGAATATAAAAATGGGCTGTTGTAGCTTTGGGTAAGTTCTTGTCGTAGGCTTAGTTCATAATACCACTGCTTATTAATTTTATGTTTAAACAATAAAGTGGCTGAAGCAATATTTCTAGTATTACGCTCATAATTACTATTTTCACCTTTATTTTGAGTAAAGTCGAGCCATGTGTTTAGTAGCATTTTGTTGTTTAATGAATAGGCTAAATCATACTTAACAAGCCAAGTCTCTGCTTTCCCATAAGTGTAGTTGTCATTGCTAATATTAGCGTAAAAGTTATATTCTTCACTCAAATAAGCTGTTTTTAATGTAGAATTAAATCGCCCCAAAATAGCATTCCATGCCAGCAACGATTGTGTGTTGTAGTCTTGGTATTTAGTTTTGGTAGCTAACGCATCTAATACAGGAAAATGACGTTCACTATCCAATAAACGACTATACATTTTAAGACTATTTTTTGGATTGATTTTATAGCCTACTGCAACTTCAAGTCCTTGATTATAAAATTTACCATTTATATTTTTTGTTTGATTATTGATAGGAAAATCATTATCCGAAGAATTTCTAAGTAAGCCTACATTAAAAGCCATTTTTTCATTCCCTAAACTAGATTGTAAGCCAACGCCATATGTATTAAAACTCCCATAATTTAAATTAACACTATTGCTAAAATGACGTTTAAAATGTAAAGAATTATTTAAATGAATACTCCCACCAATGGCACTACTGCCGTAAGCATTACTTCCACCTCCCGACTTTACACTTACTTCATAATTATTTTGTGTAGGTAATAAATTAAAATCAGATTGTCCGTTTAATTGAGAGTTAATATTAATACCATTCCAAATGACGGCTGTTTGTGACGCTGTTGTTCCTCTAAACGATGGAGAAGAAACCATACCTAAACCATTTTCCTTAAAATAAATGGGAGAGTTTAGATTTAACAACTCAGTTAAAGAATTACCACTATTTCTTACAATAGAATCTGCTAAAACGGTAATACTTTGTGTTTGCCCAAATCTTTTCAGGTAAGAATCAGGTAGACTCACACTATCCAAAGCAATGGGCTTTTGTTGTGCTTTACAACTTAAGGCAATAAAGCAACCTAAAAAAATAATTAATAATTGGTTTTTCATCACAATATTACTTTTCCGCCGAAAGTATTTTATATAGTTAAATTAAAAATGGCAGGTTTCCTGGCTTGTTTTATTGGCTTTTTCCTTCCCATTCTAAACAAAAGAACAGTGGTGTAGTAAAGCAAATACTAAAAAAACTTACAGTTGCGGGGACAGCTTCGGACTTTAACCGACATTCCCTTTTAACCCATTTGTTGGGCACCATTTAGCAGCAAATATAAAATTTAATTTTAAAAAGTTTTGCAATGTTAATATCTTTAGTAAATTTGGGAAACTAAAAATAAAGAAACTAAAAAAATTATGGAAACAAATACACCGTACAAATCAGACAAAAAACTAGTGGCAGGACTATTAGCAATTTTATTAGGATTTTTTGCCGCTCATAAATTTTATTTGGGCTATACAAAAACAGCAGTTATTCAGTTAATTATAAATTTTGTTACATTTGGCATGGCATCTGTTTTATCATTAGTAGAAGGAGTTATTTATCTAACTAAAACTGATGAAGAATTTGATGAAACTTACGTAAAAAACCAAAAAAAATGGTTGTAAATAAAAGCCAATTAAAAATTACTAATTAAACTAAAAACTAAAAACTATGGATCAAAAAACAACAGGAATCGTTTCTTATTTAGGACTAATAGGTCTTTTAATAGCAGTTGTAGTAAATAAAGAAAAAACAGAATACACAAGTTTTCACGCTCGTCAATCACTTGGTATAGTTTTGATGTGGTTTATCCCAACAGTATTATTCTTCATACCTAAAATTGGAGCAATTTTAGGCGGTATTCTCTACTTGGCTGCTTTTGTTTTCTTCATCATAGGGATAATAGGAGCATTTAATGAGGAAAAAAAGGAAGTGCCAGTATTAGGTAAAATGTTCCAAGAGTGGTTTACATTTTTATAAAATAAAACGATTTCAAAAAAAATCAAAAATCCTGTTCAAAATTGAGCAGGATTTTTTAATACCAAAATAGTTAGTATTTTTGTGTTCTAATTTTAATGAAAAATGGCAATAAAAACCTTTAGAGAAGTAATTGCTGAGGCAATGAGCGAAGAAATGAGAAAAGACCCATCAATCTATTTAATGGGTGAAGAAGTAGCAGAGTATAACGGAGCTTACAAAGCCTCAAAAGGAATGCTAGACGAGTTTGGCCCAGACAGAGTAATAGATACTCCCATCGCTGAAGGGGGATTTACAGGAATAGGCGTAGGATCGGCCATGAATGGTTGTAGACCTATTATTGAATTTATGACTTTCAATTTCTCATTAGTAGCTATAGATCAAATCATTAATAATGCCGCAAAAATGTTTCAAATGTCTGGAGGACAATGGAATATACCCATTGTTTTTCGTGGCCCAACAGGTTCGGCAGGGCAATTAGGAGCAACTCACTCACAATCGTTCGACAGTTGGTATGCCAACTGCCCAGGATTAAAGGTTGTGGTACCTTCTAATCCATATGATGCAAAAGGATTGTTAAAATCAGCCATAAGAGATAATGACCCTGTTATTTTTATGGAATCAGAACAAATGTATGGCGACAAAATGGAGATTCCCGAAGAAGAATATACGCTACCTATTGGAATTGCTGAGGTAAAACGAGAAGGAACAGATGTTACCATAGTCTCTTACGGAAAAATAATAAAACAAGCTTATTTAGCAGCCGATGAGTTAGCAAAAGATGGAATATATGCAGAAATAATTGACTTAAGGACCATTAGACCATTAGATTATAACACAGTTATAACATCTGTAAAAAAAAACCAATAGGTTAGTAATTTTAGAAGAATCTTGGCCGTTCGCATCAATGGCTTCTGAACTCACTTATATGGTTCAACAAAAAGCTTTTGATTTTTTAGATGCACCTGTTAAAAGAATTACAGCACCAGACACATCGGCACCATACTCTCCAGAGTTATTTAAAAATTGGTATCCGCAAGTTAAGCAAATAGTAGAGGCCGCAAAAGCAGTGGCATACAAATAATAATATTAAAAAAACATATTTATAATAAAACCTTCCTGCTAGGGAGGTTTTTTATTAACAACACACACCAACCAATACTATGAGTATTACCAAATACAGTTATATCATTTTAGTATTTTTATTGAGCATTAGCTCATTAGCACAAGTAAAAATATCAGGTGTGGTATTAGATAAGAACACTCAAAAACCAATTCCTTTTGCCGACATAACGCTACCTGAAGTTGGTGTTTTTACCACAACCAATTCCGATGGAACTTTTTATATAGAAAGTAATGAAGACGCAACAATTTTAGAGGTAAGTGCAGGAAACTATCAGTTTTATGAAACTACGCTAAACAATAAAATAAATTATGATTTTCAAGTATTGCTCATTCAAGAACAAGATAATAACGAAAGTACCATAACATTAGGAGCTGCGAACATTACCAATAAACACAAAAAATATAAAAGAAAAAAAGACAACCCTGCCTACGCTATACTAAACGAATTGTGGAAACGAAAACGTAAAAATGGATTACGTAGCGTTCCGCATTATGATTATGAAGAGTATGAAAAGCTACAATTCGACCTAAATAATGTAGATAGTGCCTTTATGAATCGTAAAATATTTAAAGATTTTGAATTTATTTTTGAAAACTTAGACACTTCAGAATACACAGGAAAAGCCTTTTTACCAGCCTTTATAAACGAATCTATATACAAAGTTTATGGCGTAAATGAACCCATAAAAAGAGAAAGAAAAGACTTAATAGCCAATAAAAGTTCTGGCTTTAATGACAACGAAATAGTTATACAAGCCTTAAAAAACTTATATAAAGAATTCGACATCTATCAAAACAGACTCAATTTTTTTAACCTAAACTTTGTTAGTCCAGTAGCAAGAGACGGCTTCTCAGTTTATGAATACGAACTTAACGATACACTAACCCTAGACGGCGTAGAATGTTACAGAATAAAATATTACCCTAAACGAACTGATGGACTAACCTTTAAAGGAGACGTTTACATAAGCAAAGACACCTATGCTGTTAAAGAGGTAGCCATGCAAACCACCAAAAACATTAACGTAAATTTTGTAAAAGATATCTATGTAAACTTATTGTATGACGTAAAAAATGATTCCGTTTTTTATCCTAAGAGAGATTATATCTTATTAGACATGAGCCTCATCAATAAAAAAAATGAAGCCAAAGGCGTTTTTGCACATAGAACCGTAACTTACCAAAACTTTAATTTTGACACCAAGCATCCAGCTAGTTTTTATAACCCGAGAAACTATGATGCCATAACCGAAGGTGCTTACGAAAAAACAGATGAATACTGGGAAGAAAATAGGCCTGAAAAACTATCTAAAAACGAAAACAATATTTATGTAACCTTAGATAGATTAAAACAAGTACCACGTTTTAAACGTATGGTAAAATTAGTAGAGATTTTTGCCTCCGGGTATATAAATGTTTGGAATTCAGTAGACATTGGAGACATATACTCAACTTTTGGAAGTAATGACATAGAAGGTATTAGACTAAGAGCAGGAGCAAGAACTTACTTTACACCTAATGACATGTGGCGACTCGCTTTTTATACCGCATATGGCTTTAAAGATAAACAACTTAAGTATGGAGCCGAGGCTCGTTTTATGTTTGATAAGCACAGTCGTTTTCAGGTAGGAATTGGCACTAAAAGAGACATAGAACAACTAGGTGTTCAATTAACTTCTTCTGACGGAATTATGACTCGAAGCTTTGCTTCATCATCTATTATTAGTCAAGGAGGAGCCAACAATAAGTTAAGCCATATAAATAAAACCAATCTATATACATCTATAGAACCATGGAAAAATGTTCAAGTACGAGTAGACGCTAACTACCAAACCATACGTGCTGCCGACCCATCATTATTTAATATAAGCTATATACAGAATGGGAATATTCAGAACCATTTAATAGACACCAATGTAAGCTTGTCAATACTAGCAAGACCTGGAGCTAAATACTCACGTTACGGGATAGATCGATTTGAACACTCAACACTAGCCCCAACATTTTTGTTGCGTTATACCAAAGGATTCGATGGGCTTTTTAATGCTCAATTCAATTATAATAAAGTTCAGTTTTTATACCAACAGCCACTTTTAATAGGCTCCCTAGGTAAAAGTATTTTAACTTTTGAAGCAGGTAAAATCTTTAATGGTGTACCTCTTTCTCTATTAAGCGTAATTCCAGGTAATGAGAGCTTTGGACAAATTCCAGGTATATTTACTCAATTAAACTATTATGAATTTGTAACCGATAGTTACGCCACATTTTTAGTTGATCACCATTTTAACGGATGGATTTTCTCTAAACTACCCCTCATAAAAAAATTAAAAATAAGAGAAGTAGGATTTGTACGTGCCGCATGGGGAGATATTTCTAACGAAAGTATAGCCATGAACCGTTCGGGAGTTCAATACATAGCCCCTAAAGACAACATTTATTACGAATATGGATTTGGAATAGAAAACATAGGATTAGGTAATTTTAGACCTTTTAGAATAGACTTTAACTGGCGAGGAAATTATTTAGATGTGCCAAATGTTCGTAAATTTGGCATAACATTCGGAATGAATTTTAACTTTTAAATCATCATAAATACAAAAAACAATAAAAAATGACATTTGACGCAATCATAGAAATTCCAAAGGGAAGTAGAAATAAATATGAACTAGACAAAGAAACAGGAAGAATTAGATACGACAGAATGATTTTTTCATCCATGCACTACCCTGCCGATTACGGGTTTGTCCCTAATACACTAGCTTTAGATGGTGACCCACTAGACGTATTAGTTTTAGTAACCGAACCCACATTCCCAGGCTGTTTAATAGAGGTAAAACCTATAGGCGTCTTCCATATGGAAGATGAAAAAGGACCTGATGAAAAATTGGTTTGTGTACCAGTATCAGACCCCATTTGGAATAAACATGAAGACTTGTCCGACCTAAACCCACACTTAAAAAAAGAAATAGAGCATTTTTTTCAAGTATATAAAGACTTAGAAAAGAAAAAAGTAGACATACAAGGCTGGGGAGGAAAAGAAGAAGCCATAGAAATACTAGACGCTTGTTTAGCGAGGTATAAATAACATAAAAAATCCCGAAGGTTTATTTAATCTTCGGGATTTTTGCTTATGCAAAATAAACGTTAGTTATTTTTTAATAAGTTTATGAGTTGTTGATTTACCACTTAAATCTTCAATCACTAATATATAATTACCAGTATTTAGGTGTGAGGTATTTATTTTTAATGATTTTGATGTTAGTACAAGTTGCCCAGCTAAGTCATATAATTTTATGCTTTTAAATGTTGTTAATCCACTAATGATAATTTGGTCAGAAAAAGGATTAACGATTTTTACGCGTTCTGGTGTAGCATCACTTACGGCTAAGTTAGTTGCATTATATTTGGTTACTATAAAGCCACTTTCATCAGAGGAGTCAGAGTAATCAAACCCTAAAGTATAAATATTCCCTTCTAATTCTACCATATCAATAAAACCACCATTATTAATAGCGACCTCTGTATAAAAAGGTAAAGAATTGATGTTCTGAATAGTTCCACTTTTATCTATTGCATATATAATAGCATCATAATTATATGTATAGTTACCATTGTTGGTTTGATAAAACCCTGCTAGAAAAAATGTATCGTTTATAAAAATACCATCTGTTAAATTACCGTTTTGCTTATCAATAGTTATAAACCCAGTACCAGCATTAAATTGGTCATTAAGTTTTCCATCTGGTGTTATAGAGTAAAAAAAGTTTTTTTCTGGAACATTGAGAAACATGTCTTCGTTACGGGCTAAACAAAAAATATAATTCCCATCGTAAAAATCAATTTTTTGATTATACATAGATATATTGAGTTCATGACCTGGTAATTCTACGCTCCCATTAGTACCAAAATTTACATCAGGAGTTAAGTTCACATCAGTTTTTCTTAATTTGAAATTAGAAAAAATACCACTGAAGAGCCAATAAAAAGAATTGTTTTTCAAGGCAGATGGAATACTGTTTGAGTATTGACCATATTCGGTGGGTGTTTCAGAAACCAATACACCTGTTTCATCATATTTTCTAATTTTGTCACCTGCACCATAAAATAAAATACTATTGTCTTCAGAAACGGTAAAATATCTTGCTTGGGACAAAACAGTATAAGAGTTTAAATTCCCAATAGCTGTAATAAAACCATTATCTCCAAAAGTTGAATCAATCGTTCCGTCATTATTATATCGTATTAAAATATATATATATTTAAAATTACCTGGATTTGAAGATTCGGGATCAAGAGTAGTATAACAAACTAAAAATCCTGTGTTTTTATGATTCTCTATATAAGGAAAGCGTGAGATATCAAACAAAGGATTATAATAACTAGGTATAGATATTTTTCCATTTGTTCCAAAACTACTATCTAGAATACCTTCAGGTGTAATTTTTAATAAAGTTAAATCGATGGTATCATTATCAAGAATTACAAGTAAGTTATTGTCATTAGTTTTGTAAATGGCAGGAGATCTTTCTTTTTCAATTGCGATATCTGAGAAGAAGCGGTTGCCTCTAGTTGCGGAAAATGTAAACTTCCCATTAGTGCCAAAGCTTTCGTCTTTAACTAACTGTACCTGTGCAGGCAACAAGTATGTTATGCTAAGTAATAAAAAAATAAATGCTGTTTTTTTCATAGTAGTAGATTTTGGTTTAAATTATTTAATGCTCTAAAATGAATTAGAACATGTACTTGCAAAGGTATTAAATAGTGCCATAAAATAGAAGTGAATAGGTTATGATTTTATTAAATAAAAAAGTAGTTATAAGTTTGTAATGAGCCAATTACAATTTATGCAAACAAAAATAATACAATTAAATACGGTTATTGGTTCGTTAGAAAGTTCCTTTGTGGTAGCCAAAGTACTTAAGTTTTTTATTAAAGATTTAAAAAATAACGACTGTTTGCTCTGCTGATGTAATATATCACTAGCTATTAGTTAAAAATCTTTTAAAAAAGCTAAAGTTAATTAAATTTCTTCTTCGCAATTAAAATCAATAACTGCAACCAACCCAATATCATAAACAACCCACCGAGTGGTGTAATTGGTCCTAAAAATTTTAAATTTACTTGCCAAAAGTCAGCAAAAGAAAGTAAATAAATACTTAACGAAAATAAAATTGTACCCAACGCTACCAATAATACAATTCTTTTTTCTAGGTTGATTTTAAAATCAAAATAAAACCCAAGAATCAACAATAATAATGCATGGTATAATTGGTATTTTACGCCTACTTCAAAGCTTTCTAATTTTTCTGGGCTCAGCATTTCTTTAAATAAATGTGCTCCAAATGCTCCTAAAATAACCGATAGTAAACCTAATGTTGCTGCAACAATTAAAATAAATTTTTTCATGTTATTTGATTTAAAAAAAGCGATGAAGAACTCATCGCTTTATATTTTTATTAGAATACTTTTATTTATTCGTTACACGAATATCTACACGTCTATTTTGTGCTTTACACGTTGGCGAATCATTTGAAGGGCATATAAAATGTTGTGCCCCATAACCTTCGGCCGTTAGTCTTGAAGCGTCAACCGTAAGTTCTGACAAAGCATTAGAAACAACCGTAGCTCTTTCTTTAGAGACTGATAGATTCGTTTCATTTGAACCTGTATTGTCTGTATAACCTCCTATTTTTATGTTAGCATTTGGGTATTCATTCAATAAGTTGGCTATTCTTTCTAATTGAATTTTTGAAGTTTCTGTTAATTCTGAAGAACCTGTTTTAAAGTAAGTTCTGTCTAACGTAATCCAACCTTTAGTTTTATCATCACTAACACTTATTTCATTATCATTTAAGAATCTAAATAATTTTTGTTCGGTAGAAAAACTTCCTATTTCCATGGTTTTACCCGACGGTAATGTAATGGTTTGCAAGCTTCCAATGTCCGACACAAAATTACCATTATCATCTAATTGATTAATGTTTTCTGCTGTATTTTCCTGAATAACAACATCTTCAATGGTTTCATTGTTACTGTGTTCATCGCTAACATGCCCACCCAAAATAGGTGCGATTACCAATCCTACCAAACAAGTTAGTTTAATTAATATGTTCATCGAAGGTCCTGAAGTGTCTTTAAAAGGATCGCCTACCGTGTCACCTGTTACTGCAGCTTTATGAGCATCTGAACCTTTGTAAGTCATTTCACCATTAATCATTACACCTGCTTCGAAGGATTTTTTAGCGTTATCCCAAGCACCACCTGCATTGTTTTGAAAAACTGCCCAAAGTACACCCGAAACAGTGACACCAGCCATATAACCACCCAACATTTCGGCAACTAATTGATTGTTATCGCTATATATTAATTTACCTAATAATACAATTACAATAGGAAAACCAATAGTTAAAACGCCAGGTAACATCATTTCTCGGAGAGCTGCTTTAGTAGATATTTCTACACATTTACCATATTGTGGTTTTCCTGTACCTTCCATTATTCCTGGAATTTCTTTAAATTGACGACGTACTTCATACACCATATCCATAGCTGCTTTACCTACCGAGTTCATAGCTAGTGCTGAGAATACTACTGGTACCATTCCACCAATAAATAACATGGCTAGAACAGGAGCTTTAAATATGTTAATTCCATCTATTCCTGTAAACGTAACATAGGCTGCAAATAATGCTAATGAGGTTAGTGCGGCTGATGCTATGGCAAAGCCCTTTCCTGTAGCGGCTGTTGTATTACCTACCGAGTCTAAAATATCTGTTCTTGTTCTTACTTCTTTCGGTAATTCACTCATTTCGGCAATACCACCTGCGTTGTCAGAGATTGGACCGAAAGCATCAATTGCTAATTGCATAGCCGTTGTTGCCATCATAGCAGAAGCAGCTAAAGCTACACCATAAAATCCAGCTAAAGCGTATGAAGCCCAAATGGCTCCAGCAAATAATAATACTGTTGGGAAGGTCGAAATCATCCCAGTAGCTAAACCTGCTATTACATTAGTTCCCGCTCCTGTTGATGATTTTTGAACGATTGCCATTACTGGTTTTGTCCCTAATCCTGTGTAATATTCAGTTACTGATGATATTGCACCTCCAACAATCAGTCCTATAATAGCTGCTCCAAATACACGTAAAGATGTAATTTCTTTAATTCCTTCTCCAAAAAATTCCATTTTCATGGTTTCAGGTAGCATATATTTAATTAGTATAAAACTGGCTATAGCTGTTAAAATAATGGAAACCCAGTTTCCTATATTTAGTGCACCTTGTACTTGTTTTTCTTTTGCATCATTATTTTTAATTTTTACGAGCATGGTTCCAATAATAGAAAACAAGATTCCAAACCCTGCAATTGCCATTGGTAATAAAATTGGGCCTATTCCATTAAATCCTTGATTGGTTATATCACCTCCCATATCACCAATTACATAATTTCCTAAAACCATTGCAGCTAAAACGGTTGCCACGTATGAACCAAATAAATCGGCACCCATACCAGCAACATCTCCTACATTATCTCCTACGTTATCGGCTATAGTAGCTGGGTTACGTGGATCATCTTCAGGGATTCCCGCTTCTACTTTCCCTACTAAATCGGCACCAACATCGGCAGCTTTGGTGTAAATCCCTCCTCCTACACGGGCAAATAAGGCGATTGATTCTGCTCCTAAAGAAAATCCTGCTAAGGTTTCTAAGACTACAGTCATATCGTCTGAGTTAGTCCATTCTCCTCCCATAAAAATCTGGAATAAAATAATAAAGAATACGGTTAAGCCTAGAACAGCTAACCCTGCTACACCTAGTCCCATTACGGTTCCTCCACCAAACGATACTTTTAGGGCTTGTGGTAAACTAGTACGTGCTGCTTGAGTTGTTCTTACATTGGTTTTGGTTGCTATTTTCATTCCCATATTACCTGCTAATGCTGAGAAAAATGCTCCAAATATAAAAGCGACTACAATTAATAAATGTGTTTTAACACCTGGTATAAAAGTTATTCCGGCTAAAGCTATACTCGAAATAATTACAAAAATGGTAAGTAATTTGTATTCTGCTTTTAGAAATGCCAATGCTCCTTCATAAATATGGTCTGAAATTTCTTTCATTTTACCGTCGCCTGCATCTTGTTTTAATACCCACGACTGTTTTATAGCCATAAATACTAAACCAACAATTGCAAGGACAACTGGTACGTAAATCATAAATGAATCCATAAAAATATTATTTTAGTTTTAGTTATAGCAGGTAAATATAAGAGATTCCTAGTAAATATGGAATAGCTATTTACTCATTAAGGTTATCTCGTAAGTCTTTTTTGAGTGAGCTACGTGTTTTTTTAAAGGTTGGATTTTCTTTTTTCTTTTTAAAATCAGTGCCAACAAAGGTTTTGATGGGTGATGTATTGGGAGTGATAGTTGTTAGGGAATCAATAGATTTAAGACTTGTTTTAAGTTCTTGAAGTTGACGTTCATTGACCTTTTCAATTAGACGCTGAGTGGCTATTTTTTTATTTTGATGTTGAGAACGACTGTCCATTGCAACCACCTGAATTCCTGTTGGTATGTGAGTAGCCCTAACTGCAGAACTCACCTTGTTAACGTGTTGCCCACCAGCCCCTTGACTTCGCATGGTTTGATAATTAATCTCATTTGCTGGAATGGTTGTTTTAAAATCAATATCAAGCTCTAGCAGATTAATCCACCAATGTTTTTGTTTAGGCTTGGTTGATTTGGTGGTCCATAAAATTCGTCCAACCCAATTTTTAAGAAAGGTATCTAACCAATCACCTTTAATGAGTAACGTAGCGTCTAGTAAACTATTAGGTTCTGAACCTTTTGTACCATTTAGCAATGTGTAGTTTATGCCGTTATTTTTTAAATCTTTAATAAAAAACTTAAGTACTTTGGCTACCACAAAGGAACTTTCTAACGAACCACTAACCGCATTTAATTGTATTATTTTTGTTTGCATAAATTGTAATTAGCTTATTACAAACTTATAAATACTTTTTTATTAAGTTAACGTGAGTTCTACATAAAAAAGTAGCTTTTATGTAGTAAAAAAGCAGCACATTTAGTGAATTAAAGTATTGTATTTTAATTAACCAATATTCTGCTTATGATTTCTTCTTCTAAAATTACTGAAATTTTTTTCTGTTAATTGTTTTTGTCTAGAATTTGTCCCTTTTGGGCAAAAAAGCCTATTATTTAGTCATGTATGTAAAAGTATGCGAATTGTACAGTAATTTCTTTTATAGATTCCACACCTTTACGTGTTTGTCATTAACAAAGAATAAAATAAACAGAAAATGTTTAAAGATTTGACTGAAAGAGGACAATGTTCCTTAGGTTGGTTTTATGGTTTTAGACTGCATATTATCACTAACAATCAAGTAGGTATTATTCATTTTTATGATAACCAAAGGTAATGTTGACGATAGAAAATCATTTTATTTTAATAATTTTATAAAAAATAAACAACACAAATGGATGATTATTAACTCTTTAAGGCAAAAAAACTCATTAAAAACAATTATCTAGATACTAACCAACTCCTTTTAGCTTTTTAGTTATATCGAACTCATGTTGATTAGAAATTGATACGGAAGATCGCGAACAAATATGCGTTTATTTTGAGGAATTAATGGATATTTCAGGGATAAGTAGCTCTGAAGGGAAATTAAACAATTTCATGTATGGATTCTGACTATTTAACCATAAAACAAACTAAATCATATTTTAAAATTCCAAAGACAAATTAAGTTTTGATTGAATTGGTTCCCTTGTTTTTCGGTAAAATGAATTTCGTTGCCGCTTTTGTCGGTAATAATAATGCTTTCATCTTCGGTAAACTTTACGATATGGCCGCTTCTGGTATGGATGGCTTTTGTGCTGTTGTTCCTTCAAAACCTTTTTTAAGTTCATTTAGTCTATTGCTATTTTAACTCCTTTTGCTTGAAACTTACGTTTTATTTCTTCTGGATTTTTTAATGGATTACCTGTAAGATCAACCTCTTTTAGGTTAGGTAATTCATAAATCTCATCAGGTAAGGTTTCTAGTTTAGAATTATCTAAATATAAATATTTTAAGGTCTTAAGGTTTTTAATAGCAGGGTCTAGTTTTTTTAATTGAGCGTGTCTCATTTCTATTGACTCCAAAGAGGTTAAGTTATAAAAAGAAGGCGGAAGTTCGGTTATACTTTTATTAGCATCTATACTAAATGACTTGACATATTTAAATTCATCGATCCAAGAAGGTAAACTATCGACTTCACGATCTGTAAAAACAAGTATAGCCTTATTCAATCGTAGGTAAGAACGTTTATCCATTTTATCCCAATCTTTATAAAGCTTAAGCATATCAAAATTTTTAGGGACTTTCCTTAGTACTTCTTCTTCTCGATTATAAGGTGGGGGCAATTGTTTACAGGCAGTAAATAGGGCTAATAAAAATAGTATGTAGATTCGTTTTTTCATTTTTTAATAAAAAATAATTTATGGTAAATAAATGGCATAAATATAATGTTTTGCTGTTTCTCTGTTATATTGGTCTTTTGCATAATAGTTAGTATAAACTAATAAGCCTACCGATTTTTCTCCTCCATTACTTCCTTGTAAGTCCCAAAGTATTTTTACATGTTTTAGTTTACCTTCTAGTATTTGGTGCAACACCTTCTGGGTAGTACGTATAAGCTCCCAATTGAATTCGTAGTTTGGTGAATTTTCGGCTTTTCGATTTTCTCTTTTAACAAATCCTTCTATTCCATCAATACCTCTATCAATATATTCTTCAAACATTATCTTTACTCTATCTTGATAAATATCTTCTTTGTATTCTGCCACTAGTTGGCTTACGGCATGGCTAATAAAAAAAGGCATAAAAGGCATGGTAGGTTTTTGGCCATTGGCTACGTCTACCATTATAGTAGCGAGGTCTGTAAGTGTACCCGCAGTAGCTGCCCAGCTAGCAGAAAACTTATAGGCTCCTGCTGCTCCCTTGTTTGAAAAGGCCTCTAATTGGTTAATGCCTTTAGAGGTAACGCCAGGTTTAAATTTACCTTTGTTAATGCCCATAACAATTTTTTGAGAAAACTTTTGGTCTATGTTATAAATAGTGCGTTCATATAAGCGAGAGGTTTTACCTATAGAGCCATCATTAAAAACTAATTCGCCTGTTTTTAGTCTTCTAATGGCTAATTGATAGGCTTTTTTCTCTAAAGTTGTAAGTTCTTGGGTAGGTATTAATACTTTTTTTAATTGATTGGCACTACTAAACCCGTCTTTTAATTGCTCTCCTGCTGTAATTATAAAGTTTCCTGTTTTCATATCTTATGTTAAGTCGATTTTCCTAGTTCTCCAGCATTATCATGTATAGTGTCTTTTGCATAAAAAATAAGATTCCCATTATAAGCTTGAGACAATATTTCTGATGCTGAATTAGTATAGTTCTTAGACTTTGATAAAAATTCTTTTAAAGCATTTATATTATTTACCATCAAGTTAGCATCTCCAGCGACTGAGGTAGTTTTGATGGCTCCTACCGCTTCGGTATTGTTCATGCCTACCGTGGTGGTTAGGTTTTCGTCTACATTAATGTTCATGTTTTTAGCGTTGAGTGTCATGGTTTCTGGTGCCGTAATCGTAATACTTTTTTTAATTGTATCAAGATAAATCGTATTTCCTGAAATATCTAAAATCGTGATGTTCATTTTATCTTCGCTATCATCTAAAATTATAGTATGTCCACTCCTTGTTTTTATCACTTTTAAATCATTCTTCTACAAAATTTTGTACAGATTTTATAATAAATATTTTACCCCCTAATGAACATTGACAAGTAGAAGTATCTAATAATTCTTTTTTTCCATCAATCTCAAAAACGGAGGTATCTTGCCATTTTATAGGTGCAGGAGAACAAGAGGATTTAGTAATGCTACACATCCCAAAGGGTTTAATGTTTACATTAGGTTTTTTGTCCTCTTCTGTGGCTTGTAGCTTACCTTCTATCTTCATAAAAGATTGGCTTGTTACTGCTAAAAGAGATGGTGTTGTTCCTTTATCGCACTTTAGTTGGCTAGTGTCAGTTAGAATTTGGGGCATGGATTTAAGTTTTAAATTATTTACACAAACAAATATCTTTTTGATTTAGAAAATAGAAAAAATCTAAATATTCAATAGGTTTATTTGAATATTCTTTTTGATTTCCCAAATTAAAGTAATCAAACAATTGATTCAGAGGGATATTATAAAAAGGAGAGTTTAAAGTTACTTTATATGATTTATTGTCCTCAACTCTCTGAACTTTCATTTTATTATTCTTTATGTCAGAATTAATATTATTGAGTTCAGAAGGGAAAAGAATGTGTTTGGCAGGTCTTAACGAATTATCTAATAAGATTGATTGACCATTTACTAAATCCCAGCCTTGGAAATTAAATTCTAATATCAAGTTCTTTTTATTTTTTCGGGTTATAGATTCTCCTGAAAAATAGTTTAACACTAAATATTGTTTTTTTTCTTTTGAATAAATCAAAATATTACCTCCTGAGCTCTTAGTTAAAGACGGTTTTAGGGTTAAATCTTTGTATGAAAACGGAAAGAAAATTTCATAATTGTTGGTTTCCAAAATCCTTAATAAACAAAACTCCTTCTTTTTATGATGCTTTATTTTTGCTATGGGAATGTTAATACTTTTTTCGGAATTGAGTTTTAAAAATAATTCTTCAAGATTTTCGTTTTCTTGTGAAAAACAAGAAAACGAAAGTAAAATTAAGATTAGTGTATATATGTGTTTCATTGTGTTACTACTTTTACTCAGTATTTATTGATAATTAAGTTTTTATATATTTTCTTCTTTTTTCCTTTCTGAAATCTATCCCACCCTAAAGTGCCTGCAGCAGTTTGTGCATTCTTTGTAAAGTTATCAAATGATATTTTATCACCCGAACTATATGAAGTCGTTGTATTGTTGTTCATAAATACATCAATTGTTTCTGGGATTAACTCTATTAAGTTTTCTCCAAATCTATCATCCATAGCCGTATTACAAGAGCCAAAAATTAATTTTTTTCCTGCTTTTACTTTTTTCCCCATTTCGATTAAATTTTCGATATTTTCTACATCCTTTTCTTGCAATCTAAGTTTTTTCTTTTCATGTCGATAGAATTCAATTTGGTTACTCATTACCCAATCACTTTTATCATTTCCTAATTTAGCTCCACTATTATCTTCCTTTTCATATTCTATTTCATTTTCTTCTTTTTCCTCTCCCTCATCATTTAAAATCGGAATGGAATAACCTTCTTCGTTTAATTTATAATTCCAAGAAACTCCACCGTGTGAATTTATATAAATATTATCGGCTTTCTTATCTCCAATAAGATAATCATATAGTTTTGTTTTCGCAGTTGATAGATTTGTAGCATCTATAATTTTCCATCCATTTTTGTCAAATTCACTATTGATAAAATTACCTAAAGTTTTCTCTGATCTTAAAAAATTAATTATAATATTAGGGTGTCTGTATGAAGACACATTCAATGCCACATTAAGTTTTTGACTCTTTAAACCCTTATACCTTTTTTGATTGATAGATTTTCCATTGGTTTTTATAGAATGATATTAATTTATTAGTATTTCTATACAATATATTAGGAGTAGGAACAGCACAATTTTCTTCTCTACTATAGTCCATAATATTTTCTGTAGTAGCTCTTTTAAATCTATGGCTATTTTTATTTATAACGTTCTATCTAACTTCATTTTGCATTAGTTTTTTAATAACAGTGTTCATTTTTATTGAATAAACAATGTGGAAAACGCACATCTACAGAGTCTTTTAAGGCATAGGTTTTTGTGCTATCTATTTTGCCTTCTTTGTTGTAATATTTCCATTTTCCAAATTTAAAGTTACTTTTTACTTCGCCTTCTTCTTTGATTGGATATTGGCTAGTTTCTTCTATGTAATAAAAGTCTTTCCAATACCCTGTACCTAACTTAAACTTTGTGGTGTATAAGTGCTCTCCTTTTTTATCTACAATAGATAAATTACCATGAAAATTATTATTGCAAACCCCTACTGTTTTGACTTTGATAGTATCACTATATTTTTTATTAGTTACTGTTTGGGTGTAGCGGTCTGCAATATAGCCATCAACTACAATAGTATGTTCACTAACCTTTCCAAAATCTCCATATAGAAAAGCTGAATAGGCTACTTCTGGGTCTATCTCCATGGTGCTGTTTCCTTTTTCATCTGTATCAAAAAAAGTATCCCTTTTTTCTATTATTTGACCATTACTTGTTTTTTTGTATTCCTTTTTGAAATATTTTTCTGAAACTCCCATATTAAAAACGCCTTTCTCTTCAATACCATAAATCCCATCCACTATTGGAGTAAAGCCTTTATTATGTTTTTTGTATTTTACCAAATTACTCTCCTTACATATAGAACAGCCTACTATTGTTACAACAATTGATAATACAAATACATTAGTGATAATACCTTTTAACTTCATTTTGCATGATTTTGATTTGCCATTTGTAAAAACTCTTCCGTTGGTTATGATAATCTAAAAAATTATCCGTTTCTGATTTTTTAAATTTAATTTTATCATACGCTTTAATTGCCTCATACCCACTTTTAGCATCCTGCCATTTTTTTAATTTTGCTTGTTGGAACACCGCATTTTCATTATTTGGATAATGTCTAACGGAATCTTCATTTCTTATAAACCAATTATTTATTCCCTCTATAACTGAGTTGGCTTTTATAATATCATCATCGATTGTTCCTGTTTCTGGAAAAGTATGTGCAATGCCTAATGTATGTGTGATTTCATGGGCATAGGTTGATAGTTTTTCCAAGTTAGATTTAGCTATGATACAATGTTTGCTATATAAAGGAACCATAAATGAAGACCCTCCAGCATCCTCAGATTGCAACGAGGTTGTGTACAATAATATACTTTTTTTATTAGCAATAGTAGTAAATTTCTTCTTAAATTGATGATTAAAAAAATTAACAAGCTTACCTGTGTTAATTAACAAGCTGGTAGGCTCTTTTATCATACCAATAAATTCTCTATAAAAAACACTTGCTTGGTCATTTTGTGGGTCTTTACCTTCATTAGCACTTTTTAAAGACCTTTTAGAGAAAGGCCAATCGTATGGGGCATCATTTTCTAAATGGAACTTAACTTGTATAAGTGCTTGGTTTAACGATTTTTTGTTTAAATAATCTTGTAGGCCTTGTAGGCCTCCTATATTTGCTAAAGCATTATCAATTATTGTTTTATCAAAATCACTTCCACCATCTGTAACATAAGCATTTATAATATGAATATTCAGTACCAAGTCTTCATGGTTACTATTCTTCATCACATTTAGTTTTCCTACCATTTTATCATCAGATGATTTTACGTTAATTACTGTGTCTGTTGTTAATGGTGCATCGCAGGTTATGGTAATTTCAGCACCACCGTTCCAAGTGTCAAACAAGGTAAGTGTGTTGGGTGTTATTTTTATGGCAGAGTTTTCGGGTTCTATTTTGAGTTGTTCGGTATAGGGGTCGGTTGAGTTGTCGTAATCCAAGTCGGCTTCCAACAATAGTTTTACTTCTTTGCCTATTTTTTCTTTATGGTTGGGGAACATGGCAAGCCAAGGGACATAGTAATCACCGTAAGGTTTGGGTATTCATGTTTTTTACCGTCATACGAAAAGGAGTATATACCTTTTTTAAGTCTTCTAGTCCTTCTACACAAAGGTCTTTACCGCCTTCGGCAGAAGGTAAGTAGTCGGTTCTCATCCAATCAAATCCAAATTCTCCGTCATAGTTTGGTGGTCTCCTAAAATGAACGATATAATCATTGTCTACTGTTGTTTTAGTTAATGGTAGGGGAGCACCTTCAAAGTTTAGATTTTCAGGAATATTAATTTGCCCTGAGTCTATAAATTCTATTTGTCCGCTTTCGGGAGTATTGCTCCCAGGCATAATGCCTACTCCTGGTATGGTTGATTTTTTAATAAGGGCTTCGTTTTCTTGAAACTTTACGGTGCCATAATTTTGCCATTCTCCTAAAGAGGTGAGTTGAAAACCGTCATAAAACGTGAAATTGAGTGGGGTTTTTTCTACAATAGTTCCCGTTGGTTTATTTTGTGTAGTAGGTACGTTATTCAATACTTTAAATTCGCCTAAATGGGAATTAAATTTTACTTTGGCTCCTGTTATAATGATTAGTTGGTCTTCTGTGGCTTGTTCTTCTTTTTCTCGTGCTTTACGTACAGCTTCCATTTCTATACTTCCGACTTTGGCTTCACGCATTACTTCTCTTTTTTGCCGTATCTCTAGCGGACTCATTTGCCCTATAGTAGGAATCTCTTTATATGCTACTTCCTTTGCTTCGCGTGCTTTTATTTGTTCTATTACAGATTTTTTTCTAAACCAAGACATAGGGCATTGTAATTTAACTGGTTAAACTTTATATTGGCTTCTTTTAAATGTTGGTTTTCATACATATAGCTTTCATAAATATCGTCTTTTTTTTGGAATATAGCAAATTGATTATTGGTTTGTTGTGTTTTGTAGTCCAACTCTTCTTGAACTTTCCATAGCCCATTGAAGAATAATCCGAACATTTTTTTTTCTTCTAAGCGTTTTATCAATTTTTCTTCACTGTTTAGATCTTCTTCTATTGCTATAAAGTGTTTTTCTAAGGCATTTCCTTGTTGGTTTTTCTGTATTTTAGTTTTAATAGATTTCCAATGTTTTTTTAGGTAATCTATGTTAAGTATTCTTATTATTTTCCCAGATTCGTTAGCCGTAAGCAAGAATTCATCAAAAGTATGGGCTAATTTTTGCATGAGTTGTGCATCAAAGTTTCCTTGCATTTTATTTTCTAATGTAAGTAATTGATGTGCATAGGTATCTCCTATTTTCCCTAGATATTTTATTTTTACTTTTCTTGTGAATTGATTGTCTTTTGTTCTTTTGAATTTAGAATTACCATTTTTCACAATAGTGTGGAAGCGGTACAGTGCCGAATATTTTTCATTAGGTTGATATATAAATTGGGTTGATGTATTGGGATCTGTAAGCATTTTAGAATTCTTTTCTTATTCTGTCATCTGTAGGGTTCATACCTACCCAGTCATAATCTGCTGACCAGTGGAAATATCCGTGACGGAGTTCTTTAAGCAATTTATTGGAGTGTCCGATAACTACTACTTCTTCCAATACCTGCTCTAGAAAAGTTGTTTCATCTTCAGAAGATGAGTTGCTGGTTGTATTTTCCGGCTCATCCGGAACCCAGAATTGAAAAGTGTTTTCTTCTTCTGTTTCTTCTTCCTTCTCTTCTTTATAGAAAGTCCATTCTTTGCCACCTTCCTTTACGTAGGAGTCCAGTCGGTCTTTTGCTTTTATTAATAGATAATCTTTTATTGGGTATTTCTCTATAGTAGGAGTAACTATTTCGTTGTTTAGCAAATAATCTTTCGCATAGCTCTCCATATAATGCAGGATGAGGTAGCTGTACTCTTTTCCTACATATTCTCGGGTTCCGGAAAGATGCCGATATGCCCTTAGTAGTGGGGCGTGTATTTCTAATTCGTCCTCGAAATACCAACCTTCTTCTACCAGTTTTTTTCCGAATTGCTCCAAAGGGTCTCCTAATACTTTTCGGTATTTGCGGTTGGTATAGTCAATTTCCAACTCGTCAATGTATTCATCTCCGTTATCATAACCGCCACCTATATCACTATGTACGCCAGGGAAATTTTTTTCGATACCGATTTTTACACGTGTAAGCGCAAAATTCTCCCTGTGCTCATCCATAGCTGTAAAATGAACTACTTCGGTAGCTACCCCAAGATGATCCAAATTTAGACGCTGGACTCCTTTTTCGTGATTTACACCGTAAGATGCAACCGTATCATATACACCTACAAAGCGGATGTTTACCTTCAGATTTTTTACCAGTTCCTTGTCCACACCATTTCTGAGCAATGCCAGTCCCAGATGTCCGAATGGCGGAAGCTCACCATCTATGAGGTCTGCATCAGAGACATATTCGCCAAAGGAATCCGCAGGGAGTGTCATGCCTCTTCCTCCAGGCACAGGCTTCTGCCAGGGCTTGTATTTTCCTTTTTTTACTTCATAGACAAAGTTTCTTGCCGCTGCAGCTCCACGGCTAAAACCGGAGACGTCGAGGGTGAGAATTATTTGATTTATTTCGTCGTCTTCCGTGTTTTCTAATTCCTCTATAATTTTCTTTTGTAAAGACTCACATCCTTTTCTGACTCTTGCCCGTACGCCTCTGTCGCCCGTACCGAAAGCCGAACCCTGTATATCGTCATCTTCTTCATTTTCCGTACCGATTCCTTCTGTGTAAATCCTATAATCTTGTTTACTGCAAAGGTTCATACGTGCCACATTACTAAAATCGTTCATAAAGCTGTTGGCAGAACGTTTGTAGCCGTACCAGTGGTGTTTGGTGGTTTTAGCTTCTTTCCGGTAGATTTTCTTTTCTTCCGCTGTAGCAGGTGCATTTTTGTATTCCTCTACCTGCTGCACTTTTTTCCGTATTTCTGTATTTCGCAGATTGTTTCCCGTGCCGTCAAAGAACATACCGTAGGTTTTCTCTAATGTTCCCGGTGAGGTAGTACTTTCTCCTGAATTATAGACAAAGGTTGTTCCCATATCAGTATGTTAAATCTGTTTTCCTTACTGTAACTTCACTGTTCATTATCCAAACCTCTTTTCCACCTCCTGTAAGTTTTACATTGGCATAATTTTTAGACTCATTTACATGAATGATTAATTTTGCATCAGTATTTGGGTTATCTTCAAATATTTCCTGAAATGCTTGAAATATTTCTAATTCATTAAATTTTATCTTACCCGAAAACCTTGTATCTAATAACCAAGTGAAGCTTATAACATTTGGTATAGCCTTATTAACAGTTGTGTCCCATTTAAGGATGTCAGGAATGATAGAAGGATATTTTTCAATTAAATCATTACCAAATAAATGATACATTTCACCGTTGTAGAAAAAAATCCGAGTATTTTTTAATTTAGCACTATCAGGTAATTCTATTTCCAATTGCCAATTATATCTTTTGCTATATAAATCCCAAAGCCCAAAAGGAATGGATTTTCCTTCATTTTCTGTTTGGATTTCAGGAGGAATCACAGCTGGGTTTTTCATTATTTCTTGGCGTCTCTTTTTGTCAAACAATAATTTGTTATGGTCATCCAGCCTCGCAATTTCTTCCTGTGGTATCACTGTTTTCTTTCCCTGATAGCGACCTATTTCAATCTGTCTTCCCGCTCCGCTTATCCATATTACCACTACACCTCCGGGTGCCAATCCTACTATGATTTCTCTGTAGTTTTCTTTTCTCGGTTCGGGGTTGTCTCTACTCATAGAGGAAACATAATACCCTTCGTTAAAGAGTTTGAGCATTTTGTCATAATCGATTTCGGTATCTATCTCATACATACAGTCTTCTGCATACGAGACCCATACGGCTTGTAGTCTTTCGGGTAGCTGTTTTGTACTCCCTCGCATACCGCCTCCGCCTTCTCCCCAATTGCCTGTTCCTACTCCAAGGTATATACTCGTATAGTTTCCGTCTTGTGAAATCAATCCTCCACTATAAACTTCTGCAGGATAACCTAAAGGACAAGACATGGCTTCTATCCATTCAAATTTTGTTTTCATTTTTTCTTTGTTTTGACAGCTTGCCAGTTGTGTGGTTAACAACAGGACGGCTATATATTTTATGGTGTTTTTCATGTATGGATTAACCTTTATTAACTTTAGCATCTATAGCTCCTAATATTGTTGATACTCCTGCACTCTGAATTAAAACATCACCATTAGTTGCTTTATGGGTTGTTGTTCCTGTTGTTTCATCTAAACCTCCAACTATATTAACATTTTTGTCTTGAGCAATATGCTGTTCATAGTTTTTAGATTGAAAGCTATGTTTTTCTGTTATGTTAACATTGTGATTGTTTCCAATATTTATATTAGCATCATTACTTACACTTGTATTCATATTTTCTCCCGCACTTATATTAATGTTTTTTCCTGCACTTATATTAACATCATTAGGTGCATTTACATTAATATTGCCTTGTCCGTCCATCAAATAGGTATTACCGCTTGGGTCTTCTATAAAAACTGAGCCCTGTGCTTCATTCATAATGATTTTTGTTCCTGAACGGGTATGAATTTACCTTTTTATAGAATCATTTACGCATACCCCGAAGCCTGTTCATCCAAGGATGCCAGCTTTCTTTTTGAAGAAACAGCTAGATAATCTCTCTCCAGTTTTTTTTGAGCTGCTAAAAACTGCAAAGAGGATTCCATACGTTTCCCATCTTCTTTGTAATCCCGGAAACTTGTGTCATACACCAAATAATTATACAGCTTATGGTAGGAAGAATCAGGGTCGTCCAGTAGTGTACGGTAATGTTTCTCAAGGTCGTGTTCTGCCTGATATTGTTTTATACTTTCGTCCAGTCCGGTCAATTCCCTATCTTCCTTTTCTTTTTCAATCACTGCCTTGATTTTTTCAAGTTCTCCATCCATTTTTTCACTCAGGTCAACAAGCGTTCTTACTTTTTGTTTATTGATAAGACTGTCAGCGGAAAATCCATTATACCAGCTCTGAGGGTCTGAGGAATATGCTCCGAAATAGTTGATCAGATCGTTGTAATACTGTTCTATCTTTTTCTGCATTTTTTCCGTGGCATTCTCCAGCATATTGATGATTTCCTGCAGCTGTGCTTTTGCTTTTTCGTATTGTTTACGGAGCTCCTCTATGTTGCGTTCCACTGTATCGGTAAATTTACTGACGGCTTCTTTGCCTTTTTCTATGAACTTTTCTAGTGTCTGCTGAGATTTTATAATCGCCTGACGTTTCTTTTCCTCCTCTACCAGTTTTTCCATCGACCCTATGTTGCCTTCTATCCAGTCGATCACTACCTGGTCTGCCCAGTCACTGTAGACCGGGTGTACCATAAAGCCCAGCGCCGTCTCATATAACTGTTCGCCGGTAATTTTTACAGGAGACTCGGGTTCCAATAGCACCTCTAAATGTTCCCCTACAGCTTTTACACCATGTATGGCAAGCAATGCCGCCAGCGGGTGAAGCGGGTGGGTTTCTTCGTCTTTGGCAAGCTGGGTATGCGAAGGATTGGTTCCTATCATGCGGGTGATCTGCAGGGTCTGCCACTGCCCTATGATATGGTTCATGCTATCCAGCGTTTCGGTAACGATGGTGATCACCGCATTGTGCGCCAGGGCATAGGCGGTATTGACCAGCCGTGAAACCAGCCAGGTTACCACGGAAGCCATCAGTTTTCCTTTCTTTATATGCTCCAGCACCCCCAATATGATCTTTCGCCATTTGATGAGCTCCACATACACATCCAGTACCGTAGCGATGGCTTTTCCCGTAAAGGTTTCGTCTGTTTTGTTCTTCTCGAATTGGGAAAGCCGCAGGTCCTGCAAGATGGCAATGATGAGCATATCCTGCAGGTCTATCAGAGGATCCAAAGGGGTTCCCGTACCGTTATTGGACATAAGGATGGTGGAAAGCGTGATGGTGCTTTTCTGCTTTTTCAGCAGGTCATTAGCAGCATGGGTAAGGGAGTGCAGGGTGTCCAGCGGAGAAAAATATCCGGTAACCAGCGGTATCTGTGCAGCATAGCTATGACCTCCCCATTGCAGTCCTTCATGCCCGGCAAGGTTTACATGAAATCCATCACTTTTTTTATTGGCTATGTACATCAGCTTTTCCTTCTTTATTCCGTTTTTCGGTTCATACATAAAATAAAAGCCGTCTAGCCAGAATTCAGGAATCTTTTTATAATTCCCTGTAGCAGACAGAGATGTTTCCAGCTCTTGCTCGTTATTATATTTTTCTTTTACATCAGCGTGTCTTTCCTTTTTCCCTGTGCCGGAAAGACCTTGCGGATTTTCCAGACGGAAGCGTTTTTCCGGGCCGTTGAAGTTCTTCAGCTCGTTACAGTGGACATCTACCCAAGGATAAACCGAAATACCTGCTTTGATCAGCATCAACTCCGCAAAATTGCTGTGGGCAAAAAAATCTTCCAGTACGTGCAGTCCCTGCCCTATGTGCCGCAGCCCGTCCATCTTTTGTTTGAAATCCGTATTGTTGTAGTATTTGTTTACGCCTGCTACAAATTCCTGGCGCATGTATTCTGCCGCAGTCGGCAGCATTCCTCCGTCATAGTAGCCTTCTCCTTTTACGTGACTTGCATTGGGCGGTTTTTGTGCCGTATAGTCTTTGGGTAATTCTCTTCCCGAGGCATCATCATAGTTGCGTATATTGGTTTTCATTCCCAGTGTGGGATGGATAGGTGGCAGTGCATCTTCTTTGCAGATGTATTTTCCTGGGGCGCGCTGCGGTTCGTCTGTCCCCGTATCATCGTGAACGGCTGCAAAGATGGGATTGTCTATGTGCTCTTCTGGACGGTAAACACCTAAATTTCTCTCATCTATGGGAATGTAGTTGTTCAGGAAGACGAGGTAGTCCAGTGACATCTGGGCAGCCGTCAGACCCCACTTTGTAGCAAGATCCTTTATCTTTTCCTGTATGGGCTTAGGTGGTTCTCCCAGGTCTTTTGTCACATCTTTCAGTTCCTTTTCACCGTCGGGGCGCGTTTGCGAAAGCGTATGGTGTGCAGCGAGTATTTCCACGATGAGCGTCCAGGTCTTGCGCGAGGGTTTCAGTACATTCATGAAATTCAGCCCTACCATACCGGGGTCAAATGCCGTAAGCTCCCCTATCTCACCCTCTGTATAGTACATGGTAGAGGGCGTCATCACCTGGCTCATATCGCGCATATAGTTCCCTAAGTACAGCCAGGAGAGTTGCACTTGATCTAAAATACCATCATCTTTTAAAGTATTTTCAATATCAAAATGCCCGTACTGCTGCATTTCGGCGTTCTTTTTCCCGGCAGAGAAGTATTCCTTTTCGGCATCCTTATAGTCCTGTTCCGCACGTTTTATGGCTTCCTTTACTTCTTTCAGTAATTCCTCAAGATTGAGTGAAAGTTCATGCTTGCTGCCGTTTATGGTGGCAGTGGCAAAATCTATCTTGTCCTCTTCCGTGATGCGGTAGTTGGTAAGGAAGTAGCTGAGCACGGCTCCTTCGTCCCCTTCAGCATCACCTGCCACGGCAGAGTAGCGGTTGCGCAGCAGATGGTCCAGGTAATGCCCGTATTCCTCCAGCAGCTCTGCCAGCAGTCGGGCAGATGCTTCCTGAGCTTCTTCTTTGGTAGCCTCTATGCCTGCCGCTTTTTTGATGATGCCCTCATATACGCCTATGTGCTGTTCACCATTGTGCCAAAATGCTTCGTTGCTGTTGCCGCGATACACTACAATGGGCGGATTTAGCTTTTCCTCTCTGCTCATGGCTTTGTAAAGCTTCTCATAAGAAATACGGGGAATGTCCCTGCCGAAAAAATTGCACATCAGCTCATAAAAAGCAGGAAATGCCAGGTCTTTTGCCAGCTCCTGCACCTGTTCCATGGCATAGGTACTTTCCAAGGATACTTCCGTAGAAGGTCGGTCTTCCGCTTTGGCTTTAGGCGCTCCCGGCATGGAGACATAGCTGTTCTCTATGTATGCGGTGGTAGCACCTTTTCCGGTAATGACGGCTCCTGCAACGGTCTTTGCTCCTACAAATGTCAGGGGCTGGTTGTTGAGCAATACGCCTATAGCAAATTCCAGAGGGGCATCGCCGGGGCTGCCTTTGTATATCAGCTTGCTGCCACCCGTGGCGATGGGCAAACCGTTGAGCGTGGGCATGGTGGATGGGACGCTCATTATTATTCCATCAGAAGTGGGGTCGGTTTGTAGGGCTACTATTTTCATTATAGTTATTGTTTGTTAGGTTCTATTTCATATTCATAAAAAATACGCTTAATTCCATTATTCTCTTTCTCAATTGTAAAGGAAATTATTATCCAGTCATTCCATGCCTTTTCTACGCGTGGGTCTGGTGAGCAATGAGAATAATAAACTCCATTAGCAGAATATTGTCTGGTATATATATAATTAGATAAGTGGGTTGAGAAAGGATAGTATCCCTCATCTGCAATCCTCCTGTTCACTTCTTCTATGTCCATATCTGCATTTACGGGAACACCGTTTATAAGGACATAGCCGTCCAGAATGGGGACTGCATGCATAAGGGAGTCACGTTTGGTAGGGTTGTATGCTTTGTCATACTGCGTAAGCTTGATGGAGAGGGAGGTAGCGAAGATCTTTTGATTTCCTTCCTTATCTTTTTTGGTATAACCTTTTTTAACTATTAATGGTATATCTTTAAAAAATAAGTTACTTGTATAAATTTCATAATTACTACTACCTAGTACCTTTTCCATTAGGTGGATTGTGTCGAGCTTCAGCTGTTGACCGTTGTAGTAGAGTTTACATTCTTGAAACTCGAAGCGGTCTTTTTGTTTTTTGAAGTAAGCATACTCAGCAGGGTACTTTTTCTGAAGCCCGGCAGTAGCGGTGATGAGCTTTACGGTGTCATTTTCAGCAGAGGTTTGCTCTGCTTTTGTTACGACAACGGGCTGTATCTGTCCTTTGCAGGAGGACAGAAGAAAAATTACTGACAGGAAAAAGAAACAAATTGTTTTCATATTCATAGACTTAAGGTAATTTAAGTGTGTTTGAACTTCCTTTAATTTCTGTGAGATTTCCTGCTAATTTCGCTTCTGAATAACCTGCCATATCCAAAGAGTTTTTGGCTACAATAACCTTATCGTTTGCTTCTTCTTCCGATCTGTTTTCTACCTGTATCACAAGATTTTCTGATTTCTGAGTGATGGTTTGGGCTATTTGTATATCTAAATATCCTTTATTTACTTTGGTAATCATGGCTTCTTCAATTGTGTTATGCATTTCCTTGCCCACAAAGCTTTCAATATTTTCTTTTGCATTCAATATAATATTCTTAGCATTTAATGTCATGGTTTCTGGGGCGGTAATGTTTATATTACTTCCTGTGGTGTCTAAATGAATTTCGTTGCCGCTTTTGTCGGTAATAATAATGCTTTCATCTTCGGTAAACTTTACGATATGGCCACTTCGCGTATGGATGGCTTTTATGCTGTTATCACCTGTGGCATAACCGCTGCTCGCATTCCCATTATAATGTGTACCCATTACATAGGGTTTTTCGGGGTTACCGCCTTCGAAGCCTACCAATACTTCTTCTCCTATTTCAGGAACAAAGTAAAAGCCTTTGCCACTTCCTGAGTGGGGTTGTATTAACCGTATCCATGGTGTGGTGGCATTGTTGCGTTGTTGCCATGGAAATTGTACCATGACTCGCCCTAGTCCATTGGGGTCGTTGTTGTCTATAACCGTTGCGGGTTGGGTGTCGGCTGTAGTGGTTTGGTGTACGTTGCCGTAGGGCGGAGATTGGGCATCGGCAGTTATGCCTTGAAATTCATTGTAATAGTTTCCTGATTCGTCACAGGAATGAAAAACATCAGTCAAATAAAATGTTCCGTAATTTTGTGGGGTGCTAAATCCGCTTTCTATGTTATTGACCGAAAAACCTGGGTCGATGATGTTCACTATATCGCCAATGCGTAGGCTGGGATTGTCCGAGCTCCCCGAAATCGTTAATAAATCCGAAACCTGTGCATTGATTTGTGTGCGGGTTCTTTCCTTTAAGTGTGCTGATAATTCTCCTTCTTTAATGGGATTGTTATAAAGCAGACTAGTTTGTTGCGTAAATACGTTGTTGGAATTGTTGAATAAATATTGATTGAGGGTATTGAGCTGTGGTTTAACTTCGGATGAAGCAATTGTTCCGCTTTGTCCTGTGGCAGGGTCGTAAGCGGTGTATTGAAACTGAGTTGGTTTGGTTCGCATTTCAAAGGAAAAACGGTTGAGTCCTTCGCCATAAACGAGTTTGAGCTTTTTTGATTTGGGTTTACCGAATACCAATTGTCTTCCGTTATAATAAAACCATAGCCCTTTTTTACGGGCTAGCCGAGAGAGAAACTGAAAGTCGCTTTCGTTGTACTGAACGGTATAAGGGAGTAATTCTTTTTCTTCTATTTCAATAATGGGTTCTAGGCGGTCGGTGGGGTAGCGTCCTATGATTTTTTTTACGATGTTTTCTAATGAAGTGTCTTTAAATGCCATAGCATCGGGCAATCCATCCATCTGAAAAGTGGTGCTGAATCCATTGACGAGGATGCTACCGCTGGATCCGTCTGCTTTAATGAACTTGGCTTCCGATACCACACCTCTAAATTGTAGTAAACTGTCGGTAGAGAAAAGGGAAGGTTTGGCCGTAATAACCACTTTGGCTCCTACATATCCTTTGGCTTGTTCCATGGCTCCTCTAAATAATTCATAAGGAACGGGTAATACTAATGAGAATTTATGATGTGCATTGATTTTTTGTTCGATGACTAATCTTGAAAATTTTAGTATATCTTGACTTCCTATCCGTATTTTTACTATCGTATGAAGGGGCATAATAATTAGGGATTTTGTGGTTTACAATGATTATTGAATTTTACTGAAATCAACTTAGGTGGTAAACAAAAAAGGAAGTTAAACCCTCTGGGTGCGACTTCCTTTTTTGTTTGTCAGCTTATTGATTCTTTTACACCGAAGTAAAGATATTAAACCCAAAAATTTTCGTGTTGGCCTGTACCCATAGAAATTTTTCTTGCTGAAATTGTAACGGATTCGGTAAGTGGGTTTCTACCCCAAGACTCGAAATTTTCTTTGTACTTTACGACATAGGCTTCCTCGAACTTCAACTCTTTTAGTGTAGCATCGGTATCTCTTTTGATGAAAACAACCGAACCGTCTTTGCGTTCAAAGTTATTGGTCATTAGCTCAAAAAGTTCTGTGCCTCCTGTAGACTCTATTGTCAAATCAATTTTTCCTCCTCTAGCAACCGATGAAGGTCTGCCTGTCGCGTCGGTTTCTTGAATAAGTCCATAGTTTATGTTAAGGATATTGTATTCCTTACCTGCTATTTTTAGTTTTGCTTTAAATGACATAGTCTATTAAGTATTAAAATTATGATTATAAATTGAAATGCGTTGACGAAGACAACACGAAATTCGCATTGTCTTTAGTTTCTTTAGTGAGAATAAAAATGGGTTTATACCCACTCATTAAGGTGAACACCTGTTCCCATTTCTATCTCTTTGGCCGAAATAACAATGGTTTCTGTAAGCGGATTTTCACCAGTTGCATCAAATGTTTCTTTGTATTTTACCACGTATGCTTCTTTGAATTTTAATTCTTTCAGGGTAGCATCGGTATCTCTTTTGACAAAAACAACCGAACCGTCTTTGCGTTCAAAGTTATTGGTCATTAGCTCAAAAAGCTCTGTGCCTCCTGTAGATTCAACAGTAAGTTCGATTTTACCTCCGCGAGCAATGGAAGATGGTCTTCCAGTAGGGTCGGTTTCTTGCATTAAGCCGTAATTAACGTTAAGTACATTGTACTCCTTGCCTGCAAGTTTAAGTTTGGTTTTGAATGACATAATAAAAAATATTTAAGGTTAATAAAAAATACACCAAGTATATAATATATAATAAGTTACGAATTTATTAAACTATTTCTTCAAATCCAAATGTTTTTAATAGAATTTAATTTCCTCTATTAATTTGACGACATACCTCTAAATCTCTTTTAACAATTTCCAATTCTTTTTTATAAGTTTCAATCTGTTGTAGTAGGTTATCTATCTCTTCTTTACTACCGCCTAATAAGTTTACGGTTTTCTTTTCCTGAATAAGCTGTCGGTATGCTAAAACCATATTGTCATACATATTATTCCTTAATAAGCTGTCTCCTGCTGGGATCATTTTTTGCATATCGATGATGGCATCATTTGCTCTTTGCTGATTGTAATAGAAATCCTGTCCTTTTACCCCTAAAGAATCAGTGTAAATTTTGGCTTCCTCTAATTTTGTAGCAAATTTTTCCTGAAAATCAAATTCTGTCTGCATTTTATAGTTTTCTTCTCGCAATTCTGTGAGTTCTTTTTTAGGGATATAAAAATCAAAATAAACCGCTGCTAAGGTGATTCCGATAGTGATTAAAAAGAATAATAGAAAAAATAAAAATGAACTGAGTCTCTCTTTTTTGTTTAATACTTCCATGGTTAAATTATTATGATTTATTCTCCTAAAAAGGATTTATTTCTGATAGATTTACTAATGCCTTCATTTTCTACTCTTTCTTTAACGAAAATTCCAGCGTCTTTTCTTTTTCCAATGTAATCTAGCCTGTTAAGTGCTAGGAATAACTCTTCCATTGTTTTAATGAAAGGGATCACTTTATTAATGGTTTTATCAATCTGCTGATGGTTATATCCTACATTCACCAATTCTGTGAATAATACTTCAAATTCAGATTGGCTTAGACCACACCATTCGGCAAAATAATTCAGTAGCTCCTCTTTTCCTGCTCCCGACTTTGAATCTACAAAATTTTTGATGATTCTACCCAAAGCAATCACATGGTCAAACATAAATGCTGGGGGTTGGTTAAGACAAAACCACCTAAAATTATTGATGGATCCTCCTAAAAATGTAATAATTTTATCGGACATCTCCAGCATCATTAAAGCTAGGTCATTAGATTGATTTTTACGATTAATCTTTTGAGCTATTTGTACGGAAAATAATTCTAACTGTCCAAAAAAACGGTCTATTTCGGAATAGGTATCAATTAGTTTCTGATGGCTATTAACGGTTGAACAAGGTGGGATGTAATCATCAACAAGACGGGTTTCATTGGCAGAGACTACAATTTTACCTACCGTCAACTGATAACCTGTGTGGCCTCTTCCATTTGATTCATTTTCGGGAACAAGGTTTAATTTGTAAGAAGGGAGTAAAAAGGGATAGCGGGGTGGGTTTTCCTGTGGGTCTGGTTCACCGAAAGGAATCTTTTCAAAAGGATTTACCATAATATTAGCAAGCAAAATTACTTCTTGTCCCTGTTCCAGATTATAGGTGCTTTCAGGATAGGGCATTTCCATGTTTAGGGAATGTGTGTTCTGGCTACTTATTTCAATTCTGGCTCCATTTGGCGTAATGGCATGGCATTCTTCTACTTTTACCCTGAGTAATTTGTGGTTGTCAATAACCAAAGATATTTTTACGGATTCTTGTGAGTTCTTAAAAGGCAATAACCCATAATTGAACGGACTTAGCCAACTACCTAAGGCATCTCTTACTACATCGCTAATATTGTCTTGAATAGCTATGAAATGAGATTTGTTAATTTTCATTCCGTCTATCCAATTTACCGGAAAATGATTTAGTTTTTCTATCATGATGAATGTTCTTAGGTTTTATTGTTATCTTTATTCTTCTTTTCTTCTTCTTTTCCATCCTCCCAATCTCCTTTTGTTTTTTGTGGTTTAGTTCGTAAGCAGTAAATGATGCTATTCTCTTCTACACCATTCATGTAAAGAGGGTATTTGGGATTAACATATTTGGACTGACTGTACCAGTTAGGCTTTAAGTAAAATACCCAATGCTGAAGGGTTCCATTTTCATCAGCCAGTTGAATTTTACTGTCAGAGTTACGGTCATTATAGTCATAAACAAAATGGTAAAACAATCTTCCGAAATCCATACGTATCGGAGATTTTGCTCTGAATTCGGTTCTAACATTACTTTCTGGATTTTTATGAAATACAAAGGTAACCAATACCATGTCTCTGTATTCATCATCTTTTGGTTCTGTATAAGTGCCTTCTTCAGGGAATTGCCAAGTGGTAAAAAATTTAGCAGGAATGGAAATAGACGCAATGTAAGTAGCATAAATCCATGTAGGGATCAAAAAGAGAATAAAGCTACCTAGCATAGGGAAGGTATAAGTTATGCCATTCAAATAAGTGTAAACAACCATAAACGGAATAGTCCCAAACAGAGCAATTAGTATATTAAATATAAATTCCATCCATGGATTTTCCTCTTTTTCAAATTTGTTAAAATAGATTCTATAAATGATTGTGTGTAGCATTCCAAAAAAGAACAAAACCAATTGGTAAAAGATAAATTCATCCAATAACTCCGTTATAACTCTTGTTGAACCCATAAAAGGAATAATTGCAAAAACTAAAAGGCTGGAGAAAAGGTAAATAAAATATTTGCTTCGGAATTTTTGCTTAAAACCACTTACCTTGTCTGCAAAAAACATAGACAATATAATCCCTACAATTAACACAATAACGATTACAACTAAAAGTGCAGGGTCTAATAATTCTTTAAAGTTGGGTTTGTAGTTGGGGATCATCATGGTTTTCTTATATTCTAGTTGTTATTCCTAATACAGGTTCTTCTTTTGTGAAATCAAACATTTCGGATTCTTTGGGTAATAAAATGGTTACTTTAAAATCTATTTCCATGGGTAGAAAATATTCAAAAAAAACATCTAAAAACTGTTTTCTCCCACCTTCATGAATGTATTGATGAAAAGAACTATTCTCCAACGGGCCAATTTTAAATTCTAAATGAAGCGAGTAATCTATGTAGTTACTTCCAGCTATCAAATCAAGTCCTAAACGGCTTTCTCCTAGCCTTGAAAATTGTTCACTTTCGGATTGTTCTTTATACCCAAATTCTACGACTTCTACTTTTTCTTCTAAGAGATATTCCAAACAATTTACGGTTAAAGAAAAATCGCTTACTACTTTATAGGTATAAGGTAAAATACGTATGAATTTTGCAATCAAAAGTGGAGGGAGTGATTTGTCTATTCCCCAAAATTCATAAAAAAAATCTAGTGGTTTACTACCATTTAACTCCAAAAGAAACTCTTTTTCCTCCTTTTCAGTTTTTAGGGAATGGTAAAAAAACTCATTCTCAAAAGGCAAAAAGAAATTGCGAGCATCGCTCTCTTCTTGCTTTTGTCTTCGATATTCGGTCGTCATCTCCTGAACGGACTTTCCAGGTTTATCTTGTTTTGGATAATGGAAAAAAGCTTCTGGCAACATATCATATATGCCATCTCTTGAAATATTTACTTTTAAAATTTGATTGCTATTGTAATCAAAATCAACCACTTCACTCCCCAGCACATCCTTCCGGTAAGCTCTTCTAAATTGCCCGTTTCTTGAAACAAGAAAATGGTCAATGGACGATTTGTTTTCCTCAAAAATACAAGAAAAGATAACCTCTGCCTTTAAATCAAAAGGCACGGAATTAACCAGTTCTTTTATTTGTTCCCACTCCATATTTATTTTTCTTTCTTCTTTTTTATCCTACCTGAACATAAATACCTTAACTGAAAATATTCCGAATTAAAATCAAAAATGGACAATCCGTTTTGGCGGGTACTAGCTAAGATTAAATCATTCCGAAGATAAATTGCGATATCCGAAACAGGAAGGTCTTTGTTATATCTGAAAAATACAATATCACCTTCTTCTAAATAGCCTCTTCCCGTAAATAAATCAACGTCCTTTGAATTAAATACTCCTAATGCGTTAGGCGGAAGTGACACACCATAAGCTTCCTGATATAATGTCTGAACAAAACTTGCGATATTCAGACTATCCTTGCTCATGCCCTTCTTTGCATATTTTGTTCCTATCCACTCATCTATTACACCGTAGAATTTATAATTGGTTATTTCAACTGGCTGAACCCTTAGTGATATGGCATATTTTTCTTTCAAGTATATTTGCTCGTCTGTCAAACCCTCTTCGTATTCATGTTTCTCAGAGTTTGAAACAATCGTATCTGTAATTCCAAGTTTTTGAGCAATAGCATAATCATCATACCTTAACTTAAACGGAATCTCCTGAATGTATTTAGACGATCTACATGACGCAAATACCAAAAGTATAAGCATACCAAATATGGTGTAATTGAAGTTAAGGTTCATGTGCATAAAAGTAAAAATATTTTGATACAAAAAAAAAATCAAGCCAAATATTTTTTATATTGCAATGATGAAATTAATTTTCCCTAATGAATGAATTTTCTAAAACCAACTTAAACAATATTTAAATGGCTAAAAAAAGTGGACTTTCCAACCGCATTTCTGGCGTTTTCTCCAATTATGATATAAGAATTATTATTGTATTTATAGTGCTACTATTTCTAGCAATAGGTTATTGGCTCATTCAGCGAAAAGACTATGTAGATTGTGAAGAAGCAGAATTTTACGTAATTGCTGAGAATTTTGCCGTAGGAGAAGTGATTACCTTTAACAATCAAACCCATAATGCTAAAACATGGGAATGGGATTTTGGAGACGATACTCCTAAAGAATACCGCCAGCAAACCTTACATAAGTTTTTAAAGGAAGGAACTTATGTCGTAACACTAAAAATAAATGACTTTTGTGTAGTTGAGAAAAAAGTGGAGATAAAAAATTTAGGTAGCCTCATCAATCACTCAAAAGTACCTACCATTTTTTCTCCAAAAGTAGTAGAAGTTGGTGCTCCAGTACGTTTTTATTATGAATATGGTGGAGATCCTTATTCTTGGGAATGGAGTTTTGGTGAGTCTGGTCAGATGGATAATACTGAACCCGAACCTGTGTATATTTACCAAACACCTGGGGCAAAAAACGTAACCCTAATTATTAACGGTGACGTAAAGCATATGACAACTCAAACAGTTTATGTAAAACCAAGAGAAAAAATTTCACGTATGTTCAAGGATCCCTTGCCAAAATCGTATGTTTATGAAAAAGATCCTGACGCATTCAAATTAGAACCAGGAGATCCACAAAAAGACCCCATGGAGGAGTTTATAGGTGCTCTCCCCCCTCAAACCAAAACCAAAAGAAGTAAAAAAAGACTCTTTAAAACCTCTCAGCATTGCACCCGATATATCTAGCGATCAATTTGAGTTAATGCTCATGCAAGTAGCTAATCAAAGTAAAACTAAAGAGGATTTTGCCAAATACATTTGTGATGACTACGAAATCCCAGTAGTTAAAAACAGTAAATCACTTCTTACCTTTTCAGAACTCTGTAAGGGCATTAAAGGAAAAGAAATCAAAATAGAATCCATCCGTCTTACAAAAGACAACTTAAACTGTGTGGATGGAATTACCATTAACTATAAGGTGAAAAAATTCTTGCGTTGGGTAAGCGAAACTGAGTAAACATAAAAACTTAAACCAAAAAGAATGCAAAAAGATATTTTATTTTCAACAGAAGTAAGCGATGCCTTATCCAAAGCAAAAAAAATTGCCATAGAATACAAACACAGCTACTACCACGCAACTCATCTCCTTAAATCATCGTTAAACCGAGAGTTTAGCTTACTCAAAGAGTTGGAAACGATGGGTAAAGACGTTTATTTTATGGAAGAATGGGCCGAAGTAAAGCTAGAAGAATTTCCAAAGTCTTTTGCACCTACTGAACCAAATGCTGACGAGAGTATAGAATCTGTGATAGAAGAGGCCGATGCTGTTCGAAGCATTTTGGGAAGAGAAGAAGTAGACCTTTTTTGTTTGGCAGTAGCGTTGGCTACTCCCGGAGTAGGATTTAACTTCGACCAAATGAAAACCTTTCCCGTGTCAAGGGCAGAACTACTCAATGAACGGAACGAAGAAAAAATCAATGAAGATTTAATTAATTTACCCACAGAGCGATCACTTTCCCAGCTTCTCCATAAATACTGCACCAATAAAACGGCTAAACTTAAAAAGAAAGAGATTAATATTGTTGGCAGAGAAAAAGAACTAAAAGAAATTACAGAGATACTGTGTCGCTTTTCCAAACCCAATGTTCTGCTTCAGGGCTATCCGGGAGTAGGAAAATCAGCCTTAGTGGAGGGCTTTGTTAATTCTATTAACAAAAAACAAGTTCCCGATAAACTATTAAATACAGAAGTATTTGAACTGGAGTTAGGCACTTTGATTGCAGGAGCATCCTTCAAAGGAGAAATAGAAGACCGTCTTAAAAAAATACTACAAGAACTGAGAAGTTATCCAAAATCCATTCTTATAATTGACGGGATTCATTTATTACTAGATAAAAATTCGGACAATGCCGGAATTTCAAGCATATTAAAAAGTGAAATATCTAAAGGATTAACCCTAATTGTAACTACAACCATTGACGAATACACCAAAAAAATAGAAAAAGATGAAGGACTAGCCAATCTATTTGAAGTGGTAAAAATAGAAGAGCCCAATCAAGAAAAAACATTCCGAATGTTACAAACAGCCATCCAACCCTATGTAAAACACCATGAAATAAAAGTAAGCGATGAAACAATAGAAGAAGCGATAAATCTTTCCAAGCGTTATTTAAAAGAAAAGAGTCTACCAGAATCTGCCCTAAACTTACTTGATCGTACCATGTCAGTCATAAAAACTGCTGGGGTTTCATTTCAGAAAGAAAAGCATAGATTAACAGAAAAATTAGAACATATAAAACTAAAAGATGCCAGTATACAAAATAAGGATATTCGATGGTTTTATGATGATTTACAACAAAAAGCACACTTCTTATTGGCACAGGATCACGAAAAAAATGAAGAGTTAAGCCATAATCCAGAAGAAGCTATTACTTTTTTGGAGAAATTAATTGAGCGTCTTTCCCAAATAGCAGAAGATAAAAAAGAGCGGATTGAGCCTGTTGACCTAAAAGCGATTGTTGCTCAAAAAACGGGAATCCCAATCGGGAAACTACAAGATGAAGAAAAAGAACGACTCCAAAATATGGAGAAAATTATAAAAGAGAGAGTAGTAGGCCAGGACATAGCCATTCAAATCATATCCGATGCCATTATGGAATCTCGTTCTGGACTAAGGAAAGCAGGACAACCTATTGGCTCATTTTTCTTTTTAGGCCCCACTGGAACTGGAAAAACTGAACTCGCCAAAGCATTAGCTGACTTTATGTTTCAGGATGAGAATGCTATCATCAGGTTCGATATGTCTGAATTCAAAGAAGAGCATTCAGCTGCGTTGTTATACGGAGCACCTCCAGGATATGTCGGCTATGAAGAAGGAGGATTGTTGGTAAACAAAATACGGCAAAAACCTTATTCAATTGTTTTATTTGATGAGATTGAAAAAGCTCATACATCTGTTTTTGATGTATTCCTTCAAATCATGGATGAAGGAAAATTACATGATCGTTTAGGGAAAGAAGGCGATTTTTCAAATGCATTGGTACTCTTTACTTCCAACATCGGAGCTAAGCATATCGTAAACTCAATCAATGAAGGAAAAGGACACCCAACATCAAATCAATTGCTAGACATCATGGCAGGGCATTTTCGACCAGAATTTTTGGGGAGATTAACAGAAATCATTCCCTTTGGTCCAATTACAAAAGAAAACGCAATGGGTATTTTTGAAATCCACCTAAAAAAAGAACTACAAGATTTGGTTTCGGAAATGGGATTCAATTTAAATGTTACACAAGAAGCAAAATCCCACCTAGTAGAAAATGGATTCAATGCTACTTATGGAGCACGCCCATTAAAAGGAATCATTCGTTCAGAACTTAGAAGACCCTTGGCAAGAAAAATCATCAGCGGAGAAGTCTCAGAAGGAAAACAAGTAAAAGTCTCCATTTTAAATGGAGACTTATTTTGGGAGATTAATTAAAAATTCATTATATTTAAGCTGTTTTTAGGCCATGTTAAACCACAAAATCCCTAATTATTATGCCCCTTCATACGATAGTAAAAATACGGATAGGAAGTCAAGATATACTAAAATTTTCAAGATTAGTCATCGAACAAAAAATCAATGCACATCATAAATTCTCATTAGTATTACCCGTTCCTTATGAATTATTTAGAGGAGCCATGGAACAAGCCAAAGGATATGTAGGAGCCAAAGTGGTTATTACGGCCAAACCTTCCCTTTTCTCTACCGACAGTTTACTACAATTTAGAGGTGTGGTATCGGAAGCCAAGTTCATTAAAGCAGACGGATCCAGCGGTAGCATCCTCGTCAATGGATTCAGCACCACTTTTCAGATGGATGGATTGCCCGATGCTATGGCATTTAAAGACACTTCATTAGAAAACATCGTAAAAAAAATCATAGGACGCTACCCCACCGACCGCCTAGAACCCATTATTGAAATAGAAGAAAAAGAATTACTCCCTTATACCGTTCAGTACAACGAAAGCGACTTTCAGTTTCTCTCTCGGCTAGCCCGTAAAAAAGGGCTATGGTTTTATTATAACGGAAGACAATTGGTATTCGGTAAACCCAAATCAAAAAAGCTCAAACTCGTTTATGGCGAAGGACTCAACCGTTTTTCCTTTGAAATGCGAACCAAACCAACTCAGTTTCAATACACCGCTTACGACCCTGCCACAGGACAAAGCGGAACAATTGCTTCATCCGAAGTTAAACCACAGCTCAATACCCTCAATCAATATTTATTCAACAATTCCAACAACGTATTTACGCAACAAACTAGTCTGCTTTATAACAATCCCATTAAAGAAGGAGAATTATCAGCACACTTAAAGGAAAGAACCCGCACACAAATCAATGCACAGGTTTCGGATTTATTAACGATTTCGGGGAGCTCGGACAATCCCAGCCTACGCATTGGCGATATAGTGAACATCATCGACCCAGGTTTTTCGGTCAATAACATAGAAAGCGGATTTAGCACCCCACAAAATTACGGAACATTTTATTTGACTGATGTTTTTCATTCCTGTGACGAATCAGGAAACTATTACAATGAATTTCAAGGCATAACTGCCGATGCCCAATCTCCGCCCTACGGCAACGTACACCAAACCACTACAGCCGACACCCAACCCGCAACGGTTATAGACAACAACGACCCCAATGGACTAGGGCGAGTCATGGTACAATTTCCATGGCAACAACGCAACAATGCCACCACACCATGGATACGGTTAATACAACCCCACTCAGGAAGTGGCAAAGGCTTTTACTTTGTTCCTGAAATAGGAGAAGAAGTCTTGGTAGGTTTCGAAGGCGGTAACCCCGAAAAACCCTATGTAATGGGTACACATTATAATGGTAGTGAAAGTTCAGGTTATCATACTTCGGGCAATGACCAAAAGGTTATTCATACTCGTTCAGGAACAAAAATCATCCTAAACGATGCCGCAGGCTCAGTTTTTATAGAAGACCCAAGCGGTAATACCTATTTGATGGACGGACAAGGCAATATTAATGTAAATGCACCCGAAACCATGACACTCAACGCTAAAAACATGAACATTAATGTAGGCGAAAACCTAACCACCACAGTAGGCATGAACAATACCGAAGCGGTAGGAGCCATCAAAACCACCTCAGTCGCTGGAGATGCTAACTTGATGGCAAATAATATAAATATGAATGCTTTAAAAGAATTTTTATCAAAGTCTAAGAACTATACTAATTCAGCATCAGAAATATTGTCTCAAGCTTATAATGGGAATCTTATTTTTTATGCAAAAGACACTATACATGATAATGCTGGAGAACTAGGAAAATCGACTTAACATAAGATATGAAAACAGGAAACTTTATAATTACAGCAGGAGAAAAAATGAATTTTATAGCTGAAGAAATAGAAATTCATGCCACAGAGAATATTAATAATTCTTCAACTCGTCAGATTATTAAAAATGGAGAGCAAAATGGCAGACATTTCGGTTATTATAAGGATAAAACATTTGAAAAATTAAATGTAAAAATTGAAGATAAAATAACATTTTCGATTTATCATACTTGGGGTAGCACACAACCAGATACTGAGCATATTGGAAATGATAAGATTAATGTTTCGGAAAGACGTTTAATTACAGCGGTAGAGAATGGTGAAATTGTTAATCAAGAAAGATTTGTCACAGACTATTACGCACATGTCAATGACGAAGGGGAATTTGATGGGTTTGCATACTCTACTTGGTATTATCATGATAAAACTAATTTTAAAACAATACTGAAACAAGATCAGACGAGTACTATAATTATGAAACAAGTTGTTGAGCAATACGCAAAAGGTGTTGCGACATATAAAAAAGAACATAGAAATGGAAGTCCCGTACAAGCTCAAGCAGTTCAAAACAGAAAAAACAATAAAGGAAAAAAAATAGCTTTAAATAGCTCATCAATTATTGGAAGCATCTTATCTCAGGTTTCTCACCCTTTTGTTAAAATTGCTGGAGGAATATTAAGAGGATCCTCTACTGTTGCAAATGCATTAATCATTGATAATGAACACGCTGATGAAGTTTCCATAAAGATATTAATAGAAGTCCCAAATCCCGAGTTCGCAAAATGATTACCAATCTAAAATTACTTACCCTAATAACAACACTTTTTTTTGTTACATTTTTACTTTATGTAAAATTCTTAAACATTGATTTAATCATTACAATCCAAAGCAGTGAAAAGTTTAATATTATACCTATAAATGTAACAATTAGTTTAATATTAGGAATTCTTATCCTAACATTTTTTTTTAAAAAAAGTATACGTACTTATTTACATATTTTTTGGTTATTTCCTTTACTAATGACTTTTAACTATTATTTGATAGGATCCTACACCTTAGAAAAAGTTGATTATTTATTAGGTTATAAAACCAATAATTTTACTGTTAATCAAACTGTTGATGATAATGGTTGGGTAATAAATGAAATTATAATCAATAGAAAAGATACAATCTATTACTCTGAAAATCCTAGTTGGGTTAACAACATCAGTTCTGTTAAGAAAATGAAAAAATGTACAATTTCAAGAAGTCTATTTAAAAAATATTATCATATGAGAATTCCACAGTAGGCATGAACAATACCGAAGCGGTAGGAGCCATCAAAACCACCTCAGTCGCTGGAGATGCTAACTTGATGATAACGGGGAAACTAATGGAAATAATTGAAGGAGATGTACATAGCGAATCGAAACAAAACAGGCAAGAAATCGCTCAGGAAGATATGCAGTTTCAGTCAGCTAAAAATATAGATAATCATTCACAAGCTGTTGTTACAAACAACAGTGGAGAAAAAGGGGCTAACCATTAACGTTTATCATGAGCAGAACAAGAATTGTTGGCGGAAAATACACCAAAATAATTGGCGGAACGTATGAAATATACGGCAAAAGGATAGACTATACCGCACATTTAAAAGTTAGGAATGAAGGCGTACAAGGCGGTGTTCATTATACAAACAAGCCTAAGTCTCCGCCACCACCAACAACAGATTTAAAAGTAACAAAAGTAGAAGGACCTTTTGACGAAAATGGAAACTTAGTTGATTTTTTAGCAAGAGAAGAGGAATATATTTTTAAAGCTACAACCAGTCGAGAACCACTTCCTCATGAAGTTTCATTACTAAAATGGGAGATAGAATATGACGACAGTAAAAACTATAAAGTAATTTATAATGGAGGTACAATATTTAGCGATGGAAGATTAGGTATATCGTTAAATATACATCAAATTACTACTGCTGAAAAGTTTAATTTATTCGCTTATTTTATAAAAAGAGAGGCTGATGTAAAAGTATGTGTAGAAATTGAAGCTGGAGAAATACTGATGGTTGTAGGAACAGAACAACATTCTCAGACCTATGGAAATAAATTAATGTTTCCTGCTCAAGCGGTAAGAGAAATTAAATCTAATTATTCCAATCATAGATATACTAATATTATAATTTTTAAAGATGCTTTTACCCCAATGCAATTGAGTATAGTTAAACGAGACGCAAGGAGATGGAATAATAATATTTATTTTAAACAAATTACATCTATACAAGAACTGATTGATTACATAAACAAAGGAGATAAAACTGTAAGTAGGGATAACAAAAAAATAGGAATTATAAAAATATTCTCACATGGTCTACCTAGCGTTTTGGATTTTGGCTTAGATGGTGATAATGAGGAAAAACAACGTTTTACAATATCTGATGTAAGTAAATTGGAAAAAGAATCTTTTGCAAAATTCCCTATATTATATTCCTATGCTTGCCGAACAGGTAATAGTGATACTAGGTTAATTGCTTCAACGTCAAGATACGAATACGATTCAGAATCCATTAAATTTGTTAAACCTGAAGATAGCTTAGCACAAACACTAGCTAATCATTTAGAAGGAAAAGTTTATGCCTACTTAAGAAGAAGTAACTATACATCAACATGGCTTGATGGTGGGGATCAAGAATATACGCAATCTTACATTACAATTGAGGATGAAGAAGTTAGCAACCCTTTCAACCCTAGAGATTGGATTAGAACAGGTTGGGATGAGGCTTTATGGAACTTGAATGGAGCTTACCTACCTCCAGAATCTGGGGCAACTCCAGGTGGGATTCTCGAAAGTGGATTATTTGTTTTTCAAAAAGATGAAACACCAAAAAAGGATGAAAGATGAAGTATTTAAAACTTATTATTTTAGGTTTTGTTTTGTGTGCTGTTCAAGCGTTTTTCAGCATGTATGAATTCCAAAATGAAGCCTCATCTACATGCTGGAAATGTTCCTTTAAAGTAGAAGTTTTAGGATATAGTTTGTTTATGTGGCTAGGAATGATGGTTATATATATAATAGTCAGTTTTTTTATAAAAAAAACAATCAAAATTCTTTATTTATTAATTTACACTATAACTTGTTTATTAGTAAATTATTCAATTTTTATCTCAAGAGTATCTTCTTGGAGTACTTTTACTTTTACCGAAGAGACGTTGAGCGTTTTGGATTACTCATTAATTCCTTTATTAATTTCTATAATAATTTTAGCTTTATTCTCTTTTAATACCACAGAATTTTTAAAGCGAAAACTCCTTGAAAATCGAAGATAGTCTAGATATGTTGACGACAGGAGAAACACAAAGAGACACATTAGAAGTAAATAACTACATGAATAAAATTGATTATACAGCAATTATAAACCAAAAATAAAGACGCACAGGGCTCAGTTTTCATAGAAGACCCAAGCGGTAATACCTATTTGATGGACGGACAAGGCAATATTAATGTAAATGCACCAAAGAATATGACCTTTACCGCTGGTGAAAACATTAGCATTACGGCAGGTCAAAACCTAACGGCAGCAGCCGATTATAAAAGAAAAAGAGTAAATAAATGGCGACTTAAAGTAAATTAGTAAAAATTATGCTTAGATAAATAAAAAATTATTATATTAGAAATCTTAAATCTATTAAATCTAAATATATATGTTATCAAACTACGGTATTGGCGGTAATGAGGTAAAACAAGATGCCAACGAAGCTATCATCGAAATCCCTCAGAACAGAACCTTAATCGCCCAAAAATTAACAACAGACTCCCCTATTCGACCTGAATTGGTAGAAGGATTGACTACGATCGAAAGTGCATTTGCTCACTTCAAGCCAGAAGCAAAAGTCGACTTTGAAGACGCAGAAGGTGCTACGCAAGTAGAAGAGCTAAAGTTCAGTAACCTAGGTGATTTCGGAACCAAGGGGATTACTTCTCAAAGTAAATTTCTAAGTAACTTGGAAACAGAAAAAGACCAGTTTCAAAAAATCATGAAACAACTAAAAACTAACAAAATCCTGAAAGCAGCATTAGATGATCCAGATGCAAAAAGTGCATTACTAGAAACCATTCAGGATTTAATTACTGAACTTGAAAATGAAAAATAACCCTAACAACAGCTAAAATCATGTCAAATAAAGAAACTCAAGTGCAGGCTACCGCAGTTGCAGAAGCACCAAAAAAACAACAAAACACTATAAAAAGTACCGAAAAACTTGCTAAATACGGTGGGTTTGATTTACTAGAAATGTCTATTGAAAACGTTCAGAATATGAATCCTGAACGTAAGGCTCGAAAGAAAATTTTTTTAGGAGAGACTGGAAAAGAAAAAGAACGTGCTACTTTGAAAAAAACACTTCAGATGTGGCAAGAAGTTTTAAAGAATAACGATTCTCTAACTGATATGGTAGGAGAATGCGAAGACAAAAGTAAAAAGGCCGAACAAACACTAGAAAAAAATCTCGCCACAGCCATTAAAAAAACAAGAGAATTAGAGCAAGCTTACCGTTCTCTTGCGTTATTCTACAAAAACACAGAAAGCGACAAAGTCAAAAACGTTACCATTATCAATGCTGATTTAGAACAGTTAAAAGATTTAGACAATACCCGTTTTATTGATGCCATTCATGCTGAACTGGTAGATAATTATGACCGTCTTGACCTTAAAAACAACTATGGACTTGTTGTAATTCCTGGTTATTTAGGAAGTAATAAAGTAGTAGAAAAATGGGCGAAAATTGCTCATGAAAATAAAGTTATGCTTGTAACAGATTTCGCACACCTAGACGAGCCAGATGACGTGATGGAAATGTTTGATGAAGCATATCTTACAGGTGGAGACATTTACAGATCTAATGTTTTGATGACTTGTAACTGGTTAGTAGGTCGTGGGAAATTTAGTGAAATTGGAGAAGAAGACGATTTATATGTTCCTCCCGCTGCTGCACTTGCTGGTAAAATTTACGCTACTCTGATGTCTCAAGTAACCGCAGGTAAAAAATTTGGGGGAATCAATGAAGTAGACGGTGTTAAATTCGATTTAAAGAAAAGTGAAATTGCTAACCTTGAAAACATGGGATTAATACCTATGGTAAATGAATACGGAAAGGTAATGGCATTCTCTGGAAAAACATTATTCAATGGCGATAACTTAGGACTACAAACCTATTCTGTAGTACGTGTATTTGACTATGTAACCAAAGTATTAATGGACTTCTTAAACCGAAGAGCATTTGAAAACTTTACCGCAAAAACACGCAAAGAAATCATGAATCAGATTGTACGATTCTTAGACGGTATAACTGGTCCAGATAAACTAATCGAGAACTTTGAAATCCGCCGATTCGAGCAGGATCCAATCCAAAAAGACAGAATATTTTTGGATATTCACATGAAACCATATTTTCCAGCTAAAAATTTCATGATTAAAATGGAAGGGCAAAAAGGAGATGACGGAAACGAATGGGATACCGAATACGAACAAAAATAATGATTACGAATTGTTAGGAATAAACTAAAAGAGCTGTCTGTCTATCAAGACAGCTCTTTTTTGTGAAAATTCTATGAAAATTCAAAATTTCTCAACCTCAGACAACTTAACCCAAAATACCTAACAGATGAAAAATGCTTTATTTGTTTTTCTTTCTTTTTTTCTGACATTAACTCATGCTCAAATCTCTAAAAAAGATTCTGTCAGAATAGAAATTTCTAAACATGATAGTCTATGCAGTTCTATAATACAATATAATACCCCTGAGAAAAAACTTCGTAAAAGAGATTTTGTTTATACAGAAGAACAATCTTTCAGAATTTATAACACTACAAAGGATTTTGCAGTAGTGCAGTTGGGGAAAAGAAAAGGAGAATCCTCTCCCTTTCTCTTTATCAAACTCTCTGTTTACAATGCCTGTATAAAACAAGAAGACATCATAGAACTTTTGTTTTTAGATGGAAGTGCTATTAAGCTAAAAAATAAATATGCGGTGAACTGTGACGGCTACATAGTGATTGAATTGTACAAAAAGGAAATTGAAATCATCTCAAAAAGACAATTACAAAGCTTCATGATCTATACTTTCCAAAAAGATTATGAATTTCATTTTACCGAAAAACAAGGGAACCTATTCAATCAAAACTTAATTTGTCTTTGGAATTTTAAAATATGATTTAGTTTGTTTTACAGAATCCATACATGAAATTGTTTAATTTCCCTTCAGAGCTACTTATCCCTGAAATATCCATTAATTCCCCAAAATAAACGCATATTTGTTCGCGATCTTCCGTATCAATTTCTAAATATATATCATAAAACTTTTCTAACCCCGATTGGATTATTTTTTGACATTCCCCATTAGTAGCATTATCTCCTATATTTTCAAAATCAAAAGAAATTTGGTTTATTTTTTCAGATAAATTCTTTTGTAAAACACTCCCTAAGAATTTATCTTTTTGTCTAAATTTATCAAACGAATTTTTCATAGTACGGAATTATTAAATAAGAGCATTCAAAAGCGTAGTAACATCTTCTTCAAACTGGCTTCTGTCAAAATCTTTCACCCGTTTTGGTAATTTGTCAAAATTCTTAAAAGATTTAATCATTTCCTTCGTTACAAGTATTCGTATCCTGATGAAACATAGTCCGCTTCTTCGCCATAAAGAATATCTACATCAGTTTGCGATCCTACCCTACTATCATAACGAATTTCGTTCTCTTTTGTTCTAACCCAGTCGCCATCACCACGTAAATTACTAAACTCCCTTTGAACCCGATCCAATTCGGATTTATAAAAAGATTGTATTTTATCTTTTGTTCGTAAAGTAGTAGATTTTAGCTGGTCTTTTAAATTCATGTTAAAAGTAACATTGAAATTACTTTTTTCTATACTATGAGAGAATTCAGCTGATTTTTGGGCAAAGAAAATTGCTGATTTAACATCTTTATCGAATTATTCTATTCTAGTACATCTAACGCGTCCATAAATTTTTATACTATTATTGTACAATCAATCTATAAGGGTAAATATTGGAAGAAACATTGTCCAACTTATGCATTAAGTTATCACATAGATATTGCCATTCACTTGCTGAAACAGGCGGGTCTAAATTCGGGTTCCGAGTAATGAGAATGTCAATAGTTCGTTCAAATCCTTTATTAGAAGCAGTGTCTATTTTGGTGCCTTTACGCAATTGTACATCTAAAACCGTATGTTTAAAGTGATTCAGACAGAACGCTTTTATATCTGCAAAAGTAACGACTCTTCCGTGTGTTAGTAAGGAATTTCGGAAAGACAGTATTTTTTCCTGCGTAGAAAGACGGCTTCTTCCGCCCACAGATGAAGAAATCATGTAAATCGTGTTACTCATAAAATCAGACCCTTTATTAACCGTAAGCCTTGTTTCGGGTCTTATATCATTAGCGGCATCTCCCATACAAGACCAGTATTCTACCGAAATCATTTCGTTTTCTTTTTCGCTTAAATTGATTTGGGGACGTACAATTACATAAGGGAAATTAGATTTTGTAAAATCATGTTCTTTTGTTTGTTGTTCGAGTGTCGCGATTAACTGGTTCAATTGTTTAAGATTATCATTTAGGAAATCTCCTCCTAACACAGAAAAAGAAGCACTTTCGTCTTTTAATAATTCCAACAAGTATTGAATAAGTTCTGATGCATTTCGTTCATCAAATCTTACAACGCCGCTGTTTCGCAGTGAAGCATTACCACTTTCCAAATTACCTTCCGAAAAGTTTTTCATATCATAACGATTTCCTCTAGAATCGGAAATTTCATTCAAATCCAAAAAATGTTCTTCCGTTTCTAGTGGGATGTAATTGATAAACGGATCTACACCTCTAGAAGCAATATCTAATGTTTTATTGATAACTGGGAAACAATTTAGTGAAAACATAGCGTTCTCCAAGACTTCATTGATCATAGTTTCGGGAAATCTGAACTCGATCCAAAGAATGTTTTTTAGCTGATTGAATTGCTCTCCCGAGAAACAATTTTCTAATGCATCAGGAACGCCAAAACTTTCTTCGCCAATTTCCAAATCCTCTTTCAGATGAAAAAATTTGGATGCATAATATTGATTTACCTCTCCATAAATCTGATGAATCCGATTGTAATTTCGGGTAATTACAGACTCTACATCTATTGGAGAGTATTTATTGTTATACCCTTCATTCAGAACCAGTTCCTTTCCAGCATGAAAGATTTTTGCCTGCCGTAGATTGTGGTAAAAAACCTCTTGCTGGTGGGTGTTTCGTATATCAGTATAAAACATCAATTTCTCTAAAGTCTCAATAGAATCTGACTCTAAACGAATCCCTAACCAAAGGCTTCCGTTTGATAAATATTTTTTAGATTGTATAATGCGATCTTTATGAAAAGTTCTAGCAAGGGAATATAAATTATTCCCAAATGCCATATATTCTAATTTTGCAGCAGCAAGCATGAAGCTTCCAGTAGGGCCAAAATTTACTTTTTTTACGATTGGATTGATAGGGTCATAAATATTAGGAATGCTTTTTAGCGTTTGGAGTTGATGTTCTAATGAGAGCGGAAAGTTGTTTTCAGTTGGAATGGCATGAATAATTGCTCTTGAAGGAAATACTCCTGAACTGTTTTCTGGTATCATGATTTCCAAAAGACGTTCTATGATTCTGGAACGAGAATTATCCTGTTCAGAAGATAACTTTTCTAACTCTGCACCACATGCTTCCAACAACATGGCAACTATGGGATCAAATGATGTTTCTAGTTCCTGATCTCCGTACCCCCAAGCTCTTGCAGCTCTTTTCAGTATCCGGTCTTTAATTCGTTCTTTTGTATCCATGAAGTTTAGTTTAAATATATGATAGAGGCCCTAGAAAAAAGTAGCCGTAAAAGTTGAATGGGCGATTTGTTTTTAATATGTACCCGTCTATGTTTACATTTACTTTCTTTTTCATTCGTAAAGTGTTGTCAAGAGAAGCGACTCTATCTTCGGAAATAGTCACTTCCACTTCTTTTAGTTCTAGTCTTTTTTCGAGGAATTTTATGGTGTGTGTAAGTGCCTTCTTTATGTTTTGTTTCATTGTATTATGATCGGAAAGTATGTCGAAATCCGTTTCCCAAATTTTACAACCAAATGCTTCATTGTACTTACATTCGCCATAAGAAGATGTTACAGCCATATTAATATACTGAGCTACAGAGTGTTCTAAGTTTGTCTTTTCAAGTTCTTTTTTCTGCATTAGGTCTTTAAAGTTCATTGGGACTTTATAGTATATTCCGTACATTTTATAAATAAGTTATTTTATTAACATTTCCTTTTGAATCAAAATCAAACTCTTTGGCTATCTGACTTCTTTTTATGAGATGAATCTCTATTTTGGGTACTGTTTTAATAAATTTTTCTCGGTATTTTATATCTCCTATGAATTTTTGCCCATTGCTATTATCTATCACAAAAAAGAAATTCTCTGTATTGTTCTCTTCAAAGAATTTTTCAGGGATTTTTCCTGCAACCAAGTAGGCATTCTGGTTTTCTCTTCTGAGCGAAAATGAAAGATATTCTTCTCTCATGGTTCTGTATTTTGACACCTCAAATTTCTCCTTTTCACTCTTGAGGGGCTCAAATAAAATGGTCGGAAACGAGAAATTTAATTTTTGAAATAATTTAATTCCAAAAAATGAAAATCCAGATACTTTTTTTGTTTTTAACTCTTTAAATAAAAACGTGTCACGAGTTACTTCATATATTTCTGTTTCATTTGTTTTATCATCTGTAACCATCATTTTATAAGTAGGGAATTCTATTTTATCTATAGACTTATCTTTTTGAAGGTTTATTTCAACTCTCCCCACTTCTTCGCTTGATATAGTAATGGTTATCGTATGTTTTTGAAGAGCCGAATCAAACCTTCCCATTTCTTCAAATTTTCCGTTTCCTGCATACATGGGTGACCCTGGATTATTTGTAGATGATAATGAGAGATCTAATTGCGGTATAGGCATATTTCTTTATTTAAGTTGAATTTGGTTTATGCAAGATAAGGTTTTTTAGAAATGTTAAAAAAGAATATCTACATATTTTGGTTTTAAAATAAGGAAAAATAAATACAGAAAGTCTTGGTCTTCTAAATAAATTCGACAAATACTTATTTAGAACATCTAGATAAATCATCCTTAATAGAAAAATGAGCTTGTGATTCTTTAGAAAGAACAGCTGAATACATGGAAAATGCTAATTGTTTGAAAATTAAAATTTCCATAAAGCAATTCGAAAAATAATTCAACATTTTTTATGGTTTTATTTTATAATTCTTGAACCTGTTTATAAGCAGTTTTATCCCTAAATAAGAAATATATAAACGAATAAAGTCGCCTTTCAGCGACTTTATTTATAAAGCTCCTCCTCTTGGGCTCGAACCAAGGACCCTCTGATTAACAGTCAGATGCTCTAACCAACTGAGCTAAGGAGGATTTTTCTTTTGAGCGGACAAATATAAAACGTTTTTTATTTACCTACAATATTTTTTTAAAATTTATCCTGTTATCGCATTTAAAATATCATTACCAAATACGAAAACCATTAATCCTAAGAGGATTACAACGCCTACCATTTGTGCTTTTTCTAATATTTTTTCACTCGGCTTTCTGCGTGTTATTATTTCATAGATTGCAAATAAGGCATGACCTCCGTCTAATGCGGGTATGGGTAATAGGTTTAAAAAGGCCAACCATGCAGAAATGATTGCGGTAAAACTCCAAAAGAAAGTCCAATTCCATTGTGTTGGCATTTGTTTTACCATTCCTATTGGACCTGCCATTTGTTTTCTACCGTCTTTTACCTTAGTTAAGGCTTTAATTCCTTTTACTTGAGTAGTTATTGAACCTATAGTTTTTTTCTACTCCTCTCACTAAAGCAGAGCCTATACTATAATCTTTAGTAACAAATAGGCTTTGTGCATAATGCATATTATAACCTATTCCTAATTTACCATCGTTAGATATAGTAGCGTCAAGGTTTACTAATGTTTTGTTTCTTTCTACTTGTAATTGAATCGTTTTTCCTTTAGCGTTTACTATTAAATCATTAAATGCTGGTATGGAATTTATTGGTTTGTTATTAACGTTTACTATTTTATCTCCTATTTTAATTCCTGCTTTTTCTGCACCAGAGTTAGCCATAACTGAATCAATAACCATTGGTACATAAGGTGTAAAATAAGCTCCTTTTAATTCAAACATTTTAGCTCTATTCTGTTTAGAAATTGGCAAATGAATGATTTGTTGACTCCTTTTTACATCCAATACTTCTCCTCCTAACATGGCTTCTTTTGATATATCTTCTAAGCTCTCATAAGTTACACCGTCTACTCCTACTGGAATATCGCCCATTTGTAAACCCATTTGGGTTTGAACTGAATCTACTTGAATACCATTTGTCATTTTATTTACAGACAAGTAATTCTCTCCATTACTCAACAATAGACCTGTGAATATAATTATAGCTAAAATAAAGTTTACTGTAACACCTCCTAACATTATTATTAAACGTTGCCAAGCGGGTTTTGTTCTAAACTCCCATGGTTGCGGTTCTTGCTTCATTTGTTCGGTATCCATACTTTCATCAATCATACCTGCTAACTTCACATAACCTCCTAAAGGTAACCAGCCTATACCATAAACTGTATCGCCTATTTTTTTCTTCCAAATAGCAAATTTTACATCAAAAAAACAAAAGAAACGTTCTACTCTAACGCCAAACCATTTTGCTGGTAAAAAGTGTCCTAATTCATGCAACATTACTAAAAACATTAAGCTTAGCATTAGTGTTGCTATTTGTATAAATAATCCCATTTTTTTATTAAGTAAGTTGCGAAATTACGCTTTTTGATTGATTCTATAAAAGTCTTTTAGGTTTTATTACTTCCAACGAAGTGATTCTAACAAATGTTTAACATCTGCTTTTAAGTAATTAATAGCGGGTTGTAGTGAATCATAGTCGGGTTTTGTTGAGAAATAAACCGAACCTGTTACTATGTTTTTTAAGCTATCTGTAGCATGAAACTGAAGATTAATAGCCGATTCACCTCCCAATTCAAATAAAGTGCCGTAGACTTTATGGTCATTGAATTCAAAGATTTGAGGTGATATGTAACTTGCTTTTACCGATTGTTCATGGACCAACTTTTCGCTATCTTTAATTTTATTCGCCAAATCATTCTCGTTATTAATTGGAAAATACGTAAGGTAAATATTGGCTTTCATTCTAGGATAATTTACCACCAACCAACAATTTTTTTGAGTAAGTTTTACTTGACTAAAAGTTGAATAATCAAACACAAAAGGGCAATTACTATTGTATGTTTGGTATGTTGGATTTGGGTACTCTAAACGTACATCACCTGTTGGTTTTAGGATAGTTTCCTTTTTACAAGCCATAATACTTAAAAAGAATATGCTTATTAATAACAGTATTTTTTTAAATTTCATAACCTAAAAGGGTAAGTCGTCATCCTCTATCTCGCTATTGTCTTGTGGTGGTTGTGGCGAACTCGTTTCTTGAAAAGTACTTGGCGAAGCATCTGAATTTCCTTTAGGCGTTAAAAATTCAATATTATTGGCAATAATTTCTGTTGTATAACGAGTTTGGTTACTCTCGTCTTGCCATTTTCTTGTCTTCAATTTTCCTTCTACATAAACCTTATCACCTTTTTTTAGGTATTTTTCACAAATTTCTGCTAATTTATTACGGGTAACAATATTATGCCATTCGGTTTGAGTTACACGTTCATTGGTTTCTTTAGAGGTATATGCTTCAGATGTAGCTATGGGAAAACGTCCAATACAACTATTTTCATCGAAATGATGCATTTTAACATCATCTCCCAAATTACCTATTAAAATTACTTTATTGGTTGTTCCGTTCATAATTATTGATTTTAACAACCAAAGATACAAAATTATCTAATTTTGGGGCGATTAATCTCTAATGAGTGGCATGATAATACCACTTGCCTGCTAGAACTCCGAAATACATAGAGAAAATAATGGCTACTGATATTAAAATAAAAATCAATGAAATTAACTCTTGCTTGTTTTCTATCTTATTAAGATTTTTCATTTTATTGAAGGTTTTTAATTATCTCACATTTTAGCAAAAATAATTTTTTTTTCAATCTTTACTCTAAAGTTAAACTAAATTTTCAAAAAATTCTCCATGGGCTTGGGCATTGGGTATTTTTTTATGCTGCTAGGCGTAACGGCAATAGCATTTAATGTTTTAAGTGTATTTTTTAATTGATTCTTGTCAATTTGAATTTGCCAAAAAGTAATACTAATTTTTTGATGAGTTAGAACATGTGTTAAATCTTCTACTTTTGTGGGTTTTTTATGTAAACCTAGCCCGTTAAAAGTATTGAGGAACTCCACCTCATCTAACTCCCACATAGGAAAGGTGTATAAATTCTGCCAAACGTCTTTATGGATTCTTTGCGTAAGAATTTGTTTATCATCAATATTAAAATCAACAAAATGGAAAGTTCTTTTTTTGATTTTTATTTTTTTTGATTTTACTGGTAAATTTATATGCGTTTGCTGCCTTAACCCCTCACATGAGTAACTTAATGGGCAAATATTGCACTTTGGATTTTTAGGCAAACAAACTAATGCACCTAACTCCATTACTGCTTGATTAAAATCTCCTGGATTATTTTCATCAATAACTTGTTTGCCTAGTTCAAAAAAGTATGATTTTGTTTTACCTACAGCTATGTCCAAGTCAATGTTAAAATAACGTGCAAATACCCTAAACACATTACCATCTACCACAGGTACTATCTCGTTAAAACAAATAGATGCAATAGCGGCAGCCGTATAATCACCTATTCCTTTTAATTTTTTTAGTTCTTTAAAGTTATTAGGAAACGTTCCATTTAAATTTTCTACTACCATTTTTGCTGTTGCATGAAGGTTTCTTGCTCTTGAATAGTAACCTAATCCTTGCCATAGTTTAAGTACTTCTTGTTCGCTTGCTTTAGCTAAATCATATACAGTAGGATAGTTTTGCATAAACTGTAAATAATAACTCATGCCTTGATTCACACGGGTTTGCTGTAAAATAATTTCAGAAAGCCAGACTGAATACGGATTTTTAGAGTTTCGCCAAGGCAAATTCCTCTTATTTTCCTTAAACCAAATCAATAACAGTGTGTTAAAACTCATAAAAAGTGTATAAATATTTTTAGTTTAATAGCAAATAACTATATTTGCACCCCTTTCTAAATAAAATCAAAAATAGAAACAAAATTTTATATATATTATGACCAAAGCAGAAATTGTGAGTAACATCTCTAGTAAAACAGGACTTGAGAAAAATGAAACTCAGAAGATTGTAGAATTATTTATGAATGAAGTAAGAGATTCTTTAGAGTCTGGCGAAAACGTTTATTTAAGAGGGTTTGGTTCTTTTACAGTAAAGACTAGAGCTGAAAAGACTGGTAGAAACATTTCAAAAGGAACTTCAATTATAATTCCTGCACACAATGTGCCTGTATTTAAACCAGCAAAAACATTTGTTGAAAGCGTTAAAACAAAAGTAAAAGTAAAATAAATAGAACCATGCCAAGCGGAAAGAAAAGAAAAAGACATAAAGTAGCTACGCACAAACGTAAAAAAAGACGTAGATTGAATAGACACAAAAAGAAGAAATAATCTTTTTGTAAATCAAAAAATATTTTGAATTGGCACTTCTCTACCCAAAGAAAAGTGCTTTTCTTGTTACTCTTCCCCATCATAACCTATATTTAATTTGATGAGTAAAGAACTAGTAGTTTCTACCGAAAAAGATGTCGTTAACATTGCCCTTCTAGAGAATGGTAAATTAATGGAACTCCATCAAGAGACCACCGACCAAAAATTTGCAGTGGGTGATTTGTATTACGGTAAAATTAAAAAATTAGCCCCCAGTTTAAATGCAGCATTTGTTGACATTGGTTATTCTAAAGATGCCTTTTTACATTACCATGACTTAGGCCCACAAGTAAAGTCATTACTTACTTATGCTAAAATTGTGAGTGCCAAAAAATACAAAACATCTAATTTAAAATCTTTTAGAGAAGAAGAGTCTATTCATAAAGATGGAACAATTGACCAAGTTTTTAACCCTGGCGATACCGTTGTTGTACAAATAGCCAAAGAACCTATTAATACCAAAGGTCCACGTATTACATCCGAAATTTCTATTGCTGGAAGATACTTAATCTTAAGTCCTTTTTCCGACAAAGTTTCTATTTCTCAAAAAATAGTCAATAAAACAGAACGTAACCGACTAGTTACATTGATTGAGAGCATAAAACCCGAAGGATTTGGCATCATTATTAGAACTGTTGCCGAAGGTAAAAAAGTAGCCGAATTACACGCTGACCTTAATTACTTACTCAACAAATGGAATCAAGTTTTTAAAAACATTCAAAATAAAAAAGCTCCCGCTCAGTTGTTAAGTGAAATGGACAGGGCTTCCTCTATTTTACGCGATAATTTTAGTGACGATTTTGTTGGCATTACAATAGACGATGAAGATTTTGCGGAAGAAATGAAAGAATATTTAAGCGTCATTTCATCTGGAAAATCTAAACTCATAAAAGTTTATGATAATCCTCAAGTTCCTTTATTCGAAAAAATGGGAATTGAACGCCAAATAAAACAATCTTTTGGTAAAAATGTAACTATTCCACAGTCTAAAGGTGCTTATTTAGTGATAGACCATACCGAGGCTTTACATGTAATAGACGTAAACTCGGGTAACATTACTAGAAATAGTAAAAACCAAGAAGAAAACGCTATTACAGTTAATAAAATTGCTGCTACAGAAATTGCCCGACAACTTCGTTTACGCGACATGGGCGGAATTGTTGTTGTAGATTTTATAGATATGGCTACTGCCGACAATAGAAAAGCATTATACGAGCACTTACGTGCCGAAATGCAAAAGGACAAAGCCAAACACAAAATACTACCTCCTAGTAAATTTGGTCTAATTCAAATTACACGTCAACGAGTTCGTCCCGAACTTTTTATAAAAACAAAAGAGAAAAATCCTAACACTCCTACTGAAGAAGTAGAAGCCCCAATTCTATTAATAGAAAGAATTGAACAAGTTTTAATTAATATACTAGAAAAGAAAGACCGTGATTTAAAAGGGCTTTCATTACATGTGCATCCATTTGTGGCTGCCTACCTAAAACAAGGTTTACCTAGTGTTCAACATAACTGGTTCTTACACCACAAAAAGTGGCTAAAAATTGTGGCTAGAGATTCTTATAAGTATCTTCAATTCAATTTTTTAGATAGAAATAACAATACTTTATTTAATGAATCTAATTAAAAATTTTGTTTAACGGTGTATTTGTCGTAGAATGCTTTAATATGCCCTACGGCCTCTTCAGGTGTGTCTACCACTCTAAATAGTTTAAAGTCTTTTTCGCTAATGTTACCCTCTGCTAAAACGGAATCTTTTAGCCAATCCATTAAACCCTCCCAAAACTTTTTACCTACTAAAACGATTGGGAAACGTCCTGTTTTTTGGGTTTGAATTAAGGTAAGTGCTTCAAATAATTCGTCCATGGTTCCCATGCCTCCTGGTAATACTATAAAACCTTGAGCGTATTTTACAAACATGACTTTACGAGCAAAAAAATAATCGAAATTCATGGCATAGTCGGTATCAACAAATTGGTTTAAGCCTGATTCAAAAGGTAAATGAATTCCTAAACCTACCGATGCACCTTTGCCTCTTTGTGCACCTTTGTTGGCTGCCTCCATAATACCTGGACCGCCGCCAGTAATTACTCCGAATCCTATTTGAGTAAGTTGGTAAGCTATTTCTTCGGCCATAGTATAATATGGGTTGTTAGGTTGTGTACGAGCCGAACCAAATATAGAAACACATGGACCTATGCGTGACATTCTCTCGTATCCATTAACAAATTCACCCATAATTTTAAATAATGCCCATGAGTCATTAATTTTTACTTCGTTCCAGTTTTTGGGTGAAAATTTTGATCTTATTCTTTCGTTTTCTTCTCTTTCAGTCATTTTAATTAATTTATAGGTATAATTTTTTTTGCTTGTTTAGAGACAATGAATCTTTGGACTGCTTGATTAATATATTCGTCTGATTCTATTGGTGTTATGATTTTTTTTATTCTTTCTTCGGATTTTATTTGATGTTGGTATTGATAATAGCCATAGCCCTTACATTGTTTGTCTTTAATCCAAAAGAATGATTTTTCATTTGAGTTTCGTCCTTTGTCAATTACTAAATAATTATTTTCTGTTGCAATACCATCTATAAATTGTTGGAATCTTTGGTTGTATTCCTCTGGGCTTTCTTTTACTATACAGGCACCATTACATTCATTTACTTGAAAAGCAATGCAGTCGGCTTCGTGTTTTTGTAATTTATCTTATTTTTAAGCATAGTTTTAATTCTTCTGTAATTAATAAAACTACTTCTCTCCCACTTTTTAAATTGTAATATTTAGCAATAGGATTGTCTTTTCGTCTAGTTACTTTTTGAATGTTTATATATTTATAACCCTGCCTATTAACACCAGTATATAGACCATAGTCTAAGTCTTCTGGCTCTGATTTGTTATTTGTTGGTTGATTAATTTTTATTTCATTGTATTGTTTAATCCAAGCCATTAATGTGCTTCCTGTAACTTCATAATTAACCGATTTTACTTGTGTTCTGATTTTTTTTGAGAGTAGTGAACGTCCTGTAAAATGATTATTAACCGACTGTTTTATATTTAAACTACGAGACAAATAAATAATTTTTTGGCTAGCATTTAATAAGTAATAAACACCTGTTTTACTAGGTAAATCATTAATTAAATCATGATATTTAGGGTTGATTTTTTTAGGCTTGTTTTTTTCTATCTGGCGTATACTTTTACTAATTTCTTTTAAAGAGTCTTTATCTTGTAATAACTTAAACAGTTGGAGTGTTGCTCTTGCGTCTCCTGAAGCTCTATGACGATCTGTCACTAATATTCCTAATGATTTACTTAGTTTTCCTAAAGAGTAAGACTCCTCATTGGGTATTAATTTTTCTGAAAGCGGTATGGTGTCTATTACTTCCCTGTAATAACTATAGCCTAGTTTATTATATTCTTGCTTTAGCATTCTATAGTCAAACTCAATATTATGTCCTATTAAAATACAGTCTTGCGTTATTTCTATAATTCTCTTGGCTACTTCATGAAATTTTGGGGCATTCCTAACTAGTTTAGGTGTAATTCCTGTTAGCTTTTGTACATATATGTCTATGTTTCTATCGGGTTTTACAAGAGATATAAATTGGTCTGTAACCTCTCTTCCGTTGTATTTATAAATTGCTATTTCTATAATAGACTCCTCGCCTTTTTTCCCCCTGTTGCTTCTATATCTAATACTGCGTACACATTTATTTTTTAAGTGCTCCAAAAATACTTCGTATAATAAGGTTTCCTGCGGTTCGCATAAAACTTTTTGTGGTACTATCGTTCAAAATAGTCTCCAATGTACTTTTTTCTTTGGTAGCTGTTCTTCTTGTAGTTGTGGTCGTTGGTTTTGTTTCTTTAGTGGCAGATTCTTGTGCTTTTTCCATTTTAGCCGACAGAATCTCAAATGCAGATTCTTTATCTACGTCTTGTTCATATTTTTTTACTAGGTTAGATTGATTCACGATAGCATCAATTTCTGCATTGGACAATACATCCATTCTAGACAAAGGTGCACGCATATAAGTATAAGCTAGTGGTGTTGGTATTCCTTTTTCATTTAATGCGGTTACAAAAGCTTCTCCAATTCCTAATTCTGTTATAACTTCATCTGCTTTATAGAATTCTGTTATAGGATAATTTTCTACCGCATTTTTAATTTGTTTACGGTCTTTAGCTGTAAAGCCACGTAAGGCATGTTGTATTTTTAATCCTAATTGACTTAAAACACCCTCTGGCACATCACCTGGTACTTGAGTACAAAAAAACAACCCTACTCCTTTTGAACGGATTAGCTTTACCATGGTTTCTATTTGTTCTAATAGAGTACTAGAAGCTTCTTTAAAAATTAAATGTGCTTCATCTATAAATATAACTAGTTTGGGCTTGTCACTATCACCAGATTCTGGGAGGGTTGTGTAAATTTCTGCTAATAGACTTAACATAAAGGTGGAAAACAAATTTGGTTTGTTTTGTATGTCAGTTAGTCTAACTATGCTTACCACTCCTTTCTCATTTTCGGTTCTTATTAAATCATTAACATCAAAAGAGGTTTCGCCAAAAAACTGATTTGCTCCTTGTTGTTCTAAGGCTACTATTTTACGTAAAATGGCCCCTAACGAAGAGGATGCTATGCTACCATAATTTTTGGTGAGTTCTGCTTTTCCTTCTTCATTTTCAGTAATAAATAGTAGTACCTTTCGCATATCTTCTAAGTCTACTAATGGTAGACCTTTGTCATCACAATATTTAAATATAATAGATATTATGCTTGACTGTGTGTCGTTTAGTTCTAGTATTTTACTAAAAAGTATTGGCCCAAATTCCGAAACGGTTGCTCGTAAACGTGCTCCTTTTTCGTCAGACATGGTTAATAACTCTACAGGAGCTCCCATTGGTGAATACGCTATGTTTAACAATCGCTGACGTTCCTTAATATGTTCGTTTGCTCCGTCACCAGCAGCAGCAATTCCACTTAGGTCTCCTTTTATGTCCATTAATAAGCTAGGTACACCTTTTAACGATAATTGTTCGGCTAATATTTGTAAGGTTTTGGTTTTTCCTGTTCCTGTTGCACCTGCAATTAAACCATGTCTGTTCATTGTTTTTAGAGCAATAGAAATTTCTGCATCGGGTAAAACTTCACCATTTAGCTTGGCTTTTCCTAATACAATTTTATCGCCTTTATATTGATAACGACTTTGTATTTCTTCTATGAATGCGTTTTTGTTTGACATGATTTAAAGATTTTATTCAAAATTACAAATTTTTAGTGACTCTTAAAGGTAGCTATTACTGGATAGTGGTCTGAATATTTAACGTTTTTTGACTCTATACTAACAGGAACAAGGGTTGAACTATAAAAAATATAATCTAGTTTTATGGGGATTTTATATTCATAAAAAGTATTGCCAGAACTTGTTCCTACTTGGGTATAAGCATCGGTTAAGTAATTCGCTATTTGATTGTATTCATATGAGTTGGGAACAGAATTAAAATCACCCATTAATATTACAGGGTGTTTTGTTCCTCTAATGTAGGGTATTATTTTTTTGATTTGTTTTTCATGTTCAATAAAACCATGAACTAACTTATTTTTTATCACCTTAGCGTTTTCTTCTGTTTTTTCTGATTCGGTGGTTTGTTCTATTAATTTTTTATCTAAAAACATCGATTCTAAATAAACATTAATAAAACGTATGGTGTCTTTGCCTGTATCTACATCAAAATACGCCGCACGACCAGAGGCTCCGTCTTTAGTGGTAACTATAGATTTGGTTTCTATAATTGGGTATTTACTAAAAAACTGTAATAAAGAATAACTTTCGTGGTAATAACCTTTAAATAATGAATCTTTTACGGGGTCTATTTGTCTTGTATATACTTCTTGTAATGCAATAACATCTGCATTTTCTTTTTTAAAAAAATCACCTATACCATTCGTTCTTAAATATTTTACGTTGTAAGATATTATTTTTAAATCTGATTTTGTATTCGATTTTTTACCAAAGTACTGATAATTTTTACTCAGTGGTATGTATAAACCTGCTGATAGTATAATGAATAAAATTGCATATCGCCATTTGGCAAAAAGCCAATAAACAATCAAACATAGGTCTACCAAAACTAATAATGGAAAACCTATAGCTATAAAACCAAAGTATGGAAAGGTTGAAGGTTCTACTTGTGAACTAGCATAAATTAAGTAACATACCACTAAAAAAAGTAAATGGAACAGTAAAAATACTTTCTGAAAACCGTTTAATTTCATTTATTTATGCTTCTTTTATTTACCTGATTTAAATAAAAAATCCTTTTCATGTTTAGATAAACTATCGTAACCTGAACGAGATATTTTATCTAAAATGGAATCTATTTTTTGTTGATTTTTAAGCTTCATGGCATTAAAATCATAGTCGTCTCGTGGCACATTAGTCTTTTGATAATTTTGTTTAGGTTTTGAAGGTTTTACTTTTATTGAGGTTATATTACTTATAGCTTTTCCTAAAAAGTCATTTCCTTTTTCGAATTGTTTCATGTACAAAAAGCCAAAAAGAGCACCACCTAAATGCGACACGCTTCCACCTATATTATTGTTAGATAAAATCATAAATAAATCTAATCCTAAAAAGGCATATGCAATGTAATCTAACGGAATTGTTGTGTTAAAAAACATTAATTGTATTTTCATTTTTGGAGAATATGCTACTAAGGCAAAAAAAGAGTGAATAAATAGCTGCTGAGGCTCCAACTAAATTTCCGCTAATGTTAAAATAAGTAGAGACTATTGTAAAAATGATTCCACCTGCTATTCCTCCAAAGAGATAGAAGGTTAATAAATCTTTTTCTCTAAAATAACGTAAAAATAATTGACCTACCGTGTAAAGCATAAACATGTTAATCAACAAATGAAAAACGAAAGATTTGGGGCTATGTAGAAACATATAAGTAAAAATTCCCCATGGTTGTTTATAAAAATTTTGAAGTGTTGGTAAAGCCGAAAAATGTGCTTGTAAATCTATGCCTAAAAGCTTAAAAATAAACATAGCAATAAATACGGCTACGTTTATATAAATCAGTTTTATGATAACATTACCTGTAGTGAATTTATATTTTAAATCGTCCAGTAAACTCATATTTAATACATGCTTTGATTTTGTTTTTTCCAGAATCTAATTAACAAAAACCCGATTAAAGCACCACCTAAATGAGCAAAATTTGCTATTGGGTTCCATGCATAATTACTTACCCCCATATATAATTCTAATACAATAATAGCCGGAATAAAATACTTGGCTTTAACTGGAACTGGAAAAAACAATAATGCCAATTTAGCGTTAGGGTACATTACACCAAAGGCCACTAATAAACCATAAATTGCTCCCGATGCACCTACCATTGGCGTTATATAATAAGACAATAATTCTTTTGCTTTTTCAGGAACATTACCACTAAAACCAATGGTTTGATTTGGCACAGTTGTTTGTTTAGTATTAATAATTTCTTGAACATTAATTCCTAAACCTTCTACTATTGGTTTTAGGTTTTCAATATGTAAATAATTAGTAAAATTAAATAACGCAAAACCACCAAAACCAGCTAAAAAATATAAAATCAAATATTTTTTGGCTCCTAATGATTGCTCTACACTGGAACCAAACATCCACAAGGCAAACATATTAAATAAAATATGCGAAAAACCACCATGCATAAACATATGTGTAATTAATTGCCATGGTTTAAAGTTGATTGATTCTGGATAAAAAGCCCCCAAATAAATACTTAAATTAATACCTCTTTGTTCAAATATAATGGTTGCCAAAAAAAATAGTCCATTAATAATTAACAGATTTTTGGTAATGGGTGGAATGGCTCTATTAAACATATTTTAGTTCAATTTTTTATCAATATCAGTTGTTGGAATTTGTACAAAAACAGGTTTTCCAAAAGGTGAATAATTAGGTTCGGGTAATAAAAACAATTGCTGTGCCAAATTTCTAGTCTGTTCGGGCTGTAAAGGCTCCCCTTTTTTTATTGCAGCATGTTTAGCTAAGGTTTTAGACAGTTGGTTTTCGTAGTTTAAATTTTGTTCATTTACAAGCTCTGCCATAAAGTCATTAAAAATTGGTATTATATGACTCGAATCTAAATCAGTTGGTATTGCTTTTATAATGATTTTTTCTGATTCAAAATCAATATCAAACCCAAATTGAAGCAATGTTTTACTTACATTTTTAAGCTCATTAAACTCTTGTATACTACAATCTATTACTGTTGGAAATAATAATTGCTGACTTAACGTATTAGCACTCAGTGTTTTTTTAAATTGCTGATATAAAATGGTTTGATGTGCTCTATGCTGATCTATAACATATAAAAAATTATTATAATTCGCCACCAAATATTTGTTCTCTAATTGAAAAACGTCGGTTAGCCCAACCTTTTCTTCGTCTTCTAAAATATTAGATGGAAAATTGTTTTCCTGCTCAAAAGTTGTGAGACTTTTATAAAGCTCATTGGTGGCTTGTCTCTCTGAATGATTAGAAAAACGTTCAAACGGATTAAAACTTTTATCAACCTTAATTTGAGGTGGCGTAATGTTTTTACTTTTAGGCTTAGAGGGTAAAAAAGACCAATCTGGGTCTTGTTCAAAATCGAGCGATGGTACTACACTAAACTGCCCTAGAGCATGTTTAACAGCAGCTCTTAATACGGCAAAAATGGCATGATCTTCCTCAAACTTTATTTCTGTTTTTGTTGGATGAATGTTAATGTCAATCTTAGAAGGATCTAAATTTAAATACAAAAAATAAGACGGAAAATAACCCTTTGGCAACAAGTTATCAAAAGCATTTATGACTGCCCTATGTAAATATGAACTTTTTATAAATCTTTGATTTACAAAGAAAAACTGTTCTCCTCTAGATTTTTTAGCAGCTTCTGGTTTACCTACAAATCCATTAATTTTTACAATTTCAGTTTCCTCTTCTACTGTTACCAATTGTTCTTCTGTTTTTTTACCCAATATTTGAACAATTCGTTGTTTTAGATTTGATTTTTTTAAATGATATAATTCTGAATCATTATGAAAAAATTTAAATACAACCGACTCATGTGCCAAAGCAACACGTATAAATTCGTCTTGTATATGTCTTAATTCTACTTGATTTGATTTTAGGAAAGATCGCCTTGCGGGCACATTGTAAAATAAGTTTTTTACTGAAATAGACGTTCCTTTAGTAGTACTTGTAAAGTCTTGATTACGAACCTTTCCTCCTTCAATAATAAGCTGCGAGCCTAGCTCATCTTCAGCTCTTTTGGTTTTGGCTTCTACTTGTGCTATCGCAGCAATAGAAGCTAAGGCTTCACCACGAAACCCCTTGGTTCTAATAGAAAAAATATCTTCTGTAGTTCTTATTTTAGAAGTAGCGTGTCTTTCAAAAGCCAATCGCACATCGGTAACACTCATTCCTAAGCCGTCGTCTACTACTTGTATTAAGGTTTTTCCTGCATCTTTTACAATAAGCTGAACACTTGTTGCTCCTGCATCTATTGCATTTTCTAAAAGTTCTTTGACTATTGATGCTGGTCGCTGTACCACTTCACCTGCAGCAATTTGATTTGCCACATGGTCTGGTAATAGTTGTATTATATCATCCATTAGTAAATGCTGAACTAAACACGTTACTTGTTAATAACCAAGCCATTAAGATTATAATTAACATTAATACTAAATATAATCCTAGCCTAGTTTTAGGTTTAAAAGTAGAGGCTTTAGCTTTGTTTCTGTAAGAGGTAAATTCTATGCGTTTATCATTATCTTCAACCCCTGCTGATCTCATTTTTTTGGCAATATAATTTTGAGCAAACTTCCCATCACCAATAGAATTTAAAACAGCTTCTTGTGTTTCTTTTTTATAATAGCGTGGAATGTAATGAAATTTTGTTTTTTTGGGTGGATTGAATATTTTTTTACCTAACATACACTACAAATATACGGATTGTATGTTGTTTTGGAAAATGTGATTGACTTTTTTAGTAAAGTTAAAATTTCTTTTTTAAATCTGCCATCCAAACAGCTGTTACACCTGCTTCAATACCTTTATTCCCATGCTTTCCTCCTGAACGATCTAGTGATTGTTGTTGATTATCGTCTGTCAATAAACAAAAAACAACAGGAATATCTTGTGTTAAGTTCAATTCTTTAATGCCTTGTGTCACGCCACTACATACATAGTCAAAGTGAGCTGTTTCTCCTCTAATTACACTTCCTATTACAATAATAGCGTCTACGGTTTTACTTTTACAAGCCTGACTTGCAGCATAAATAAGCTCAAAACTCCCTGGTACTTCCCAAGTTAATATATTCTCTGGCTTAGTACCTAAATCTAATAGCGTTTCTTTTGCTCCTTTTTCTAAATTATGCGTTATATGGTTGTTCCATTGCGAAACAACAATGCCGAATCTAAACGGTTCGGCATTGGGTAAGCTGTTTTTATCGTAAACAGATAAGTTTTTATTTTCCGTTGCCACCGACTGCGTATTTTAGTCGTTCAACATATTTTTCGGCCTCTCCATTGTTTGCATTAGGATACTTATTACTTAATGTTTCAAAGTATTTTAAGGCTTCTTCATTTTTACCTAAATTCATTGCCAGCTTACCTGCTTTTCCATAATACATTTCTTCTAGTACTTGTACTTCGGTAGCTTTTGCCGCTTTTACAAAATAGGGTAATGCTTGCTCTAGTTTACCTGATTCTAACAAAGCATTCCCTATTAAACCATTTTTTTGAGCAACCATAACAGGGTCGTCTGTAGAGAAGTCTTCTAAATACTCAACAGCTGATGCATAATCTCCTAATTTATAGGCTGATGCTCCTGCTTTGTATTTTGCTATGTTACCTGCGTCTGTACTTCCATACTCATCTACAATTTGCTCGTACCCTTGAGAACTTCCAGGACTTCCTTTTAATGCTAAAACTATTGAGTCTTGTTCAAAATACTCGTCTGCTTGTTGCATTTCGGTAAAAGCTCGGTCTATTTTTGGTTCTAAAAAATATTTTAAATAAACAAAATAACCTATGGCTACAATGGCTAGTACGCCAAAAATAGACATTAAGATTTTTGCATGTTTCTCGAAAAAATTTTCGGCTTTATATGCTGTTTCGTTTAAGCTATCAAGTACCTTTTCGGTTGTATATTCCTTTTGTTTTTTATTGCCTTTAGCCATTGCTACTTTATATTTAGGATTGCAAAAGTAATTATTTTGATTTGATTCTCTAAAAAAATCTTACTAAAATAAGTACCCTATTGATAAGTGCAGTAATGAGGGACGGTTTTTAGTTTCAAATTGCCATGTATTTTGAACAAATTTAGAGGCATTTTCTCCAAAACCAAATTCGTAACGAACATCTATTACTAGGTTAGATATGTCTAAGCCTCCCCCTAACTGAAACCCAACATTAAAGTTTTTATTTTCAGCATTTTGTATGTCTTTTAATGAAATGTTGTCATCAAAATAATAAGAAAATACAGGTCCTGCCTGA
>JASJYW010000027.1:68251825-68373417 GCA_030386875.1 Morinoia aosen
ATCCTCCTGCTCCACCCAAAAAGCAGCGAGTGGCTTATGAAAATAAAAAAATAGTTCATCCTGTTGGTAAAAAATTAATAGACATAGCTTTAAGAAAGCAATCTAACTTAATCGCATCAGCCGATGTAATCACATCAGAAGAACTATTAAAATTAGCCGAAGAAGTAGGCGAACATGTAGTTGCATTAAAACTTCATATAGATATTATTAAAGATTTTTCTTTCGACTTAATTTATCAATTAAAAGCAATAGCCAAAACCAAAGATTTTTTACTGTTTGAAGACAGAAAGTTTGGCGACATAGGCAACACACAAGAACTTCAGTTTAAAGAAGGAATTCATAAAATTGCCGACTGGGCAGATATGATTACCGCTCACCCCATAGCTGGTGAAGAGAGCCTAAAAGTGTTTAACCATGTAGGAGTGGTAGCTATTGTAGAAATGTCGTCTAAAGGAACATTAACCGATGAGTATTATATTAACCAAGCTTTAAATGTTGCCGAAAAATCCAATAACGTACTAGGCGTAGTTGCACAACGCAAAGTACAAGATAATGTGCTATTATTTACCCCTGGAGTAAATATGAATCATAAAGGAGATAACAAAGGGCAACAATACAATACACCACAAAGAGTATTCTTAAGTTACCATTCCGATTTTATGATTGTAGGTAGAGGAATCTACAAATCACATAATCCAAAAGAAGCGGCAATAAACTATCAAAAAGCAGGTTGGAATGCTTATTTAGAAAGTTTAAAGTAAACTATTATGAAATAAAATAAAAATGATTCAAAATATTTTAAAAGGAATAATTGCTTATTTAGGAACATTCAAGTTAATCTCTAAACTAAAACTTTGGAAATATTTTACCATACCAATGATAATTAGTGTAGCAACAGCCGTTGTTATTGTTGCATTGGTGTATGTTTTTTCTGATAATATAGGGCAATATATTGCGAGTTTTTGGAAATGGGATTTTGGTAAAAGTACTTTTGAGGTAATTAGTACTTTTTTAAGCGGATTAATCATTTTGGCGATTGGTTTATTGTTATACAAGCATATTGTTTTGGCTTTATCGGCACCATTTATGAGTCCTGTTTCAGAGAAGATAGAATTACACTTAACAGGTAAAACAAGTGTTACCCCACCAACTTCATTTAAAGAACAATTAGCCAGAGGAATTCGCATTAACCTTAGAAATTTAGGAAAAGAATTATTAATAACTATTCCTATACTATTATTGGGTCTTATACCTGTAGTAGGTTTTTTTTCTACTATTTTATTATTTTTGGTACAAGCATATTATGTAGGTTTTGGTAATATGGACTATACGTTAGAACGCCATTTCAAGTACAAAGAAAGTGTTAAGTTTGTACAAAACAATAAAGGGCTAGCTATAGGTAATGGTATTGTGTTTATTCTGTTTCTGCTAATCCCTTTTATTGGTATTATTTTAGTTTTGCCATTGTCTACCATAGCCGCAACTATTGTAACTGTAAAGCGGTTAGAAGAAAATAAAAAATCCCAGATTTAATATTATCTAGGATTTTAAACTCACATAACTTATGAAAAGCAGTAAAATTTAAAAGTCTTTAAGGGGCTAAAGAATACATGCTTAATACCTGTAGATAATCATGTGCTTCTATACATTCAAGAGGCCTTGGTTTAAACTCGATTAATAGATTAATTACAGACACACCATCCTGACAACAAGGAATACATACGTAGAATTTACTGCAAGTCTCGTCTGCTAACTGCTGCATTTCTTGAGTATAAGCATCCATTTGAGGGCTGTTACACATATAAGTATAATAACTATTATTACAACCATTGGGAATATCATCAATATATGTTTGAATCATAGCGTTGTTTTGTGGTAAGCTATAGGTTTCGCCATTTTCATTAATAATAATATTGTTGTAGTGATTCTCGTCATTTATAGTAAATGAAGCAAAACGGATATCATTATCCTTTAAAATCATTACCCTTCCTTCTCCGTCTTTTGCCGCAATTATAGAAGAAGTTTCTTCTTCTTTGTATAAATAATAGAGTTGTTCTTGATTAGTGTTTTCAACAAGTTTATCATAATTTTCGAGACCTATTCTTTCAATGACTTGCTCTTTAGATATTTTTGATAATTCATTATCACTTGCATCATAACTTTTTACAGTAACAGGAAACCCTTGTTCTTCCCAAGAACTATAATCGTTTAGTGCAGAATAGGGAACCCCTAAATACAGTTTAGGTAAACTGTCCAAAATAGTATGGTAATCATTTATTGTTTCTTCAGGATAAAGGCTGTTGTATGTTTTTATAAAAACTTGACCGAAGGTAGTTTGTCCCATAATCAAATCATCTTTAATTGTTGAAGCTTTTAGTATTACATGATCTTGTGTAACAAAATCAGTAAGTAAAAAAAACGTTATTTTGAGCGGTATTGGTAGCAATGTCTTCTGGAATGATTGTTTTGAGTTTCTCCCAAACATTCTCATTTTGAACCATCTTGTTAAATGTAGCAGAGACTTTTCTAATTAGAGGAACGTCTTCAGTTTGTTCACTCTTTTGTAAAGGAAGAGATGTTTCTTTTTTTTTCATCAATTAATGATTCAGATCCTGTGTCACAACTTGTTATTGATAAACAACAGATAATGGTAAGTAAAAATAATTTTTTCATTTGTAATAGTTTTAAAATTTGTTTCCACAAAAGTACTTGTGCTTCCTTCTTGTTTTTAAAGGTTTTTAACTGATTTTTCAGGGTAATACCACCTTAAAAAAATAAGTGTAAAATAGATTTTAACCTAGCTATTCTTAGGCATAAATTCAGATTCAATAATTTTTTTGAAGCAAAATAACGGTTATAAATAGTTAGAACATGAGTATATTAGATTTTGACGTACGAAAATATTTTTACTCTTTTAAAGTTCTATTTCTTCAGCTAGTATTCTTATTACATCATATTTTCCAATTAAGGCTATAGCATTGTTTATGCTATGTTTTACTTGTTCATGTGACTTAAACTGGATAAGCAAAGATTCTATAAATGCTGTAAAATCAGTATTTTGTTCGTAGTTAATCATACCAGCGTCTTTCGCTGGAATTAATATTTGTTTGATGAGTGTTCTAACTTGATTGATTTTTTCATCTAATTCATGGCCTTTATCACTTAAAATTTGCTGTATAGGCTGTATGCTTGATATTGCAGCGTGATTTATTTGTTTTCGTTTCTGTACTCTTTTGTTAGTATCTACACTAAAGTTATTAGCTATTATAGAAGCTCTGTATCCTGCAATTTCTGCACATTGCGTAAAATTATATTTTTTGAACAAAGACTCTAATTCTTCAAGCCAATTAAGCCAATCATTTAAAACATTACTTTTCTGTTTCTCAAAAGCTGTAACGATAGTGGGAATTTCGAACAATTTTTTTTGAAGGTCATTTGCGGGTTCAATAACTGATTTTCTCATAGCTTATTCAGGTAAAAGGCGAGATTGTATGTCTCCATTAGTATCTTCTGATGTATGCCATTCCATACCATCTTCAAATAACTTCATTTTAATTCGTACTATATTCTCATTAGGTATTTCTCGTAATTTTTCTGCTTCAACAATTACATTTGCATCCTCTAATTGCTTAGCAGATTCTTTAGAATTTATAGTAGGGTATAATTTTTCTTTTAACACGCTTTTGAATGTAGCTAGGGTGTTTTCTAAATTTTCAACCTTTATTCTGTCCGATTCTATGGCATTTATAAACACTTTTTGCGTTCTTTCTGTATATTCAGAGAAAGCCTCTTCTTTGGGAGCTTCAGCCTTTAAGTCTTGCTCTAATTCTCTTGAATTTTCTGCTATTGTAGCGTTGACAAATTTAGATGTTTCTCTAGAAAATGAAGAGACTTTTGCTACATCTTTCATGATGTTATAGGTGTGTGAATTGAATGACTTATTATCGATAGGTTCGTAGTCTTTTATAGACTGTTCGTCAAAACTGTCTATAGCAATAGGTATATCTAATTCAACATCTTGTGCTCGGAATCGAGGTACCGAAAAGTGTTTCAGTAAATTGTCGTTAGCGTAAGCTTGTGCGATTTTGGCAGACTCAATGTCTGCCATTACTCGCGCTTGGTTTACACTAGATATTAGTGTTCCTAAATAATCTTTTAGTTTTACCATCGTGTTTAGTTTTTAAATTATGCTACAGGAGCTGTTACGGGGCCATTTACTGTTGCTATACTATCCTCTAGCATAGTGAGTATTCGGTTTAACCCTTCGGGTATTTCATCATTCACTACTTTAACGTTAACACCTAAATTGTAAGTTTTTTCTACATTAACGCCTCTTGTTGAGGTTCTTTTATAAGAGGCACTTGCTTTAAAATTAACCATTTTATAGTTAATGCCTAGTTCTGCACTTACGGCAAATTCACTCGATACATTTGATGTTTCTGTAGACGAAAGTTTTGCGTTAAAGTCTATGGTCATTTCGTCAATTCGTAATGCTGGAGCGTTAAGCATAACAAGAAACGGAACTTTAATATTAATCTCATTATCTAAAAACTTATCTGCTACATTAATTGTTGATGGTATTGTGGTTTCAGCACTATCGACTCTTCCTTCATCTTTTAAATCTTGCAAAGATTTCCCATAATCACTATTTGCAATAGATTTTGTGTAATTAAAGTCAACGTATCTTAACTTTGAAGGGTCTCCTGAAGAGGCTGCAGGTTCAAAACCTACTTCTTGAATGAATTTTACTTGTGACATGGCTGCTGCATGTTGTGCTTGAACAGCGGCTTGTAATGGTCCTCCAATATAATTATTGAAGTCTAAACTGTTTAATTCTGCTACTAAGTTTGGCATTATAAGGTATTTTTAAATTTTCCCTACTCTATTTTAATCGGATTTTCGGGTTCCTCCTTTAATTTTGTTTTACAAAGCTAGAGAGTTACTTATTTTCTATTATGGAGTAATAGTCTGATTGTTTAAAGGTGGTAGCCTCCTTTTTTATTTCGTGTTTTTTTCTTTTTAAAGGAGCAAAACACCCTTTTAAACCACTATACTGTGCTAAAAGGTTATTAGATAATCTATACACTTTATTCATAATACAACCAAAGGTTTCGTCATTTTTCGTACCTTTAAGGTCGCAAAATAAAAGGCAAAATCACTTATGTTTTTAATATACGATACGGAAACCACAGGTCTTCCTAATAATTACAATGCACCAGTTACAGACTCTGATAATTGGCCAAGAATGGTTCAAATTGCATGGCAATTACACGATTTAAACGGTAAATTATTAGAGAACGATAATGTAATTATTCAACCTGATGGGTTTGATATTCCATTTAACTCAGCCAAAATACATGGAATCACTACCCAAAAAGCAAAAGAAGAAGGAATACCATTAAGTGAAGCATTAGAAAAATTCAATCAAGTATTACAAAAAACAACTACTATAATTGGGCATAATATTTCATTTGATCAAAACATAGTAGGAGCAGAGTTATATCGTAAAAAGTTAGACTATCAAAAACTATTAGACAAACCTACTATAGACACCATGATGGATGCCACAAACTACTGTGCTATCCCTGGTGGAAGAGGAGGTAAGTTTAAGTTTCCAAAATTAGGCGAGTTACATCAAAAGCTCTTTGGAGAGCCTTTCGATGAAGCACACAATGCATCGGCCGATGTAAACGCCACAGCACGTTCCTTTATGGAGCTATTACGAATAGGAGTTATTGACCCTAAAAAAGCAGGTTTAAATACAGAGGCTTACCATCAATTTAAAACAGAAAACCCTAAGCCATTTCAGCCATTTAATGTTAGAATAGAAAAACAGGTAGAAAACTTTAACACACAAAATCAAGCCCAAGTACCTAATATAGATTCAGTAGAAGAGTCCCATATAAAAGCACCTTATTTTCATTTTCATAATCACACATCATTTTCCTTATTATCGGCAACAACATCTATAGACACATTAATTCAACAAGCCATTAACGAAAATATGCCTGCTGTTGGTATGACTGACTTAGGAAACTTAATGGGGGCTTATAAATTTACAAGTGCTGTAAAAAAAATCAATCAAAGTAGAGAAGAGCCAATCATTCCAATTGTGGGTTGTGAAGTATACGTCTCGGAACATTACACCAAAAATAAATTCACTAAGGACAACCCCGATAGGCGTTTTACTCAGGTTCTTTTAGCTAAAAATAAAGATGGATTTAAGAATCTCTCCAAAATCTCATCCATTGGATTTACAGTTGGTTACTATGCAGGTTACCCTAGAGTAGGGAAAGAAGTAATAGAAAAATATAAAGAAAACTTAATAGCAACCACAGGAAGCATTACAGGCGAAATACCCAATTTAATTTTAAACATAGGCGAAGCACAAGCCGAAGAAGCCTTTGTGTGGTGGCATCAATTATTTGGAGAAGATTTTTATGTAGAATTAATTAGGCACGGGCTAGAGGAAGAAGAACACGTAAATCAGAGTCTATTAAGACTAGCCAAAAAACACAAGGTAAAAGTATTGGCACAAAACAACACCTTTTATATAGAAGAAAAAGACGCAGAAGCACATGATATTTTATTATGCGTTCGAGATGGCGAAAAAAAAGCAACTCCCATAGGCAGAGGTAGAGGAACTCGTTTCGGGTTTCCCAATAACGAATTTTACTTTAAGTCGCAAGACCAAATGAAAAACTTGTTTCAAGATATTCCCGAGGCCATAGAAAATCTATCAGAACTATTAACAAAGTTTGAACCTTATGACTTAGCGAGTGACGTATTACTTCCAAAATTTGAAATCCCAGAGAAGTTTAAAAGCCCCGAAGATGAATTAGATAACGGAACAAGAGGTGAAAACGCATACCTAAGACATCTTACTTATGAGGGAGCCAAAAAACGTTATACTGAACTTACACCCGAAATAAAAGAACGCCTAGACTTTGAACTAGAAACCATAGAAAGAACAGGCTATCCAGGTTACTTTTTAATTGTACAAGATTTTACAGGACAAGCTAGAAAAATGGGTGTTTCGGTAGGGCCAGGACGTGGGTCAGCAGCAGGGTCGGCGGTAGCCTACTGTACAGGAATTACCAATGTAGACCCAATTAAATATGACTTACTTTTTGAGCGATTCCTAAATCCAGACCGTGTATCGTTACCTGATATTGATATTGACTTTGACGATAGAGGACGCGATAAAATAATTGAATGGGTAGTTAACAAATACGGAAAAGATCAAGTTGCTCAAATTATAACCTACGGAACTATGGCAGGGAAATCAGCCATAAGAGATACAGGCAGAGTGTTGGATTTACCATTGTCCGATACCGACAGAATTGCTAAAAAAACACACATAAAACTCAATAAACTATTTGGTACAGATGATTTAACGCTAAAAAAAATGCTTTCTAGTGATGAGTATTCCGACGCTATTGAACTCAAAAAAATAGCACAACAAAATACGTTAGAGTCTAAAACTATACTCCAAGCACAGGTTATAGAAGGCTCATTAAGAAATACAGGAATTCATGCTTGCGGTGTAATTATTACACCAATCAACATTACCGAATTAGTTCCTGTTGCGGTCTCTAAAGATGCAGATTTGTTAGTTACTCAATTCGATAATGCTGTGGTTGAAAATGCAGGATTATTAAAAATGGATTTTTTAGGTTTAAGAACTTTAACCATTATTAATGACGCCATAGCACTAATCAAGCAAAACCATGATATAACAATAGACCCCGATAATATACCATTAGACGACCCCAAAACCTATCAACTTTTTCAACGAGCAGAAACGGTGGCTATTTTTCAATATGAATCTGCTGGAATGCAAAAACATATGCGTGCCTTAAAACCCGATAAGTTCGACGACTTAATTGCCATGAACGCCTTGTATAGACCAGGACCTTTGCAATATATTCCTAATTTTATTGCCCGTAAACACGGAGTAGAAGAAATTGTTTATGATTTACCCGAAATGGAAGAATATCTTTCATCTACCTATGGTATAACTGTTTATCAAGAGCAAGTCATGCTCCTCTCACAAAAATTGGCAGATTTTACCAAAGGTGAAGCCGATGTGCTACGTAAAGCCATGGGAAAAAAAATACGCTCATTGATTGATGATATTAAACCTAAATTTATAGCTGGTGGAGAAAAAAACGGACACCCAACCAAAGTATTAGAAAAAATTTGGAATGACTGGGAGGCCTTTGCAGAATATGCATTTAATAAATCACATTCTACTTGTTATGCTTTAATTGGTTACCAAACAGCGTATCTAAAAGCTCATTATCCAGCCGAATTTATGGCGGCTGTATTAAGCAACAACATGAGTAACATAAAATCTGTAACCTTTTTTATGGAAGAATGTAAACGAATGGGAATTCCAGTGTTAGAACCTAATGTGAACGAGAGTACTTATGTGTTTTCGGTGAATAAAGAAGGGGCGATTAGATTTGGAATGGGAGCAGTAAAAGGCGTAGGAGGTTTAGCTGTTGAATCAATCATTAATGAACGCAATGAAAACGGAAAATTTACCTCAGTTTTTGACTTTGTTCGTAGAGTAGATTTACGATTAGCTAATAAAAAAACCATAGAAAATCTAGCACTTTCAGGAGCTTTTGATGAGTTCGAAATCCATAGAGCACAATTCTTTTTAGAAGAAGACGGTTCAAGCAATTTAGAAAAATTAATTCGTTATGGAGCAACCTATCAAGAAAATAAAAATAGTTCGCAAACCTCTTTGTTTGGAGACTTGTCGGGAGAAGAAGATATTGTTACCCCACACTTACCTGAATGCGAACCTTGGAGTTCTATTCAAAAACTCAACAGAGAAAAAGACGTAGTGGGTATTTATATTAGTTCACATCCGCTAGATGATTTTAAAAATGAATTGAACTTTGCCAAAAACATTAACCTTAATCAATTAAAAGAAAACGAGAGTAAACTTATTGGTAGAGAAGTAACGGTGGGTGGAATCATTACCAAAGTACAACATAAAACATCTACCAAAAACGGTAAAGAGTTTGGCATTTTTACACTAGAAGATTACACCGATCAACACGAATTTATGTTGTTTGGCGAAGATTACCTTAAATTCAAACACTTTTTACAAGTGAATATGTTTTTAGCCATTAGGTTACGTTTTACCGAACGAATTTTTAGAGATAAAGACGGCATAGAAACTGGACGAAGAGTCTATGTAAATCCAGTAAAAATGCAATTATTACAAGACGTTTTAGAACAAAACGTAAATAAATTAATACTAACCATTGATTTGAATCATATAGATGACGAAATGATTGAAAAAATTCATGCTATAACACAACAACATTTGGGCGACAAAAAACTAGAATTTCGTATTGTAGATAGTTTGGCAAAGTCTCAATTAGAACTACAAACGCACAGCATAAAAGTTGACATTAATAAACATTTATTGGACAAAATAAAAGAAATAAGCAACTTAAACTACCTATTAAATTAATGTCACAACCAATAGATTACATTATTGTAGGACAAGGTATTGCAGGGAGCTGTTTAGCCTTAAAGTTAATTAAAGAAAATAAAACTTTTTTGGTAATAGATGAAGCAAAAAACCAATCGAGTAGTGTGGCGGCAGGTATTTATAACCCTGTTGTTTTAAAACGATTTGTATTAGTTTGGAATGCCCATCATCAGCTTAAAAAAATGCATGAAGTTTTTACTGATTTTGAAAGGCTTACGCAACAAAAATACATTTATAATTTACCTACTTATCGTATTTTTAATAATCAAGATGAGGTAAATACATGGCATAAAAAAGCCCAAAAAGAAGAACTATTACCGTATCTAAAAAAAAACCATTCAACCACTCAATTATCCATATATAAAAGAACCATTTGGAGTAGGAGAGGTACTACAAACAGGAAAAATAGAAATAAAAAATGGTTTAGAAGCCTTTAAACAAGAACTCATTAAACAAAACAAATACATTAATGAATTATTTGATTATGAAAAACTTATAATTAATGAAGACCAAGTTAAATACAACAACATAACTGCTAAACAAATTGTATTTTGCGAAGGCTTTGGGGTAAAAAACAATCCATTTTTTAAATCATTACCGATTATAGGGGTAAAGGGCGAAGTATTAAAAATAAAAATAAACAATCCTTTACCTAAAGCCATTGTAAAAGCAAATACTTTTTTAATGCCTATTACAGCAAATACTTATTTTGTAGGTTCAACTTACGACAGAGACTTTACCACCATACAACCCACCCAACAAGGTAAAAATGAATTAATAAAAGGCTTGCAACATTTTTATACAGGAACATTTGAGTTGCTAGAGCACTTAGCAGCCGTTCGCCCAACGGTGGTAGACCGCCGACCTATTTTGGGTAACCATAGCCAATACAAAAATGTATATATTTTAAATGGTATGGGTACACGTGGCTTAATGTTAGCCCCTACTATGGTTGATGAGTTATACAATTTTATAGAGTACCAACAACCACTAGATAATGAGGTTCTAGTGTCTCGTTTTAACAATGTGTAGTATTCGCACTTAACACTGTTTTTAATGTAAAGCACAACTAAACATAAAAAACAAACCCCAAAGCGTACTTGCTTTGGGGTTTTGTTTTGAGGATTTTAAAAATTACTTAATTGGCTTACTCATTTTTTATACAGCGTATTGCCGCAGCTGAAGATACTTGTAGACTATTACGAGTACCGTTATTATTATAAGGGTTAGTTGCTGTTAAAACTATAGTTGTATTTATGCTGGTAGAACCAGCATTATGAGAATAGTATCCTTCAGTTCTCTGATTGAAACCATTATTATTATACAAACGATAACCTGTAGCAGGAAATACCAATGAATTATCAAGTATATCTCTATTATTAGTTCGTAATATAGACATTAAATTACTATATTCAGCGTCAGTAGGTACTCGATAACCAGAAGGGCAGGGATTATTTTGATTTGTTGGAGGACTCCAAAGGTTAGTGACTCTTGGTGAGTTCCAATTATAAACGCCATCAGATTGGAAATCTAGAGAAATAAAATAAGGATGAGCTGCTACACCATTTCTTGCTACTACATTTATAGTACGAGTATAGAAAGGTTTCGGAATAACATTAACCTCACGAACAATTAACTCATGTCCATCAGGTTTTCTACCCCATTGAAACAAACTTCCAGCTGCATTTTCGTCAATAAAAGAAGTTGCTTGCTGTGCTGGATTAAAACTTTCATGGTTTAGGTTTGCATAATTTGCCCCTAAGTTGTTGTTTAACCATATTCTACCATCTTCTGCCACTACAGGTACATAAATAAATTTATGGGTCTCTGTGTCGCCAGCGTTATCGGCGACTCCGTACATTCTATCAAGAATACCCCCAATGGCTTTTAACACAATGTTACCGTTAGCATCACCATTTACCATAAAAGGGATGCTTACTATGTTTGCTATTGCGCCAAATAATTGTCTGTTAACATTGTAGGTGCTATCGCCATCTACGGTAATGGTTACAGGTATGCTTCCTGTATTGCTAAATGTACCAGCAGGGTAAGAAATGCTAAAGCCGTTGGTATCGCCTGCTTCACCAGGGGCGCCTATCACTACATTACTATTGTAAGCATCGTAACTACCAATACCGTTGGTATAAGGTACGTTTACTACCACTCGGTTATTGGTGTTATCTACTACGCCTTGTACGCTTACAGGGGGCGTACCGTCATTAAGAGAAACAACGTAAGCATCTTTTGGGGCAAAAGTGGCAGTGCCATTGCTTACCGTTTTAGTTTCATTACACTTTAAACCTAATTTAGTCCATTTACCTACTAGTTCTCCTGTGCCATTAGGCGCACCCGATAACACGTAAGAAACAACTTTGGTTTCCCCTGAGGTAAGGGGCACGTTGCTGGCAGCTACACCATTTACTCTAATACCCGTTACGTTTACCCCTGTTACCCCACTTAAAGCTAAATCACTTAAAGCTAAAGCTATAGTAGCAGAAGAAAAAGTATTATTGGTAATGGACACATCATAAGTTCCACTCACAGGGTAATTGGCAACAATTACACCATTAAACCCACCGGCATCACATGCTACAAACACGCCGTTTTCATCTACTCCCGATACAATTGGGGAGAACTCTGTACCATTAAAAATGTACAGTCCTTTAGGATCGCAATTGGTACAGTATACTGTTAATCCTTCGGCGGGATTATTAATTTGATTCATTTTAGCCTCGGTCATACGAGGTGGTAGAAAACCTTTGTTATCAGACACTAATTCTAAAACAGAGGATTCATGTGGCGTTTCTGTGTTTATGCCTACCTGGGCATGTATTATCCCTCCTATAAAGGAGGCAATAGCAAGTGCTATTATTTTTTTCATTTTATATTTTTAATGATGTAATTAAATATGATTTGTTTTTTATAAAATTAATACCCTAACACGGTGAAAACTCCTTGAATCCAATTGCCATTAGTACTGGTATTTTCTATATTAAAATAACCGTTATCGCCACTTGTTATTTTACTAACTGTTAATTTAATAGTACTTCCTCCAGCATTAATTTGAATAGTACCATCACCTAAGTCTATTACAGCACATTTTGATTCTGTCATTGTGTAAAATTTGTTATTACTTATATCGTAATGTAGCATAAAAGCGATATCTGTATAGCCTGTAGCAGATCTTCCTGCAAAAAGAAGAACCGCAGAATTTGCACCCATATAAATATTATTCCATTTATTGTGTGCATATACTTGTCTGTGTAATTTCGTTTTATTGTAGTACAGTTCGTCATTTACTGCATATAAACGGTCGTTACCGTTACTTGGATTAGTACTTAGCTTATCTAACTCTAAAGTACCGTCTTTGTACACTACCAAACCATCGTTTCTATTACTGTCATTAGCTCCTATACCTACTACAAAGGCAGGATCTGCAGCTACTAAATTAGCAGCACTATTTGAAGCTGGAGTTCTATTTGTGTTAAAAGATCCTATGGTTACTTGCGACCAAGTATTTGATATAGTTCCATCACCCGTTGCTACTGCATTATTTGCTGAAGCAGTGGTATTATAACCTACAGCAAAGGCGCCTGGTCCTGTAGCTCCTTTAGTTCCACTAGCACTACTAGAATTTGAAAAATCAATAGCACCGACACCTATATTTCCATAATTATCAGCATTTCTACCTGCAATGCGATAGCCTATTTTACCAGTTTCGGTTATTTTTTGAAATGAATGCTCACCAACATTTAAATTAACGCCATTGTAGTGTAAATCGTTATTCAAAACATATAAACGGTCTGCAGTAGTGGTAGGGGCAGTAGTTAGCTTGTCTAGCTCTAGCGTACCATTTCTATATACCACCAAACCGTCGTTTTTGTCATTGACACCAGCACCAATACCTACTATAAAGGCAGGATCAGCTGCATTAAAAGCAGTAGTACTTGTAGCAGTTTTATCGGTATTAAAACTCCCCACCGAAGTTTGTGCAAAACTATTAGCTGTTGTGTTATATCCTGTGGCAGATGAATTATTACCAGAAGCCTTTGTTCCATTTCCTGAAGCAAATGAATTTAACGCAGAAGCTTCCGTATTACTCCCTATAGCTACTGAAGCAACTCCTGAAGCTTCCGTTGCAACTCCCATAGCTACGGCATCGGCAGCAGAAGCTTTAGTACTACCACCCATAGCAACCGAAGAAGTACCCGAAGCTTCCGTTCCATTTCCCATAGCTACTGAAGTAGCTCCAATAGCTTTGGTGCCATTTCCGGTAGCTAGTGAAGAAGTGCCTTGAGCACTTGTAGCAACCCCCATAGCTACCGAAGAAATACCAGAGGCTTTTGTTTTATTTCCCGTAGCTAGTGCATTATTTCCAGTGGCTTCAGTCAAACTTCCCATGGCTACCGACGTTACATTCGAAGCTATTGTGAGAAATCCTGAAGCAAATGAATTTTGGCCAGAAGCAGTGGTACTATTTCCTATGGCAAAAGAATTATATCCTGTAGCTCCGTATGCTGCATCTGCTGCAGGTATTGGACTTGTTGAACTTACATAAGAAAAATCTACTGCACGATGTCCTATTTCACCATAACGACTATTGTCTCTTCCTCTAAGTATATAGCCAAACCTAATAGGGTCGCTTGGTTTAGTTATTTTTTCTAACTCGCTAGTGTTGGTGTCTATTTGTTCTATCCAATTTGTTCCATCCCAAAACCAAATGGAATTGGTGTCGGTATCAAAAACCTGTAAACCTTTGTCTTTTACAGCTGTTGGAGCTATTGCTACTCTATCAGCAGTACTCATTCTAGGCATTAAAAAGCCTTTGTCTTTAGAATCTAATTCTAAAACAGATTTTGGACTTGGCGTTTCGGTGCCAATCCCTACTTGTGCTTGTGCAAAACTTAGCATTAAAAATAATGCTGAGCATACTACTTGTTTCATTTTTTATATATTTAAAAATTAATACAAACTAAATTTTGAATAAAAATTACCCAAAGGGGTTCTTATTCAAAGATTAAGTTTAAATGAAAAGGGGGGGGACAATAATTAACTTTATCAAAAAAAAGTTAACGAATGCATAATTTAATAATTAGAAAAAACTATTTTAATTCAGTAGTACATAAAAAACGATTAAAAAAGTTTTTATTTTGAATTTTACTACACTTTTTTTATAGTTTTTTTAAAGTATGTTATAATTTAATAACCTCTACAAAATGGTTATTATTACTCTCGTAATAAATCTCTACTTTATACGCAGCAATGTCTCCAATAACAATAGTTACTATTTCTTTATCGTTTCCATTAAAATAAGTATCATCTTTCCATAAGTTCATTTCTTGTGTAGTTGATGTTAGTTGTATTTCTCTATAATCTCTGCCTTCTCCAGAAGCCAATCCAGTTTTCCACCAATTATATGCGTGAATTTTTATAGTTGTTCCTACAGGCACGTTATGAACCTTAAAAAGCCCCTGAGCAGAGGCAGTAGTTACACCAACACTTAAATACCCTCCAACTATAGGCGTATAACTATTATTAATTTTACCAATAAACACTGCTGGTTTTGGAACTTCACTGGCTAATTTTGACCCATTATAATGCAATTCATTATTTAAAACATATAAACGGTCTGCAGTAGTAGTAGGGTTGGCACTTAGCTTATCTAATTCTAAAGTACCGTCTTTATATACTACCAAACCATCGTTTTTGTTACTAGCTGAACTACCAATACCTACTACAAAGGCAGGGTCAGTTGCACTAAAACCAGTAGTACTTGTAGCAGTTCTATCGGTATTAAATGTTCCTACAGTTGCTTGCGACCAAGTATTTGCTGTAGTTCCATCACCCGTTGCTACTGCATTAGTTGCTGATGCCTTAGTTCCATCACCCATTGCTACTGCATTGTTTGCTGAAGCGGTTGTTAGATTTCCTATAGCAAAAGATTGAATTTCTGAAGCTGTTGTTTTATATCCAGCAGTAAAAGAATTTCTTCCAGAAGCAGTTGTTTCATGTCCTGTAGCAAAAGACTGATCTCCAGAAGCTGTTGAGGTATGTCCAAAAGAAGTAGACTGTAAACCTGTAGCTGCTGTTTTATATCCTGTAACTAAAGAATTATTTCCAGAAACTTTTGTATTGTCTCCTATAGCAAATGATTGATTTCCAGAGGCTGTTGTTTTATATCCAGCAGTAAAAGAATTTCTTCCAGAAGCAGTTGTTTCATGTCCTGTAGCAAAAGATCGTACTCCTGTAGCACCTATTGTTTCACTAGCTGTTTCTGAATATGATAAATCAACAGCATTATCACCTATGTCTCCATAGTTTGCTGCATTTCTACCTGCAATGCGATATCCTGTACTACCTTCGGTTATTTTTTCAAGTACATTTTCCTTTGGAGTTTGCCATGAAGTTACTCCACTAGCATTGGTGGTTAATACTTGTCCGTTTGTTGTGCTACCTTGTATTTTAGCCGTAGTAACTGCTTTATCAGCCAATTTATTGGTGGTTATATTGGCATCAGCAATTTTGGTAGTTGTTACTGCATTGTTGGCAATGGTTAATGCTGTAGTACCTGTTACATCGCCTGTATGAACAGTAGCTGCACTTAAATTAACGCCGTTGTAGTGCAAATCATTATTTAGTACGTACATACGGTCGGTAGTAGTGGTAGGGTTGGCACTTAGCTTATCTAACTCTAAAGTACCGTCTTTGTACACAACCAAACCATCGTTTCTATTACTGTCATTAGCTCCTATACCTACTACAAAGGCAGGATCTGCTGCCACTAAATTAGCAGCACTATTTGAAGCAGGAGTTCTATTTGTGTTAAAAGATCCTATGGTTACTTGCGACCAAGTATTTGATATAGTTCCATCACCCGTTGCTACTGCATTATTTGCTGAAGCAGTGGTATTATAACCTACAGCAAAGGCACCAGGTCCTGTAGCTCCTTTAGTTGTACTTTCACTACTAGAATTTGAAAAATCAACAGCACCGGTACCTATATCTCCATAATTAGCAGCATTTCTACCTGCAATGCGATAGCCTATTTTACCAGTTTCGGTTATTTTTTGAAAAGAATGCTCACCAACATTTAAATTAACGCCATTGTAGTGTAAATTGTTATTCAAAACATATAAACGGTCTGCAGTAGTGGTAGGGGCAGTAGTTAGCTTGTCTAGCTCTAGCGTACCATTTCTATATACCACCAAACCGTCGTTTTTGTCATTGACACCAGCACCAATACCTACTATAAAGGCAGGATCAGCTGCATTAAAAGCAGTAGCACTTGTAGCACTTTTATCGGTATTAAAACTCCCTACCGAAGTTTGTGCAAAACTATTAGCTGTTGTGTAGTACCCTGCGGCAGACGAGTTTTTACCAGAAACTTTCGTACCCTGCCCCATAGCCACTGAATTTTGGCCAGAAGCTTCCGTATTATCACCCATAGCTACTGAAGCAACTCCTGAAGCTTCCGTTGCAATTCCCATAGCTACTGATTGAGCTCCAATAGCTTTAGTGTTATTTCCCGTAGTGAGAGAAGAAGTACCCGAAGCTTCCGTTCCAACTCCCATAGCTACTGAAGTAGCTCCAATAGCTTTGGTACCATTTCCCGTAGCTAGTGAAGAAGTGCCTTGAGCAGTTGTAGCAACCCCCATAGCTACTGAAGTAACTCCAATAGCTTTGGTATTACCACCTATAGCTACCGAATAATCACCTGAAGCTTTAGTGATAGTCCCCATAGCTAATGAAGCAGCTCCAGAAGCTTCTGTATTTTGTCCCATAGCAACGGCATCGGCTTTAGAAGCTTTGGTGCCATTCCCCATAGTAACGGCATTTGTTCCAGAAGCCTCTGTTCCGCTTCCCATGGCTACTGATTGATTTCCAATGGCTTTAGTTTTGCTTCCCATAGCAACGGCATCATCTTTAGAAGCTTTGGTGGCATTCCCCATAGCAACCGAAGAAGTACCAGAGGCTTCTGTTGCATATCCCATAGCTACCGAATAAAAACCAGAGGCTTTTGTTCCATTTCCCGTAGCTAGTGCATCATTTCCAGTGGCTTCAGTAAAAGCTCCCATGGCTACCGACCTTATATTCGAAGCTATTGTGAGAAATCCTGAAGCAAATGAATTTTGGCCAGAAGCAATGGTACTATTTCCTATGGCAAAAGAATTATATCCTGTAGCTCCGTATGTTGCACCTGTTGCTGGTATTGGACTTGTTGAACTTACATGAGAAAAATCTACTGCACGATGTCCTATTTCGCCATAACTACTATTGTCTCTTCCTCTAAGTATATAGCCAAACCTAATAGGGTCGCTTGGTTTAGTTATTTTTTCTAATTCGCTTGTGTTGGTGTCTATTTGTTCTATCCAATTTGTTCCATCCCAAAACCAAATGGAGTTGGTGTCGGTATCAAAAACTTGTAAACCTTTGTCGTTTACAGCGGTTGGGGCTATTGCTACTCTATCAGCAGTACTCATTCTAGGCATTAAAAAGCCTTTGTCTTTAGAATCTAATTCTAAAACAGATTTTGGACTTGGCGTTTCGGTGCCAATCCCTACTTGTGCTTGTGCAAAACTTAGCATTAAAAATAATGCTGAACAGACTACTTTTTCCATTCTTTATATATTAAAAATTAATACAACTAAATTTTGAATAAAAATTACCCAAAAGGGTTCTTACTCAAAGCTTAAGTTTAAATGAAAAGGGGGTAAAAAGATTTAGATAATCAATCTTTAAATAAATTACTAGAACTTACTTAAGTTAAATAATAAAGGGTTGGGGAAAAGGAGATGAAAAATTCTTGCCGCAAAGATAAGTTAAAAACTTATAATAATAAAATAGAATCGCTGAAAATCAAAAAAGATTAACAGCGATTTAAGTACTCAAGGTGGGAATCGAACCCACACTCCCGAAAGAACTGGATTTTGAATCCAGCGCGTCTACCAATTCCGCCACTTGAGCAAATGAACTGCAAATATAGTTTGATTTTTTATAATTAAAAATTATTCAACCTTAACCTCTAAGGTGTCGTAAGCTAAAAATCTTTGTAGAGGTAATTCAGCCTGAATCTCTTCATGAAATCCCATTTTGTTACTAATATGAGTAAAGTAAGCTCGTTCAGCTTTTACTTCATTAGCAATAGCTAGTGCTTGTGGTAAGATTAAATGTGTTGGATGTTCAATTGTTTTACGTAACGCATTCAATACTAATACAGGAATGTGTTGTAAACGTTTCTTAGTTTCATCCGAAATAAAACTAGCGTCGGTAATATAAGCGAATTTATGGTCTATAATGTAACCGTAAATGGGTAGTTTTCCGTGAGTAACGGGTAAGGCTTCTATTAAAAAATCATCAATCTTAAAAATCGAATTGTCAATAGGATGTAAACTAACACTAGGAGCTCCAGGGTATTTTTCTTTTGCGAATACATATGGAAATCGTGATTTAATTTCATTCAACACACGTTTGCTACCATATAAATCCATGGGTTTTTGGGCGTGAAAAACTAAAGGTCTTATGTCGTCTAAGCCCATTACATGATCGTTGTGTTCATGCGTAAAAAGGATAGCTTCAAGCGTATTGGTATTAGAACGAAGCATTTGTTGCCTAAAATCGGGTCCACAATCAATTAATAAATTTTTATTGTTTTTGGTGATTAAAACAGAAGAACGTAAACGTTTATCTTTTGGATTAGAAGACTTACACACAGGGCTATCACTTCCAATAACAGGAATTCCTTGAGATGTTCCTGTTCCTAAAAACTGAATTTTTAAACTTGTATTCGCCATAATTTTGGTAAATTTACACCAAAAATTATACATTCATGTCTATTGATCAAGTCTTAACACCTAAACAAAAAGCCTTAGAGATTAATTTGAACCCACATATTTATGGGACTTTTGCCGAAATTGGAGCAGGACAAGAAACCGTAAGGTTTTTTTATAGAGCTGGTGGTGCATCTGGAACATTAGCTAAAGCAATGAGTGCTTATGATAAAGATTTTTCGGATTCTATTTATGGTAAAGAAGAGGACAATCGTTATGTAACAGAAGAGCGATTAAAAAAAATGCTAGACCATGAAACTCAATTAATAGAGGAAAGATTAGACAAAGACCATCATAAAGACACTATGTTTTTCACCTACGGAAACACCGTAACAACTATAGATTTCACAAAAACCTATAATGGGCATGGTTGGGTAGGAATACGCTTTCAGTTAGATAAAAATGAGCCTTATAATGAAATTGTTTTTCATGTTCGATTTAAGGAAAACAGTGCACAATTACAACAAGAAACATTAGGCGTAATAGGTGTAAATTTAATTTATGGTGCCTACCATTATAACGATAATCCTAGAAAATTACTACGCTCTTTATATGATACGTTAGATAAAGATCAGATAGAAATTGATATGATTAATTTTAGTGGACCACGTTTTAAATATGTAGATAATCGTTTAATGAGTTTACAGCTAGTTAAAAATGGAATGACCGATGCCGTTATTTTTGGCCCACATAGTCAAAATTTATTACCTGCGGCATTATTATATAAAAAAAACATATACGCTTTAAGAGGTAGTTTTAGACCTGTAACCAAAGTAAATATGGATATGCTAAATTCAGGTTTAGAAATGTTTATGGCACAAGAAGGTGTGGAAAAAGATAATACCGAAATTCTTTTTGAAATTACGTTAAGTAACCTTACTTCTTCTGGAGAATTAGATGAAAGAGATTTTTTAGATCGAGCCGATATTATTGCCAATCTAGGTTATAATGTATTGATTTCTAACTTTTCGGAATATTATAAATTAGTTCATTATTTTACTGAGTTTACCCGTAATAAAACCAAAATAGGATTAGGTATGGGAGTCAATAATTTACTCGAAGTTTTTAATCCAGAATATTATAGTAATTTGGCTGGTGGTATTTTAGAAGCCTTTGGTAAATTATTCAAAAAAAGTGTGATTGTTTATTTATACCCTTATATGGACAGTACAACTAAAACACTATTAACTTCTGCTAACTTAAAGGTTAATGATAATATAAAAGAGCTTTATAAATTCTTTAAAATTAACCAAAGAATTCTAGATATAGAAAACCACAACCCTGAACTACTTTGTATTTATTCTAGAAAAGTACTAGATCAAATTAGTAAAGGCGAAGAGGGTTGGGAAGATCAATTACCTAAAGAAGTAGCCACGTTTATTAAAGAACGAGGTTTGTTTGGCTATTCTAAAAGCTTTGCATTAAATTAAAACTGTAAACTAAATCCAGCTAAAAAATTAATACCTGCTTGCGGGAAATAATAAGGTCCTTGATAAAAGTAGCCATAGCTTGCATATTTCTTATCGAATATATTATTAATGAGTAATGAAAAATCTAACTTTTGGGTATTAAACCAATTGGGTGAGTATTTAATTAAAAAGTCACTCAAAAAATAACTATCTAATTCGCCATTTTTAGGTTGTGTATTTGCTAAGTATTGTTTGCCTACATATTTGTTGCTTACGTTTAACAGTAAAGATTTTATAGGAGTATACTCTAAACCAAAAGCACTTATAACTTGGGGAGAATAGGCAATGTTAGTATTTCCGTGATTAATTATACTAAGCTCTCCTAAATCATTATAAACCTCCTCTACATAATCTATATTTTTATGCATACTTAAGGTAAGGTTGGCAAAGGCTAACCATTGTTTTGTGATGGCATATTTTGAATCAAACTCAATTCCAGTTCTAAAACTTTTACCACTATTTTCTCTAATAGGACTTCCTACATCATTTACACGCCCAGTAGGAATTAATTGATTTAAATAATACATATAAAAAACATTGGCGTTTAATTGTAATTTACCTAATTTTTTAAAGCCCAATTCAACATCATGTAATACCTCATTATTAGGTTTTTGAGTAGGATTTTCAATATAATCGGTACGCGTGGGTTCTCGGTGTGCTAAACCGTATGAGAAGTAAAAAACGTTATTTTTATGGGTGTAATAATTGAACCCAATTTTTGGGTTTATAAAGTTAAAAGTGTCACTAAAAGGGAAAAAATCTTCGGAGGGATTTTCACCACCAGCTACACCATTGGTTTTGTAATTTACATAGCGGTATTGTAGGTCTGTAAAAAATTCAAATTTATTTACACCATACAACATTTTAGCATAAGCCGTAAGCTCATTTTTGGTAGATTGGTTACGATAATATTCAAACTCATCTTTTTGATTTTCATATTCTTTTACCCAAATAACTCTTCCAAAATGGTCGCCTTTATATTGATTGGCACTTGCTCCTACAAATAATTTTAGATCTCCCAAGTGTTGATTTTCTAACTGAAAATTTAAACCATAAAAATCATTATCTAACCATTTCCTACGTACTAAATCAGACGTAGAAATATCGCTCACAATTTTATAATCTTCTAAAGATTCACCTTGTTGGTATTCCTCATAATAACCTTTTCCTTTTGTATAATGCAAAGTTGCAGTACTCTTCCAATAATTATTATACTGTTGATTCCATGTAAATCGATGGTGACTTTGTTGGTAATTATCGGTTTGATTGTCATAATAACTCAGCACAGCACTGTAATCATCATTATAAATAGCTCCTGCAGGATTAAAAGTAGGATTGTTGTTAAACGTGTTTTCATCTACTCCGTACCAAGCTTGGTAGGTTTTTTCTTTTCCAAATAAATTATTGTAACTAAAAGTAGTTTTGTCGTTTAGAGTAAACTCAGCATTTATATTATATGAAAATAAATTACTGCTGGCACGATCTAAATAACCATTAGACTTTAGGTGAGAAACACGTAAATCAACTTTTAATTTTTTGTTTAAGAGCTCTCCTGTCCCTCCTTTTAGGGTGTATTTTTGTGTATTAAAACTACCCCAAGAACTAGCCAATTCTACAAATGGTTTTTTTTCTGGTGATTTTTGATGAATACTAATACTTCCTCCAAAAGCAGCTGTACCACTACCAGAAGTTCCTACTCCTCGTTGAATGGTAATAGAATTTGCAGACGAACTTAAATCGGGCATGTTAACCCAAAAAACGCCTTGAGATTCACTGTCATTAATAGGCACCCCATTAAGTGTTACATTAATGTTTTGTTGTGGAATACCTCGCATTCTTAACGATGAATAACCTATGCCAGCTCCAGCATCTGAACTTGTCACCATTGATGTTGCATTGCTTAAAAGCGTAGGAATGTCTTGTCCTAAATTCTTTTTTTCTAATACTTGTTTGGTTATTTTTTCTGACGTTACTGGTATTCGGTTGATTAACGTGGCTTCAGTCAATTCCACTAAACTGTCAGTTGGTGTGTTTAGGCTATCAACCTGACTCAACACTAGCGTTGAAGTTAACGCTAAAACTAAAAAAATCCTCCTTTTCATAATTTTTATTTTTAATGAAAGGGTGGATTATCCACATCAAAAAAATTCTTTAAAAAATCAAACTATTGTTTTATATATTGATTTTAAAAAAGAAGATGATTTACAAAATCCCTTGGCAACATTACTTGCCCAGGTTCTTTGGGTATAATCTCAGCCATTATATTAAATAATAGCACCCCTTTCTAGTTTTACTTAGCGACAAAGCTAGTTACATTTTTTTTACTGTCAAACTTTTTTATTGTTTTGTTGCGGTTAGGCTATAATTGGTATTCACTTCCATTGTGTAAGTATTTACGGCACTGTTCTCTACTGTTGAACCAATGGTTGCATTAAATAAATGTATAGGGAATGGATTGATAGAGCTGCTATAACCTTTAGGAATTGGTGTTACGATTAATTGTTGGTTACGAACGTTTATAGGAAAAAGCCCTTCTGTAAAGGTTGAATCTTCTGGTGCTGCTAAAAAATCTTCTCCTGAAAAATCAGGTAAATTTGCTAAAAAGGGTGTGGTGGTATATTGGTTTGAGTTATCGTTTCCTGTTAATTTAGTAATTACTCCCATATTTATATAGTATTCAGAGCCTTGATAACTTGTTTTTAACCATGCTTGATAATTGACGTTACTGAAATCTAAATCTAAAGTAGATTCTTTTTCTCCTGTTGTGTTTTTAAAGAACCATATACCATTCTGGCTATAATCAGGAGAATTGTTACTTGCTGGAACGGTAGCATTTTGAATGGTAAATTCTATAGCATTATTACTACCTAAAGCGGTAATTCCATTGCTGGTTGTGCTATTAGTGGTAAGTGTGGCGACATTGTTTTGGAAGTCCCCAACCAAAAGTACATAATTGCTTTGAGCTGGACTATCATCGCTATTAGATTCTACGGTAATTGCAAATGCTTGTGCGTTGGTTAAATCAGAAACATCTATGTTTTCTATGGTTAACGTTTCGTTTTCTTGGAAATCTGCGTAGGAAAAAGTGTTTACAGACACAAATGTTCCATTAACTAATAACCAAGATTGGTATTTATAGCCGTCATCATCTAAATCTGGAAGGATTATGTTAGAGAGGGTTAATTGCCCTGAATTATCTACCAATTCTTCGTTTTCACAGCTAAAAAACAATAAGGAACTAATAAGTGTTAGGAATAATAGGATTGTTTTTTTCATAAGTTCAAAAGTAATAAAAAATGCCTCTTTCAAACAAAGGATTGAGGGAGACATTTTTTAGTTTGTTTTTTAATTATAGACTATTCTACTCTTGTCCATGTTTGGGTTCTACCTAGTAAAGAAACGCCTAAAAAACCACGAACTTTTAGCGTGTTATTACCATCCATTTCCATACTGCAACTGTATTCTTTACCACTATTAGGGTCTAATATTTTTCCATTTTCCCATTCGTCACCGTTTTGTTCTAATCCCCACATAATGGTCATTCCTAAAATGGCTTTGTCTTTGTTATCGCCTTTACATTTTTCGCATTTGGCATCTTCTTTTCCTTTGGTTAGAATTTTAACAATATCGCCTTGTAGTTTGCCCGATTTTGTTTTGTAAATTTTTACGTATGATTTTTCCTTATTAGTCTTATCATCTATTGTTTTCCATGTTCCAATAGGAGATGATTGAGCGTATGCTAAGGTTCCCATAAGAAGTACTAAGCAGGTTAAGATTACATTTTTCATAAATTGAATATTTTAGTTAACTAAGTTATAAATTATTTTTGATTCTTAACCATAACTTAACAAAAGCTATACCATAGTTTTATTCAAAAACTTCAAAAGCATTTTTTATGTGATTGATTTTGAATGAATTTTGATTAGAATCTTTGTAAATTGAAATAACGTCGAACCGAGCGTTTAAATGTATATTGTTTCGTTGAATATACTCATCGGCGGTTTTTATGAGCAATTGTCTCTTTTTTTTTGTAACCGATTCTTCTGGATTTTTAAAGTCTGTGCTTGACAAAGCCTTTACTTCTACAAAAACAATTTCGTTTATGTGTTGTGTAATAATATCTATTTCACCTTTTAAATAACGCCAATTGGTTGCTAAAATGGTGTAATTGTTTTGCTCCAAAAATTTTTGAGCAAATTGTTCGGCTTGCTTTCCAAATTCATAAGCGATTGACATTTGGTATTGAGTTAGACTTTAAAGATAGTAAAAATACTAAGTTATTGTTTACTCTTTTTTGTATATCATTACAACATCTTGTTTATAAGCGTCTTTCACGCTTACCCATGAGCCCTATAATATATAGAGAAGTAGTTTATTTACTACTTTTTAATCTATTGATTAATCGTTGACAGATTCATCACATAAATTTTACTAAGTTTAGGTCTATATATTTTAGGGCAGGGCAAGACGGTATGTAACTATTTAATCTTTAATGATTTAGCCCTATTGACACTATAGTAGGCCGCTTTATTGCCTATGAACACCTATTTTCTTTTCTATAGCAACAATTATCTTTTTTTAACCACACTACAAGTATTGATTTTAAACAATGTATACAGCGGACAAAAACTAACAAGACTAGTTAAAATTAATATTCCTGAAACCACTAACAAAATAATGCTAATTATTCCAGAAACAGTATGAGTAAGAACTAGAACTAAAGCAATAAAAGCAATAATAAATCGGATGATTTTGTCTGTTACACCTACATTTTTTTTCATATATTTAAATTTTAAATGATTATTTATTTTACAAAAATCATCATGTTTTAAATACTATGCAGTGACTGGGGTCACCATGCACTAATAATTTTTATTCCGTCTTTGTCTTGTGTTATTTTTTTATCGGTTTCTAGCTTTTTTAAAACTCTTGTAACTACTTCTCTGGCTGTTCCTAGTTCTGTTGCTATTTGCTGATGGCTCATTTTAATAGCTTGGGTTTTGAGTAGGTTTGATTTTTTAAGTAAAAAATCAAACAATCTTTTATCCATTTTATCTAACAACAAACTAGCTATAGTTTCTAACAATTCTGAATATCTTATATTAAATTGATTGAAAAATAATTCATTAAATTCTGGATATTCATTTATCCATGCAGACAAATACTTAACAGGAATTAACAAAATTTGTGAGTTTTCATCAGTAGTTGCGTAAACTTTACTAGGTGTGTTTTTTAGTGTTGCATAAAACGTCATTACACAACTTTGCAAAGGTTCTATGTAATATAACAACAGTTCTTTTTCATTAAAATTAGAATATACTTTAACAACACCATTAATAACAATAGGTATAACCTTTATAAATTGTCCTTCTCTTAAAATTTCTGTATTCTTTTTAAATTCTTTAACTTCTGAAGTTTCTATAATTTTTTTAACCAATTCGGGTTTTAAAAAAGAAAGTTTTTTTTCTATATCCATTTATTAATTTTATATACTTCTAATATCAGCTCTGTAAGTAGTTTTTTTTAGTTACCGTCTGGTCTGATAATGCTTTTTTTGTTTGAGAATGGACAATAAATACAATTACTTATAGACAAGACTTACTTTGTTTTCTTTTACATTTAAAGTAGCAATTGAACCCAACACCAAACTTTGGTTATCCCCAATATGCCCTGCTGGAAAGTTATATGCTACAGGGAAATCGTATTCTCTTACAATATGCTGAATAATTTTGTTACTCGTTTCATCAAAATCAGTAGCAAAGTCAGGATTTTCTTTTTTTACATCCATTTGGGTAAAGCTACCAATAAGCATTCCAACTACTTTATTAAATAACCCATTGCGTTTTAGATTCGTTAACATTCTGTCTATATGGTACCAATTCTCGTTCCAGTCCTCAATAAATAAAATTAATTTTTCTCCTTGTATGGTAGATTCACTTCCTAATAAACTATAAATTAAAGATAAATTGCCCCCTACTAATTTACCCGTACATATACCCAATTTATTATGTTGATTAGGATTGATTTTGTATTCGATTTTTTCTCCAAATAATGCCTGTTGTAAGGTGCCAAAAGTAGCAGAGCTGTATTCAACCTTTAATCGTTTACAAGTAACACCATGTATGCTAGCAATATTCCAGTTATTGATATGATTATGAATCGCCGTAACGTCAGAATAGCCAATAATCCACTTAGGTTTTTGTTTAAAATGATACCAGTCTAAATTATCCAATAATTTTACCGATCCATAGCCACCACGAGCACACCAAATGGCTGCAATAGAATTATCATCTAAAGCCTGTTGAAAGTCTGCTACACGGTTTTCATCTGTTCCAGCATAAGCATAACCAAAATTAAAATCATCAAAAATAGATTTTCCTAAAACAGGTTTCAATTGCCATGTTTTTAAGAGCGTCAAAGCCTCTTCAATATCGTGTTTAAAAACCCTGCCAGCAGGTGCTAAAATAGCAACTTTGTCATTTGGTCTTAAATAAGAAGGAATCATAAAAATAATTTAAGCGAAAGTAAAAAATTAAACGCAATTTGTAGAATCCACTAAGAATGATTTACATTTGTTTAAAACCAAAAAACTTATATACTTGGCTGCAATTAGTATAGATGAATACGTAAAAGAAATTCAAAAAGGAAATACCACCTATTTGAGTAAAGCAATTACATTAGCCGAAAGCACCCGACCTGAAGATCAAAATACAGCACAAAAAATCATATCAGAATTATTACCCTTAACAGAAAAATCAAAACGAATTGCTATAACAGGTGTACCCGGTGTAGGTAAAAGCACCTTCATAGAGTCTTTTGGAATGTTATTAATAAAGCAAGGACTAAAAGTCGCCGTATTGGCGATAGACCCAAGTAGTTCTTTATCAGGCGGAAGTATTTTGGGCGATAAAACCCGTATGGAAAAGTTATCGAGAGAGCAGCAGGCATTTATCCGTCCATCAGCTACAAGTGGAAGTTTGGGTGGGATAACCGCTAGAACTTACGAAGCCATGTTATTATGCGAAGCAGCGGGCTTTGATGTAATTTTAATTGAAACTGTAGGTGTTGGACAATCAGAAACTTTGGTTAGTGATATTACCGATGTGTTTTTATTTTTACAAGTACCCGGAACAGGAGATGAATTACAGGGTATAAAACGAGGCATTATGGAAATAGCCGACATTATTTTTGTAAATAAAATTGATGATTTTGGAAAAGATAAAAGCCAACAATTAAAAATGGAATTAGTGCGTTCTATGCAATTTTTACCTCAAAAAAAATCTGGATGGAAAAGAAAAATTCTTTTAGGTTCAGGATTAAAAGGAAATGGTTTATTAGAAGTATTTAGTTTGATTAAAGATTTCTACATTGAAGGCGAAAAAAATCAATCCATACAACAAAAAAGATTGTCACAAAAAGAAAAGAGAGTAGAAGCCTATATGATAGAAAATGTAACCAAAATGGTTCTAAAAAAAATAAATAATTTGCCTAATTACAAGAATGAATTGAATCACAAAAATTTATATGACTTAGCTATGCAATGCTTAGAAAACGTTTAAATAATTCTTTTGGCGTATAAAAAACGCTTACTCCAGTAAGAGTTAGCTAAAGGTGTAACGGTAACACCTTGAGAAGTAGAAGCATGTATGAAATCAACTTCTCCATTTTCATTAATATTGTGTACAATTCCTACATGAGAAACACGACCTCTACCGTTTGTAGCAAAAAAGACCAAATCTCCTGCTTTTAATTCTTCTTTTGCTACTATAAAACCTTCTTTTGCTTGTGCGGCAGAAACACGAGGTAAGTCGTAGTCAAACATTTCAAATACACGTTGTACAAAAGCAGAACAGTCAATACCTCTTCGGCTCGAACCTCCATATCTATAAGGAGTGCCTAAATAGGTTTCGGCTTCTTGCATCAATAAAGAAGTAAAAGATGAAGAAATCATATTGTGAATCTCGTTCAATTCCTCAATAGCAGGTTTGTTTGACTCTAATTTTACAGGAACAACCTCTTTGTCCTTTTTTTGTTTAAAGTTAGATTGATTAAATATTTTTGATTGAGCATAATACATACGTTGTTTAGGTACAAAAGAGTTGGTGTTGTCACTAGAAATCAAAGTTGTTCCGCACGATGTTAGCGTAGTAAAGCCTAAGACTAAAACAAATCTTCTAATAAATTTTGACGTTTGCATATACTTCATTTAATTTTGAGAAAGGCAAAACTAATTCTTTATGTTGAAAAGGAATAACAAGGCTTAATGTTTTAGTAAAAAATTAACATCATTAAGAAATAATTAACAGTTAGAATAAAAAAATAAAAAAAATATTGCAGAATTGTAAAAATGTTTTATTTTTGCACACTCTTATTTCAAACAACTTTTATATTTTTGAAAAGTTTGAGGATATAATAAGAGCAAAAATAAATTCGGAGCGTGCTTCGTAAAAAAGGATTAAAAATTATGGCAAATCATAAATCTGCATTAAAAAGAATTAGACAATCAGAACTAAAGCGTGTTAGTAATCACTATTATCACAAGTCTGCTCGTACAGCAATTAAGCAATTGCGTGAAGAGACTAATAAAGTTGAGGCGGAGAAGAGTTTCCCAAAAGTTTCTTCTTTGATTGACAAGTTAGCTAAGCGTAATATTATTCATAAGAATAAAGCCTCTAATTTAAAAGGAAAGTTAGCTAAACACGTAGCTGCTTTAGCTTAAAATAATACTTGATGCTCCCTTCGTCTATCGGTTAGGACCTCAGGTTTTCATCCTGGAAAGAGGGGTTCGATTCCCCTAGGGAGTACAACAGAAGCCCTGTTAATTTTAAAATTAGCAGGGTTTTTTATTTTTTTATAGGGTATTTAATCTATTGTTGATCACTTTATAATAAAAAAAAAGACAAGGTTAACGTATTTTTTGATGGATGGTTCTGAAATGATATTTTAAAACCTTTGATTGGGGTGTTTAAATTGTAGAACATTTATAAAAAGTGTAACCTACAACCTTTCTTACTCTAAAAAAATGAATAAACCTTAATTATATTTTTTTATGTTAAGCAACAATCAAATTTCATTTTCCTTAATGTTTTTTTAACGTTTCATTTGGATATTTTAATGTTTCATTTTACTTTTAGAGTGCTAAAACTAAACCAAATGAAAATACTACCGCTCTGTAAGAGGGTTGTTTTGCTTATGCAATATACCCTACTATTAAGTTTCCCTTTTTTTATTTACGATCTATCTGCCCAAGAAATTGAATGGCAACAAGTATTAGGAGGAGCACAAAGCGAATACCTAAACGACATGCAGCCTACGCCAGACTATGGATTTATCCTAGCAGGGAGTTCTTTTTCAGAGCAAACAGGCAATAAAACCGAAGAAGCCCAAGGCGATTTAGACTATTTTTTATGGAAAATGGACGAGTCAGGAAAAATGGAATGGCAAAAAAGTTTTGGAGGATCGGCCAATGACTATTTATATAGCGTAAACATGACCAACGATGGTGGATTTATCCTTGGCGGAAGCTCAGAGTCTCCAAATTCCGGTGATAAAAAAGCAAATGCCGTAGGCGACTTAGACTATTGGATTATCAAAATTGACCCCAATGGCGAAGAACAATGGCAAAAAACCTTAGGAGGAGTAGACGTAGAACAACTACTATCCATTCAGCAAACCACAGATGGCGGTTACATATTAGGAGGAAGTTCAAACTCTAGATTAATCAAAAATGACGAAGAAAAAATCATAGGCGATAAACAAGAAGAGAACCGCGGAAGCTTTGACTATTGGGTAATAAAACTAGATGCTGAAGGACAAATAGAATGGGATAGAACCTTAGGCGGTAGATATTCAGACTTACTCAAAAACATAGTCATTACTGAAGATGGGTATTTATTAGGAGGCACCTCAAACTCCAACCCATCATCAGACAAAGTCACCGCTAATTTAGGCATGAATGACTTTTGGTTAATTAAATTAGACTTAGCTGGTAAAGAACAATGGCAACAAAGCTATGGCGGTGAAGGCGACGACGAACTATACACCCTGCTCAAAACCGAACAAGGCTATTTAGTAGCCGGAAGTTCTAACTCTAATACTTCAAACACCAAAAAATCAACCAATGGCAACGGCACAGACTTTTGGCTATTAGCCATTGATGAAGCAGGAAATACCCTATGGGACAAAACCTATGATTATGGCAAATGGGACATACTACAAAGTTTAGTAAAAACAGATGACAATAATTACCTAATAGGCGGTTATGCTGCCTCTGAAACCTTCGGTAGAAAATCAGACGCTAAAGGCATTAATGATTACATCGCTTTAGCTATAAACCCGAGCGGAGAAATGTTGTGGAGTAAAACCTTAGGAGGAGCAGGCAACGAACAACTCAAAAAGCTAATCAAAACGAGAGACGGTGGATTTATTCTAGCAGGTAATTCAGACTCAAAAAAATCAGACGACAAAGACCAAGCCAGCATAGGCGGCAATGACTATTGGATTGTAAAATTAAAAGACCCCAACAAAACGACTGAGGATGAACGTAAAAAAGTAGAGGTTTATCCCAATCCAACGTATCAATACGCCAATGTTATTATAGCACAAGATTTTACCAAAGCCAAGGTAGACGTGTATGATTTAGTGGGTAGAAAACTACAAACCAAAGACTTGCGTTACCGTTCTACCCCCATAGATTTACAAGGCTATTCCCCAGGCGTATACCTCTTTAAAATAACCGTAGATAACAACCAAACGTACGATATAAAAGTACTCAAAAAAGGAAGTAAGTAAAATCCAAACATAACTATGAAAACATTTATACAATTTAATTTCTATAAAATGGATTATATAAGAGCATTAACACTATTTTTAATCTTTATTACAAGTATTTTTGGTAATGCACAAGATACTGGTTTATTAACAAAAAGCTTTATTGCCCCTCCATCTCCCTCTCAAGATGGAAGTGCAAATTTGAATTATCCGATAGTGCTACCTGAAGGTTTAAATAGCATTACACCACAAGTATTTGTGCATTATAATAGTGATGCAGGAAACTCATGGATGGGTGTAGGTTGGAATGTTGGAATTCCGGCAATTAATTTGGATACGCGTTGGGGAGTTCCAAGGTTTGACCCAAACAAAGAAACAGAACTTTACAGTTTATACGGTGAGCAATTGATGTATCCTAATAACTTCCTTCCACACAGGCATCAGACGCAAGAAGGTGATAATGGATCCGTATTGTATACAACAGTCGGTCAAAATAGAAATGATTTTACATCAAATAATGTTAAAGTGTTTCACCCTCGAAGAAAGGAGACCTATGCTAAAATAGAAAGAATAGGAAGTTCTCCATCTAATTATTATTGGAAAGTAAGCAATATGGATGGAAGTATTAGTTGGTTTGGAGGAGATGAGAATGGATTAGATCAAAATTATGTAGTAAAATCGGGAGTAAATAATTCATTTTGGGCCTTAAAAAAACGAGTAGACCCCCATGGTTATTTTATAAAATATGAATACCAAACAGGAAGTACCCCAACAGGAAATCTTACAGGGGGGAAACACAGGTATTTACGAAAAATTAGTTATACAGGTTTACAAAAAACCGTAGGTAATACCATACAAATTATAAAACAACCTAGCTATGAAGTTGTTTTTGAATTAGATGGAGGAACAAGAGATGATAAAACTATTTCTGCTAGAGAAGGTTATAAAGACGTGATAGTAAATAGGTTAAATGCTATTATGGTAAATGAGTTATTCAATGGTTCTTCACAAACTATTAATAAGCATCGTTTTGAATATACATATAATGTTTTTGGTAAAACAGCATTAAAAACAATACAAGAATATAAAGGAAACAATGAGCTAGTATTTGAACATCATTTCGAATATGAAAAAATTTGTGATGAATTCATTCCAGACTTTCCTACTGGAAAAGAGCGTACCCCTTGCGAAGTATTCAACATTGTCACAGGAAAAACAACTAATATTCAAAATATAAACACTAATATGACATTGTATTTGGATGATGCTTTGAGTAGTGTTTCTCCAATATCAAAACTAGGAACTACTGAGAATTCTGGAGTTGGAGGGGAAATTAGTGCTTCAGGTGGTTTTGGACCAGGTTGGCAGAATTGGGCACCAGGAGGAACATTTCTCAATCTTACTTTATATGATGAGCAAAGAAATTATACTAAGGGTAAGGTAACCTTACTTGACATTAATGGAGATGGATTAGATGATGTTGTCTTTAGAAATAGTGAAGGAAAATTACAATATTATGAAAACACCTGCCAAGACTGTAAAAAGGAATTTAAACTTAATTACAATCCTTACTTTAATACTAGCTATAGTAGCCAAGCCAAAGACATTGTTGGTATAACTTCTTTTCTAAAAGGAGAAAGTATAACAAAAGGTAAAATAGGTGGGTTTTCTCTAGAGTACTTTGGAGTAAAGCTTGGTCGCAGAAAATACGAATCAAGTTCAATAGTAACTACTTACTTAACAGATGGAAATGGCGATATGCTCCCTGATTTAGTCACCAAAATTGATGGTGAATCAAAAGTTCTATTCAACCATATCGATGCCAATGGAAACCCCACATTTACACTTTCTAGTGAATACACACCCAATATGTTGATTGTTGGTGATACCATTAACCCAGAGGCAGAAGAAGAACAAGAAGAAGAACAAGAAGAACAACAAGAAGAACAACAAATGAATTATGATGCAGTAAAAGTTATATCTGTAGGTTCAACAAATGGCCCTTTAAACTATATGAAAGGAATTATTAGTTTACAAGAACCGTCTCTTGTCCCTTCGGGTGTTGAAATAAAAGTATCTATTGAAGCTTTACAAAAATATACAGGCAACATTTCTCAAATTTTTACAGGAACACTATCGAGTACTAATCCTAGTGAAAATATTTTTCTAGAATTAAATGCTAGCTTAAATAGACGACCAGGTAATGCATATATATTTTTTTTAAGAACACATTATAATGATTCATTAGAGACAAACCCACAAGTAAATTGGAATATTGAGTCTGATTATGAATATTCTTTGAGCGGTGACGGAAATCGCTATGAAATAGGGAAATTTGAGTTAGAAGACCGATTTTTATTAAAAAATCATGAATTTTTTACTACAAAATGGAATGGAACAAACACTATCACTTGGTCTGTTGTCAATTTACCAAACTCACTATCTGATGATTTAGTAGTACGTATCATAAAAAGAACGATTAATCAAAATGGAGAGGTTGTAAATGAAGAGTTCCTATATGATCAACCTATAAATCATGATGCTACATCTATCCCAGCAGGTTCAGTAAGTTTTCAAAGCCATTTTATCCAAAATGAAGAAGAACAAACCTATACTTATACTGATGTCATTTGTAAATTAATAGCCACTTCTAATATACAATGGGATGAAGTTTCTTGGCAACCAAAATTAACTTATAGTGGTACAGTTCCTTCAGGAGATACTAATCAAAACGTCAATGGAGAGGCATACCTTGTTCCTGACTACTCTGATTATAATCTAGATGATATTCATTATATTAATGAACCCTATTATTCTTACAATCCACTTAACTATTTTTTTCAAGAGAAAGGACAATATCATGTATTACCTTCTTTTGTAAGGAATAGTGCCATTACTTTGAGTAATGATGCTAATGGTGTAATTTACTTACTTATTAAAAAGCATGGAAAACTGATTGGTAAAAGAAAAATAACTGTAACTAACGGGCAATTATCCATAGACAATACAACCCCTTTAACTATGGATATTTATACTATTGATCCGACACGTCTAGATGTAAATTACTTAATATTCTCTACCAATAATGATTTAGACGAAAATACACCTAATTTATTACAAGAATTTTATTCTGCTCATAGGAATAGTAATACTAATATTTTTTTTAAATTTCCAAACGAAAATCAAATATATCAACATAGCTTTATTAAAGAAGTACAAAATCCAACATTTGGTCCTATGTACATTGGCTTAGGTCAATTTTTTTACAACCCTGCTTTAGCAAATGAAAACACCCCAGTAGATAGTGATGGTGATAGACTAATAGACGTACAAGCTTTTAATGTGATGAAGTCTTACGAGACATTATTAGAAGCATTAGGTCTTGACCCTAATGATTATGAGACAGAAGAAGAATACCTAGCAGCAATTAAAGAAGCTATTAATCTACCTGAGAATTCTGATGATTTAGATGATGTTGATGATATCATAAATAATATGTCTAATGTAGATGATTTAATGGAATTTGTAATGAGTAGTCAGTGTATTGTGCCACCTACACCTATGAGAAAAAAAGTAGGTAATGAAGTTATAGATAAATGGATAGGGCTTAATGAAGATATGTATGTAGATAAAACATCATCAAGGGCAGGTAAATTTGACATAAATACCAATCCATTTTCTGAAGTTATCTTTGACGAAGATATTCCAGTAATAGCATCTGGGACTCAACAAGGGAATTTAGACTTAGGAATGACAGCAATCTCACAGTATGGCAAAGGTAGTTCGATAGCAAAAAGATTGTTTGTAGTAAGTAAGAATGAAGGAAGCAGTGAAAAGAGCACTAAATTCATAGACATTAATGGAGATCGTTACCCTGATATTATCCAAAGAAATAAAGTTTACCTTACTAACATGACAGGTGGACACAAGAGTCATGGTAGTTTTTCTCCGAATCCAATAAATAATCCTTTGGAGTATTCAAAGACAAACGTTTTTGGTGCTTCATTTTCTAGAAATTACCTACAATCATTTGCTTCTAATTTAGTTGGAGGAGTTCATTATATGAAAACAGGTGGGAGGCTACAAGATAATGCCTCACAAAACAATTCAAAAGTTACTTTTGGTGGAGATATAGGATTGTCTGATATGGATGGAGAAATTAAAGAAGAAAAACTATGGATGGATATTAACGGAGATGGTTTTACAGACTGGGTAATAAAGCAGGGAAATAATTATAAAATATATTATAGTTTAGGGGGTAAAATGGAAACAACTCCAGTCGATGTAAATATTGGATACATCCCACCTACTACATCACCAAGTATTTCTACGTCTGTAAATATTTCAGGTGCTGTGAATACTTTGTTTAGTGGAGTTGATTTTTTAAGTGGCGGCATCTTAAACCTTAGTGTAGGTGCAAGTTTCCAACAAAGTAATATTAAATCACAATTTCTAGATGTTGATGGTGACGGTTTATCAGACTTAATATATTCTAATGGATATTCTGTATATGTTCGTTATAATCTTGGGAACACCTTTGGTGATCAAGAATTATTGTTTCAAGGAATGAGTCTTAATGCTTCTAATAAAGATTCTTCAGTTGCAGGGAATATGACCATAGGTGTAGTACCTTCTTTTAACTTTGTAATATTCGTTATTCCAGCTTATGTTAAACTTGGAGCATGGCTTACCTTTGGCGGAAACGTATCTTCCTCTGAAGTTAAAAAAACATTTACAGATATAAATGGAGATGGCAGGGTAGATTTTTTAGTGGCTAATAATGATGGTTTCACAAATTATAATTCTAGAATAGGAAGCGCAGGAAAATTAATGAGAGTTTCGAATAGTATGGGAGATGGAATTTCATTAAACTACGTACCTATAGGCAATACTTATAAAATGCCAATTAACAAATGGGTGTTAAATCATTTTAATTATTCATTTGGAGAAACTCCCTTATTTAAATTCTTTGAATATCGTGATGGCTATTATGACAGGAGAGAGAGAGAATTCTATGGGTTTTCTACTGTAAAGTCATATTTTTCAGAACACAGTTTACCTTATTTTGATCCTGAGGCTACGTTTAGAAATGGAATTAAAGGCGAGGTAATCAATACTTATTATAACAACAATTATTATTTAAAAGGAAAATTAAAGGAGCAGTATATTATAAAAGGAGATTACAATAGTTATGATGAAAACAACCAATTATTAGTACAGAATATACCTACTAATAGAATTCAGTCTAAAATTAAAAACTATTATGCCTTAAAACCTTCAACTACTGATGGGCTAATAGATATAAATGCTACCAGTTTACCTGAAACATACGATGTAGGAGGAACTAAAGGGTTAGGAACTGCAGCAGCCATACTAGAAAAGACAGAAAAGTATATTTATGAATATGGAGCAAGCCCTTTAAAATCTACCACAATATATGAGTACGATTCACGTAAAAGATTAACCTCTCAACTCAATGAAGAGGAAAATATAGAGCAAACATTTTATTATCCAGATAATTTATTAGGAGGTACTTCTAGCTCATCATTCGAACAACTGTTGGTAGACGCTAATAGAATAGATAAGCCTATACAAATAGTTTCTAAAGAAGGTAATACTACATTACTCACCCAAAAAACCATCTATGACTCTAATGAAACAACAGAAAATCAGTTAAGAGAAACAGCAACATTAGCTGCAAAAGGAGATAACCCCCTAGAAGTAAAAATGAAGTATGATTTATATGATGATAATGGTAATATATTACAACAAAGCACTCCTAATGGCACACCCACATCAATTATTTGGGGGTACAATAACAGATATCCTGTGGTAACAATAGAAGGCATTGCATACAATGACATTCCATCTGAATTCATTGACGCTATTAGACAAATCACCAACAATAACAACCCTGATAATGTACTCTTAGTTGAAGTCATAGATGTCCTAAAAAATCATGCAGCACTTGCTTCAACTATGATATCGGCCTATACTTACTACCCTAATATAGGCGTTAGAACTTCTATCTCAAGCGATGGAACAAAGCAAGAATTTACGTATTACCCCAATGGTAAGTTAAAAGAAGTAAAGGACCAATATGGTAATATAATTAAGAAAGTATACTATAATTTGCCTAACCTCTAAAATAAACCCCTTGAAAACAACTAATCAACATATCAAAAAATATAAGGCTCAATCGTTTATATTAGCTATTGGTTGTGTCATAGTACAATTTTTATTTTCACCAACCTTAAAAGCTCAAACACCTCATTATAATTATATTATAACGAAGGATTTTTTAACTGAAAACGGTGAGTCGGGCGATGCAATAACTAATATTATCTATTATGATAGATATCTTGGTGTAAAAGTACAAGAAGTAGGAGTTAAAGCTTCACCTACCGGTAAAGATATTATTGTACCCTATAAATATGACGGATTCGGACGGCAAGTCAAAGACTACTTACCTGTACCAACCAATCAAACTAATGGAAATATTATTTATTTTAACCTAAGTAATATTTACCAAAGCTATTACAATACTAATATTTATTATTCCGAAGCAGAATTAGAAGCCCCACCAGTCAATAGAGTTTTAAAGCAAGCTGCACCAGGAGAAGATTGGGCATTAGGGTCGGGACATGAAATAGAACAAGAATATACGATAGCTCCTTCAAATGACAATGTCTTTAAATTTAAAGCAAATACAACGTGGAATGCCTCCAATAAAATTTATAACATATCTCTTACCAAATTAACAAACTATACATTAGGTGAGCTCCAAAAGACGAGAACTACTGACGAGAATGGTCATAAAATGGAAGAGTTTAGAAATAGAAAAGGACAAGTGGTAATGAAAAGAAGTTGGTCAACCACAGGATCGGGAACAAATTTAGACCGTTACGACACCTACTATGTTTATGATATCTATGGCAACCTAACCTATGTGATTCCTCCCAAATTAAGCGATTTATACACGACTATGCCTAGCAATTGGTTAACCTTGATGAATAGTTTAGGCTATCAATACAAATACGATGCCCGTAATCGTTTAGTTGAAAAAAAACTACCCGGTAAAGGTTGGGAATACCTAGTCTATGATAAACAAGATAGACTCGTAGCCACTCAAGATGCCATACAAGACGCCAATAATGAATGGAATTTTACCAAGTACGACAAATTTGGAAGAATTATATATTCAGGAATTTCTAGGAGTAGCCATTCTAGGTTAGCATTACAAAACGCTATCAATAACTATAACGAAAATAATGAGCAAAGATCCAATACGCCTTTTACACAAGATGGAATACCCATTTACTATACTAAATCAGGGGCTTACCCAAAAAATCACACCGACTCAAGCGTAGATATTTTAGTGGTAAACTATTATGACAATTACAACAACATACTCCCCAGTTCTATAAGTATACCTAATTCTTTAGAAGGACAAGACGTACGCACAGGAGCAAACGACGAAAATGAAAGCCTAAAAGGCTTACCAACAGGCAATTTTACCCGTATACTAGGCACCAACAACTGGGAAAGAACCTACACTATTTATGACGAAAAAACGCGTCCAATCAATACTTATAAAATCAATCACTTAGGGGGCTTTAGTTATACTATTTCTAAATTAGACTTTAGAGGTAAACCTTACTATACCAAGTCAGAACACCTAAAAGACAATCAAAGCGAAAGAGTAGCCATACGCAATAACTTTACCTATGACGCACAAGAAAGGCTACTTAAAACCACCCAACAAATCAACACCGACCCCGAAGAACTCATAGCCAAAAACGAATACGATGAGTTAGGGCAACTCATCGCCAAAAAAGTAGGCGGCACCAACACCACTACTTACCTACAAAAAGTAGATTACCAATACAACATAAGAGGTTGGCTTACAGATATAAATAACATTCATAATACTAGACCTACACCAGGTGAAAATCCAGATTTATTTAACTTTCAAATCCAATACAATAACTTTGTTTTTGGTGAAGAACTACCTACTAGTGTAGAGAAACTCTACAACGGCAACATAGCCCAAACCCTATGGAGAACAGCTACCGATAATAAAATTAGAGGCTATGCGTATGAATATGACGAACTGAATAGACTCAGAAAAGCCAACTACCATAAACCCAGTGCTACCTTACCTTTCCCAGGTAACTACGACGAATCATTAGCCTACGACAAAAACGGAAACATAACAAGCCTACAACGCAACATGGGCTATGACGCACCTAGTAACGCTATTCAAGTAGATAATTTAACCTATCAATACAATAATGAATACGGAAACTCAGGTAGTCCCAACAGCAATCAATTACGTAGAGTTACAGATTCCACCAATAGTAGCAAAGGCTTTAACAATGGTGCAACAGGTTATAGCCCAGACTACACTTATGATGCCAATGGGAACATGATAACAGATGCCAACAAACGCATCACCAACATTGCCTACAACCATTTAAACTTACCTACCCAAATTACATGGAGTAGTACCAAAAAAATTGAGTATCTTTACAATGCCTCAGGCGTAAAAATACAAAAAACAGTGACCAACGGTAATAACATAATCAAAACAGAATATTTAGATGGCTTTCAGTATGTAGGAGGTAAGTTAGCATTCTTTCCTACGGCAGAAGGTTATGTAAAGGCAACACAAATAACAAACGGTTACCGCTATAATTACGTATACAATTATACTGACCACTTAGGTAACATACGTTTGTCTTATACCCTAAATGACAAAACAGGTGAACTAAATGTACTAGAAGAAAACCATTATTACCCTTTTGGTTTAAAACATCCTAAATATAGTAGTGGCTTAAGTCTTGCTATGCTACTTAACCCATACAAGTACAAATACCAAGGACAAGAACGCCAAGATGAACTCAACCTAAATTGGGATTCTTTTAAATGGCGAAACTATGATTATGCTATCGGGCGGTTTATGTCCATCGACCCGTTGGCGGAAGATTATGTATATAACTCTACTTATGCTTTTAGTGAAAATAGAGTTGTTGATGCTATAGAACTGGAGGGACTTGAAGCAATAATATTGAAAGAAGCAAAAATAACCGCCAAAGCCAATGGAGATGGTCAAAAAAGTTGGTTTAATAGAAATATCATTACACCTATTGCTAATACATTTTCTTCTACAACAACATCTACAGCTCAAGGAGGTATGCTAGAATCAACACAAACTAATTATTATGGACGTAATTTTGATATTGCTAGTAATATTTGGAATCATTCTATTACAAGAGGTATAACAGGAGATCAATGGGATGTTGCATTAGGTGTAAATGCAGGTGCTATTTTCGGATCATCAATGCAAGGAGGTATTCATTTAATTTTAAGAGGGCCAGATGCAGGTATTTATTTAGATCCGTTTAATACTGGAAGTTTTTCAGTTGGCTCCCAAGGAGGTGGAGAAGCATTTCTAACTTTTGGGAAAGCTTATTTTACAGGTAGTGTAGAAAACATGACCTTAGGAAGCACAGTAGGAACTGAGTTTTTTGGTGGGGCAGATTTTGCAACTCCTTTAGGAGGACTTACGGGAGAAGTTTCGGTTTCATATGATTTTACCAAATCATGGAATAAGCAAAATTACTGGATAACAACGTCTGGGGGCGTAACTTGGGGCATGAAAGCAAACGCTGGTTCTGTAGGGGCTCGTTATTCTAATACAAGAGTAGGGGTGGGTTTTGACGGAAGGTTAAGAGTAGCTAACCGCCTTGAAGATATTTTAAAATAAATTTGTACTATGAAATTCGAAATAAATAAAAAAAATTATATGAACTATATTGTAATGCTTATAGTACTTATAGTAGTTACAGTATTTATTACTGGGCGTTCTTTGTCAAAATCTATGACATATGATTGTTCCTTATTTGGTAGAGTAGAGGACATAACATATGGCAATAGAGATATTGGATGGGCTGTAATTAAGTTTAAAGGAACCAACAAGTTTAATAAAAGTATTAACTTTGAAGTGCCTTTGAATAGCCGTGATAAGTTACAAAAAGGGGATTCCATTTTCAAACCTATGTTTTCAAAAGAGGCATATATTTATAGAAAAGACAAACAAGGACAGTACTATCTTAACACAAAGGTAGGTGTAAAATGATTATGTGTAAACTTTCGGTAGTGTTTCAACCCCGTAGGTGAATATAAATTGTTTGAATAATAAACTAAGTAGGGCAAAGAATAATAACCAACCAACGGTTATAGCAATTAGTTAAGGTATAATTTTTGTACATTTGTGAGTATTAAAACTTTATTTTTTATGAATACAGAAGCATTAAGAATAAATATAACACAGCGAATTTTAAGTATTTCAGACAGTAATATACTTAATAAAATAAACGATTTACTAAAGTCTGAAAACATTGTAGGTTATACAGCAGATGGTAATCCTATAACAGAAACTCAATTTGTTGACCAAATGGATAAACAGCAAGAGAGAATACAAAATGATTCTGCCAAATTTTATACCTCAAACCAAGTTCGTGAAAAAATACTGAATGACAACAATTTGGGAGAGTGAAGCAATAGAGGACTTAAACGATTCAGTAAAATTCATTGCTAAGAAAAGTCCTCAAAATGCAATTATGGTTTTAGATGGATTATTGGAATTAGCAGATACATTGGGCTATATACCTTTTAAGTATCCAAAAGAACCAACTTACAATAAAGAGGATATACGAGTTATCACAAAGTATAACCATAAGCTAATATATCAAGTAGAGAAAGAAAAAATTATTGTTTTGCGAGTTTTTCCTGCTCGACAAAACCCTAATAAATTAAAACCATAAAGTTTCAAATTACCTATCTTTACGATGCCGCAGGGCAAAAAGTACAAATCGAGGCACGAGATTCGTGAACACCCGTACAATAAAACTAACAGTGAACAAAAAACAGTGACCAACGGGAGTACCATAACCAAAACAGAATATTTAGATGGCTTTCAGTATGTGAATGCTAAGTTAGCATTCTTTCCTACGGCAGAAGGTTATGTAAAAGCTACCCTCACAGGTTTGACAATTGCAGGAGGTACCAATAAGTATGCCTACAACTACGTATACAATTATACTGACCACTTAGGTAACATACGTTTAAGCTACTACACCAAAGACCTAAGTGGTACCCCCCTCAATAATGCCTGTAAGCAGAAAGCACGGTAACAATGTTGCTTTCCACTTGGTACACAAGGCGGTGTTCATGGTTAATTCTACGAGACCAACAGCCAGAGAGTTGGTATTTTAGAGGTTCGGGTTTACCTGTGCCTGTAAATGGATGTTGAGCTAATTCTTCCAAAAGCGAGGTAATTTTATTTACAACGGACTTATTACTTGATTTTTTGTGTAGTCTTAATGGTCTTTGGCTTGTTCAGAAAAACGCAAAGTATAGCTACTCATAAGCCATCAATAAAGGATTTAAGATCTTCCTGTTTTACTTCGGTAAACTTACCCTGAGCAATTTGCCTTTTACTTTCCATTATTTTCTCTACAAACTCAGGATTATACGCTTCAGTACTATCTGTATCCTCTTGCACTTGCACAAAATCAAGGCTTTTAATCAGCTCCATAAAGAAGCGATATTTACCATCTTTTATATTTAAAACTATTTGTTTCATGTTTGAAATATTTACTCAAAGAGTATCATCCACAAAGATACAAAAATATTGCCAATAGTAGAAAAATCACCTACCTTTACAACGCAGCAGGACAAAAAGTAAGTAAAACAGTGACCAACGGTTATAGCAAACACAACAGTTAAGCAAGGTTATATAACCCTTTTAACAAGACGCCTTGAGTAATTGGAAGTCCCATTACTTTCCATAATGATAACGACAAGAAGCAATCATTAGCTGGTCGCTCTTATATTTATATACTAAACGGTGCTCTGAAGTAATACGTCTTGACCAATAGCCTTGTAAATCACCTTTTAAGGTTTCAGGTTTACCTATGCCCTCAAATGGAGTACGCATACAACTTTTTATAAGTTCATTAATTCGTTTAGTTATTTTCTTATCAACCTTTTGCCAATATAAATAATCGCTCCAAGAAGATGAAGACCAAATTAACTTCATTACTCTACTCTACTCTATTATATTATTTTCAATTCCATTACCATTTTCTAATTCCTCAATAGATTGTAATAGCACATCTCTGTTTTTACCTGAAAGTAAATAAGTGGTTTCTTTTAAGGAATTATACTCATCTAAAGAAATCAAAACTAGGTCTTTACCACCTTTTCGTTTAATGATAATATCGCTAACATCATTTACCACTTTATCGAGCCAATGTTTTAGATTAGAACGAAAATCCGTATAATTTACTGTTTCCATGATACAAATATAAAAAAAGTACTTAAAAAAGTACCATGTTATAAAGGATTGGTTACACAAGAAACAATAGTTTTCTGCCTATCATCGAAAAAACATATTAAAAAATCCCAACTAAATTTTAAATTCAATTGGGATTTTTGTGCTTAATTATATTTTAGATGAATTACATCATGCCTGGCATTCCGCCACCCATAGGAGGCATTCCACCACCAGCAGAATCATCTTTTTTGATTTCTGTAATTACAGCTTCGGTAGTAATTAACATACCCGAAACCGAAGCAGCATTTTCTAACGCCACACGAGCTACTTTGGTTGGGTCAATAATTCCAGCCTCTAGCATATTTTCGTAAGTGTCAGTCTTAGCATTGTAACCAAAATCGTTTTTACCATCTTTTATTTTTGCCACTACTACAGATCCTTCGCCACCTGCATTAAATACAATCTGACGTAGAGGTTCTTCAATCGCACGCTTAATGATGTTAACACCAGTAGCTTCGTCTGGGTTTTCTACACTAATATTATTTATGGCACTTAGGGCACGAATAAAAGCAACACCACCTCCAGCAATAATACCTTCTTCAACAGCAGCACGTGTAGCATGTAAAGCATCATCAATTCTATCTTTTTTCTCTTTCATTTCTACTTCCGATGCAGCTCCTACATATAATACAGCAACGCCACCTGCTAATTTAGCTAAGCGTTCTTGTAGTTTTTCTTTGTCGTAGTCAGACGTTGTAGATGAGATTTGTTCTTTAATTTGATTAACTCTAGATTTGATTTGTTCTTTATCACCAGCACCATTAACAATAGTTGTATTGTCTTTGTCAATCTGAACTTTTTCTGCTGTACCTAACATTTCTAGTGTTGTATTCTCTAAGGTGTAACCTCTTTCTTCAGAAATTACAGTACCGCCTGTTAAAATAGCAATGTCTTCTAACATGGCTTTTCTACGGTCGCCAAATCCAGGAGCTTTTACAGCAGCAATTTTTAATCCGCCACGTAATTTATTAACCACTAAAGTAGCTAAGGCTTGCCCTTCTACTTCTTCGGCAATAATTAATAGTGGACGACCAGCTTGTGCTACAGGCTCTAATACAGGTAATAAGTCTTGTAGGTTAGATATTTTTTTATCGAACAATAATATGTAAGGATTGTCCAAATCAGCAATCATTTTGTCGGCATCAGTAACAAAATAAGGTGATTGGTATCCTCTATCGAATTGCATTCCTTCCACTACGTCTACGTAAGTTTCGGTTCCTTTAGCTTCTTCAACAGTAATTACACCTTCTTTACCTACTTTAGCGAATGCTTCTGAAATTAATGTACCAATGGTTTCATCATTGTTTGCAGAAATAGAGGCAACTTGTTTAATTTTCTCTGAACTATCACCAACCGATTGAGATTGATTTTTTAAGTTTTCTACTACGGCAGTAACCGCTTTGTCAATTCCTCTTTTTAAATCCATTGGATTGGCACCAGCCGCAACATTTTTTAATCCTTCACGAACAATTGCTTGAGCTAGTACTGTTGCTGTAGTGGTTCCGTCACCAGCAACATCATTGGTTTTAGAAGCCACTTCTTTAACCATTTGTGCTCCTAAGTTTTCTACAGGGTCTTCTAATTCAATTTCTTTAGCAACAGAAACACCATCTTTAGTTACATGGGGTGCCCCAAAAGATTTTTCTAATACTACATTTCTTCCTTTAGGTCCTAATGTTACTTTTACTGCATTAGCCAAGGCATCTACACCTTTTTTTAATGCATCTCTCGAATCTACATCGAATACTATATTTTTTGCCATCTTTTTTTCTTATTTTTTAATTAAACTATTGCTAAAATGTCTGCTTCTTTCATAATTAAGTAATCTGTACCTTCCCATTTAAGTTCGGTTCCAGCATATTTACCATATAATACTTTATCGCCAACCTTTACAGTCATAGGCTCATCCGTTTTTCCATTGCCAGCGGCAACAATAGTACCTTGCTGTGGTTTTTCTTTTGCGGTATCAGGAATAATAATGCCCGAGGCGGTTTTTGTTTCTGCAGGTGCTGGTAATACAAGCACGCGATCTGCTAATGGTTTAATTTTAATTTCTGACATGTTTTTTTATATTTAAAAATTAATGTTGATTGAGTCTTGTCGAAAAGTATGCCAATGGGTTTTTTATGACAAAATGAGAGGTGTTAATGTCAATGTGACAGCCTAAGATTAAGTTTATTTTTAATTGAACAAAGTACTTTTTGGTAACTTCATTTTTTTGTTTCTATTTTTGTAAAAATTTTTTAGATGTCAAAAAACTTAGTAATTGTCGAATCGCCAGCAAAAGCAAAAACCATTCAAAGATACCTAGGAGACGATTTTAGAGTAGAATCTAGCTATGGTCACGTGAGGGATTTGCCCAAAAAAGGGATGGGGATAGAGATTGATAATAGTTTTAATCCTTTATATGAGGTTACACCTGACAAAAAAGAAGTTGTAAAAAAATTAAAACAAGTTGCTGCTAAGGCTGAAGTAGTTTGGTTGGCATCTGATGAGGATAGGGAAGGAGAGGCAATAGCTTGGCATTTATTTAATGTATTGGGACTGACAAAAAGGAACACCAAACGAATTGTGTTTAATGAAATTACGCAAAAAGCAATAAAGAATGCAGTTGAAAACCCGAGAGATATAGACGTAAATTTAGTCAATGCACAGCAAGCAAGAAGAATATTAGATAGACTTGTAGGTTTTGAAATGTCGCCAGTTTTATGGCGAAAAATAAAACCAGGGTTATCAGCAGGTAGAGTACAATCAGTTGCAGTACGTTTAATTGTTGAACGAGAAAAAGAAATTCAAAAATTCAAACCCAAAGCAAGCTATAAGGTAACAGCACAGTTTTTTACCAATGCTAAGAAAACCTTATCAGCCAGCTTAACAAAGGATTTTACAAGTTATGAAGAAACAAAAGCTTTTCTAAATGAATGCTTAACAGCAGAGTTTTCAGTAAAAGATTTACAGAAAAAACCAGCTAAACGAACTCCTTCAGCACCGTTTACTACATCAACTTTACAACAAGAAGCCTCTAGAAAACTTGGTTTTTCGGTTTCAAGAACCATGCGAGTAGCACAGCAATTATATGAAGCGGGTAACATAACGTATATGCGTACCGATAGTGTAAATTTATCGCAAGACGCTATTTCGGCTATAGCAACTACTATAAATAGCGAGTATGGTCAAAAATACGTATCAACTAGACAATACAAGACGAAAAGTAAAGGAGCACAAGAGGCACATGAGGCCATACGTCCAACCAATTTTCAATTAAAAAACGTAAGTAGCGATTCATCACAACAACGTTTATATGATTTAATTTGGAAAAGAACAGTAGCCAGTCAAATGGCAAATGCCGAACTAGAACGCACCATTATAGATATTCAAAATTCCAATAACGAAAAAATCTTTCAATCAAAAGGTGAAATAATTGTTTTTGATGGATTTTTAAAAGTTTATCAAGAAGGAATTGATGATGAAGACGAAGAGGATGACAAAAAAATTCTCCCTAAAATAAACGTAGGAGAATCATTGAACGCCAACCAAATCTATGGTATTCAAAAATTCACAAGACCACCAGCACGATACACAGAAGCTTCTTTAGTAAAAAAATTAGAAGAACTAAGCATAGGCCGTCCATCTACTTACGCACCAACTATATCAACCATACAAAAAAGAAATTATGTAATTGTAGGCGAATTAGAAGGTGAAAAAAGAAATCTACAAGCCATAACATTAAAAGCAGGTAAAATAACAGAATCAACAGAATCAGAAATAGTAGGAGCAGATCGTAGAAAATTAATGCCTACCGACATAGGTATTGTTGTGAATGACTTTTTGGTAGAAAATTTTAATAATATTTTAGACTATGATTTTACTGCCAAAGTAGAAGGGAGTTTTGATGATATAGCCGAAGGTAAAGAAAAATGGACTACAATGATTGAAGGGTTTTATGGAGGGTTTCATAAAAAAATAGAAGATGTTCAAGAAAATGCCGACAGAGCAACAGGAGAACGAGAACTAGGAATAGACCCAACATCAGGTAAAAAAGTACATGCACGTATTGGACGTTTTGGCCCAATGATTCAAATTGGTGAATCTGATGACGAAGAAAAACCACGTTTTGCCAGTTTATTAAGCACACAATCAATACATAGTATAAACTTAGAAGAAGCCTTAAAATTATTTCAATTACCAAGAAACTTAGGAGAGTTTAAAAACAAACCAGTAGAAGTAAATGTAGGTAGATTTGGCCCTTACGTTAAGTATGACGAAAAGTTTATATCAATCCCCAAAGATGAAGATGTTATGGAAATAACATTAGAAAGATCTGTTGAACTCCTAAAAGAAAAACAATCAGCTGATGCACCTATAGCTACACACGATGGACTTGAGGTAACCAAAGGGAAAGGACGTTTTGGCCCCTTTATTAAATGGAATGAACTATTTATTAACGTTAGTAAAAAATATGATTTCGATAACTTAACGCAAGCCGATATTATAGAACTAATTGAAGCTAAAAAGCAAAAAGAAATAGATAAAATCATACAACGGTTTGACGAAGAAGGAATAACAGTAGAAAAAGCACGTTGGGGCAGGTCTAACATAGTAAAAGGTAAATTAAAAATAGAATTAAGCAAAGAAGTAGATGCTTCAAAACTAACACTAGAAGAAATTAAAAAAATAATAGAAGCTAAAAAACCTAAGACTAAAGCAAAAGCCAAACCTAAAGCAAAGCCTAAGTCTAAAAAATAAATATGGCTATAGAATTTTTAACGCCAGTAGCGAATGAATTACAAAATTTTGCATTAGAACTAGAGAATTTTACCATTGGTAAAAACATAGACTTTAATGCTAATCTACAACAAGACGCAATAGTACTGCTTGGTGTAAAAGAAACCCGTGGTAGTAATGAAAGCTATTCATTAGATTTTTCAGCAGTAAGAAAATCAATCTACCAATTAAAAAAAGGCGACTGGCAACGCCCTCTAATTGATTTAGGTGATTTAGAACCAGGTAAAACACTAGAAGACACTTATTTTGCCTTTCAGCGAATACAAGAAGAATTATTAAAACAAAAAGCAACATTAATAATATTGGGCGGTAGTAGCGATTTAATATATTATCAATACAGAGCTTTCGACAATTTATTGCCACACGTAAATGTAGCTTGTATTGACAATCAATTTAGATTAGGTAACAATCAAAATAACTTAACACCCAATAATTATCTAAGTAAAATAATAGCAGAAAAACCACACCAATTATTCGAATACACACATTTAGCACACCAAACCTATTTTGTAGCACAAGAAGAATTAGACCTAATGGAACAACTCAATTTTGAATCGATAAGATTAGGTAAGCTCATAGAATCCATAGAAGAGGCAGAACCTGCTCTTAGGTTGGTTGATACGTTGGCGTTAAATTTAGAAAGCCTACAAGTAGCAGACTTTCAATCTACAAGATTCCCATCACCAAACGGATTAAACGCAAGAGAGGTTTGTGCTTTAACAAGATACGCAGGCTTAAACAATAAAATGAAGACATTTGGCGTTTACAATTATGTAAATACAAAAAATAGAACTGACGCTCTTTTATTATCTCAAATTATTTGGTACTTTATAGAGGGTAAAAATCACTCACTTGAAGTAATTCCATTTGAAAATGATACTATTTTTGAAAAATTTTATGTACAATTACCAGAACAAGACTTGGTGTTTTATCATAATAAAAGAACAGAGCAATGGTGGATGGAACTAAAAGAATTAAATGACGCAAATGAACAAGGGAAGCACACAATTCCTTGCTCAGCGGCAGATTATAAAACGGCCATAAAGGGAGAAGTTCCTAACAGATGGTGGAAAGCATATAAAAAACTATATTAAGCACAATAATAAAATAATAGTTACGTTAAATTAAGCCAATGCATAAAAAATTTTGGAGACTCAATAATAAATCAATAGATTTACAACCTTTTTAAAAAGTGAAAAGAATGAATAGAATATTGGTAGCAGCGTTAATCTTATCGTTTTCACTATCATCTTGTAAAATGCTCAAAAAGGGTAGAACAAAGGATGATGGTCAAATAACAACTAAAAAATCATCAACATGGACACCTAATCGCCCTAAAGGAATGGTTCCTATTCCTAGTGGCTCATATGTTTTAGGTCAAACAGATTATGATTTCACATTCGAGAATGATGCACCTGTAAGAACCGTAACGGTTTCAGGTTTTTATATGGATGACACAGAAACAACAAACTCCGAATATAGAGTTTTTGTAGATTATGTTCGTGACTCAATCGCTAGAACTATGCTAGCTGAAAGAGCAATGTCCTTAGGGTTTGATCCGGCATCAATGAATCTGCAAGGTAATGAACAGGGAATAGCAGAATATGCCTATGCATCAAGTTCAGATGGAGATGAGCCGACACCTTGGGATGAATATCTACAGCAAAATTCTACAGGTAGAGAAGGAGGTACAAATGTGGTTGGACGAAGACTTAATTGGGATGTTCCATTAATTTGGAATACCAACGAATTCCCAGATGTGGATTATGCAGAAGTAATAGATGGATTATATTATCCACCAGAAGAAAGATTTAATGGAGAAAGAAGTATTGATACGAGAAAACTAAACTTTAAGTACACTTGGGTAGATCAAGAAACAGCAGCACGTGCCAGTGGCGATCCAAATTCATATAGGATAGACTTTAGACATGAAGTAGAACTTAATGTATACCCAGATACTACAGTATGGGTAAGAGATTTTAATTATTCACACAATGATCCACTACACCAAAGTTACTTCTGGCACGAAGCCTATAATGACTATCCAGTAGTAGGGGTAACATGGGATCAAGCCATGGCTTTCTGTGCTTATAAAACAAAAAAACATAACGATTATATATCCAAAAAGAGCAAAAAAGGAAACACTCAGAAAGTGATTGACTATAGATTGCCAACTGAAATTGAATGGGAATATGCTGCAAGAGGAGGTCTTCAAGATGCTCCATACCCATGGGGAGGTCCATACTTAGCAGACGATAGAGGTTGTTATTTAGCAAACTTTAAACCTAAACGAGGCGACTATATAGAAGATGCAGAAAAAGGAACATACCTATACACAGCACCTATAAAAACATTTAATGCTAATGGATATGGTTTATACGACATGGCAGGTAACGTGTCTGAATGGACAAGCTCACCTTACGACAAAGCATTCTACCAAATGTCATCTACCTTAAATCCTTCTATTATGCGTGAGCATAGTGAGAACAAATCAGTTCGTGGAGGTTCATGGAAAGACATAGGTTACCTATTAATGGTAAGTGCTAGAGACTGGGAACATAAAGATTCCGCACGTAGCTACATAGGATTTAGAACGGTACAAACTTTTCCAGAAGGTTCTAAAATCAAATTCCAAAAAAGAAAATAATTAATCAAAACAATTTCAATACTTAATTAAACACATTTAACAATTAAAATTATGGCAGCAAAAACAAAAAGAAAGGATATTATATTAAACTTTGTTTATTCATTCGGTGCAGCAATTGTAATTCTAGGAGCACTATTCAAAATTAATCATTATTCTGTAGGTGTTTTCGATGGTTCTACAGTACTTTTAATAGGATTAGGGTTAGAAGCATTAATCTTCGTGATTTTCGCATTTGACCCTCCTAGTGGAGACTATGAGTGGGAAAAAGCTTATCCGGAATTAGCGGATGGAGAAGCTGTTGCTAAAAAGTCGAAAGCAAAAACTATTAACATGGAAGAAGCTAATGTTTCTCTTTCTGAAAAATTAGATAACATGTTAAAAGAAGCAAAATTAGATGTTTCGTTATTTGAGCGTTTACGTTCAGGAATCGACAACTTTGGTTCTGCAGTTAACGAAATCAATAAAACAACAAACGCTGCAGCAGCTACACAACAGTATGGTGACCAATTAGCATTAGCTGCCAATCATATGGAATCATTAAATGCCTTATACCAAGTTCAATTAGAAAGTGGTCAAAAACAAAATGAATTAAACAAACGTTTTATTGCTGAAATGGAGCAAACTTCAGGTGCGTCTCAAAGCTTTATGAAAGAAATGGAAGCATTAACTTCTAATGTAAACAACTTAAATAAAGTATATGGTGGAATGTTATCAGCAATGAAAGCTTAATCCAGCGAATAAAAGTTTAAAAAAATTCATGTATAACATTCTACTAATTAAATAAAATGGCAAAAGGAAAACTTTCACCACGTCAGAAGATGATTAACCTGATGTATCTTGTATTCATTGCAATGATGGCAATGAATGTAGATCGTGAGGTATTAAGATCATTCGATAGTATAAACACAACGTTAACACAATCATCAAACCTAACAAAAGACAATAATAACACATTCTATAAGCAGATTGAAAATAAGCAAAAAGAAGATGCGGACTATGTAGCAGTAAATCAACAAGCACTACAAGTAAAATCAAAAACTGAAGAATTTGTTAATTATGTAGAGGGCTTAAAAAATTCATTAATAGGAGATGGCTACAAAACCGATGGAGAAGAGGTAAATTATGGAGCGTTACAAAACACAGCACCAATTGTAGATCTTTTCTTTAAAGGTGAAGGAGCTTCAGATGATGGAAATAATGAAGCTAAAACATTCGTTAAAAAAATAGAAGAACACAAAAACTTTTTATTAGGTTTTGTAAAGTCTGATGGAGACAAAACCCGTGTTAACTCATTTTTTGGTACAGAATCATCTAGAAAAAATAAAACTTGGATTAACGACAAGTTTTACGAGCAACCAATGGTAGCAGCCTTAACAAACTTAACAAAACTACAAGCAGATGCTCGTACAGAAGAAGGTAATATTGTTAGAGCTTTATTATCAGGTAAATTAGAAGAGAAAATAGAATTGAATAGCTATAGAGGAATTATACTGGCACCAGGTATTGTTAAACAAGGAACAAAAGTACCAGTAACAGTAGCACTAGGAGCTTATGATGACAATGTTAGAGGTACTGCTCAACTTAATGTTGGAAGCATTCCTATCAATGGAGGTACAGGTACATTTGATCTAAACACATCAGCTACAGGAACTAAAACTATTACAGGTAATATAGTAGCAAACGGTAAAACATATGAAGTTGCTCCTGTTACCTACGAAGTAGTATCAGAAACAATTGTTAAGCCACCATCAGGAGGAGTTATTACTGCCGATAAAATGAACGTAGTTTATCGTGGGTTAGACAACCCAATCTCTGCAACAGTTAATGGAGCCGATGGTCCAGTATCATTAACCGCATCAGTAGGTGGTTTAAGTGGTTCTAATGGCAAATATAACTTTAGACCAAGTGCAGGTAGTGGAACTGTTAAGTTTACCGTTTCGGCTAAAACCTCTTCAGGAAAAACAATTTCTGATACCAAAGAATTTAGAATTAAACCAGTACCACCAGCACGTGGAGTTATTGCTGGGAAAACAAGCATTGCTGTTCCAGCCAATGGAATTGCCGCACAGACAGTACGTGTAGACTGGCCAGATTTCTTATTTGATATTACAGCAGAAGTTGTATCATTCAAAGTAAAAGTAGCAGGTCAACCAACTGCAGTATTAAGTGGAAACAAAATGTCAGGTGCAGCAGGAGCAATAAGTAAAGCTAGAAAAGGAGATGCTATTTTTGTATTCGATATTAAATATAGAAGTTCAACAGGCATTACAGGTGAAGCATCACCAGTTACTATAGAAGTAAGATAAAATAAAATAATAAAATTATGAAGTATCTTTTTGTCGGAATCGTAAGTTTAATCATGAGCATGGGTTATGCCCAAAATGTACTCAACGCCTTATCACCCGAACAATTGCGCGAACAAAGAGCGAATAATACAAAAATAACAGAAGCTGGAGATACAATAAGTACCAAGCTAGAACCATTACCTTATGGTTATGTAGAAGGCAAAGAAGTAATTTGGTCTAAAGTTGTTTGGGAAGTCATAGACATGAACGAACGTTTAAATCAACCTTATTTCCGTTCTTCTGACGGTTTATTAACCGAAAGTGCTTCGTTGTTTGACGCTTTAGTAGCAGGTGTAAGTTCAGGTGAAATAGCCGAAGTATATGACGACGAGTTTTTTGAAAACAAAATGACTTTTGATCAAATACTTTCTAGAACAGCACGTAAAGACACCCAACAATTTTATTTTGATATGATTGAGGCTGGTGAAGAAGCTGATCCAGCATTGATTTTTAACTTTGAGATGGATTCTCAAGATGTAAAAATGGTGAAAGTAAAAGGTATGTGGTATATAGACCGTAGATTAGGTGAAATGAAATATCGCTTATTGGGACTATGTATTATGGGACCAGATGCACAAACCATAGGTACTGAATTTGATGACAAGCAATACGTAGAATTATTTTGGGTATGGTATCCCGATGCTCGTAAAGTTTTAAATAACTATACGGTATTCAATCCAAGTAATTCCTCATCAAGTGTTACGTTTGACGACTTGCTCAACGCCCGAAGGTTCTCATCAGTTATCTACAAAGCACAAACCGCTTATGGTTTAAGACCAACCGAAGATTATATTCCAAAAGATGCTAAAGGTCAGATGGAAGAACATGAACGCATAAAAGCTAGCATTTTACAATCAGAAGCAGATATGTGGCAATACTAAAATTAAATCACAATTTTAAATAAAAAAAGGATGCTGTAAAGGCATCCTTTTTTATGAAATAAAAACTGTCAAACTGTCATTATATAACAAATGGCAATATTTTTGAATCAAGTTAAGAGATAAAAAACACAAAAATGGCTGAACAAGAATTGAACGAAGAAATAAAAGAAACAATAGATAACTCAACCGAAAATATAACAGAAGAACAAGAACCAGCGGTTGAACTAACCGAACTAGAAAAATTAACTCAAGAATTAGCACAAGAAAAAGAACAACATTTACGCCTTTATGCTGAATTCGATAACTTTAAAAAAAGAACAGCAAAAGAAAGAATAGATTTTTTTAAAACAGCTAATCAAGAGGTAATAGTAGCCTTATTACCTGTAATAGATGACTTTGAAAGAGGACTAAAAGAAATAGAAAAATCAGAAAACGAAAGTCTCTTACAAGGCATAACATTAATCCAAACTAAACTATTAGAAACCCTTAGAGCCAAAGGATTAAAAGCAATGGAAATAGTGGCAGGCGATGATTTTAATACCGATTTACACGAAGCCATTACTCAAATTCCTGCACCAACAGAAGACCTAAAAGGAAAAATCATAGATATAGTAGAAACGGGCTATTTATTAAATGACAAAGTTATACGCTACGCTAAAGTAGTAGTAGGGCAATAAAAACAAAATATGGCAAAAAGAGATTATTACGAAATACTAGGTGTATCAAAATCAGCGAGTGCAGAAGAAATTAAAAAAGCTTATCGTAAACTAGCAATTAAGTATCATCCCGATAAAAACCCAGACGACAAAACTGCTGAAGATAAATTTAAAGCAGCAGCAGAGGCCTATGAAATATTAAGTTCTCCCGAAAAAAAACAACGTTATGACCAATTCGGTCATGCGGGTGTTGGAGGAGCAGCCGGTGGCGGATTTGGAGGAGGCGGCATGAATATGGAAGACATATTCAGTCAGTTTGGCGATATTTTTGGTGGCGGATTTGGCGGTGGGTTTGGTCAACAACAACGTGGTCCAAGACGGTTCAAAGGATCAGATCTTAGAATTCGAGTAAAATTGAATTTAGAAGAAATGATGAACGGTACTACCAAAAAAGTAAAAGTAAAACGCTTAAAACAGGCTAAAGGCGTAACCTTTAAAACCTGTACTACTTGCCAAGGTTCGGGTCAGCAGGTTCGTGTAACCAATACAATTTTAGGACAAATGCAAACAGCCACTACATGTGGTACTTGTAGAGGTTTGGGTAAAATAGCCGATCATATTCCACATGGCGCTAATAATCAAGGGCTAATAAAAGAAGAAGAAACTGTTGAAGTAAAAATACCAGCAGGTGTACGTGAAGGTATTCAATTACAAGTAGGAGGCAGAGGTAATGAAGCTCCTTTTGATGGCGTTCCAGGTGATTTATTAGTTGTAGTTGAAGAGGAAGTACACGAATCATTAAAACGAGACGGTAATAACCTTCACTATGATTTATATGTTTCTATACCAGATGTTGTACTGGGAGCTAGTAAAGAAATTACTACAGTTAACGGTAAAGTACGCGTACCAATAGAAAAAGGAACACAATCAGGTAAAGTATTGCGTTTAAAAGGACTAGGCTTACCTAGTTTAAATAGTTATGGTAATGGTGATTTATTTGTACATGTAAATGTTTGGACACCTGAAAAACTAACTAAAGAACAGGAAAAGTTTTTTGAATCAATACAAAATGATGTTCATTTTATACCACAACCCACTAAAGGAGATAAATCCTTTTTTGATAGGGTAAAAGAAATGTTCACTTAAATATTTTGAATTTGAATTGATTTTTTTTGGATTGGAAAATTAAATGGTTAAATTCGTTTATAAACCGAACTTTAACTAAACCAGTTTTGTATGTTTAATTTTCTATTAACAAAAACCAATCACCGTAATCATAGTTTAACATTATTGCTACTTCGCTTTTTAGCAGGGGGTTTTATGCTATATTCTCATGGTTTTAAGAAATTCACTTATTTTTTTTCGGACACACCTATAGAGTTTTTTGACTTATTAGGCATAGGAGCTACAGCCACTTTAGGTTTAGTTGTTTTTGCTGAATTCATATGTGCGGGCTTATTAGTTTTAGGTTTTTTAACTAGGTTTGTACTAATTCCATTAATCATAACAATGATCTATGCTGTTTTTATAGTACATGGTTCGGACCCGATTAGCGAAAAGGAATTACCTATATTTTATTTATTTATTTATGTGATTTTATTTATATCTGGACCAGGTATTTATTCTTTAGATGCAATTTTGTTTAAGAAAAAAAGAGGACTTAAATAAGTTGTCTAATTCAATATAAAAAAAGAGGCTTTCTATAACAGAAAGCCTCTTTTTATGTAGGGTAATTGTTATTTTATTTTTTAACTACTTTTTTCACAGTAGATTTACCATCAACAGTAATTTTTACGACATAAACACCTTGGGTAAGGTTATTTACGTTAACTGTAAAGTTATTACTTCCTTTAGCAGTTTGTATTAGTTGTCCGTTCATATTAAAAATTTGAACCTTAGCATCTCCTTTCACATTAAAGTTAGCTGTTTGGTTCCAAACGGTAGTCATATTAACCCCATTAGCATCAATATTATTTACACCTAAAGTTTCTTCAAGAGAAATAATATAGATTTGAGGCGTGTCATTATATCTACCAGCAATACCAATTATTTTAGCATTGGCAGGAATTTCTTGATCAATTACATCAGCATCATAAAACTGAGTTCTAACTATTAACTCATTTGAACCTTGAGAAATAGTATAGTTTGTACCAGTAGCAAAAGTTCCTCCAGCATCTGCAAAGTCAACATTATTTATGGTAACTAGCTCACTTTCTGTTGATTCAAAATTTGTGTTATAATCAGCAATATTTATAGAAGCAGGCTCCAAAACATTTCCTGTAGAACTAGCAGCTGAACCAACAGCAGTTGGAGTAAATTGTAAGGTTCCATTAAAAACGCCTAAAGTTCCTTCTAAGTTGCTTATCCCATCCATTAAGTTATATGCAGTACTAAGTATTCCATTATTGTCATCAATTAGTATTGCACCGGTAGCATCTTCAATAAATTTTTGATTTCTGTATTGTTGTTGGTATGTTAAAATAGCTTCTCCTGTAAGTTTGTAAATAGTTCCATCTTGCATTCCGTTTCTTAGTTCAGCAATGTTTACAACGTCCATTACAGAAGGAACAGTTACTGTAATGGTAGAAGATACTTCTGGGTCTAATAGAGTGTCATTATTGTCAGCTAAAGCTAATTTAATAGTATTTTGACCAGCTACTAAACCAGTAATGGTTATTGGGTCATTGGTATAATGAGAACCAACTAGTACTCCGTTTAGGAAGAATTGTACGTTACCATCTGCCATAGCATCGGTTGTTCCAATTTCAAAATTTTCTACAGAGAAAACTACGCTAACATCTGTTGTATTAGGTGATAAAACTGTGTTATTAGATGGTGAGCTAATAGCTAATGTAGGAGTTTCTGACGCGTCACCAGGAACAAATGTTCCGATTCCTCCCATCATAGTTTCAAAAGTATCACCACCTTGACATAATCCGCCTCCGTCTAAAGAGGCAAGACTACTAAAAGTCCAATCATCGAAAGCAAAGTCTCCATTTGCGGTAGATCCATTATTTCTTTTGGAGTAACCGTCTTTATATTCCCATGGAGTACCTGTTCCATCCATTCCGTCAAATCCATACATATCTATCACAGCAGAAGTTACTATATTAATGATTCTAACTCTGTCGTCGCCATTTAAGTTAATGGTGTTAGATTCAAGAGTTTTTGTTGCAGAAGGGAATTCTGTTCCAAAAACTTCAGGATTATTATCATCAAAGTAAACATAAACAAATTTGTCAGTCACTATTCCAAATTCAGCAAGGCTTTGTGCATTACCCCATATAGTATTAGCATTGGTTTGATTCTCTAATGAGAATTGTGAAAAATCTACGGTTCCATGAGCATAAATTTCTAACATTTTTGGTGTTCCATTAGGGCAATCGCCGTCGGCAATTGCGGTAATAATAGGTGTTTGTGCTAGGGTAAAAACACTTAGCATTAAAAAGATTAACAAAGAATAATTTTTTTTCATTTTCATTTTTTTTATATGTTTTGCAAAAGTATAACTTATTAGAGTTTTAATATTAAGTAATTATTAACATTAAAAAGCCTTATTAACACTGTTAATAAGGCTTTTTAATGTTATAATAGTTTTTGTTTGGATTAGAAACTATACCCTGTAAAAGCAAATGGGGCGGTGTTAGCACCTGTATTACCTGTTGTTAAGGTTAAAGTTGCATTAGGGGCATTTTTTACATCGTTACCATCTAGGTCAGAAGAAACAGAGTAGTTAATGTTTGTAGATGCAATGGCGTTACCTGAACCATCTTCTAAATCAATAATGTCTGCATATCCACCTCCAGTATTAGTAATTAATGCGTTAGTAATGGTAGCACCAGAACCACGTCTTACTTTAATAGCATCTGCCATGTTAACAGCACTTGCCTTGTTTACTAAGGTAATGTTGTTTATAGTAGGGTTAGAAACCGGCTGTGCCGTAGAGTTGTCTTTGTTGCTATCTCCTTCTATACCTCTTGGGTCTTCAGTAACTTTAATAAAGTCAGCGTCACGAACTCCATAAGCATTGTTTATGGTTCCAGTATAACCCTCTGCCCAGTCGAACATATCATCTTTTACATTTACTACTAAGGCGTTGGTAACGTTAACTGTTCCACCAAAAAATTCTATTCCGTCGTCATCACCATTCATTACTGCAATGTTTTCTACCACAGTGCCAGAACCTACCGCATAAAAAGTAAAACCATTGAATTCCTGTTGACCATCTAGACGAGCACCAGTATATTCGGCAATTACGTATTTTAAAATACCAGAGTTGTCTTGGTCGTTATTACCACCATACTTAATATCACCTACTTCAGTTATAGCACTTTCACCAACGTTTGTTTTGGCATAACCAGCTAAAACAATTCCACCCCAATCAGCAGCTTCTTTTGAAGCAGCATTTGATGTGAAACGGATAGGGTTTGAAGCAGTTCCTTGAGCATCTATTTTTGCTCCTTGTTGTATTACTACGTAAACATTGGTACCACCCGCAACCGCTTTAATAGTAGTGCCAGGTTTTATGGTAAGTGTGTAACCTTTTTCTACAGATAGTGCACCTGAAAGAATATATTCAGAATCGCTTAATGTAAGGTTCGTTTGAACTGAACCTTTTAGGTCGTTTTTGTCAAAGTCTGGGTCATTTAAAGAAGAAATAATTCCATCTTTTTGTTCTGATGACGTTGTGTCATCATCTCCTCCAGTACATGAGTTAAACAACACAGCACCAGCTAAAAATAAGGGTAACATGAACTTTTTCATAATTGTTAATTTATTAATTGTTTAATTTTAAAATTTATAGTTTAATCCTAAGTTAAAGTCAATTCCTCTTTGGTATGACCTTACTATTACGTTAGTTGCAGTGTCATTAGGAAAGACTTCTTTGGTTCTTTCATAAGTACTGTCTAGTATATTTTTTATGGATAGTTTAAGTCCAAATTTTTCATTGAATTGTTTACTTAAAACAAAGTCTAAGGTTGGAAATGCTTTTTCTATAATGTCTTCGTTTTCTTGCACTCCTAAGGCATATATTTTATCATGTGCATAATTAAATACTACACTAGCAACGGTTTCTTTGTTTTTATTGCTTAGGTTTTTAATGACTAATGACAAGTCTGTGTTTACAATAAAAGGAGAGGCTCCTTCCATTTGGCTTTCTTTATTGGTAAACTGTGCGGCATCCCCATTTTTTTGTTTGGTGTATAAGTATGAGGCATTAATTCCATAATTTAACTCATAAGAGTTTTTTGTGCTTTCGGTACTTAGTATTGATTTTTTTAGTTCAACTTCTGCTCCGGCAACTATAGCACTCTCTGCATTAGCATAAGATAGTTGGTCTGCGGCAGATGGTACAGCAAATTTATTGATTGGATTTTCTATGTATTTACCAAAGGCTGTTATAGAGATTAGTTCACCTCTTTTGGGGTATAGTTCCCATTTAATATCAGCATTATAAACGTTAGCAATTTTTAAGTCAGGGTTACCAAGGGTTACTTCGGTTATTCTCTCGTAAACAAAAGGTGCCGTTTCTTTAAATTGTGGTACATTGTAGGTTTTGCTTCCTGCGAATCGTAAAATATTATCTCTATTTATACTATACTTCACATTTAAGCTAGGTAAAATAAGGGTTTCTTTTATATCTCCTTTTTCTTTGTTAGAAGCAGTAGAACTATTAGAAAGAGAAGTGTTCCATTCTATGTCTTGGTTAACGTTGTCGGCTCTTACTCCTAACGTTACTAATACTTTTCCTAATTCCCAATCTAAGTTAGTAAAGGCACTGTGAATGGTTCTATTACCAGTATAAAATTGTGGGTCTAAAGCATTGGCAACACTTCCTCTATAGGTTTCTATATCAAATATGCTGTTTTGTAGGCTAGTTGAGTTGAATAAGCCACCGAGATTATTTATATCAACAGCCACAGGTTGTGGGAAGTCAAAATTATATTGAATGGCCTCGAAGCTTCTTTCGGTATTTCTGTAATTATATCCTAATGTTACGTTTAGGTTGTCATTAAATAATTTTCTTGAAATAACTGCTTTTGCAGATAAGTCATTTTCATCTAGGTTATGGAAGTATCTATTGTTGTATGATTGTGATCCTGTTGCTACAAGATACTTGTTTTCAGATTCTTTATAAACAAAAAGGTTGCTTTTTCTGTCGGGTTCATCAGCTTTAATCATATTATAACTAACCCCTAAGTCTAATGTATATTCACCAAATGTTAAATCGGCTAATAGTTGATTAATGTATAATAAGTTCTGACTTTGTTGTTGACGAACAAGGTATGCTTTTTCGCCTTCTTCTTCTTCGCTTACATCATTTTTTTGTCCACTATAATCAAAATAGTCTTGTTTATTATTCAGTATAACAGCATTGTTTAGCTTAATCTTATTTTTGAGTGAAAGAGATAATACTAAATTAGACATAAACAACTTACTGGTATTGTAAGTGAACTGTCGTGTTGTGTAATCGTTAAAATAGGCTCCCCTGTTATTTATGGTTTTTTCTATACCGCTTAGGTAGTTATAATTACTGTCATAAGATGCTACGGCATACCAAGCTAATTTTTTGGAAGAACCTAAGTCAAACTTTTTACCACCGCTTAATCGTAAACTTGAGTTAATAGGTAGGCCTCTATCTTCTGGATTAGAGGACGTTTTAAATTGCCATTCATTTAGGTTAGTTACATAGGGTTTTGTATTTTTAGCTACTCCAAACCAATTGGTTCCTGCAGGTAAAATAAAGTCTTCGCCTAAACTTCGAGTATTTAAGCCGCTAGAAAAATCCAGTTGTAAATAAGGCTTGCCAAAGAATTCTTTGGTGTTTATGTTTAAAGATGCTCCAGCAACATCACCATTTTGTTTGGCTAAAAAGGTTTTGCTTACATCTACGCTTGCTATAACGTCAGTTGAGAATAAGTTTAACGCGATGTTCTTATATTCTGGGTCATTTGAAGGTAATGGCATTTCATTTAAAGAAGTATAGTTGTATCGATCTCCTAAACCACGTACAAATACATTTTGAGTCCCCTCTAAAGTTGTAATATTACTCACTTTAGTAAAGGCCGATTTGGCATCACTTACACCTGTTCTGGAAAGTTCTTCTGCACCTTTTACTTCTTTAATTTCTACAGATTTTTTTTGAATATTAAGCGTTGATGCTTCTGATTCTTTATTATTATTCCCGACAATAGAAGCTTGTTCTAGTTGTGTTACATTATTGTTGCTAGCAGCAATGGGGGTTAACTGAATTGAAAGGTCTAATTCATCATTAGCCGTAATTGAAACTACTTTTTGAGCATCTTCATACCCATAAATAGAAAAATTTATAGTGTATTCACCTGTGTTAGTAGTTAGCTCATATTGACCATTTACATTAGTAGTGGTAAAATAATCAGTACCATCTATGTACACATCAACTGCTTCAAGCACAGCACCAGCTTCATTTGTAATTACTCCCTTTATTTTACCAGTCTCTTGAGAAAATAATGTTATAGAAAACATTAGTAAGAGTAATAGACTTAATTTTTTCATTATGTGAATTAATAGTTAATCGTCTGCAAAAATGACTCAAAATAGACCGTTAAGCCTTACCTTAACCTTAAATCTAAATTAACTAAATGTTAAGGGAGTACTTTTAAATTTAAAAAAATGTTAAGTGTTGGTTTATGGAGAGCAGTAGTTTAAAAATCACTAAATTTATGCGATTTTTTAATCTGAATTATGAAAAAAATTAAAGTACTTTTGGTTGATGATGAGCCTGATATTTTAGAGTTTATTTCCTACAATTTAATAAAGGAAGGCTATCAAGTAAGTACAGCAAACAATGGAGTAGAAGGCTTAAAGAGAGCCAAAGTAGAGAAGCCAGACTTAATTTTATTAGATGTAATGATGCCTGAAATGGATGGTATAGAAGCGTGTAATGAAATTAAAAAAGTAGATAGTCTCAAAAACACACTCATTGTATTTTTAACTGCTAGAACCGAGGAGTTCTCTCAATTGGCAGGTTATGATGCCGGTGCCGATGATTATATTACAAAGCCTGTAAAGCCTAAGGTTTTAATGAGTAAAATAAAAGCTTTATTAAGGTTAAAATCACCCGAAGAAAAGCAAAAAATAATAGAATTAAAAGACTTTATTATTAATCATGAATCATATAAAGTGACTTTTAAAAACGAAGAATTTTCATTGCCAAGAAAAGAGTTTGAATTGTTAGCATTGTTAGCATCTAACCCAGAAAGAGTCTTTAAACGTGAAGAGATTCTAGAAAAAGTTTGGGGGTAACGAAGTAATTGTAGGCGGTAGAACAATTGATGTTCATATTCGAAAACTACGTGAAAAATTTGGCAATAAGAGATTAGAAACCATAAAAGGAGTAGGGTATAAGATAAATCCATAACTTTATTGTAATGGCTATAAAATTTAAATGGGTTAATGCCTTTTTTTACGCTCTATTTTGTGCTTTTTTTATAGAAGTAGCAATCCTTTTATTTATTCAAACTTTTTTAGAGAGCCAAGTTATTACCTATAAAAGTTGGTTTACCAATCAACTTACGTTCACTCTTAGTCTTTTTGTAGTACTATTTATTTTACTATTTGGAACTATTGTCATTGCATTCCGCATTATAGTAAAATCTAACATAGCCCAAATGTATGACTTATTACCCGACCTAAAAGTAGGGAAGTCAAAAGCAAAAGATGTAGAAAAACTATCAGAACAAATACATTCATTTACAGATAATAAATCTAGAGAAATATACCTACTTACCGAACGTGAAAATTACCGAAGAGAGTACCTAGGCAATGTTTCTCATGAACTAAAAACACCATTATTCTCTATTCAAGGCTATTTACTCACACTAATAGAAGGAGGGGTAAATGATAAAAAAATTAGAAATAAGTATTTAAATAGAATTAACAAACTAGTAGAACGCTTAACTTATATTGTAAAAGATTTAGATTTAATATCAGAGCTAGAAAGCGGAAACCTACAATTAAACCAACAACCATTCAATATGGTTGCACTAGTTAAAGAAGTTTTTGATTTACTAGAATTCAAAGCCGAAAATAATCAAGTTAAATTAAACTTAGAAGTAGACGCTCACCAACCCATACGTGTAATAGGCGATATAGAACGTTTAGAACAAGTGCTCACCAATTTAGTCATTAATGCCATTAACTATGCTGGAAAAGACGCTGAAGTCACAATAGATTTAATTCCAACCAGCGACAAGGTAAAAATAATAGTAAAAGACACGGGAATAGGTATAAAACCAGAGCATATTCACCGAATTTTTGAACGATTTTATCGTGCCGACAAAAGTCGAAGCCGAACCAATGGAGGTTCAGGCTTAGGGCTATCCATAGTAAAGCACATCTTAGATGCTCATGGCGAAAAGATTTTTGTAGAAAGCACTTATGGAGAGGGAACCACTTTTTATTTTGAGTTAAATAAAGGCTAATTACTTCAATAAATAACACTTAAACTATACTAAAACTAAAATCTAATTCATTAAATTTGTACATTACAGTATAATGTTATGACAAATAAACCCATAGAAGGATTCTCTAAATTATCAAAAGAAGGAAAAATAGAATGGCTAGTAAACGAGTATCTTAACGGCTCTCAACAATCAATAGATATACTTAAAAAATACTGGAATTCCGACCAAAAACTACAACAACTACACGACGAGTTTTCTGAGAATACATTATCTAATTTTTACATGCCTTTTGGTTTTGCACCCAATTTTTTAATAGACAATCAATTGTATTGTATTCCTATGGCAATAGAAGAAAGCTCGGTAGTAGCAGCAGCTTCTAAAGCAGCAAAATTCTGGTTAAATAGAGGAGGGTTTAAAACACAAATCATATCTAAAATAAAATTAGGACACGTACACTTTGTATATACAGGCGATGTAGAAAAACTAGAACGTTTTTTTTATGAAACATTAATGAGTCAATTTTATAAAGACACCGAGGGAATCACCAAAAACATGCAAGAAAGAGGAGGTGGAATACTCAGTATTAAATTAAAGAATCAAACCCAAAAACTAGAGAATTATTTTCAAATCCATGCAGAGTTTGACACCGTTGATTCTATGGGGGCAAACTTTATTAACTCTTGTTTAGAGCAGTTTGCACAAACATTTAAGCGAGAACTAGTAGCCTCTACCATTTTCACGAATGATGAAAAAGAATCACTACAAATAATTATGTGTATTCTCTCTAACTATACCCCCGACTGCTTAGTTCGTGCCGAAGTTTCTTGCCCAGTAGAAGACCTAAAAGAAGGCAATGTTTCTGCCAACGAATTTATAGAAAAATTTACACGTGCAGTTCGCATAGCCGAAATAGAGCCTTATCGTGCCACCACGCATAATAAAGGTATAATGAATGGGGTAGATTCTGTTGTTATAGCTACAGGTAATGACTTTAGAGCAGTAGAGGCAGCCGCACATACCTATGCTTCAAAAGACGGAATTTATAGCAGCTTAACTCATTGTGAGGTAAAGAATGGGGTTTTTCGTTTTTGGATAGATTTACCACTTACGCTAGGTACGGTTGGTGGATTAACCTCTTTACATCCTTTAGTTAAATTAGCATTAAATGTGTTAGGTAACCCAAATGCCGAAAAATTAATGGGAATAGTAGCCGTTGCCGGATTAGCTCAAAATTTTGCAGCACTACGTTCATTAGTAACAACAGGAATTCAGCAAGGACATATGAAAATGCATTTACTCAATGTTTTAAATCAATTAGAAGCAACCGAGGAAGAAAAAAGATTATTTTGTAAATTACTTTAAAGACAAAACCGTATCGCACCATAGTGTAATTCAAGAGTTCTGCAAACTTCGAGGCATTAAAAATTTATCAGAATTAAAAAAATACTAAAAAAGAAGAAATGCCAAAATAGGCTATTTAAAAGGTGTAAAGTGTAGTTATGGATTTAGAAAACTATAAAAATATAGCAAAACAACAACACAAAGCACATAAAAAATTTTTAAGTAAACTAAAAAGTAAACCTCCCAAGAAATTAGATGAGAGTGTAAATCAAATACATAATGAGGTGTTCAAAAAAATAGATTGCCTACAATGTGCTAATTGCTGTAAAACAACAGGACCTCTTTTTACACAAAAAGACATTGAACAAATTGCTAAATTGTTTAGATTAAAACCAGTGCAATTTATTCAAAAGTATTTAAGAATAGACGAAGACCATGACTATGTATTACAACAAACACCTTGTGCTTTTTTAGGAGAAGACAACCGTTGTGCTATTTATGAGAATAGACCTAAAGCATGTAGAGAATACCCACATACCAACCGAAATAAAATCTACCAAATCAATCATCTTACATTAAAAAACACAATTATTTGTCCAGCAGCTTATGAGGTGGTGGAACAAATGATGGAGCGAATTAAGCTAAAATAATCAATCTAAAAAAACGTATAACTTTTTGGTAGAATTCACGCGGGTTTTCGGCATGCAACCAATGCCCAGCGTTACTAATGCTTTCTATTTAGCATTAGGAAAACGTTGTTTAATTAAAGGTTCATCAAAAGGAGTAATATAGTCAGATTTTTCACCTTTTAAAAAGAGTGTTTCACCAGTAAATATTTGGTTAGACAAATCTTGACTCACTAGGTTCTCATAGCTATTGGTTAAGGCTTCTAAATTAAACCTAAAGGCATAATGCTTGTTTTTTATGAAATACATTCTTGAGTAAAAATTGTCGAACTCCAATTTGCGGAATATATTGTTTTAATACATCATCTACTTCACTTCTTTTATTAATTTTGCTAAAATCTACTTTATTTAAAGCTTTTATAATTGATTGATGGTGAGGAGGGTAAGGCTTTGGTGCCATGTCAGCAACAATGAGTTTTTCTATTCTACTTGGATTGGTAAAAGAGAATTCCATAACGGCTCGTCCACCTAATGAATGGCCTATTAAATGAACTTTGTCTAATTCATGGTGAGCTAAATAATTTAGAATGTCTTGCGACATAGCCTCAAAACTCATGTCGTTAGAATGGAAGCTATGCCCATGATTTCTTAAATCGACCAGATGCACCGTAAAATGTTTGGAGAGTTCTTTACCCAGCGTATTCCAATTGTCGGATTGACCAAATAAACCATGAAAAATAAGTAGGTGTTTATTACTGCCAGGTATAATTTTACTATATAAAATTTCTTTTGTCATTACTTTTTATAATGTGCTAATTCAATTCTTTTTAAATAAGCTTGAATGGTATTTTCTAGCCCCAAATATAAAGCTTCAGAAATTAAAGCGTGTCCAATAGAAACTTCGGCTATTTGCGGAATTTGAGTGATAAAATATTCTAAGTTGTCTAAACTCAAATCATGACCAGCGTTTACTTGTAAACCGTATTCTATAGCTTTTTCGGCTGTTTTTCGATAGGATTCAATAGCATTAAAATCACCATTTTTATAGGCTATGGCAAATGCTTCGGTGTATAATTCAATACGGTCTACACCAGTAGCTACGGTTGATTCTATAAGTTCTGGTTTTGGATCTAAAAAAATAGAAGTTCTTATTCCATGTTGTTTTAACTGGTTAATAATTGTTGTTAATTCTTTTTGATGTTTTTTTGTATCCCAACCAGCGTTTGAGGTTATAGCATTGTCGGCATCGGGTACTAAGGTTACTTGCTCTGGTTTAACCTCTAGTACCATTTTCATAAATTTATCAATAGGTTTTCCTTCTATGTTAAATTCTGTATTTACAATGGGTTTTAAGTCGTAAACGTCTTGGTAGGTAATATGACGTTCGTCGGGTCTTGGATGAACGGTAATGCCTTGTGCTCCAAACTCTTGAATTTTTATGGCAGATTCCACTACATTAGGTAGGTTTCCACCACGGGCATTTCGTAAAGTGGCAATTTTATTTATGTTTACACTTAGTTTAGTCATCAAAAATTATTTTATAATTATATAAGTATTGATTGCTCAATTGTAATTAATCTTTTAAAGAAATGAGTTGGCTTACTTCTAGGTCAAATTCCTTACAAGCACTTAAAAGATGGTCAAAAATATCGCCTTGAATACTTTCATAGGTTTCCCAGTTAGAGGTGTCGGTAAAGCAATAGATTTCTAACGGCATGCCTTGTGGTGTTATCTCCATTTGTCTAACAATAATTGGACTATCAGGGCTTTGGTCTATGTTGGGATGTGACTTTAAATAGTTAATGGTATAATGTCTAAAAACACCAATATTAGTAAGTCTGCGTCCATTTATGAGCATTTCAGGGTGGCATAGTTGTTCATTGTGTTTTTGTATTTCTTTAGATTTTTTGTTAATATACTCTTTTATGAGTTCCATTTTTTGGTATGACGCTATCATTTCATCAGAACAAAAGGTAAATGATTTTAGGTTAAATACAATAGATCGTTTAATACGTCTTGTGTTAGACGAAGTCATAATTGAGAAGTTAGTAACTTCTGTAGAGACCAAGTCATAGGTAGGAATGGTAGCAATAGTTTTATCGAATTTTTCGATTTTTGCAATGCTTAAGTTTATTTCTCTTACATAACCTTCTAAACTATATTTTGAAATTGAAATCCAGTCACCTACTTTAATAGAGCGTGAGGTAGCTAGTTGAAGTCCCGACACGAACCCTAAAATAGAATCTTTAAATATTAACAGTATAACGGCGGTTAATGCTCCTAATACAGTTAATATTTTAGATATGTCTACATTAAATAAAACGGCAATACCTATTAAAATAGCAATAAAAATGGAAAGCATTTTTATCATTTGACCAAAGGTTCTAACGCCAATGGTGGTATAGCTATTGTCATCTTTGGCTATTTCTATAATAGCACCAATCACTCTAAAAGTAAGTTGTACAAACACAAAAATGAGTAGAATTCCTAACCCTTTTTCAGTAAGCCCTTTTAGATCCGAAAAACTACTGGGTACAAATTGACTAATGCTGAAAGCGAGTCCAATAGGTATAAAGTGAATCAAGCTTCTAAATACTTTTTGGTCGTAAAACACATTGTCCCATGTAAGTTTGGTAATTGAAACTATTTTTTTAATAAATACACCTATAATTTTTTGTGCAATAACGTCTAGTATGTATAGTATTAAAATCCATACAATTACTTCTAAAATAGACATAATGGGTGTAGATAATGCTTCACCAAAATTTGATTTATAGTATCTCTTAAAGTAAGAACCCATTCTTTGAGTAGGTTGTCTTTTGGTACAAAGTATAATAACATAGTTGTTTTTAGACAAAAAAATCCCTGCAAAGGTAAAGATATACTATCGGTGAAAAAACCGTATCATTAAATTTTTTACTACAGAATTTAATGGATTCGTTTTTTGGGAATGACCATACATTGAAGTTCTTTTAAAAAAGCTGTAAACTTTCTATACCTTGTTCTAATTCTAATAAGAATTTTTTTCTAAGTAATCCACCAGCATACCCTGTTAAGCTTCCATCAGTGCCAATCACTCTGTGACATGGAATAAGTATTGCAATGGGATTTTTAGCGTTAGCATTAGCTGCCGCACGAATTTTTTTCTCATCACCTAGCTTTTTTGCCATTTCTAAATAAGAACGAGTTTTACCAAACGGAATATTTTGTAATTCTAACCATACTTGTTGTTGAAAGTAAGAGCCATTAGGTGCTAATGGAACGTTAAAAGTCCATTGATGGTGTAGAAAGTAATCGTCTAGTTGTTCTAGTAAATGGGTGTAAATTTGAGGTAGATTTGTTGGTTGAATTATTGGTTCAACATCGCAAAATAAAATTTCGGTAATGGCAATATTGCTTCCTTTAATGAGTAACCATCCTATTTTTGTATGGTATTTTGTTTTATAAATCATTTAAAAAAATCAACCAAAATTTTGCATTTCAATTAAACGAGCATAATTTTTATTTAATACCATTAATTCATCATGCGTACCTTCTTCTATTTTATTTCCATGTTCTAGCACTACAATTTTATCGGCGTTTTTTATGGTAGACAATCGGTGGGCAATAACCAAGGATGTTCTGTTTTTCATCATATTATCTAAGGCATCTTGTACCAATCGTTCCGACTGTGTGTCTAGTGCAGAAGTAGCCTCGTCTAAAATCATAATTTCTGGATTTTTTAAAATGGCACGTGCAATGCTTAGGCGTTGTTTTTGTCCGCCCGACAGTTTACCACCACCTTCGCCAATGCTTTCATAATATTGATTGGGAAGTTTTTCTATAAATTCATGTGCGTTGGCAATTTTCGCCGCCGCCATTACATCGTCTAGCGTTGCACTTTCTTTTCCTAAAGCAATGTTGTTAAAAATAGTGTCGTTAAATAGTACAGAATCTTGTGTTACCATACCAATAATACCACGATAATTGCTTAGTTTTAAATCTTGTAAGTTGAGATTGTCTATAAAAATTTCGCCAGTAGTAACGTCATAAAATCTAGCCAATAAGTTTGCAATGGTAGACTTTCCACTTCCTGATTGTCCTACCAAAGCTACCGTTTTTCCTTTTGGTATTGTTAGATTAAAATTCTTAATAACAGGTTGATTATCGTCATAAGCAAAAGAAACATTTTTAAATTCGATTCCTTCTTTAAACTGATTAAGATTTATAGCGTTATTATTTTCGTGTATAGAAACATCGGCATCTAATACGTTAAAAATTCTTTCGGCAGAAGCCGTTCCTTTAGAAATGTTAGCAATTGATTTTGCCAATGTTTTAGCGGGTTCTATAATTTGAAAAAACATACCTATAAATACTAAAAACGATGGGCCATCTAGTGCTCCTTTACCTTCTAAAATTAATCGACCACCAAACCATACAATGGCAATCATAGTTACAGAACCTAGTAATTCGCTTATAGGAGAAGATAGATCTGATTTTCTAATCACTCTTGAGGTTAACGAACGCCAATAGGTAGATGATCCATGAAAGATTTTTGTTAAATGTTTTTCGGCATTAAATATTTTTATAATTTTTGAGGCATTAAGTGTTTCATCAACAATAGATAATAATTTACCTAATTCGGTTTGTGCTTTTCGGTTATCTTTTTTTAGACTTTTACTAATCATAGAAATAACAAATCCCATAATGGGTAAAACAATAAAAGCAAATAAAGTAAGTGTTGGGCTAGATAAATACAGAGCGATTAATGTTATAACTAACATAATGGGAGCACGAAAGAGTTCAATTAATGAAGTTAAAATTTCTGACTCTATGTTATTTACGTCACTAGAAATTCTTGCCATCATATCGCCTTTGCGTTGCTCGGTAAAGTAAGCTACAGGTAAAGATAAAATTTTGTTAAACATGGCGTTTCTTATATCACGCGAAGTTCCAGTGCGTAAACCTACTAAGCAATAAGCGGCTAAATAGCGAAATAAGTTTCTAAACAAAAATAAAATTACCGTAAAAGCACAAAAATAAGCTAGAGTATCTACCATACCATATTTGCTAACCAATTGTCCTATTTGGTATAAAAAAGATTCTTTTAAAAATGAAGAAGCATTACTTAACCCTTCATAAATAGGTTTTTTAGTTATAATGCCCTCACTCTTAGGGTCGAAAATCATTTGAAGAATAGGGAACATGCTGGCAACAGAAATTACCGAAAGCAACGAGTAAAGAATGTTTAGAATAACATTCAAATAAAAGTAAGATTTATAAGGTTTGGCAAATGCCAATGTTCGGTAAAAAGGCTTATTCTTATTCATAAAAAATTATGAGCAAAGGTAAAATAAATTAGTAAAGTAAGAGCTACACTATTTTTGACTTAAAATTATTCAATAACTTAGCAATTTAAAATCAAAATCATGAAAATTGGAATCTTAGGCGGGGGACAATTAGGTTATATGTTTTTACAAAATGCCATGCAGTATCCTGTAGAAATTAATATGCTAGACCCTAATGAAAATGCACCTTGTAAACCACATGCACATAATTTTGTTAAAGGTGATTTTAAAGATTACCAAACAGTAGTAGACTTTGGAAAGAATTTGGATGCTATTGGTATTGAGATAGAGCATGTTAGTGTAGAGGCGTTACAAACGCTAAAAAAAATGGGTAAAAGAATAATTCCCGACCCCGAAACTTTAAAAATAATTCAAGACAAAGGATTGCAAAAGCAATTTTATGTAAAAAATAATATACCAACGGCACCTTTTATGTTGGAAGATGACGTACAGGACTTTAATAAAACCCAAATAACATATCCTGTTTTTCAAAAAACCAGAAAAGATGGTTACGACGGTAAAGGCGTAAAACTCATTAAAGATGAATCGGAATTCATCAATCGATTAAAAGGAAAATCTATTTTTGAACAACCAGCAAATGTATACAAGGAACTAGCTGTAGTTGTAGTTTACGATGGAGCATCAACCTTAAAATCATACCCAGTAGTAGAACTCGTTTTTAACGAAAAATATAACTTGTTAGACTATTTATTAATGCCTGCTAACTTAGCAAGTTCAATAAGCCACCAAGCCACTCAAATAGCAGAACAAACCGTAAAATCTTTTGGAACGGCAGGTATATTTGCAGTAGAACTTTTCTTAAATAAAGATGAAAGCATTTGGGTAAATGAAACAGCATGTAGGGTTCATAATAGCGGACATTCTACGATAGAATCTGCCTATAGTTCACAGTTCGACCAAATGTTACGACTTTTAATGAATTTACCCTTGGGCAGTACTCAAACACATAGTACATCAGCAATGATCAACTTAATAGGTTGTGAAGGAGAAGAAGGAGATGCTGTAATTAATGGGATAGAAGAGGTATTAACAACCAAAGGTACGTATTTACATTGGTACGCTAAAAAAGAAACAAGACCTGGTAGAAAAATGGGACACATAACGGTAGTTAATAATGATTTAGAGCTCCTAAAATCAACAATAAATAAAATTAATTCAACAATAACTGTAAGCACAAAAAAATGATACAAGTAGGAATAATTATGGGTAGCGATAGTGACTTGCCTATTATGAAACAAGCCATTGATGTTTTAGAAGAATTCAATATAAGTTACGAACTTACTGTAGTTTCGGCACACCGCACACCTGAACGTATGTTTGAATATGCCAAGACTGCCCATAAAAGAGGAATTAAAACAATTATTGCAGGAGCAGGAGGCGCAGCACATTTACCAGGAATGGTAGCGTCATTAACGTCAATTCCAGTCATTGGAGTACCTATAAAATCGTCTAATTCAATAGATGGCTGGGATTCTATTTTATCCATCTTACAAATGCCAAATGGAATACCTGTAGCAACAGTAGCACTCAATGCCGCCAAAAATGCAGGTTTATTAGCGGCTAGAATTTTAGCATGCACCGACTCGGCTTTGTATAAGTCACTAATTGATTATCAAGATCAGATGAAAACAACCGTTGAAGAAAAAATAAATAATTTAAAATCACACTATAGGAATGAGTTTGATTAAATTTGTAATCAACTAAAATATAAATAGATGACGATTGACTCTATAAATGGTAATAATCTAATTTATTATTCATGTTGATTTTGAATGTAACATATATCTATTTTTAAAGACAAATTATTTAGAAGAAAAAAACAGTAAACATGAAGAGAGTAAAATTTTTAACCCTTACATTATTATCGAGTTTTATGCTACAAGCACAAGAATTACCAGGTAATCCATCGCTGCCTTCATCAGAAGAAGAGCTAAATAATCTAAAATCATATGACAAAGGTGATTATAAATATTCGGTGTCCGATTATTTTGCCAAACCAAAAGCGTCAAGTTTTCAACTTTCGCCCGACGGAAAATACATGTCGTATCGAGAAAAAGATAAAAACAATAAACGCCATGTATATGTTAAAGAGTTAGCAACAGGAACCGTTAAAAAAGTAATTGAAGAAAAAGAAGAATTAGTTCGTTCATATGGTTGGATTAATAATGAACGCCTATATTTTTCAATGGATAAAGGTGGAGACGAAAATTACCATATTTATGGAGTAAATCTTGATGCAAGTAACTTAAAAGATCTCACTCCTTTTGATGGCGTTAAAGCAAGTATTCAAAATATTTTAAAAGAACAAAAAGACTATATTATTATTTTAATGAACAAAAACAACAAACAAGTTTTTGAACCATTTAAACTAAACATAGTAACGGGTAATTTAGAGCAATTATACCAAAATACAGACATTGCCAATCCAATTCAAGACTATGAGTTCGATAAAGACGGTAACCTTAGAGGATTCACCAAACTAGCTAATGGCGTACAAAATCAGTTCTATTATAAAGACAATAAAACAGAAGAATTTAAATTACATACCACAACAAATTGGGACGACACCTTTGCTATTATAAGCTTTAATTACGCCTCAAAAAATAAAGACGAAGCCTATGTAATAACAAATTTAGATAGCGATAAAACACGCATAATTTTATACGATTTAGCAACAAAAAAAACAATTAAAGAAGTATTCTCTAACCCAACATTCGATGTAAGCTCTCTAAAACTTGCTAGAAAAAGAAATTACGAAATTGATAATTTCTCTTACGAAGGCGAAAAATATGAAATCATCCCTGTAAGTAATTTGTACAAAGATATTTACGGTAGAATGAAAAAAGAATTTTCCAATAAAGAGGCATATATTGTTGATTATGACGATAACGAAACCCAATTTTTAGTAATCGTTCAGAGCGATAAATTATATGGAACGTATTATCAATACGACGCCAAAACAAAGAAATTCAAATTATTATACGATTTAATGCCACAGCTTAAAGAAGCCGATATGGCAGAAATGCGTCCTATAAAGTTCACAAGTAGAGACGGTAAAACCATTTATGGTTACATTACCTTACCTAAAGACGCAGTAAATGGAAAAAAAGTACCTTTAATTGTAAACCCTCATGGTGGACCACAAGGAATACGTGATTCTTGGGGTTTTAACCCTGAAACACAACTTTTTGCAAGCCGTGGTTACGCTACCCTACAAGTAAACTTTAGAATTTCGGGAGGTTACGGAAAAGAATTTTTACGTGCAGGATTTAAACAAATTGGTCGAAAATTAATGGATGACGTTGAAGACGGAGTTGCTTATGCTATTCAACAAGGTTGGGTAGATAAAGATAAAATAGCTATTTATGGAGGAAGCCATGGGGGGTACGCAACTTTAATGGGATTAGTAAAAACCCCCGATTTATACGCATGTGGAATTGACTATGTAGGTGTTTCTAATATTTTCACATTCTTTGATTCTTTCCCAGAGTATTGGAAACCGTATAAAGAAATTGTAAAAGAAATTTGGTATGATTTAGACGACCCCAAAGAAGCTGCTATCGCAAAAGAGGTATCACCAGTATTTCAAATAGATAAAATAAAAAAACCACTTTTCGTAGTACAAGGAGCGAATGATCCAAGAGTAAACATTGCTGAATCAGACCAAATTGTTAGCGAGCTTAGAAAAAGAGGTTTTTATGTACCGTATATGGTAAAATACGACGAAGGTCATGGATTCCATAAAGAAGAAAACTCAATAGATATGTACAAAGCCACCTTAGGATTTTTAGCAAAAACATTCAAATAATTGCCCTATTGACTATTTTATAGACAATTAAAATTATTAATATTACAAACCGATAGGCTATAAAAACTATCGGTTTTTTTATACCTATTTTTGTAATGTGAATTCAGCAAAAGTATCTTTTAAAGAAATAAATAAATTAGCAATTCCAGCTCTATTAGCAGGTATTGTAGAGCCTCTTATTTCTTTAACCGACACGGCAATAGCAGGTCGTTTGCCAAATAATTCGGTTGATGCTATTGCTGCTATTGGTTTGGTAGGTTCATTCTTATCGGCAATGATTTGGATTTTTGCTCAAACCTCAAATGCCATTTCATCAAAAGTCTCTCAAAATGTAGGAAACAATACAGTAAATAGTATAAGACCACTAGTTTCTCAAGTAATCTATTTTAACATACTTATCGCTATTATATTATCGATTTTGTTTTACTGTTTGGGTAGTCAAATTTTAGCATTGTACGGGGCAAAAAACCATTTATTAGAGACCTGCTTACGTTATTTTAATATTAGAGTTTGGGGATTCCCATTAACACTTATTACATTAAATATATTTGGTGTTTTTCGTGGCTTTCAAAATACACTTTGGGCAATGATAATAAGTATAGTAGGAGGCTTAGCTAATGTGGTTTTAGATTTAGTATTTGTTTTTATTTTAGACTTAAGTATAGAAGGAATCGCATTTGCTAGTTTAATAGCACAATTTATTATGGTAATTTTGGCAGTATTATTTTTAATTAAAAACACTCCATTTAAATTATTTAAAGTTTTCCCTATTCATTCACAGTTTAAGAGCACATTATTAATGAGCTTTGATTTGCTAATACGAACCATTTCATTAAACGTAGGACTGTTTTTAGCTTACCGATTCATAACAAAATTAAGTGTAAATGGCGAAAATTATTTTGTAGCAGCCCATGCCATACTTATTCAATTATGGCTGTTTTCGGCATTTTTGTTAGACGGTTATGCTAGTGCAGGGAATGCCATTTCAGGAAAACTATTGGGTAAAAAAGATTTTAAAAATCTAAACCATTTAGTTAAAGATTTAGTAAAAATAATGCTTATAGTAGGCGTGTTAATGGCTTTAGTATATTTAATTTTCTATCAATTATTAGGTAAGATGTTAACAACTTCCGATAGAGTTTTATTAATTTTTAATGCCACTTTTTGGATTGTAGCTCTAATGCAACCCATTAATGCCATTTCATTTTTATTCGATGGAATTTATAAAGGTTTAGGAGAAACCAAAATTTTACGGAATGTTTTTATAATAGCATTATTATTGGGTTTTGCACCTAGTTTATATTTATTTGACTTTATGTCGTTAGGTATTAAAGGTGTATGGTTTTCTTTTTTTATTTGGATGATTTTTAGAGCAGGAGGACTTATTCTTCACTTTAATAAAAAATATGTTAACACTTAAATTATTAAAATAAATTGTAACTTTAGCTATAAGTCTTTTTTACCCGTGAAAGAACAATTTTTACAACAAGTTTGGCAGCTAAAACTCATTAATAACAATAATCTTTATAGCATTAAAGGTGAAAAAATTATTATTGAAGACATAGGTAAATGGAATTATGATTCAGGGCCAGATTTTTTAACCGCCAAAATTAAAATAGAAAACACCCTTTGGGTAGGTAATGTAGAAATTCACGTTCGTTCTTCTGATTGGGAAAAACATAACCATAGCGAAAATCCTAATTATCAAAATATAATTTTACACGTAGTTTATGAACACGACCAATCAATTCTATTTTTAGAAGAAAAAAACATACCCACTCTGGTGCTAAAAGATTACATTCCTAAAAATGTGTTGTTTAATTACCATCAATTACTAGAAAAACCATCGCAATTTATTCCTTGCGAAAATTCTTTTGGAAGTGTAGATGAAATTCATAAAAAATTATGGTTAGAAAGATTGTTTTTTAATCGATTAGAAGAAAAATCATATCAAATTCAACAAGAATTAAGAGAAAATAAAAATGATTGGGAACAATTACTATTTAAAAAGTTAGCCTATGCTTTTGGTTTAAAAATTAATGCTGACGTTTTTTTACATTGGGCGAATTCATTCCCATTTTCGGTATTGCAAAAAGTACAACAAAGACCATTGAGTGTAGAAGCTTTATTTTTAGGTCAGGCAGGTTTTTTAACAAAAAATGCTAATGATGAATATATAAAATCACTTATTCAAGAATATGCTTTTTTACAATCTAAGCATCAATTAAAAGCTATTAAGAGTAATGATTTTAAGTTTTTTAGGTTGAGGCCATCCAATTTTCCAACTGTTCGTGTAGCACAATTAGCCGCATTGTATAGTGAATATAACCATCCGTTTTCTTTAATGATGGGAACAAAATCAGTCAATAAAATACAAACTATGCTTAGTAACATAGTGGCTCACTCTTTTTGGGACAATCATTACACAATAGAGAAAAAATCAGTAAAAATTCAACCTAAAAAAATATCACAACAACTAATTTTTAGATTAATTATAAATGTAATTGTACCCATTAAATATACTTATGCTAAACAAGTTGGTAAGTTAAATAGTGAAGAAATTATAGAAATGCTAGAGCAACTACCTAAAGAAGAAAACACAATTATTAATGGGTTTAATGATTTAAAGTCTAACATAGTAAACGCGATGGACTCTCAAGCATACCTTGAATTAAAAAAACAATTTTGTGATGCAAAAAAATGTTTAAATTGCGATATAGGAATTCAACTCTTAAAAAATGAATGAAAGAATAAGAAATTTTGCCGAGTTTAATGGATTTAATGTACTCTCTCGAATATCAGATAAATTTGGAGTTCGTGCTTCAAAATTACGTTTACTCTACATTTATCTATCATTTGCAACACTAGGTATTGGCTTTGGAATTTATTTAGTAATGGCATTTTTTCTATGGTTAAAAGATAGCATAATAGTACGTAGAAAATCGGTTTTCGACTTATAAACACAAATTATTAGTCGCATAAAATAACCATTAGGTTTTGTTAACTAAACCATTTTTTATATCATTGTTAAACCATAACATCAAAAATCTAATAAAAAACACACATGAAAAATAAAGTAATAACACTTTTTTTAACCATTTTTCCTCTAATCATTTTTGCTCAAGAAGAATCCTCTATGGGAATAGACGAACGAGTTAACCAAAAGTTTCTTCCTATTGCTGAATGGTGGGAAGGTTTTATTTTAACGCCTCTTCACATAGCAGGTTTTAATGCTCCCATAGTTTTAATATTATTAGTACTAGGAGCTTTGTTTTTTACCCTATACTTTGGATTCATACAAATACTTAAATTTCCACTTGCTATAAATGTAGTACGTGGTAAATACGACCATGTAGAAAAAATAAATAAAGGAGATAAAGAATTAAACGAAAAACCATTTGTAAATATAGTAGATGGTGATGTTGAAGGAACAATTAAAGATGAATCACAAGATGGTGAGGTAAGTCATTTTCAGGCATTAGCTACAGCAGTTTCAGGTACCGTAGGGTTAGGGAATATAGCAGGAGTTGCCGTTGCCATTGCCATTGGAGGGCCAGGAGCTACCTTTTGGATGATTGTTTGTGGACTATTAGGAATGGCAACCAAATTTGTAGAATGTACCCTAGCAGTAGCCTATAGAGACGTAGAGCCTGATGGAAGAGTTTATGGAGGTCCAATGTATTACCTATCAAGAGCAACCCAAGGAACAAGCATTGCAGGGTTAGGCAAAGTGCTAGCAATCATATTTGCTGTAATGTGTGTTGGGGCATCATTTGGAGGAGGTACAGCCTTTCAATCTAACCAAGCAACACAGCAAATAATAAGTATGTTCCAAATTAAAGGAGGAGCAGCGGGTCTAATTATAGGTTCAATATTAGCTATTTTAGTAGCCATTGTAATCATAGGAGGAATTAAAAGTATTGCTAAAGTAACAGAAAAAATAGTTCCATTTATGGCAATAACTTATGTGCTAGCTTGTTTAATTATTTTAGGATCGCATGTAGAATACATATTACCAGCAATTAACCAAATATTCAAAGGTGCATTCTCGCCAGAAGCAGGTCTAGGTGGAATAATAGGTGTAATTATAGTTGGGTTCCAAAGAGCCGCATTTTCTAATGAAGCCGGAGCTGGTTCTGCTGCAATTGCACATTCAGCGGTAAAAACAAAGTTTGCAGCTTCCGAAGGATTAGTTGCCCTACTAGAACCACTTATAGATACCGTAATTATTTGTACAATGACAGCCTTGGTTATCATATTCTTTAACATGGAAGCAACAGGAGTAGGAAGTATGTTTACTTACGGAAATATAGATGAATCAAATAACGTAATATTAAACACTCCATTAGCAGATGGTACAGTCGCATTAGGTGGAGTAGACTTAACCTCACAAGCATTTGGAGCAGTACTACCTTGGTTTCCAACAGTGTTAACCATAGCCATTGTTTTGTTTGCATTCTCTACTATGATTTCATGGAGTTATTACGGACTACAAGCTTGGAAATACCTTTTTGGTAGAGGAAAAGTAGCCGACCTTATTTATAAATTACTATTCTTATTTTTTGTAATAGTAGGAGCAGCAGCAACATTAGACGCAGTAATAAAGTTTTCTGATGCTATGATTCTAGCTTTAGTATTCCCAAATATGATTGGATTATTACTATTATTTCCAAAAGTAAAAAAACGATTGAATCTATATTTAAATGCCATAAAGGCTGATAAAAAATGATATAAACCTTTTTAACATGAGGACACTTAAAAAATCCCATATTCGTTTTACTCAAAAACAACGGATTGGGATTTTTTTGTTGACTTTGCTCATTTTAAGCATAGAACTAGTAATCCGAATAGGACGACTTAATAATAAATTAGAAGATAATGTTGAGGTTCCGCAAGAATTATTGGCGCTGCAAATTCAAATAGATAGTGCTAATGTGGGTAAGCAATATTATGATTATAAAAAAACTATAAAAAGTGTATCGCTCGATAAATTTAATCCAAATAATCTTTCCGAAAATGATTGGATGAATTTAGGTTTTAGTGTTAAACAGGCTAAAGTCATTCTAAAGTATAAGAAATCATTAGGAGGTCAGTTTTCATCAAAACAAGAAATTAAACAATGTTTTGTTATTAATGAACAAAAATACAACCAACTTGAACCCTATATTTTATTACCCAATACAAGTGTTTCCATTGTTGAAAAAACCAGTTCTAAAAAAGAATTCAAAAAACAAAAACCTATTCAGTATAAACCATTCAATCCCAACAAATACACCATAACTGATTGGGAGAATATAGGATTTACAACCAAGCAAGCACAAACAATAATAAAATATAAAATGAGTTTAGGGGGTAATTTTACTTCGTTGAATCAAATACAAAAATGTTATGTTATAAGTGAGGAGAAATTCACAGAGATAAAACCCTATATAAACATTAAAAATGAGTCTAATATTCAACAAGTACAAAACCAAAATAAAGAGGATGTAAATAAACAAGCAAAAGAAAAATCAACAATAAAACCATTTAACCCAAGTACAATAACTAAAGAAGAATGGCTAGCATTAGGCTTTACTGAGAAACAAATAAGAACCATTTTTAACTATAAAAAATCATTAGGAGGTCGATTCAAAGATGCTCAAACACTAAAAAAATGTTATAGCATAAGCGATGAAAAATTTAAAGAAATTGAACCCTATTTAATTTTTGAAGATTAAGAAAGTTGTTTCACTGATTAAAATAACAGGCTAAAAAAAATAGCTTTTTGTTATGAATAGAATTAACTTAATCAGTAGACTGTATAGACGTGGTAACTGCGGCATTGTAAGTAGTAACCTGAACGGGGCTAGATGTAACACTTCCGTTTCCATTAGCACCAGTAACAACTACGTAATAAAATGTTGTTCCAATGGTTGAACTAGGTGGAGTATAGCTATTACTAGTTGCACCAGCTATTACTGTCCCTCCAGAATTACTATTTGTATTATTACGATACCATGTGTATGTATAAGGAGTAACTCCGCCTGTAGGAGTAACTACAATAGGGTTAGTCGGTTGGTTTAAACAAACCTCTTGTTGAGCAGGTGTAATATTACTAATGGAAGGAGGGTTAACAGTAACAATACTTGTAGAACAAAACGCTAGTAAGGTTCCCATGGCACCACCATTTCCATTAATGGTTAATCGAGTCAAGTTATTTTCTGAGTCAATTCTAAATACACCACCCCCACCAGGGCCACCAAAAAAAGTATTAGCACCAGATATAATTTCATTTCCATTTATCCTAGCATCACAATTGCTAGGAGCACTCGTAACAATTGATATAGGCCCTGCATTGCCATTGAAAATAAAATTCTCATCAAAACCTCCACCAGTACCACCTAATACAATGATTAGATTATTTACAGGGCTACTAAAGTTGAGGGTTATAGACCATGGGTCGGTTCTTCCTACAAATAATGACCCAGAACTAAGTGTTACGCCTTGGCAACTCATAAATGATTCATTGTGTACAGATATATCACCAGTACTAGAAGTAATAACAGTTATTCCATTAGTTGTGAATGAACCATTTGGTGGTATATTTGCAGTCTCATTACAAGTTTGAGTAAAAGCAATATTACTAAGTAGAGACAATAAAAAACTAGTTAGCCCAAAAAAGGATATCTTTTGTTTTTCCATTTTAAGTTGATATGGTAGAACGTAAAACTACAAATAATCTACTTGAAATGCTGAGTATGCCTTTAAAATTTAAGAGAAAAACAAAATACAATTTAAAACATTGGAAATGTTAAAAATAAAGTAGAATCAAATATCTATTTTTTGTATCAAATTAGAAATTGAACCTTATTTTAATACTAAGAGAAAAAATACTAAATTAATTTCCCTATTTTTGGCAAAAAGATAAACTATGAATTTTGAATACTCTAACGACCAAAAACTAATAGCCCAGTCAGCTAAAGAATTTTCTCAACAACACATTCAACCCAATATAATGGAATGGGATGAAGCACAAATATTTCCAGTAGAATTATTTAGAAAATTAGGTGAAATGGGTTTTATGGGCATTATTGTACCAGAAAAATATGGAGGAAGCGGCCTATCTTACCATGAATATGTAGCTATTATTGATGAGATTTCGCAAGTAGACCCATCCATTGGCTTATCTGTAGCAGCTCATAATTCATTATGTACAAATCATATATTAAGCTTTGGTAACGAAATACAAAAAGAAAAATGGATACCTAAATTAGCTTCAGGTGAATGGATTGGTGCTTGGGGTTTAACCGAACACAATACAGGCTCTGACGCAGGTGGAATGAACACTACAGCCAAAAAAGAAGGCGACCATTGGGTAATTAATGGAGCCAAAAATTTTATAACACACGCCATTAGTGGCAACGTAGCGGTAGTAATGACTCGTACTGGCGAAAAAGGAGATTCACATGCTATGACTGCATTTGTAGTAGAAATGGGCACACCTGGTTTTACTTCAGGTAAAAAAGAAAATAAACTAGGTATGCGTGCCTCAGAAACAGCAGAACTTATTTTCGATAACTGTATAGTACCTGACGAAAATCGTTTAGGTGAAGTAGGTGAAGGATTTGTACAAGCCTTAAAAATATTAGACGGAGGAAGAATCTCTATTGCAGCCCTAAGTTTAGGAATAGCCAAAGGTGCTTATCAAGCAGCTAAAAAATATGCTACCGAAAGACATCAATTTGGACAACCAATCGCTAACTTTCAAGCTATTAGTTTTAAATTAGCCGAAATGGCAACCGAGATAGACGCTTCAGAACTTTTGATTCATAAAGCAGCATATCTTAAAAATAATAACAAAAAAATGACAACCGAAGGAGCTATGTGTAAATACTATGCTTCTGAAGCTTGTGTAAAAATAGCTAATGAAGCAGTTCAAATTTTTGGAGGATATGGCTACACAAAAGATTTTCCAGTAGAAAAATTCTATAGAGACTCTAAACTATGTACCATAGGTGAAGGCACAACCGAAATTCAAAAACTGGTAATAGGTAGAAACATATTAAAAGAAATCTAAAAAAACATTTTATAGAATATAATAATTGACTTATATTTGCAACCTCAAAAAAATAAAAGAATTATGTTAGTTATTCCAGTAAAAGACGGAGAATCAATAGATAGAGCACTTAAAAGGTATAAACGCAAGTATGATAGAACAGGAGTAGTGCGTGAGCTTAGAAAGCGTCAACAATTTACCAAGCCATCTGTAACACAACGTCAAGAACGTTTAAAAGCTGCTTACAAACAGCAAAAACAAAGCAAAGAAGAAATTTAGTAATAAATTACTTGAAATAAAATCAATACCTGTTGATTAAAGTTTTGTAACTTTGGTCAATAGGTTTTTTTATGTATATACAGCAATTTTTGAGTTATCTTGAATTTGAGAAAAAATACTCAAAACATACCTTAAAAAATTATGCTATAGACTTAAATGATTTTTTAGCATTTTATAAATCCGAGGAAAATAGTGAAGATTTAAGTGCTGTAAATAAAAATCATATTAGAGCATATACTGTAGAACTCACCAAATCAAAAATAACAGAAAGAAGCATAAATCGTAAATTGAGTACATTGCGTAGTTTCTATAAATTCTTGTTAAGAATAGAAGCAATTCAAACATCACCTGCCACAAAAATTAAATCACTTAAGTATTATCCCAAAGTACAAGTTCCGTTATCAAAAGAAGAAATGGATAAGCTACTAAATAGTCTAGAGATTTTCCCCAACAACTTTAAAGGAAAAAGAGACAAACTCATAATAAATATTTTTTACCAAACTGGAATCCGAAAAAGTGAATTAATACAACTAAAAGACCATAATGTAAATGAGGCTGCTCAAAACATCAAAGTATTAGGAAAAAGAAATAAAGAGAGGATAGTACCTATATCCAAAAAATTAGTACAAGAAATAAACAATTACAAAATAACAAGAAATGAATCAATAGAAGGCGAATCATCACATTTATTTGTAACAGAAAAATCAAAACCTTTGAACGATAAATTTGTGTATAAACTCATAAATGATTACCTTAGTTTAATAAGTACGAAGCAAAAGAAAAGCCCTCACATGTTGAGGCATAGTTTTGCTACACATTTGTTAGACAGTGGAGCAGAGTTGAATGCCGTTAAAGAACTTTTAGGGCATTCAAGTTTGGCAGCCACACAAGTGTACACACATGGTAGCATAGCTCAATTAAAACAAGTGTTTAACAAAGCTCACCCAAGAGAGCAAGAAAAAAAGAAAAAATATGACGATTGATCTTCAAACAGTAAATTTTAATGCCAAAGAAGGATTAGAAGAATACGTAACCAAAAAACTAAATAAACTAGACCAATATTACGATAAAATAATAGTAGCTCAAGTATATTTAAAGCTAGATAACACCTCTGAGAAAAATAACAAGTTGTCAGAAATAAAATTACAAGTCCCAGGTGATGACATTATTGTTAAAAAAAATGGAAAATCATTTGAGGAATGCATTGATTTATCGGTAGATACACTTAAAAAATTAATCATAAGAAAAAAAGAAAAAATATCAGTGAGATAAAAAAAATAAAAATTCCAAAAAATAATTTGGAGAAATTATAAAACTTCGTACATTTGCAGTCCGTTTTACAAAAAGCGGGCTGTTCTTTTATATAAAAGTGTAGAAATGCCTCCATAGCTCAGTTGGCTAGAGCAGCTGATTTGTAATCAGCAGGTCGTGGGTTCGAGTCCCTCTGGAGGCTCGTTTAAATGGAAGGGGAGATACTCAAGCGGCCAACGAGGGCAGACTGTAAATCTGCTGACTACGTCTTCGCAGGTTCGAATCCTGCTCTCCCCACAAAATTTGCGATTATCATTAAAATAACGTAAATTCGCACACTTTTAAATTATAAAGTACAAGCGGGAATAGCTCAATTGGTAGAGCATCAGCCTTCCAAGCTGAATGTTGCGGGTTCGAGTCCCGTTTCCCGCTCAACTTTTGGCCGATGTAGCTCAGAGGTAGAGCGCTTCCTTGGTAAGGACGAGGTCACGGGTTCAATTCCCGTCATTGGCTCAAAGCATGGGTTCTGTAAAAAAGAACTCAGTTTGTGAATGAGAGAAGCATCAAAGTGAATATAATAGGTGCAAATGGAGAAAATGCAGTGTTGGGTTGGTAAACTCACCACTTTTTGTGTTTATTAAAATTAGAATTTAAGTATAACAATAGAAATTAATTAAAAATGGCAAAAGAAACCTTTCAGCGTAACAAGCCGCACTTGAATATTGGTACTATTGGTCACGTTGACCACGGTAAAACTACATTAACAGCCGCAATCACTAAAGTATTAGCTGATGCTGGTTTTTCAGAAGCAAAAGCATTCGATCAAATCGATAATGCACCTGAGGAAAAAGAAAGAGGTATTACAATTAATACATCACACGTAGAATACGAAACCGAAAGCAGACATTACGCACACGTAGACTGTCCAGGTCACGCCGATTATGTAAAAAACATGGTAACGGGTGCTGCACAAATGGATGGTGCTATTTTAGTGGTAGCTGCTACTGATGGGCCTATGCCACAAACACGTGAGCATATCTTATTATGTCGTCAAGTGAATGTTCCAAGAATCGTTGTGTTTTTGAACAAGGTAGATATGGTTGACGATGAGGAGTTACTAGAGTTAGTAGACATGGAAGTAAGAGACTTATTATCATCTTACGAATATGACGGAGATAATACACCAGTAATTCAAGGTTCAGCATTAGGAGCATTAAATGGAGAGCCTAAATGGTCTGAAACTGTACTATCATTAATGGCATCAGTAGATGAGTGGATTGAACAACCAGAAAGAGATAAAGATAAGCCATTCTTAATGCCGATAGAAGACGTATTTTCTATTACAGGTAGAGGTACTGTTGCTACTGGTAGAATTGAATCAGGTGTAATTAACACAGGTGACCCAGTAGATATAGTAGGTATGGGTGACGAAAAGTTAGAATCAACAGTAACAGGTGTTGAAATGTTTAGAAAAATACTAGATAGAGGTGAAGCGGGAGATAACGTAGGTATATTACTTAGAGGTATTGAGAAAACAGACATCAAAAGAGGTATGGTAATCGCTAAAAAAGGTTCTGTAACACCACATAAAAAATTCAAAGCTGAGGTTTATATCTTAACAAAAGAAGAAGGTGGTCGTCATACACCATTCCATAATAACTACCGTCCACAATTCTATGTACGTACAACAGACGTAACAGGAGAGATTCAATTACCAGACGGAGTAGAAATGGTATTACCAGGAGATAACCTTACGATTAATGTAGAATTATTACAACCAATTGCACTAAATGAAGGATTACGTTTTGCTATCCGTGAAGGAGGTAGAACTGTAGGTGCAGGTCAGGTAACTGAAATATTAGACTAAACGTCCATAATAATATTAAGACTAAGGTGTTTCCTGGGTTAAAAAAACGGGAACACCTTGTCTTACATACGGGCATCGTCCAATGGTAGGATACCGGTCTCCAAAACCGTTGATCAGGGTTCGAATCCTTGTGCCCGTGCAATAAAAAAAATATGAAAGTATTAAACTATATAAAAGAATCATACGTAGAATTTAGAGATCACGTAACTTGGCCAACGTGGGCAAGTTTACAACAAGATACTATTATAGTAACAGTAGTAACTGTATTATTATCTGTATTTCTATTTGTTGTAGATAAGATTTTTGAAGACTTGTTGAACTTGCTATTCTCAGTATTAAGATAATCACAAAATAATAAAAAATATAACGTTATGAGTGATAGAAAATGGTATGTACTAAAAACAGTAAGTGGTCAAGAAAATAAAATAAAAAAATACATTGAGAATGAAATTCAGTACCATAAATTAGAAGAATTTATAGGTCAGATTGTAGTTCCAATGGAAAAAGTTGTACAAATAAGAAACGGAAAAAAAATTCAAAAAGAAAAAGTACATTACCCAGGTTATGTAATGATTGAGGCTGATTTACAAGGAGAGGTTCCTCACGTAATTAAAAACATAACAGGCGTAATTAGTTTTTTTGAGTGCAACTAAAGGTGGAGATCCTTTACCAATGCGTCAAAGCGAGGTAAATAAAATGTTAGGTAAAGTAGATGAATTAGCAGACGCTAACCAAACTATGATTAATATCCCTTACATGGAGGGCGAAACCGTAAAAGTAATAGACGGTCCGTTCAATGGATTTAACGGAACCGTAGAAAAAATAAATGAAGACAAACGAAAACTAGAGGTAATGGTACTCATTTTTGGTAGAAAAACCCCGTTAGAGTTAAACTTCATGCAAGTTGAGAAAATATAAGCTGCTTCCAAAAACGCTTAATTTTAATATATAAAAAATGGCTAAAAAAATAGACAAAGTTGTAAAACTCCAAGTAAGAGGAGGGCAAGCAAACCCTTCACCGCCAGTAGGTCCAGCATTAGGAGCTGCAGGGGTAAACATTATGGAGTTTTGTAAACAATTTAATGGACGAACTCAAGAAAAACAAGGTAAAGTATTACCTGTTGTAATAACAGTTTTCGCAGACAAATCATTCGAGTTTGTAATTAAAACCCCTCCAGCTGCAGTCCAATTAATGGAAGTTGCAAAGCTTAAAAAAGCATCTGGTGAACCAAATCGTGTTAAAGTAGGATCGGTGTCGTGGGATCAAATAAGAACTATTGCTGAAGATAAAATGCCCGATATGAATTGCTTTAGCGTAGAATCTGCAATGAAAATGGTAGCTGGAACAGCACGTTCTATGGGTATAACCGTAAAAGGAGGTCAAGCTCCTGAATAACCTTAAAAAGTAGAAAAATGGCTCAGTTAACAAAAAAACAAAAAGAAGCTAACGCTAAAATAGATAAAACAAAACTCTATTCAATAGAAGAGGCATCTACACTAGTTAAAGACATAAGCAGTGCAAAATTTGATGCATCAGTAGACTTAGCAGTAAGACTAGGAGTAGACCCTAAAAAAGCAAATCAAATGGTACGTGGAGTAGTTTCATTACCACACGGAACAGGAAAAGACGTAACCGTACTAGCACTAGTAACACCAGACAAAGAAGCAGAAGCGAAAGAAGCAGGTGCAGACTATGTAGGGTTAGACGAGTATTTAGAGAAAATTAAAAACGGTTGGACTGACGTAGACGTTATAGTGACTATGCCAGCAGTAATGGGTAAATTAGGTCCACTAGGTAGAGTATTAGGTCCACGTGGTTTAATGCCTAACCCAAAATCAGGTACAGTAACTATGGAAATAGGAAAAGCTGTCTCAGACGTTAAGTCAGGTAAAATCGACTTTAAAGTTGATCGTTATGGAATTATTCACGCAGGTATCGGTAAAGTATCATTTTCACCTGATAAAATTAAAGAAAACGCTGTTGAATTAGTCCAAACACTTGTGAAACTAAAACCAACCGCAGCAAAAGGTGTTTACATGAAAAGCATTACCATATCAAGCACCATGAGCCCAGGTATAGCAATTGATCCTAAAAGTATAACCGCAAACTAGTAAATTATGGCAATGACAAAACAAGAAAAATCATTAATGATTGATGATTTAACTGCGGTACTTGAAGAATCAAATATCGTATACATAACAGACATTTCTGGTTTAAACGCATTAAAAACGACAGAACTAAGAAGAGCTTGTTATAAAAACGAAGTTACTTTACGCATAGTAAAAAATACTTTATTAAGAAAAGCAATGGAGCGCGTAGAAGCCAAAGACTTTGAAGGTCTATATGACTCTTTAAAAGGCAATACAGCGTTAATGATTTCTGAAAAAAGTAACGCGCCCGCTAAAATAATAGAAAACTTTAGAAAAAAGGCTGAAAAACCAATACTAAAATCAGCATGGATAGACCAAGCAGTATTTGTTGGAGACGAACAAGTTAAAGCCTTAGCAAATCTAAAATCTAAAGAAGAATTAATAGGTGAAATCATTGGATTATTACAATCACCAATCCAAACAGTGGTTTCTCAATTACAATCAGGAGGTCAAAAAATTGCAGGTGTCGTAAAAACACTTTCAGAAAGACCTGAATAATTAGTACGCACTCATATTAAATAAAAAAGTTGTTAAACACAAAAAATTAAAAAAATGGCAGATTTAAAACAATTAGCTGAAGATTTAGTAAACTTAACCGTAAAAGACGTAAACGAGTTAGCTACAATCTTAAAAGAAGAATACGGAATCGAACCTGCAGCAGCGGCAGCAGTAGCAGTAGCAGCTCCAGCAGCTGGCGAAGGCCCAGCAGCTGAAGAAAAAACAGAATTCGATGTAATCCTTAAATCAGGTGGAGCTAGCAAGCTTGCCGTTGTAAAATTAGTAAAAGATCTTACAGGTAAAGGATTAAAAGATGCAAAAGACCTAGTTGACGGAGCACCTGCACCAATAAAAGAAGGTGTGTCTAAAGACGAGGCAGAAGCACTTAAAAAACAGCTTGAAGAAGCGGGTGCTGAAGTAGAATTGAAATAACTCAAGTTATTCAAACCATACAGGTTTAGACCTTCATGCATAGCCATGATAGGTCTAAGCCTTTTTCCACATAAAGTTCATTTATTTAACCAAAATTCGTACGAAATTGGCGACTACAACAAAAAAAAATCAAACAACTGAGAAAAACGGAAGAGTGAATTTTTCCTCTACAAAATCCATTGCTCAGTTTCCCGACTTTTTAGACATTCAAATTAAATCATTTGAAGACTTTTTTCAATTAGAAACTCGGCCAGATCAACGCAAAAATGAAGGTCTTTACCAAACATTTGCCGAAAATTTCCCAATTACCGATACCCGAAATCAATTCGTGTTAGAATTCTTAGACTACTTTGTAGACCCACCAAGATATTCTATAGACGAATGTATAGAAAGAGGGCTAACTCATAGTGTGCCACTTAAAGCACGCATGAAACTCTACTGTACTGACCCTGAACACGAAGACTTCGAAACTGTTGTCCAAGACGTTTACTTAGGTACAATACCATACATGACAACCTCTGGCTCATTTATTATAAATGGAGCTGAGCGTGTTATAGTATCGCAATTACACCGTTCACCAGGTGTATTCTTTGGTCAATCATACCACGCCAACGGAACTAAATTATATTCATCTAGAATTATACCTTTTAAAGGTTCATGGATAGAGTTTGCAACTGATATAAATAGCGTAATGTACGCTTACATAGACCGTAAAAAGAAATTACCATTAACCACACTATTACGTGCTATTGGTTACGAAAGAGATAAAGACATATTAGAAATATTTGACTTAGCCGAAGAGGTTAAAGTCAACAAAACATCTTTAAAGAAAATTGTAGGTAAAAGATTAGCAGCACGTGTATTAAATACATGGCACGAAGATTTTGTAGATGAAGATACAGGAGAAGTAGTATCAATAGAAAGAAATGAAATTGTTCTAGATCGTGAAACATTAATAGAAAAAGAACACATAGAACAAATTATAGAATCAGGTGTAAAAACAATTTTATTGCATAAAGAAGACAATAACGCAGCTGATTATGCAATAATCCACAATACCTTACAAAAAGACCCAACAAATACTGAAAAAGAAGCAGTAGAATACATCTACCGTCAATTACGTAATGCAGAACCACCAGATGAGGAAACAGCAAGAGGAATTATAGATAAACTATTCTTCTCAGATCAAAGATATTCATTAGGAGAAGTAGGACGTTACAGATTAAATAAAAAACTAGGACTAGACATAGATAGTGCAACTCAAGTACTAACTAAAGAAGATATAATCTCAATTATTAAATACTTAATAGAATTAGTAAACTCTAAAGCAGAAGTTGATGATATTGACCACCTATCAAACCGTCGTGTACGTACCGTAGGTGAACAAATGGCAAACCAATTTGGAGTAGGTCTAGCTCGTATGGCAAGAACTATACGAGAAAGAATGAATGTTCGAGACAACGAAGTATTTACACCTATTGACTTAATAAACGCAAAAACCTTATCATCAGTAATTAATTCATTCTTCGGAACCAATCAATTATCTCAATTCATGGATCAAACCAATCCATTATCAGAGATAACACACAAACGTAGACTATCAGCCCTAGGGCCAGGAGGTCTATCAAGAGAAAGAGCAGGATTCGAAGTACGTGACGTACACTATACACATTACGGAAGATTATGTCCAATAGAAACTCCAGAAGGACCAAATATTGGATTAATATCATCACTATGCGTATTTGCAAAGGTAAATAACTTAGGGTTTATAGAAACACCCTATCGTTCAGTAGAAGAAGGAAAAGTAGATTTAAAAACAGAACCAATATACCTTTCAGCTGAAGAAGAAGAAGAAAAAGTAATAGCACAAGCTAACGCAGAAATTAATGAAGAAGGAGACTTCTTAACCGACCGTGTAATTGCACGTGAAGACGGAGATTTCCCAGTAGTAGAGCCAAAACAAGTTCAATTGATGGACGTTGCTCCTAATCAAATCGCATCAATCTCAGCATCGTTAATTCCATTTTTAGAACATGATGATGCCAACCGTGCATTAATGGGCTCTAACATGATGCGTCAAGCAGTACCATTATTAAAACCAGAAGCACCAATTGTAGGAACAGGACTAGAAAAACAAGTAGCCTCTGACTCTAGAATCTTGCTAAATGCAGAAAAAAATGGGACAGTAACTTATGTTGATGCTGAAAAAAATATCTATTAAATACGATAGAACCGAAGATGAAGAAGTAACAAGTTTTGATAGTTCCGAAAAAACATATAAACTAACCAAGTTTAGAAAAACTAATCAAGGTACGTCTATTACGCTAAAACCAATTGTAAAAGAAGGAGATAGAGTAGAAAAAGGACAAGTATTAACCGAAGGTTATGCAACCGAAGGGGGAGAACTTGCCATAGGACGTAACCTAGTAGTATCATTTATGCCTTGGAAAGGATATAACTTCGAGGATGCAATTGTGATTTCTGAAAAAGTTGTTCGTGAAGATTGGTTTACCTCTCTACACATAGACGAGTACTCCTTAGATGTTCGTGATACCAAATTAGGTATGGAAGAACTAACTGCCGATATACCAAACGTTTCTGAAGAAGCTACCAAAGACTTAGATGAAAATGGAATGATTCGTATTGGAGCAGAAGTTAAACCAGGCGATATTTTAATTGGTAAAATAACACCAAAAGGAGAATCAGACCCAACACCAGAAGAAAAATTATTACGTGCCATATTTGGTGATAAAGCAGGAGATGTAAAAGATGCCTCTCTAAAAGCATCACCATCATTACGTGGGGTAGTAATAGACAAAAAACTATTTTCGAGAAGCATAAAAGACAAACGAAAACGCACACAAGACAAAGCAATTATAGAAAGCATAGAAGCCGAATATGAAAAAAAATTCGAAGCTTTACGCGAAGTATTACTAGAAAAACTTTACATATTACTTAGCGGAAAAACATCGCAAGGTGTTTATAACGACTTAAACGAAGAAGTAATTAAAAAAGGTGTAAAATACACTCAAAAAGTCTTAGCTAATGTAGAAGATTTCTTAAACCTAACAGGTGTAGACAGCGCTTGGACGGTAGACAAAGAAAAAAACAACCTAGTAAAAGAACTATTACACAATTACAAAATTAAATACAACGATTTACAAGGCGTACTAAATAGAGAAAGATTTACCATATCAGTAGGAGACGAATTACCTGCTGGAATCGTAAAACTAGCCAAAATCTATATTGCTAAAAAACGTAAATTAAAAGTAGGTGATAAAATGGCAGGTCGTCATGGTAACAAAGGTATTGTAGCCAAAATTGTTCGTGATGAGGATATGCCTTTCTTAGAAGACGGAACACCAGTAAACATAGTGCTAAATCCATTAGGAGTACCATCGCGTATGAACATTGGACAAATTTTCGAAACCGTTTTAGGTTGGGCAGGTCAAAAACTAAATCAAAAATACGCAACACCAATTTTTGATGGAGCAAACATTGACCAAATTAATGAATTAACCGACCAAGCAGGTTTACCAAGATTTGGAACCACCTATTTATACGACGGAGGAACAGGTGAAAGATTCACCCAAAAGGCAACCGTAGGTGTAATCTATATGTTAAAATTAGGACATATGGTAGACGACAAAATGCACTCACGTTCAATAGGGCCATACTCACTTATAACACAGCAACCATTAGGAGGTAAAGCACAGTTTGGTGGACAACGTTTTGGTGAAATGGAGGTTTGGGCATTAGAAGCATTTGGGGCATCAAACATTCTTAGAGAAATACTAACCGTAAAATCCGATGACGTTATAGGTAGAGCACAAACCTACCAATCAATCGTAAAAGGAGAAGCTATGCCAGAACCCGGAATACCGGAATCATTTAACGTATTGTTACATGAATTACAAGGTCTTGGATTAGACATAAATCTGGAAGAATAATTACAAAAACATTATTCAACCATCATTTTAACCATTAATTGTTAGAGAAACAAGTATGTCAACAAAAAATAGAACAAGCAAATTTTCAAAAATCCGTATCGGATTAGCTTCACCAGAATCAATCTTGCAAGAATCAAGAGGTGAAGTATTAAAACCCGAAACGATTAATTATAGAACTCACAAGCCAGAACGTGACGGATTATTCTGTGAAAGAATTTTTGGTCCAGTAAAAGATTACGAATGTGCCTGTGGTAAATACAAAAGAATTCGTTACAAAGGAATTGTCTGCGACCGTTGTGGAGTAGAAGTAACAGAGAAAAAAGTACGTCGTGAACGCATAGGGCATATTAACCTAGTAGTACCAGTTGCCCACATTTGGTACTTCCGTTCATTACCCAATAAAATAGGTTATATATTAGGATTACCGTCTAAAAAATTAGACATGATTATCTACTATGAAAGATATATAATCATACAAAAAGGTATAGCCAAAGGACTAGAAGGAGAAGAATTAAATGAATTAGATTTTATAACAGAAGAAGAATACTTAGACATTGTAGAATCACTTCCACAAGAAAATCAATACCTAGACGATTCAGACCCTAATAAATTCATAGCTAAAATGGGTGCCGAAGCCTTAGAAGAATTATTAAAGCGAATCGATTTAGACGAACTTTCATATGAACTAAGACACAAAGCACACCATGAAACGTCAAAACAAAGACGTACCGAAGCTCTAAAAAGACTACAAGTAGTAGAATCTTTGCGTGAATCAAATATAGACCACGTAAATAGACCAGAATGGATGATTATGCGAGTAATACCAATTATTCCACCAGAACTAAGACCATTAGTTCCGTTAGATGGAGGTAGATTCGCAACCTCAGATTTAAATGACTTATACCGTCGTGTAATTATACGTAACAATCGTTTAAAAAGATTAATGGAGATTAAAGCACCAGAAGTAATCTTGCGTAATGAGAAGCGTATGCTACAAGAATCGGTAGATTCATTATTCGACAATACTCGTAAATCATCTGCCGTAAAAGCCGATGGTAATAGACCATTAAAATCACTTTCAGATTCATTAAAAGGAAAACAAGGTAGATTCCGTCAAAACTTATTAGGTAAACGTGTAGACTACTCTGCTCGTTCTGTAATTGTAGTAGGACCAAGTCTTAAATTACACGAATGTGGTTTACCAAAAGACATGGCAGCCGAATTATACAAACCCTTTATTGTTCGTAAATTAATAGAAAGAGGAATTGTAAAAACAGTAAAATCTGCCAAAAAAATAATAGACCGTAGAGAACCAGTAGTTTGGGATATATTAGAAAATGTACTAAAAGGACATCCTGTATTACTGAATCGTGCACCAACACTACACCGTTTAGGAATTCAAGCATTCCAACCTAAATTAATAGAAGGTAAGGCAATACAACTACACCCACTAGTAACTACTGCATTTAATGCCGATTTTGATGGAGATCAAATGGCAGTACACTTACCGTTAGGTCCAGAAGCAATTTTGGAAGCACAATTATTAATGTTAGCCTCTCAAAATATTTTAAACCCTGCCAATGGTTCACCAATCGCCGTACCTTCTCAAGATATGGTACTAGGTCTATATTATATGACCAAAGCAGCAAAATCAACAGCAGAAAGAAAAATTAAAGGAGAAGGAATAACATTCTATTCTGCCGAAGAAGTACAAATAGCATACAACGAAAAGAGCGTAGAACTAAACGCAGAAATTAAAGTAAAAACTAAAGTACGTGAAGGAGGAGAATTGGTTGATAAAATCATTCCGACTACAGTTGGTAGAGTATTATTTAATCAAATCGTTCCCGAAGGTGTAGGTTTTATTGATGAAGTTTTAACCAAAAAATCATTAAGAACCATAATTAGTAGAATCCTTAAAGAAACTAACTTACCAACAACTGCAGCATTCCTAGATGCAATGAAAGACTTAGGTTATGCCAATGCATTTGAAGGAGGACTATCTTTTAGTTTAGGAGATATTCTAATACCAGAACAAAAACAACAATTAATTGCAGACGCTATAAATCAAGTTGAAACGGTTAAAGCCAATTATAACATGGGGCTAATAACCAACAACGAACGTTATAACCAAGTAATTGACGTTTGGACAAACACTAACGCTACATTAACAGAAATAGTAATGAAACACATGATTGAAGACCAAGACGGATTCAACTCAGTGTATATGATGCTTGACTCTGGAGCACGTGGTTCAAAAGAACAAATACGTCAATTGTCGGGAATGCGTGGATTAATGGCAAAGCCACAAAAAGCAGGATCATCAGGAGGAGAAATTATAGAAAATCCTATCGTATCTAACTTCCGTGAAGGATTATCAATCTTAGAATACTTTATATCAACCCATGGTGCACGTAAAGGATTAGCCGATACCGCACTTAAAACAGCCGATGCAGGTTATTTGACTCGTCGTTTGGTAGATGTAGCACAAGATGTAATCATCATGGAAGAAGACTGTGAAACATTACGTGGAACAGAGGTTACAGCTTTAAAGAAAAACGAAGAAATAGTAGAAAGTTTAGCCGCAAGAGTATTGGGTAGAACAGCATTACATGATATTTATCACCCAGATACAGACGAACTAATTGTAGCAGCAGACACTATTATAGATGAAGATCTTTCAGCCAAAATAGCAGAAGCAAATATAGAATCAGTAGAAGTACGCTCACCATTAACCTGTGAAGCTAAAACAGGTATTTGTACCTCATGTTATGGAAGAAACCTTTCAACCTCAAAACGAGTTCAAAGAGGAGAAGCCGTAGGTGTAATTGCAGCACAATCAATAGGTGAACCAGGAACACAACTTACGTTGCGTACATTCCACGTTGGAGGTACTGCGGGTAACGTTTCGGAACAGTCATCAATTGTAGCGAAAGCAGATGGTAAAGTAGAGTTTGAAGACCTTAGAACTGTAAAAGGAGAAGATGAAACAGGAGCAACGGCCGATATAGTAGTTTCTCGTTCAACAGAAATGAAAATAATAGGAAAAGATGGTAAAATAAAAATGACCAACAATATTTCTTATGGTTCTGTTTTAAAAGTAGAAGATGGAGGTCAGGTTAAAAAAGGAGATGTTATTTGTAATTGGGATCCTTACAATGGTGTAATTATTGCCGAATCAGCAGGTAAAATAGAATATCAAGAAATAGAACAAGGGTTATCATTCCAATTAGAAATTGATGAGCAAACAGGATTCCAAGAAAAAGTAATTTCAGAATCTAGAACTAAAAAATTAATACCAACATTAAAAGTTATACCAAGTAAAGGAGGCGAAGAAAGAACTTATAACTTACCCGTTGGAGCTCACTTAATTGTAGACGATGGCGAAAAAATACAAGCAGGTAAAGTATTAGTGAAAATACCACGTAAATCGGCTAAAGCAGGTGATATTACAGGTGGTTTACCACGTGTAACTGAATTATTTGAAGCACGTAACCCATCAAATCCAGCAGTAGTCTCTGAAATAGACGGAGTCGTATCGTACGGTAAAATTAAACGTGGAAATAGAGAAATCATTATAGAATCTAAAACAGGAGATGTTAGAAAATACTTAGTAAAACTATCTAATCAAATCCTTGTTCAAGAGAATGACTTTGTTCGTGCAGGAATGCCATTATCAGACGGTGCCATTACTCCAGAAGACATTTTAGCGATTAAAGGACCAACTGCTGTACAACAGTATTTAGTAAATGAAATTCAAGAAGTTTACCGTTTACAAGGCGTTAAAATAGACGACAAACACTTTGAAATTATTGTTCGTCAAATGATGAGAAAAGTTAGAATCATAGATTCAGGAGACACCCGTTTCTTAGAAAATAGCTTAGAACATAAAGATGACTTTATTACAGAAAACGACAGAGTATTTGGAATGAGAGTAGTAGTAGAAAATGGCGATAGCGAACTGTTAAAACCAGGTCAAATTATTACGGCTAGAGAGCTACGTGATGAAAACTCAAAATTAAAACGTGAAGATAAAAACCTAGTAGAAGCTCGTGATGCTATGCCAGCAACAGCCGAACCAATACTGCAAGGAATTACGCGTGCATCATTACAAACCAAATCATTCATGTCGGCGGCATCATTCCAAGAAACAACCAAAGTATTAAACGAAGCAGCCGTTTCTGGTAGAGTAGATGTTTTAAATGGACTAAAAGAAAACGTAATTGTTGGACATTTAATTCCAGCCGGAACAGGACTTAAAGAATACCAAAACATAATTGTAGGTTCAAATACTGAGTACGAAGAATTGATTAATGCAAAAACAACCATATAATGGCCGACGAGAAGAAAGGTTTAAACATAGAAATTAACGATCAAGTAGCAGAAGGCATTTATTCAAATTTAGCGGTAATTAACCATTCACCTACTGAATTTATTCTTGACTTTATTCAAGTAATGCCAGGTGTTCCTAAAGCTCGTGTAAAATCTCGTATAATCATTACCCCTCAACATGCCAAAAGGTTAATGAAAGCTTTGAACGATAATGTACAACGTTTTGAAAATCAATTTGGAGAAATAAAAGATCAAAGCCCACCCTCAATTCCAATGAATTTTGGTCCTTTGGGTGAAGCATAAAACCAATACATAATAAAGCTGTTCTAAAAATAGAACAGCTTTTTTATTTTAATAAATAACCAAAAAAATGTAAATTTGCTAACCAAATAAAAGCATAATGCCAGACTATAAATTAATATTGCCCGCTATGGGTGAAGGTGTAATGGAAGCTACCGTTACTGGGTGGATTAAAAATATAGGAGACACGATTGAAGAAGACGAATCAGTAGTAGAAATAGCTACCGACAAAGTTGATTCCGATGTACCCTCTCCAGTTGCAGGTAAACTAAAAGAAATACTTGTAAATGTTGATGGTGTGGCCAAAATAGGCGAACCTATAGCTATTTTAGAAATTGAAGGAGGAGGAGAATCTCAAGAATCAGCACCAATTATTAATGTAGAACAAGAGCTTGTATCAACAGAAGAATTAACGGTAGTTGAGGAACTAGAAAAACCTTTACAAAATAGTGCCACACTTGATTTTTCTTCAGACAATAATTTTTACTCACCATTAGTAAAATCAATTGCTACAAAAGAAGGTATTTCTACAAATGAACTAGTTGCTATTAAAGGAACAGGTAAAGAAGGTAGAGTAACTAAAGACGATATTTTACAATTTGTAGAAATAAAAAAACAAGGTAATGTAGCTCAGGCTAAACCAGCAGAAGTTGCAAAACAAAATACTGTAGCACCACCAGCTCCTATTTCTGTTAGTAGTGGAGACGAGATTATAGAAATGGATCGTATGCGTAAACTTATAGCTACGCATATGATAAACAGTAAACAAACTTCACCACACGTTACATCTTTTGTAGAAGCCGATATGACTAACATAGTGCTTTGGCGTAATAAAATTAAAAATGAATTCTTAAAAAAAGAAGGCGAAAAATTAACCTTTATGCCAATCCTAATTCATGCTTTAGTACGAGCCATTAAGGACTTCCCATTAATAAACGTGTCGGTTGATGGCGATAAAATAATTAAAAAGAAAAACATAAATATTGGTATGGCAGCAGCCCTACCAACAGGCAATTTAATTGTGCCAGTTATTAAAAATGCAGATCAATACAGCATATCAGGTTTAGCTAAACAAATTAATGACTTGGCTAAACGAGCTAGAGAAAACAACTTAAAACCAGACGAAATAACAGGAGGAACCTATACCATTACTAATATAGGTAGCTTTGGAAACACATTAGGTACACCTATTATCAATCAACCACAAGTAGCCATAATGGCGGTTGGTGCTATTATTAAAAAACCAGCAGTTATAGAAACACCCCAAGGCGATGTTATAGGAATACGTCATAAAATGTATTTATCACATGCATACGATCACCGTGTAGTAGATGGTGCATTAGGCGGAATGTTTGTAAAACGTGTGGCCGATTATCTAGAAGGATTTGATTTAAATACAACAATTTAAATAAAGAAAACCTAAAAAATAAAGCCTTTTTGATGTCAGTCAAAAAGGCTTTTTAGTTAAACGAAATGATTATATTTACCACATGATTTCAGCTAAAAACATATATAAAAGTTATGGTGATTTAGAAGTGCTTAAAGGTGTTTCTTTAAAAATAATAGAAGAAGAAATAGTATCTATTGTAGGTGCTTCAGGAGCTGGTAAAACAACTTTATTGCAAATTTTGAGCAGTTTAGAAAGGAGTACAAATTCTAAAGAGAATTATACCGAAATCTTAATAAAAAATACAGATATTACACAGCTAAACGATGTGGAACTTTCTAAGTTTAGAAATGAAAACATAGGGTTTATTTTTCAGTTTCATCAATTATTACCCGAATTTAATGCTTTTGAAAATGTATGTATTCCAGCTTATATTGGTAAATCGAAAAAAAATGAAATACATAAAAAAGCAGAAGAGTTGTTAAAATTCTTAGGCTTGTCTAATAGATTACTTCATAAACCTTCTGAGCTTTCTGGTGGTGAACAACAACGTGTAGCAGTGGCACGGGCATTAATCAATCAGCCTAAAATTATTTTTGCTGATGAACCTTCGGGGAATTTAGATTCTAAAAATGCTGAGGAATTACATCAACTCTTTTTTAATTTACGTGATGAGTTTGGTCAAACATTTATTATCGTTACTCATAATTTTGAGTTGGCTAATATGGCCGATAGAAAATTAACAATGGCCGATGGTAGGTTTTTACTCGAGAATCAAGTAATTTAAAAAGGTAAAGTATGCTACTTATTCTCATAAATTGGATGTATTGTCTTTTTATTGTTGTGGGAATAGGTTCTTTTTCAAGAATTGTATTAAGAAAAAACTATCATTTATTTTATCAAATTTTAGTAGGGCTTTTTATAGAAACTATAATTATACATGTTTATGCTATTTTTTTTCCAATTAATTTAGTGTTTTATGCCTTAAATAGTGCTCTTGCCTTGTGTGGCGTTTATTTACATTCATCGAACTTAAAACAACAGATTAGTAAAGTCTTAAAAGCTATAAAAAATTGGGCTTATGAGTATAAAATATTACTATTTGTTTTAGGTATAATGACACTAATGCAGAGTGCGTCTATCCCGTATATTCCAGATAATGAATCGTATTATATTCAATCCATTGGTTGGTTAAATACTTTTGGGCTAGTTAAAGGGTTGGCTAACTTGCATATATTTTTAGCTCAAATGTCGGGCTGGCATATCTTACAAAGTGGTTTTAATGTTGGTTTTTTTTCGAATAGACTAAATGATTTAAATGGATTTTTAATGTTTATTACATCAAGCTATTTTATACATAAACTAGCTACATTTAGTAAAACAAAAAAAAAAGAAGATTTATTTTTAGGGCTTATTTTTATAGGGAATTTATTTCTGTACCAATTTGTTAATACACCGTCACCTGATTTGCCTATTTTTTTAATATCTCAAATAATTTTTTATTTATTTTTTATCAATTTTAAAACATACAAAGGAGATTTTCGCTTAATTTTTATGTTGACTCTTTGGTTAATTTTAATTAAAATAACTGTTTTTCCAATACTATTCTTACCTATCTTTTTATTATTAAAACATAAACTTTTAAAAAAAGAAGCCCTATCCTTTGGTTTATTTTCTTTACTCAGTTTAAGTGTTTTTATGGTTAAGAATTATATAATTTCTGGTTATCCATTATATCCATTAGAACTCTTTGGCGATTATATTAATGCCGACTGGAAAGTGCCAAAAAACCTACAAAACCTATACTATACATTTACCAAAATGACAGCGTTTACTCAAGTAACTATTGAAGAGTATGAGCAAATGAATGCTTGGCAAATCTTTAAAATATGGTTATTTGAACCCAAATTACGTACATTATTTAATGTATTAGTAGTTATATTATTAATGGTTTTTCCATTTTTTATTAGAAAAAATAAAGCCTTATGGGTATTATATTTTTATGCTTGTATTCAATTTTTGGTACTGTATTTTACTTCTCCTCAGTATAGATTTTTTATTCCTATAATTATTGGTATAGGACTTACTATTGTGGTTATTAGCTTATATAAAAACTATAAAATCATTAAGCCAATTGTAATTCTTTTAGCAATATTGCCTATATTACCATTATTTTTCAGTTTAGATATTTCAAGTTTCACTAATAATAGATTTATGAAAACTACTTTTCACTCTTTAGAAACAAAAAATATAATTATTCCCAACAAAAATTCTAGATTTAATTATCAATCAAAATTAATAAAAGAAGGAAACTTAGAATATAATTCACCAGCAGATGATAGCGTGTTTTTTTGGATAACTGGAGATTTACCTTTGCCGAGCGTAAATGAGGAACAAGTGAATTGGATGAAAAAATACTTAAACATTAGACCTCAATTAAGAACTCAACAGTTAAAAGATGGGTTTTATAGTCAAACCATAAAATAAATAAATTATGAAAAAGCTATCATTAATACTTTTTTTTACTGCTGTAGCAGTTTTCTCACAAGATAAAAAAACATTAGAAACAGGAGCTTACAAAGTTTACAAATCTTCATGTCAATTAGATTTTGATGCTATTTTCGACGAAACTTATCCAAAGTTATTTGACGTAATTTCAAGAGAACAGTTTAAAGAAATATTTAAAAATTCTTTAGAAAATGAAGATTTTGTTATGCAACTAAACTGTGTTGAACCTGACTTTACTTTTGGCGAAATTAAAACCATCGATCAACAAAAATTCTCATTAATAGAACACAATAACCAGTTCCAATTAAAATATAAAACTCAACTAAGTGAAAGTGAGATTGAAAACATGATTGGTTTATTTAAGGGTATTTATGAAGAAGGTGAAGTAACGTATAACACAAAAGAGCAAGCATTTATTTTTAAAATACGGTCGAGTATGTTAGCAATAGCAGACGACTTAACAAATAATGAATGGAAATTTATTAATAATGACAAAGGAGGTTCTTTAATTAAACGTTTTTTTGACGAAAAAATACTAAATACATTAGGCATACAATAAATGGAACAACTCAATAATATTAACTACCTATACCGAGCACCAAAAATAAACACTAAAAACCCGCCATTACTACTACTTCTACATGGTTATGGTAGTAATGAAGAAGATTTGTTTAGCTTTGCGAATGATTTACCAGACTCATTCTTTGTAATAAGTGTACGTGCACCACACCAAATCATGATGGACGGCTATGCTTGGTATGCAATTGATTTTGTTAACGCCCAAAAATTTAATAATATATCCGAGGCTTTGGCATCACGTCAAACGTTATTAACTTTTATTGACCTAGCAGTAGAAAAACATCAACTAGACGCTAAAAATGTATGGCTATGCGGCTTTAGCCAAGGAGCAATTTTAAGCTATGCACTAGCTTTGAATCATCCAAATAAAATTAAAAATATATTGTGTTTAAGCGGCTATCCAGCACTTGATTTAATAGGTGAATTTAATCAATCTAATAATTTTTCACATCTTAATTTTTTCATATCCCATGGAGTAGATGATATGGTTATACCTGTTGAATGGGCCAAAAAAGCCAAGCCTATGTTAGACAGTCTAAACATTAGCAATGAGTACCACGAGTACAGGAGCGGACACGGTATTGTACCACAAAATTACTATGAAATGTTAGCATGGATGAATAAAAATTTATAAGTTTTAAAATTGCATTTCAGGTATATTACCAGCCACAACTAAATCACCTTCGGTGGCTTGTTGTATTTCCTCAACACTTACGCCAGGAGCTCTTTCTAATAATTTAAATGAGCCATTTTCAACACTTAAAACAGCTAAGTTAGTAACAATTTTAGTAACGCAATTTACACCCGTTAACGGCAAACTACATTTCTTTAGCAATTTAGATTCACCGGCTTTATTGGTATGCATCATAGCTACAATAATGTTTTCTGCCGAAGCAACTAAATCCATAGCACCTCCCATGCCTTTTACCATTTTCCCAGGAATTTTCCAATTGGCAATATCGCCATTTTGGTCAACCTCCATAGCACCTAAAACGGTTAAGTCAACATGTTTTCCACGAATCATACTAAAACTAGTGGCTGAATCAAAAAAACTAGCACCGGCTAATGTGGTTATGGTTTGTTTACCAGCATTAATTATATCAGCATCTTCTTCTCCTTCAAAAGGGAATGGCCCCATTCCTAGTACACCATTTTCACTTTGAAACTCAACTTCTATACCTTGTGGAATGTAATTTGCCACCAAAGTAGGAATACCAATGCCTAAGTTTACAAAGTATTTATCTTTAAGTTCTTTAGCAATGCGTTGTGCAATTTGTTCTTTGCTTAACATATTTTTATTATTTTTTTGATTGGAATTATAATTATTTTTTGGGACGAACAGTACGTTGTTCAATTCTTTTCTCGTATTTATCACCCTTAAAAATACGTTGTACAAAAATACCAGGTATATGAATCTGATTAGGGTCTAACTCACCTGCAGGTACAAGTTCTTCTACTTCTGCAACAGTTATTTTAGCGGCACCACACATGCAGGGATTAAAGTTACGTGCAGTTCCTTTAAAGATTAAATTACCTGCGGTGTCTCCTTTCCAAGCTTTTACAAAAGAGAAGTCTGCTTGGTAGGCGTGTTCTAACACATACATTTTACCATTAAATTCTCTTGTTTCTTTACCTTCGGCAACTTCTGTTCCATAGCCAGCAGGGGTGTAAAAGGCAGGAAAGCCTGCTTGGGCAGCTCTGCATTTTTCGGCCAATGTTCCTTGTGGAGTTAATTCTACCTCTAATTCGCCACTTAACATTTGTCTTTCAAATTCATCATTTTCACCAACATAGGACGAAATCATTTTTTTAATTTGTTTGTGTTGTAATAGCAAGCCTAAGCCAAAATCATCTACTCCAGCGTTGTTAGATATACAGGTAATATTTTTTATGCCTAGTTTTACTAACTCGCCTATGGAATTTTCAGGAATTCCACATAGTCCGAACCCACCCAACATAAAAGTCATACCATCTTTTACACCTTTAAGTGCTACTTCAACATTTTCTACTGTTTTATTAATCATAATTTGTTTAAATTTATGCTGTGGATAAAAGTACAAAATTATTTTTCTAGAAATTGTACTTTTGTTATTTAATCCTCTAAATGTAATATGAATTTTATAGCAGACAAGTTAAATGAATATGTACTTGAACATACAAGTAATGAACCTCAATTACTGTCAGACTTAAGGCGAGTGACTCACCAAAAATCTACTCATCCACAAATGTTGTCGGGAGTATATCAAGGTAGGTTATTGAGTATGTTGTCTAAAATCATTCAGCCTATAAATATTTTAGAAATAGGTACTTTTACAGGTTACGCAACATTATGTTTGGCAGAAGGACTTGCCAAAAATGGTAAAATAATTACTATAGATGTAAATGATGAAGTTGTAGAAATTGCCAAACCATTTTTTAAATCCTCTAAATTCAATACACAAATAGAACTAAAAATTGGAAATGCTTTAGAGATTATTCCTACCTTAGCCCATACATTTGATTTGGTCTTTTTAGATGCAGACAAGGCTAACTATATTAAGTATTACGATTTAATTTTAGATAAATTAAAACCTAAAGGCGTTATTTTAGCTGACAATGTTCTATGGTATGGCAAGGTGTTAGAAAAAGCTGATGAGAATGATTTAGACACTAAAATGTTGCAAGCATTTAATAAAAAAATAATGAATGATTCTAGCGTAGAAGTAGTCCTTTTACCTATACGTGATGGCATAAGTTTAATAAGAAAAAAATGAAATACGCTTTTTGCATAGTAGGCGTTTCACCAGTCAGAAAAGACACCTCAGACGCTTCAGAAATGGTTACACAATTGCTTTTTGGTGAAAAGGTTTGGGTAGATGAAACAAAAAAAAATTGGTGGAAGATTAGGGCTGAGTTTGATGGTTATCAAGGTTGGGTAGATTCAAAACAATATGTAGAGGTAGATGAGGTTAGTTTTAATGCTATTAACTCCAACTACTTAGCTGTAGAAAGTTTTAACTTATTGGTAGAAGACGGATTGCCAATAACATTACCATTAGCATCGGTATTGCCAAATTTAAATCAAAATAAAATTCAAATAGCCCATAAAAATTTTGATTATTTAGGTGAATTTACACAAGGTGTTAAACCTAAATCAGAAATTGTAGAAAAAGCAAAACTATACTTAAATGTACCTTATTTATGGGGAGGCAAATCAACCTTTGGCATAGACTGTTCGGCGTTTGTACAACAAGTATATAAATTATGTGGCGAAAAATTACCAAGAGATGCCTACGAACAAGCCGAATTAGGTCATGTATTAAGTTTTGTAGAAGAAGCAGAACCAGGAGACTTAGCTTTTTTTGATAACAAAGATGGAAAAATAACACACGTAGGTATTATTTTAGAAAATAACAAAATAATACATGCCCATGGTAAAGTTCGTATAGACCCTTTAGATAGCACAGGAATATTCAATACAGACGCCCAAAGTTATTCACATAAACTACGATGCATTAAGCAATTAAAAAAATAGTGTTGAAAATTAACTGATAAAAGGTAATTTAATCTATAAAATATCGTTTAAATTATTATACTTTTGTATAATTCAATCACAACCAACCAATAAAGAGACTCTTTTACAATAAATGAAACTATTTAATTTTTTTACCCAAGAAATAGCCATTGATTTAGGTACTGCAAATACCTTAATAATACACAATAACAAAGTAGTAGTAGATAGCCCCTCTATAGTAGCCATAGACAGACGTCAAAATAAAGTAATAGCTGTTGGAGAAAAGGCTAAGCACATGCAAGGTAAAACGCATGACAATATAAAAACCGTACGCCCTTTAAAAGATGGAGTAATAGCAGATTTTGAAGCTTCGGAATTTATGATTAGAGAATTTATAAAACAAATCCCAGGCATTACTGGAAAATTCTTTTCACCATCATTACGCATTGTAATTTGTATTCCATCGGGTATAACCGAGGTAGAAAAAAGAGCGGTAAAAGACTCTGCAGCACACGTAAATGCTAAAGATGTTCGTTTAATTTACGAACCTATGGCAGCAGCAATAGGTGTAGGTTTAGACGTTCAATTACCCAAAGGTAATATGATTATTGACATAGGCGGTGGAACTTCAGAAATAGCTGTAATAGCTCTAGGTGGAATAGTTTGTGATAAATCTGTTAAAATAGCAGGAGACGTATTCACTAATGACATAGCTTATTACCTAAGAAGTCATCATAATTTATACATAGGTGAAAGAACTGCCGAAAGAATTAAAATTGATGTAGGTTCTGCCATAGATGATTTAGAACATGGCCCAGAAGATATGGCTGTTCAAGGACGTGACTTAATTACAGGTAAACCTAAAGAAATTACCATAAATTACAAAGAAATAGCAAGAGCATTAGACAAGTCTATATTAAGAATAGAAGACGCTATAATGGAAACATTATCTCAAACGCCACCAGAACTTGCCGCTGATATTTACAACACAGGAATATACATGGCTGGAGGAGGCTCTATGCTTAGAGGCTTAGACCAACGTATATCTAAAAAAACAGGATTACCTGTATTTTTAGCTGACGATCCTTTACGTGCCGTTGTAAGAGGTACTGGAATTGCACTTAAAAACATGGATAAATTTACCTTCTTAATGAAATAATAGACCATGCAATTCATTATTAATACCATTCTAAAAAATGGATTGTTTATTTTATTTGTTTTTTTAGAAATTATAGCATTAAGCATAACCTTTAAAGTAAGTTCGTTTCATCAATCAATATGGGGTGAAACAAGTACAAAAATAGTAGGTTCGGTAGATCAAAAAATAAATAATACTATTAATTACGTACATCTTAATGATATAAATAAAGACCTACAGGTAGAAAATTCAGAACTGCGTAAAAAATTAGCCAAATTAAAATCTGAAAAAAGACAATCAGATACAACAAGAACAACTATTAGTAATATAAATTATAGACAAAAATATACTTTTTTCCCAGTAGATGTAATTAATAATTCTATTATAAAAACACACAATTATATTACAATAGATAAAGGCTCTAAGCAAGGTGTAAAAAGAGGTATGGGAGTAATTTCAGGAAAAGGAATAATAGGTTTAGTCTATAAAACAACCGATAATTTTTCTAGAGTAATATCATTATTAAATACAAACGTAAAAGTAAATGCAAGGCTAAAAAACAATTATTTTGGCACATTAATGTGGGATGGTAAAGACCCTAGATTTGTGCAGTTAACCGAAATCCCTAAATACATAAGCGTAGAAAAAAATGATACCGTTGAGACTGATGGTAAATCTCCAAGTTTCCCCGAAGGAATAATGATAGGGAGAGTAGACACCTCTTACATTGATAAAGTATCGGGTGAGTTAAACATAAAAGTACGACTCAACGAAGACTTTACCAGATTACGCCACGCTCAAGTAGTATTAAATTTAGATAAAGAAGAAATTATAGAAGTTGAACAAATAGATAGTACCACCAATGCTCAACAGTAACACTCTCTTTAACATACTCATTATTATAGCTTTAATTTTTTTACAAGTATTTTTGTTTAACAACATTAACTATAATGGCAGCATAAACCCATACATATACATTATATTTATACTATTATACCCACCATATAAAAATAAATACGTTTTTTTAATCTATTGTTTTTTATTAGGATTTGGCGTAGATTGGTTAGAAGGAACTGGAGGCATACATGCTTTTTCTTCAGTATTAATAGGCTTTTTAAGAGGTCCGCTATTAAGATTAATGGCAGGTAAACAAGAGCTAAAAATCAATGAATTTAGCCTTGCAGATTTTAATCCATTTCAATGGCTATTCTACATTACATTTTTAGTAATACTACACCACCTTACACTTTTTACAATAGAAAACTTCTCATTTACAAACATTGTAGGAGTAACTACAAAAGCATTGTTTAGTGCATTATTTACAATAATTTTAATTATATTCTATGTGATTTTATTTAGTAGACCCGCAAAAACATGAAAAAAATACACATTTTATATACCTTAATTTTACTCATTGTGTGCATATTTGCAGGTAGGTTATACTACTTACAAATAGCTACCGACAGGTATAAACTAAATGCTATAAACACTTCTATTAAACAAGAAATTATACATCCAAATAGAGGCGATATATTGGATAGGAACGGGAAACTTCTAGTAAGTAATAGTTACATTTACGAACTAAATATAATTCCAGCCTTAGTAAATGAAGAATTTGACACTTTAGGATTTTGCAAACTTTCAGGTATAGAAAAAGAAGACTTCAAACTAAAATTTACCCAAATAATCAATCAAAAAGATTTTAAAAAAATACTCCCTTACCCACTCGTAAAAAGCATACCAAGAGAAGACTATGCACGCATACAAGAACAACTCTACTTATACCCAGCCATAAGCATAGTTAAACGCCCCGAAAGAAAATACCTAGTACATAGTGCAGGTAATATTCTAGGTTATATAAACGAAGCCAGCCCAGCTTACATTAAAAGAGATTCAACGTATTATGAACCAGGTGATTTAGTAGGAATTGCAGGAGTAGAACGTTCTTACGAAAAAGAATTAAGAGGAGTAAAAGGTGTAAAAAACTACATTGCCGACAGGTTAATGAAGCCTGTGGGACCTTACAAAAATGGTGAGTATGATCGAGCTGCTCAAAGCGGAAAAACCATTACCTTAACCATAGATTATGAACTTCAAGAATATGCCGAAAGCCTTTTACAAGGAAAAAGAGGAGCAGTAGTAGCTATAGATCCAAAAAATGGAGAAATTCTAGTATTAGCATCAGCACCAACCATAGACCCCAATGCCTTTTTAAACTCAATAGAAAGAAATCAAATCATAAGAGACTCTATTAATAAACCAAATTATGACAGAGCTACTCAAGGAACATATCCTCCAGGTTCACCATTTAAACTAGTAACAGGCTTAGCCGCTTTACAAATGCAAGTAAATAATGATAGTACCACATACACTTGTAAACATGGTTACAGACAAGGGCGATTAAAAATAGGCTGTCATTGCGGACAATATTACAGACCTATAGGTTTAGAACTTGCCATAGCCAAATCATGCAATAATTATTTTTCATCTGCCTATAGAGACATCATAAAAAAATACCCAAACAATCCCTCTAAAAGTATTAATGAATGGGCAGCAATAATGAATAGCTTTGGATTAGGGGTATATTTAAACAATGATTTACCTGTAGGTAGTGCAGGTTTAATACCAACAGAAAAATTATACAATAATAGATTTGGAGAAAATAATTGGGGACCACTAAATGCTATTTATAATGGAATGGGGCAAGGAGATATTTCATCAACCCCATTGCAAATGGCTAATTTTACTGCAGCTATTGCCAATAGAGGATTCTATTATACACCACATATCGTAAAAGAAATAGACGGTAAACCTAATCCTGATGAGAGATTTACTAAACCCAAAAAAACATTAGTAGACAAAAAATATTACGATCCAGTGTTTGAAGGAATGAAAAAGGTTTTTACAATTGGTACAGCACGTAGATTTAGAACCAAACTCTTTGAACAAGCAGGTAAAACAGGGACTTCACAAAATTCACAAGGACAAGACCACTCGTTGTTTACCTTAATAGCACCAGCCGACGACCCACAAATTGTAATAGCTGTAGTTGTAGAAAACGGTCATTATGGAGCCACATGGGCAGGACCAATATCAAGCTTAGTAGCTGAGAAATATATAAAAGGAGAAGTTACGAGAAAAAGTCTAGAAAATAGAATGCTACGTGGCAACCTAGAAAGTGAATACAAAAAGCAATGGATAAACTACCTTAAAAGAAAAGGTTGGTATGTAGAACCAGAAAAACCCGATACACTTGAAGACATCCCGAACACTTAAAGGAGTTGACTTTATAAGCATTTTTTTATGTTTGTTCCTCGTTCTTTTTGGAGCATTCAATGTTTATAGTGTAAATGAATCTCGTGGTATGAGCCAATTTACATGGATTGCTTTGGCGTTAATATTAGTGTCAGGTCTGTTAATTATATCATCGTCCATAAAACGATTTTTTGAAGTTTATAGTCCTATTTTTTATTTATTTGCTTTGCTTTTATTGGTGGGTGTATTAATTTTTGGACGCGAAATAAATGGAGCAAAAGCATGGTATAGGTTTGGCCCTTTTAGTTTTCAGCCAGTAGAATTCGCCAAAATGGCTACGGGTCTATTTTTAGCCAACTTTGTAAATACAACAGGAATAGACATTAAAGCTAGAAAAACTATTTTAATAGCTTTAACCATATTAGTAATTCCTATTATGTTAATTATGCAACAACCAGACTTAGGTTCGGTAATTGTATTTTCGGCCTTTTTTATAGCCTTATACCGTGAAGGATTTTCACCTTGGTTTATTTTTATGCCTTTAATTGGTGGGGCATTATTTTTATTATCTATTACTAAACCATCATTTTATATTCTTTTGTCGGTAGGATTTTTAGTGTTGATTGCAACTACTATTAGTTTATATTTTACCAATAACAGAATTTTCAAAAAAAACGTATCAGGAATCCAAAGAGTATTGTTAGTATTTTTTTTACTAATAATCATACTTTCTTTTGCTTTTCCTAATTTAAATTCATCAGGAAAATCGTATGAGTTAAATGATTCTACAACAGCTGTTTATGCTAATCCTATACATTTTAATACTTATTTTTTTGCAGGTATAGGATTTCTATTAACACTTATAGCAACACTAGCAGTTCAGTATAGTTTAATTAAAGATAATGCTGAATCAAAAATTAAAGGTTCTTTTTCTCAACTTAACAGTAATTCTATGACGTTAAGTTCGGTATTAACGGCTATTGTTTTTAGTATAGTTGCGGCAATAACATTTATATCACCTAAAGTATTTGGTAAATTACCTAATCATCACCAAGAAAGGATTATGGTGTTATTTGAGGGAGAAGCTAAATTTAGAGATACTTCAGGTTATAATTTGCTATATGCTAAAACGGCCATTGGTTCGGGTGATTTATTAGGAAAAGGTTACAATCAAGGAACAGTAAAAATGGGTAGATTTGTACCAGAACAGGATACGGATTATATTTTTTGTACTGTAGGTGAAGAATGGGGGTTTGTAGGAAGTACAGCCTTAGTTATTATTTATGCTCTTTTTATTATGCGTCTGTATTATTTAGCCGAAACACAAAAAAAACCTTTTTCTCGATTTTTCGGTTATTCAGTAGCATCTATATTTTTACTACATTTTTTTATAAACATATCTATGGTTATGGGATTGTTCCCAACAGTAGGTATTCCATTGCCATTTTTTAGTTACGGTGGAAGTTCGTTATGGGGATTTACCACCTTATTTACCATATTTATGATTCTTAATTACAGAGATAAACAAAGTTTAATATAAAATCTCTTAAAAACTAAAATTGGCATTTTTCAACTCACAAATAGGCTGAGTTGAAAAACGCCAATTATTTTAGACAATAAAAATTATACTTTTATTTCTTTATAATTTTCTTTGTTTTTATTGAATCTTCTGTTTTAATTTTTAGCATATAGATGCCATTATTTAAGGTTGAAATATTTAGATCATATGCTGTAGCACTATTGTTTATTACTTTCTCTAGAACAAGTTGTCCCGCTGTATTATAAAGGCTTAAAGATTTAATATTCGTGTTAGATTTAATAAATATGTTATTAGATGCTGGGTTTGGATAAGTTGAAACACCGTCATTAACAAGGGTAGAAGATTCATTACCCAATGAATCTTCTGCATTTATTTTAATTACTCCAAAAGTAGCATCTTTTGATTGTCCGGCATCTTCAATGTCCCCCCAAATAGCCCCAAATAGAGTTCCATAGTTTGGATCGTCTGGAGTACCAGAACCTTCTACTGAACGATTGTTTTCACCTGATCCGCTATGTTGTATTTCTATTAATAGATTTCCGCTAGTGTATTTCCAAGGGGTGTCAAAAGTAATTTCAAAACTAAATTCGTTGGGGCTGTTACCTACAGTAAATGACCCTGCTGGGATTAATAATTCTCCAGCTCTAACTTGAGTTAGCTCACCTACTACATTTGCACTATAAGTAAGAGATCTATTGGCTGGGTTAACAGCTTTACCTAAATAAATTTTATAGTCATTAAATGTTACATCATTTGCTGGCCAGGCATTAGTTTCATTCGGAGGTAGTCTAAAAGCTATTGATTTTAATTGTTTATCAACTAATTCAACTAATTCACTTTCGGCAATTAACATTTGATATGTTCTAGGAGTTTTATTTAAAGGTGTAGCAATTACTCGAGTTGCTTCGGTTGATTCATAGCCATTTGGTAATATCTTTTCAATTTGTTGGGCATTTACATAGAAAATAGATAAAAATAAACCAATGATTAACAAATAGGTTGGTTTGTTCATAAGGGATAAATTTTTTTTCATAATTGTTTTTAATTTGAATATTAGACCACTAATATAGGTTATATAAACATAAAAAAGATGGTTTTATTTTACCATCTTTTTTTGTGTTTATATGAAAGTAGTGTTTATTACGCTACTAATTCTTTTACTTTGTCCGCAGCATCTTGTAAAGTAATTGCTGAGTGAAAGTCTAGTCCACTTTGGTCTATCATTTCTTTTGCAAGTTCGGCATTTGTTCCTTGTAGTCTAACAATAATAGGAACGTTTATAGCATCACCCATATTTTTATAGGCATCTAATATTCCTTGGGCTACACGATCGCAACGAACAATTCCTCCAAAAATATTAACGAGTATTGCTTTTACGTTTTCGTCTTTTAAAATAATTCTAAAAGCTTTTTCAACACGTTCGGCATCGGCTGTTCCACCAACATCTAAAAAGTTGGCAGGGTTACCACCGCTTAGTTTAATAATGTCCATAGTTGCCATGGCTAATCCTGCGCCATTTACCATACAACCTACATTACCGTCTAGTTTTACAAAGTTTAGACCAGCTTCACCAGCTTCAACTTCGGTTGCATCTTCTTCACGTACGTCACGTAGTTCGGCAATGTCTTTATGTCTATATAGAGCGTTATCATCAATAGTAACTTTGGCATCTACTGCCATAATTTGGTTGTCTGATGTTTTTAATACTGGGTTTATTTCAAATAAAGAAGCATCAATTCCTTCGTAAGCTTTGTATAATGCTTGAATGAATTTAACCATGTCTTTAAATGCAGCACCACTTAGTCCTAAGTTAAATGCAATTTTACGGGCTTGAAATCCTTGTAATCCAACGGCAGGGTCTATTTCTTCTAAAAATATTCTATCTGGCGTTTCTTCTGCAACGGTTTCTATGTCCATTCCACCTTCGGTTGAATACATTACCATATTACAGCCTTTAGCACGGTTTAATAGGATAGAAACGTAGAATTCTTCTGTTTCTGACTCACCAGGGTAATAAACATCTTCAGCCACTAATACTTGGTGTACTTTTTTACCTTCGGCAGATGTTTGAGGGGTAACCAATTGCATACCAATAATATTGGTAGCTCTTTCTTTTACTTCTTCTATGTTTTTAGCCAGTTTAACACCACCGCCTTTTCCACGTCCTCCTGCGTGTACTTGAGCTTTTATTACGTGCCAACCTGTACCTGTTTCTTCAGTTAGTTTTTTGGCAGCTTCTACCGCTTTTTCGGGTGTATCTGCAACGATTCCTCGTTGTATTTTTACACCGTATTGACTTAAAATTTCTTTGCTTTGATATTCGTGAAGATTCATTTGTCTAAAATTTTTGTATGGCAAAAGTAATAAATTCATTTGGCTTTGTTGAATTTTTAGACTCTAAAATTAGTTTGTTAAATTTTTTATGGACAATGAAACCAAAATCCAATGCCTCGTATGCTTTGTATTTGTAGTTTTGAGTCTTTGCTGAGGTACTTTCTTAGCTTGCTTATAAACACGTCTAAACTTCGTCCTGCAAAGAAATCGGGTTCGTCCCAAAATTCATTTAAGAGGTGTTTACGTTTTACTAATTGATTTTTATTAAGACATAAATAATTGAGTATTTGTGCTTCTTTTTCGGTTAGTGTTTTGTTGTAGTTTTGACAACTAAGGGTTAGGTTGTCTACATCAAAAACATAAGTATTTAATGTGTGTTTTAATGTTTTAGGAAGGTGTGCCTGATTTCTTTTTAAAATGTTTTGAATCCGAAGGATTAATTCGTCTGCGTCAAAAGGTTTGGTTATGTAATCGTCTGCTCCTAATTTAAGTCCGTGTATAATATCTTCTTTCATTTTACGGGCGGTTAAAAATAGAAAAGGAAGGTTTAAATTTTGTGTTTTAAGTTTTTTGGCAAATTCAAATCCGTCTTCTTGTGGCATCATAACATCTAGCAGAGCAATATCAAAGGTGTTGTTTTGTAATAATTTTTGTGCTTCAACTCCATTGTAGGCACAGGTTACTTTAAAAGTATTGAGTTCTAAATACTGCTTAAGTAAATTATTTAAATCTTGATCATCTTCTACTAATAAAACGTGAATCATACAATTGGAATTTTTAATGTGAAAGTGCTGCCTTGCTTAATTTTACTATTTACACTTAATGTGCCTCCTAGCTGTTGAGCTAAATTTTTACTTAAGTATAAGCCTAAGCCTAACCCTTTAGTATTGTGTTGGTTACCTTGTGGTACTCTATAAAATTTATCAAAAATATAGGGTTGATTTTTGGAAGAAATTCCTATGCCAAAGTCTTTTACGGTTATTTCCCAAGTGTTGTTTTTAATTGTAGAATGAAGCTCTATCTGTTTTTTATGGGGACTATATTTTATAGCATTTTCTAGTAAATTTTGTAGTATTCTTAGTAGTTGATGTTTGTCGGTATTTATAGTTATGTTGAGAGGAAGATCTATTATTGGAATTAATTGATGTGAGTCACTTCTAAAGTCTTTTATAAGTTCTTCCAAAAATAGTTTTGGATGTATAGTTTCAGAATTTAGTTCTTCTTTCTTTTTAAACGAAGATTCTAATACTTTCTCTATGGTGTTTTTGAGTCTTTTGTTTTGACGCTCTAGACTGTTTAAGGTTTCGTTTAACTTATTTTCATCGTTTAAAACATTTTTATTTTTTAGTGTTTTTATAATTATTGAGAGTGAGGTTATTGGTGTGCGAAGTTCGTGTGCTATGTTGTTGGCTAAATCACTTTTTACTTCGGCTATTTTCTTTTGTTTTAATAAGGATTTAAAAACCCAAAAGAACAAGAATAATACGGCAGTTAGTAAAAGTACAGCTAGAATTAGAGTAGTACTCATTCTTTTTAACACGTCTCTTTCCCAATGACTAATGTTAACATCTATAGCGTTATTAATCCAAACGCTTGAAAAGCCAGCATCATTATTACTATAGTATTCACCAGCATATGCATGAAGGACGTTTTCATTACTATCAAAAGCATTACCTAGGTATATGATGGGAGATTCATTTTTACTCAAAAGGGTATCAGTTGTACCTTTATTATTTTTAAAAATTAATTGTGTAATCTGAAGCTTTAATTCAAAATAACGTAATGAATCATTTTTAATTTGCTGGTCTAGGATTTTATTGTTACTCTTTATTAAAGAGTTTATTTGCAGTTTAAATTGATTAGTATAATTTTTTTTATTAGGGTTGCTTTCCTTAGCATATTCGCTTGACAAGTTTTGTAATATAAGAAAAACAGAGTCCTCTATTGACTTAATAGTAGATGAACGAATGATTTTTCGTGCTGATTTTCTAGTTTCTTCTAAATAATTAGTTTTAGTAAGCACATAGGTATTCCTAATTAGAGAGGCTTGAATCCATACCAAACTCACCAAAATAATAATACAAATAACTGCTAAACGTATATTTTTTTTATCCTTCATAGCAAAATAAATGAGAACAAGGTATTTTATGATAAAGGTAGATGTTTTTTGCATTAACCTTGCATTAACCTTGCATTAACCATAATAATTGTTTTTTATTTAGACTTTTGACCCAGTATAAATTTAAATATTAAACAGTTATGAAGAAGTCAGTTATTTGCCTAACCACTCTTTTAGTTACATGTATAGGATTTGCTCAAGTGGGAATAAATACAGACAATCCTAGTGAAAATGCTATTCTAGATTTAGTAGCTACCGACAAAGGTCTTTTATTACCTAGAATGACTACTAGTCAACGAATAGGAATAAGTACAACAGCTAATCAAGATAAAGGATTACAAGTTTTTGATACTACTACCAATACCATTTGGTTTTGGAATGGTACAAGTTGGATAGAGCAAAAAGATACGAATACAACATATTCAGGTTCTACATCTATTACTTTGAATGGCACTTCTTTTGAACGTAATGCATTAACAGGAGATATTACCTCACCAGCCAATAATAACACTACAACAATTGCTGCCAATGCAGTAACAAGTGCTAAAATTAAGGATGGTACTATAACTAATGCTGATTTAAATTCAGGAACTGGAGGTGTATATAAAGGCAATGGTAGTTTAATAGGTAACACTACAGTTATACAAGGCGTTAACAAACTTGCTTTTACAGCTACAGCTACTGATGCTTTTAACATAGATAACAATACACTAAGCGTAGATGCTGCCAATAATAGAATTGGAGTAGGTACAAATGCTCCAACAAAAGAATTAGATATTACAGGAGAAGTACGTGTACGAGACATTGGTTTTGGAATAGTTACGAGTGATAGCAATGGCGTTCTTTCTAACTCTCCAAAAAATTTAGCCATACACGGTCATGGTTCATGGAATAATGTTTATTTTGGAACCAAATCATCAATAATCGTTTTTGCAGGAAGAGTATCTAGCTCTGCTCTTACAGACTTTGCTCTTATATTACATTATGACATAGATGCAGGTGATTTTTATGTGATGTCATCATCTATAGGTAATTGTACGGTCTCCAATTTAGGGAAAACAGCAGGAAACAACGGAAGACTAAGGATTACTACTGTTAATCCAGATGATAATTATGATTTAATATTTAAAAATCTCGGGGGAGGGTACTACGACATAGCATTAGATAGCCCATTAGGGCTAAACTATTGGATTCAAGGGAGGATTTTTGCGATATCTCACTAGTTTAATTTTTTTCTTTGCATCAATATTTTAATGTTATTGTTTTTCGGGTAAATTACAATCTAATTTACCCGATTTTTTCTTCCAAACTCAGTTGAAACAGTATTTATAAATACAATGACTATTTAGGTTTAAAATCCTAATGTAAAAATTTACTTATATTAAAAATTAGAACAAGAAAAATTAAGAGCATAGGAGAAAATCATTACCTAGAAGTAATTAAATTAGGATTTATTGTAACATTATGTAATTTTGCTCGTTCTTACATCAAAGAAATAATTTATGTCACTTTTATTTAAAAATTTTTTAACCATAATTTTTTTATTAACGTTAATAACGCTTCAATCGCAAGAATTAGATAGTATTGATAGAAAAAAAATAACCATTCCTCGTATTACTGAAGCACCTAAAATTGATGGTATATTAGATGATGAAGCTTGGCAAAACACACCTATAGCCAATAATTTTGTAGAAAGAATGCCCAATAATGGAGTTCCAGTTCCCGACAGTTTAAAAACCGAAGTTAAAATAATATACAATGACTTAGGAATTTATTTTGGAGCTACGATGTACGACCCTGAACCTAGCAAAATTTCAAAAAGAATTAACCGAGAGAGATAACATAGGTAACGATGATTTTTTCTTTATTCTTTTAAAATGGTTATAATGACAGACAGCAGAGTTTACAATTTATAGTAACAGCAGCAGGTGTTCAATATGATGCTAAAATGACCAATGAAATGAAGATTCTTCATGGAACGGCATATTGGTATAGTACGTAAAAATCAATACTAATAATTGGGTGGTCGAAATTTTTATACCTTATTCAGAACTTAGATTTCCTAAGAAAGACATTCAAACTTGGGGTTTAAATATGGAACGAGAATTTAGAAGATCTAGAACTCGTTATTCTTGGAGTCCAATAGATAATAACAAAGGAGCATTCTCTACTTATGATGGCGAATTCATGGTATTAAAAATATAAAAACACCAACACGGCTATTCTTTTTCCCTTATGTATCAACCTATGTTGATTCCTATGATGGCGAAACTAAAACAAGTGTTAATGGAGGATTAGACTTAAAATATGGTATAAACGATGCTTTTTACTTTAGATATGATTCTAATTCCAGATTTTGGACAAGCAAGATTTGATAACTCAGTTTTAAATCTATCGGCATTTGAAGTTCAATACAATGAACAACGTGCATTTTTTACAGAGGGTACCGAACTATTTAACAAAGGAGGCTTATTTTACTCTCGTAGAGTAGGAGGTAGACCATCTAATTATTACAATGTAAATTTAGGTGAAAACGAAGAAATATTAGAACGTCCCTCATCAGTAGACTTAATCAATGCGGTAAAAGTATCAGGTAGAACTAGTAAAAATTTAGGAATAGGAGTTTTTAATGCTATAACAGAAAAAACCTATGCCAAAGTTTATGATTCCGAGAATCAATCAACGCGAAAAGAACTCATAGAACCCTTAGTAAATTATAATATTTTGGTATTAGACCAACGCTTTGGAAATAACTCATCTGTTTCGTTTGTAAATGCGAACACTATGCGTGAAGGTAACTTTAGAGATGCTAACGTTTCGGTTTATATTTTGATGTAACAGATAAGAAAAACATCATTAATTACTCAGGAATTTAGAAGGAAGTTGGGTAATGGATAATGATACAAAATTTGGTGTAGAAGCTAAAGCTAGAATAGCTAAAATAAACGGTAAACATAGAGCTAACTTAGGGGTTAATCTACGTACTTTAGACTATGAAATTAATGATTTAGGCTATACAGGTAGTACAAATTATGTTAATTACTATGGATATTAATGGGTATAGATATTTACAACCCAAAGGCTTTTTAAATAACATGTACCTTAATCTTAATTTGAACTATACACGTAGGCTAGAAAAAGACCTTTACAATAATTTTAATTTGAACTTTAATGGTAGCTTTACTACTAAAAAGTTTTTCCAATTTGGGGGAGGATTTGAAGCCACACCTTTTGGAGTAAACGACATTTATGAACCAAGAGATTATACTAGACATGTAAAACAACCAGGATATTATGACCCTTGGGTATGGATTTCTACCGATTATCGTAAAAAAATAGCCTTAGACGCTACCATAGACTGGTTTAGCTATAATCAAAAAGGAAGAGGTAAATTAATCTTAGACTTCGCACCACGCTATAGAGTATCGGACAAACTTAAACTTTCTTTGTCTACAAAAGTTACCTTGTCAGACAAAGAACAAGGCTTTGTCAATAGAGTAGATGATAATATTATCTTTGGAGAACGCGATAGAAATACCGTAGAAAGCTCCATAGAATCTCAATATATCTTCAACAATACTATGGCACTTAACTTTGCTTTTAGGACATTATTTTTCCGATGTAACCTACGACAAATTCTTTGACTTAGAATATAATGGAGACTTAACGATTAATAACAATTATAATCAAAATCATAATACTACTTATAACAGTTGGAATGTAGACCTACGTTATACTTGGTGGTTTGCACCAGGTAGTCAATTAACTTTTCTATATAGGAATTCACTGGAGAGTTTCATTGAAGAATCTAACAAAAATTTTACCGAAAAATTTAATGATTTATTTAACGAGCTACACTCAATAGCATTTCATTACGCATTAGTTATTTTTAGATTACAACCTTATAAAAAATGTATTTAAGAAGAAAAATAAAATAACGAATCACACAAAAGTAAGTTACAATACCTTAAAATCGAATCCTAACTTAAGGCTTTAATATTGGTAGTAATAACTAATTTTTTCACACTTTTTGTATAAAAATTAAGTGTGTCAAAAGAATATCAAAAATATTTTTTGATTGGTTTATTGCTATTAATAATTATTAATGGTTTACAAGCTTATTTTACACCTATTGTAGATGATGAAGCCTATTATTGGTTATGGTCAAGAAAATTAGATTTTGGCTATTTCGACCATCCGCCTATGATTGCGTGGTTTATTAAGGTAGGCTATTCAATTATACCAAATACACTCGGTGTCGTTACCGATAAATAG